>OW028735.1:10348182-11587870 GCA_932294355.1 Aporophyla lueneburgensis
ACCTGGGACACTGCAGAGATTCGTGTGGTTGTTTGTATTCGAAGAAATGGTTAATGTTTACTTAAGAGCTCGGTTAACACCTCTACTGTTAATTTGTAAATGTACAGATATGAACAAGTCCAAAGGATTTTCATTTGCGTGAGATTTGCCGTCTCATAGCCATATCAAGGCTGTCGGAGGGCTAAGGCAGCGTGAAACTACGGGTCCACAGCTTGAATTATGTTTGGAGATCATTTGTGGTACCTGAGTCATTGTCTGCTGTAAGGAGGGCACAACATGGAAGAAAACAGTTTGAACTAAGTGAATAGTGAAAGTGTAAACAATTGAAAAAGATTTTTCAATAGGTGTGCACCATGCCTCATGTAAACAGTATCTAAATTATAAGAATGTGTAAACTTAGATGATTCTGCTAATGGACATTTAATAAAGTTGAAAACATGATATGCGGTTATGTGTTATTTATGTATCTTTCAATACAATAGATATATTTTATTGCAAAGAATGTACAAATTGCAATCAGTTGTTACAGTTGTGAGGAATCTATGTACTTTCTACCTATTTAAGTAAGCAAATTTAGTACATTTAAATTACAAAAACAAAATTTTAATAATTCTTGTCGGTTAAGAAATCTTGTGCAAAATACTAACAAGTTCTGTTTAATTATTTTAGCTGTTGTTTTTAATGGTATGTCTTTAAATTTTCTTAGGTATTTTATTTAGAAGTTTAGAACAACAGGTGCAAAACGAACAAAGAAAATGTTTCTTGGGCACCGATGTTTATTCACAATTAGTTTGAGATCCAACGTTAACTACATGGGTTACATTTGAGGTAGAAAATATTGTTGGTTAGCTACAAGTATGGCTACTTCTAGGAAGACAAAGAAGTACCAAAACATGAAAAGCCACCCATATTGTCGCCAGATTTTTATTTTTATGTATTAACTACTTTATAGTCTGCGCATAATGTAGTGCATAATATGTTGCTCTTTTGTAAGTAGTAAGGAGCTTAGGCTTAAGATTGCAATGCTTAAATTATAAAATAACAGTGTATTAATAAAATAATTTCAGTTTTTTGGATAGTTTAAGTTAAATTATTATTGTCAAGCTACTTTATTAAAGTGTGGAAATGTTATGTGGTTATGAATGCAACATGTGCCATGTAAAGTGTCTAGATTAAAATAATGTGTGTAATCAGATGATTGTGTGTGATGAACTGTTGATAATTAATGAAGATTTAATAAAGTTGAAAACATGATTTGCCGTTGTATGTTATTTATATACGAAGTGATGGATACTTTTTATTTATTCAGTTCTCGTACAGTTTGACTGTTGTAATGAACTACAGATTGCATTAGTAATGTCAAGTGAATAGGAATGTAACATATCATATGTAAGCAGCATCTAGATTATAAGAATGTGTGTAATTAGGAGATCACTGTGTGAGATGATGATGATACATGGAGATTTAATAAATTTGATTTGAAACATGATTCGTGGTTGTTTTTTATTTATTTATAAACAGCGATCGTACGATTCGATCCCTTCAAAAGATATAAGGCTCCTTCTAATGCGGTGTTTGTTGGCAAAGCTCGTTTGCACGTAGATTGTCCGGAACCCATAAATAGGTAGACTTAAAAGCCTCATCAGTACAGACACTCAGACACACTTTTGAGAACCCCCATTCCTCATAATTTTTGTTTATAATTACTTTCAAACCTAAAAACATAGTTTATGAAAACAAAAATGGCTGCAAAAACGACTCGTAAACATCAACAGAGCTCAGTTGCGACAGACCAACGACAGTTGATAACTTTGAGTGTCGAGACTACCAAATATCGTTCCATTCCGATCTTCGGAACTTTGTAACGTTTTCGTTTGTTAAAATGGTCGCTATCTATGTCGAGACTGCAGGCCCAGGTGGGACCGTTTTCACATTTTTTACCGTTTTTAGAATTGCTTTTTGATAGGTAAATTTTTACTTTCAGAATCTGAAAAAAATATATATTTAAGATACATTCTTTTTCCTTAGCTTGTACCCGTTCAAAACACGATACAATCAAATTTACTCGATAGAAAAAAAGCCGAACTAACTTCGATTTGCAGTTTTAAACAAGCCAAATTTCATTTTAAAGAAGTACTAATACTCCTATTTTTATATAATTAGTATCAATTTATAGATAATTTATTTTGGAATCGATTGAACCCGATCATTTTTTTTCATTACATTTCTAAAAAAAAATATCAATTATTCAAGTGAATTTCGATCGGCGCGTCGCTTGCCAGTGTCCTGCGAGACGTTATCGAGGTGAGACCTGTGAAAAATTTTTGCGCGCGCGCTTCCTTTCTGCTGCGTAAGTAATAATAAGAGAAAATAAAATAAACTGTAAATAAATATTGTTTTATAGAACTTATAAAGACCATAGTTGGTTAAGCATTTGTTTTGTGTGTACGGTTCTCATTGTGTAAATGATTGTAAAACTTTAAAAACAATATTTTGTGATTGTATTGTGAAAACGGCAATTAAAAAAAACGTTTTACAAAATAAAAAAACACCTGACTTCCTTAAAAAACACTACAAAATCAAAATTAACTTTAATTTCGGAAGTTGGTGGTAAAAAAACCTTAAATACAGATACTAAGACACCGACTTTCGAAATTAAAGTTAATTTTGATTTTGTAGTGTTTTTTAAGAAAGTTGGTTGTTTTTTTTTTATAAAAAGTTTTTATTTTTAACCGACTTCAAAAAAAGGAGGAGGTTATCAATTCGTCATAACTTTTGACTGGGTGAACCAATTTTGATGATTCTTTTTTCATTTGAAAGCTGGTGCTTCCCGAATGGAATTTGGTTCCATTCGGACAATGGGGTCCATGTGGAAACCATATAAGTCTTAAATTTGCATTAAGTATTTGCGCGACAAATAAACGAATAACGCGATTAGATTAGTGCGGGGTATCTACCATAACTAAAAAGTTAAAAATAAAAACTTTTAACAAAAAAAAAAACAACCGACTTCCTTTTTAGTGTTTTTCGTCACCAGCTTTCAAATAAAAAAAGAATCATCAAAATCGGTTCACCCACTCAAAAGTTATGAGGTAAAAAATATAAAAATATTTTGTTTTTAAATACAGTCGAATTGATAACCTCCCATTTTTTTTTAAAGTCGGTTAAAAATAAAAAGAGGCCCAAGTCACGGTTGAAGGCAAGAAAAATCGCAAACGAAATATGATAAGCAATTTTTTTATTTATTTAAGTAATCCTATTGACGCACTGGATTTTCAACTCTCGGCATTGAGCCGAGGGTTGAGAATCCAACTGAGTGCTAGCTAGTTTTACTGTTCGATTTTAAACTATCGGCGCTAAGCAGTGCGTTGCTATCTGGGTGCCAAATTTCATCCAAATCTGTTCAGTAGTTTTGCGTGACAGAGTAACATACATCCATCCGACTGGCATGGCGACTGGCCTGTTAGGCTAGTGGTTAGTGACCCGGACTGCTAAGACTGAGGTCGTGGGTTCGATTCTCACCCAGGACAAATGTTTGTGTGATGAGCACAATCATTTGTTCTGTGCCTGGGTGTAATTTATCTATAATATGTAGGTATTATATTAAGAGCAGTGGTGGCCCAGTGGTAACGGCCGCGACTTGCGAGGTCGTGAGTTCAAACCCAAGCAGGCGCATTACTTTGTGTAAATTATTTCATCGCCACTGCTCTCAAAACGGTGAAGGAAAACAACGTGAGGAAACCGGCACGTCTTAGAACCAAAAATTCGAAGACGTGACATCTACCAACCCGCACTGGGCCCGCGTGGTGGATTATGGCCCACTCCCTCTCACCGAGAGGAGGCCTGTGTCCCAGCAGTGGGAACATTATAGGCTGATGATGATGATGATGATGTATGTATTTAGAAATATATAAGTATGTTTATCAGTTGTCTGGTTATCATAGTACAGGCTCTGCCTAGTTTGGAATCAGACAACGATTTGTTGGTTGTCCAAAGATATTTATTTATTTATATTTATCCATACTTCCATTCATCCATACTAACAAACTGTTGCATTCATAATATAAGTCCAGGTTATAAACTATCTGCGTGCTAAATTTCATCCAAATCCGTTCATTCGTTTTTGCGTGAAAGAGTAACAAATATCCATCCATACTCACAAACTGTCGCATTTATAATATTAGTCCAGGTTATTAACTATCTGCATGCCAAATTTCATTCAAATCCGTTCAGCAGATTTTACGTGAAAGAGTAACAAAATTTCGCATTTATAATATTAGTAGGATACACTAGATACAATTAGCTGCTGTATACAAATGTTCCAACGAGGATTCAATCAAGAACTATGTAAAATAGTTTTAGAGATAAATAAATAAAAATATTTGTTCTTGTATTATATTTTCTTCTGTGGTTTCTAATACTGTGGACATACTGTTGTCGCTACTCTATGACCTGTCTGTGCTACGCCCGCGCCGCTCGGACTTTTGGCGCGCTTACGTGTTCGACAAGAAGGACGCGCGGGAGGCGCCCCGCGGATTTCCCCGCACCTCACCCCCTCAAATCTGTATGAGTGTCGAATCACCTAGCCTTAAAAGTCAATTCACATAGAAAGCGGTATCATCCAGAGCGGCACTTAATAGACATCAGAACTGGACCACCCACTGACTTATCGACATTAAGTATCTTTAACTATGAAGATAAAGTTCAAATTGCAAGAAATCGAGGTTTATTGTTTAGGAAGATATTTTTCTGCAACGTAAACTATTACATATTTGGGTGTAAGGGCTAATAAAGAATTTTTGGAACGCGTGATCTATTCTTTATACGGGATTCGTGACGTGGATTTTGCACTATTTAAGAGTGCATCCTGCAAAAGCTGGATCACATCAACACTTCAACTAGGAGCGGTTACATCTAAATCACTACCAAACTACCAGATCTTACTAACTACCAAAGCAACGTCAATCTTCTAAAATGTAAGTAACTACATATCTACTCACTTTTCAATGTAATTTACTTTGTGTTGTTTCCACCTTATTCACTATTCAATCATTAGAGTATTATAGTTATTCATTAACCTCTTCCATAATTCTTACGTCTATAAAAATTAAATTGTTTATTGATTCATAACATGAAAAAATCATTCATTCAAGTAATAAGTGCATTCAATTAATATCGCCCACACGAACAAACAAAATGTAATTGTTACTGTTATGTACTAATTCATTGTTTTTATTTATTACAGGTCCAAGAACACGGCTGACTATATTTTCCCTACGGAGGACGAATCAACGGACGAGGAGCATGTATCGGTGAAAACCAAGCCGAAGGAGAACAAAATGCGCAAGCCTTCGTCAACGAGCAGCACCCAGCCGTCTACGAGTAACAAAAGTAAGCCGACCATTCACCCAATCACTCCTGTCACCAAGTCAACGACTCGCGAGTTGTTCGGGAGCGACAGTGAAGATGATGAATAAATTAGTTGTTATGAGAGAATAAATTAGTAGTTATGGGAGAACAAATTAGTTTTCGCTTGCGGTGATCTAAATATTGATCTACTAGTTAATTCACCCGAAAAATGCAAGCTTATCTCATTGTTTAAATCATTCAACTTAAAACGTATATTTAATGAACCAACAAGAATAACACCGACCTCGGCTTCATGCATAGACAATGTATTTACAAATTGCAAAATAAAAGAGTCATCCTTAATTAGTGGCGTTAGGTCGGACCATACTGGTCAGCTTGTATCGTTTGATTTAGACTTAGCATTTAAATGGTCATGATTTTTGGTCGATCTGAGTAACACAGGTTGAAATTTAAGACAAGGTAGTAATGAAAGCTACCTTACCGTTGTAACTACAGAAAAACATTCATGGGAGACTGTCCTCACGCTCTGGAGTAATTTCAAACAATATTCACATATTTGGGAAAACCGATACAGTCAGCTAGAAAAACGTTCGTTCTTACATTTTAGTATTATGTTGTCGATACAGTTTCATATAACAATCCAAACACAGTTTTGGACCAATTTAAGTTGGAGTGTAAGAAAGTCTGAGGTCGTTTAAAATTTTTGTAATAATATTTACATTTCATGTAGTGATCACTTCATCGACACGCCGCCAACCAGGCACGAAGAGTATGAATGAAATTTCATGGAGAAGCGTATTTCTTGTTCCTTGTAGCTTCAAGCTATGATAAAATCAAACATCTAAGCTAACGTAAATAAAGATACGGCCTTTTATCTCGCAAAACACGTATATTTCGAATTTCGACACACTCAAGGGAATCTTAATATCATATTTCAAGTACTCACAGGGAAAAATCTAAAAACTATTCATTTGTAATTAAATCATAAAAAATAATATAGTCTTTATTCAAAGTACGTAACAATCTGAAAGCTGTATACTTTTATCATATTAAATATTAGGTCTTTACCTATGAAATTGCCGTTCTACAGTACTGGCCATTTCAAATCAAAATAATTATTGTTTGCCTAAGAATTCTAATTTCAAATTAATTTTATTTTAAAAACATGGAATTCTCTGTCCAAAAGTAGTCATTTGTTTATTGATTAGTGTTACATTTTCATCGCATTTCAATCTTTTTCGTCATCATGGATACGTAAAAAATTCGAGTAATTATGGAATATGAGTACTGTCGTGGCAGCAACGCGGCACAAGCGGCACGCAACATCAACGACGTTTACGGAGCTAACACTACAAACCAACGCACCACCTGTTATTGGTTTGCTCGCTTCCTTTCTGGAAATTTCGACCTGAAAAATGAATCTCGCGGTCGTCCGAAGACTTTTGTCGACAATGATGAATTAAAGGCTATTGTGGAAGCTGATGATACACAATCTACGGCTGAATTAGCAGCAGCCTTCGACGTTAGCGTCAAAACAATATTGGTCCATTTGTGTCAAATTGGCAAGGTAAAAAAGCTTGACAAATGGGTGCCCCACGAACTCAATGATCGCCAGCGCGAAGTACGCGTCGAGACGTGCCTTGCACTGATCAACAGACACACAAATGAAGGAATTTTGAACCGCATTGTTACCTGCGATGAAAAATGGATTCTGTTTGATAACCGCAAGTGCTCAGTAAGTTGGTTGAATCCTGGTTCAGCACCTAAACAATGCCCTAAACGAAAACTTACCCCTAGAAAAGCGATAGTCACTATTTGGTGGTCTAGCGCCGGTGTGATTCATCACAGCTTCTTACCAAACGGGGTGAGCATTAATGCAGATGTGTACTGTGAAGAACTGAACTCAATGATGGAGAAGCTGGCACTTCTCCAACCAGCATTGGTCAATCGCTCGTCTCCGCTGCTCCTGCACGACAACGCGCGACCTCATGCTGCACAGCAGACGGTCTCCAAGTTGTAAGAACTGGGGTTGGAAGCTCTCCGTCATCCGCCCTACTCACCAGACCTTGCGCCTACAGACTACTACTTTTTCCAGAATTTGAATAACTTCTTGGCGGGAAAAAAATTCAATACCCGAGAGGCAGTACAAAATGCCTTTGAAGAATTTGTTGCCTCCCGTCCAGATGATTTTTTTAAGAAGGGCATCAATAAACTGCCACTGCGTTGGCAAAGATGCATTGATTGCATGGGTGATTATTTCGATTAATACAAATAAAAAGTACATGAAAAAAAATTCGTTTAATTTTTTTCATACAAAACGGCATTTTCATAGGTAAAGACCTATTAATAAAAAACCGGCCAAGTGCGAGTCGGACTCGCGCACTGAGGGTTCCGTACAAACCTGTAGGTATCCTCGGTTTATGCATAAGGTTTATGTTTATGAAATTAAATGTTTTTTTTTTTAATTTTTTTATTTGAGTTGATTGAATTAAAGGTAAATTGCGGTTTATGATTTATGACGTATTAAAAAAAAAACTACTTACTGGATCTCGTTCCAACTAATTTTCGGTGGAAGTTTATATGGTTATGTACATCATATGTTATTTTTTGATTTATCATCCTCTTCTTTTAGAAGTTACGGGGGGGGGGGGGGGGGACACACATTTTACCACTTTGGAAGTGTCTCTCGCGCAAACTGTTCAGCTTAGAAAAAAATTATATTAGAAACCTCAATACCATTTTTGAAGACCTATCCATAGACATCCCACACGTGTGGGTTTGATGAAAAAAACATTTTTGAGTTTCAGTTCTGAGTATGGGGAACCCCAAAATTTATTGTTTTTTTTTTTTCTATTTTAGTGTGCAAATCTAAATGTGGTTCACAGAATACATCTACTTACCAAGTTTCAACAGCATAGCTCTTATAGTTTCGGAGAAAAGTGGCTGTGACATACGGACGGACAGACAGACAGACAGACAGACATGACGAATCTATAAGGGTTTCGTTTTTTGCCATTTGGCAACGGAACCCTAAAAACGAAAGTTGAAGTTAAATGAGATTATTTAAAGTTGATCCAAAATGGAACATTTAGTGGTGTTTTAAAATTTCCTGAGGCTTGGGCCGGGGTCATTGACAGCTATGGAGACTATTGATTACTTTTATTTGAGTTATTAAAAATAATTACGTATATTTATTAAATTATTATAAAAACAAAATTATATGTCAAAACTTTAGGCATGACCGATACTTTGTACATTAATCTTTCGTCGAATACACTTAAGGAAATTACTGATTCCATCTTTAAATTATATACAAAAAATGGAATTGACAGCCGGTGTTGTAGCCGGTCAAAACTCTTGGGTACTAGGAGACTATTGTTTGTGATAAATGTAAAATGAAAATCTGTAACATAGGAGACATTTCAAACGAAATAGTGGACAGTGATGTAAGGTCAATGTTTTTGCCTTTTAATCTGATGCATTATATTATGTTATGCCCTAAATATCGTATCAAGGATAGTGTTATAACATCAAACAGCTTCATCTTGAAGATAATTTCAATGATTGGAACACTTGTATACATATTTTTATTTGTGTATCGCACCTATATGGTCTGCTTTACCGCCGTCTGTCAAAGATGTGCTTTTTCCTTAATTACCAGCGTTTATTTCGACTGCATCCTCTATTCTTTAGGATTTATTCTTAATTTTGTAAACGGGATATTTCAAACCAAAAAGTCTATCAAGTTTGTCCTTACATTTCAAAAAGTGCACAGATTTCTAAATAATGAAAACAAATTTAATCACTTCATCATTCGGAATTGGATGATTATAATTATATTTCTGTTTTGTAACATATTAATTTATACAACATTCTTCATACGTCTTGGAGAACCTTTCTATATTACATTATGTGTCAACCTTTTGATTGTTATTGATTTTAATGTAATTTATTCCACTCGAGTCATTCATTTATTGGAAAATAAAGTTTACTTATGGACTGAAAAAGCTCAAGAGATGGGAGACCTGTACGGATATGGCAAAAAGATGTTTCAGGCATACGTTGATATACTAGAGTGTTATGACATCCATAAACTTTGTTATCAGCACTTTGTGAGTATCTATTTATTAATAATCCATAGAATGAAAGAGAATGGCAGTTTTATATTGAAAGGCTATACGCTGAATTTTCCCAGATTGCCTTCAATAGAGTTGCTGCAATGTTAATACCCACCATGTTGAAAACACGAATTCTATTCGAGGAACAAAGCGTAGGCGAAGTTTTAGAATGATTTAAAAAATGTCTCATCTGACAAAACATCCTTTTTCAGGCACTTTTTCACATTTTAGAAGCATTCATCCACTCTTTGTTGTATCTTCAAGTGACAATCGATATGTTGAAAAATGAAAATATATTTAATAATATTGTAAGTATTTTAACCTAAGATTAATATCTTTAACTGGTTTTATTACATCTCAAATCTCATACACTGTATAGGATTTTCTGTGTCAATCTCCAAGCTCCAGTGCAGGAGCACCGCGCTCCTGTGCCAGTCTCATTGCGCGAACAATATTGTTAATCCATCTTTCAACACGACAGATGGCCTTCATGATTAGGTTCATAAAAACGTTAGCAACACCTTCAATACCTTCAACGCGAACATAGTGTTAAAATTATGGATCATGGGGCTTTCCGGACCGGGACTGTGGTCCCGTATTCCACCTGAAATACATTAATTATTTTGCAGTAGTATTTTGGGACCACAAAAAAATGAAGTAAAAGTAAAGTTAACAAAAAAAAAATACTAGAAAAATACATTTTCTCATACATTTTGTGTGTCAACTACAAAACGCATTATGCCTCTGAAGTACCAGGTTATCATGACTTAGCAAGAGCTTACCAAACAAAGAAGTGTAAGCTAGAAAACGCTTTATGCCTCCGAAGTACCAGGTTGTAATAACTTGGTTGGAACCTTATACATATTAGTTAACTCATAATTTATGTTGTTGGCAGTACAAAGTTCACTGGGTCAGCTAGTACCTATATTAAGATAGCATATTTTATGTCAGTTGGATATGTTTATTTACAAAAATAGTAATGATATTAAATAACTCTAACGGTTATGACCGCTGCTAACGTGTCTTATTACAATAGTGAAGTTCTTTTTTTAAGTTTATTGTTAAGTTTCGGTGGGTGATTAGGGAGACGAGAGGTGATTTAAACACTCCAAATTACTTTTATAAATATTATTATCTATTCATTTTTAGGCTTGATTCTGATAGAACGCTGCCATTGTTGAAATAAAATAAATATTATATCATTTTATAACATAGTTTTTTTTTTAAATTATATTCGCGCCTCGTCCTCGAGATTAGTAATTTACACATGTAGTTACGCTAGTTGTCACCACTCATGCACTTAGTTGAGAAAAAAATATTGTATTCAATTTTTCTTTATCTATGGCAATTCGATTTGACATACCCACAAAATCTTTTTTTTTTAAGTCTTGTGGGTACTTCTTCCAGTTCCGCTCTCAGACGTTGTCACCAATCATTCGCATTCTAGTGCTCAACCACTCAACATCTATTTTGCGTCTTCGCAAAGTTAGCAAAAAAAAAAATGCCGAAACTTAAAAATTCTAGGTCTCGTGAAGAAGACATTAATCATTACAAAAATAAAATAAGAAAGTTAGAACGAAAAATTCGTGATAGACAAATTAATACTTCGGAAAGTGTTTCAGACTTGGAGGATATCGGATCAGGTATTTACCTAATGACTAATTTTAAAGTGATAACTATTTTCTCACCACCCTGTTTTACGTATCTACGTATTTAAATAAATGCAACCAGAACAGTCACTGGGGCTGTATCAACGCATTTCAAATACGGTTGGCGTTCCTTCCGCTGGGGATTGTAACCTAACCTAATAGTTATTATGACTAATCTATAAGCAGTAATTATGTACTAAGGTGAAATTTCTTTACCTTGCAAAAGATAAAAAATATGATATAAATGAATATTAGTCATGGACTTATTTAGGTCCACTTATGTTTTTAAGTAAGTTATTTAACTTACGTTTTAAAAATTATCATATTGATGATAATTTTCAGATACCCCCGCACTGCGACCACATGATTGGTTATTAGAATGGCCACCTGAAGATGAAACCGTTCACGATTCGAATAACACCTGTGAACCTCAACCAGGGCCTAGTACTTCCACGGATGTACTTCTCGAAGAGCCTATTGCTCATGATATTAATATTCCTGATCTGGATATGGAAATTATAGAAATTTTAGGCGATGACCCTACTAACACTGACAAATACGGGCCTGAAATACGCAACAAAGTTGTAAATCGTTTATTACACATTGTTACAGACGGTCTGAGTAAGGAAAATCGTAGAACTTTGATCTCAAAATATCTATTACCTAGCAACTGCATCCAACTAGATGCCCCTAAAATAAATCTAGAAATTAAGGCAGCTATTGCTGATACCGCAGTTAAACGTGATAAAGGCATAGAAAACAAACAGAAACAAATGTCTAGTGCAATTGCTTGTCTGGCCGAAATCATAAATTCCCATTTACGTTCAAAAATACTATCCAATGACGTGCTGCAAAAATTAATGGACACAAGCAGAATTTTATGCGATTTACAACATGCGGATTCGATGACACGTAGAAACTTCATTTTATTTGCCCTCAAAAATGACATGAAGGAACACTTTAAAAACACCAAGATAGACACGTGTCTGTTCGGTGAAAATCTAGCAGAGACATTAAAATCAGCAAAGGCTGTAAATAAATCAGGAATCGAACTGAAAGCCGAATCTAGCAGCAAAACTGCGAATACTTATTATAAAGGACCAGCATTGAGAGCTTTAAACCGCAGAGCTCCCCCCCAGGCGCGCAGGCCGCCAGCGGGGCCGGCGCCAGCGCCGAGGAGCCGCGAGCCTGCCGCGCCCCGCGCGCAATGTCCCCCAGCGCAGATGCCACCGCACGCACACTCATCGAAGACGTCATCGCGCGGCCGTCAGCCGATGTATCCGCGTCACCGCTTCTAGAGGCAGTTAAGTATGCAGGCCGCTTATCTAAATTTTATCATCAATGGAGTCAGATCACGAAAGATCAGAATATACTTTCCTGGATAAGAGGTTATAAAATACCGTTAAAATCACCCGTTGTTCAACGTACACTACCTGCTAGAACATCTTACTCAAGTAATGAAAGACCGCATTATTTAAAAGCGATTAATAACCTACTCGAAATAGGCGCAATATCAGAATGTTCGCCATGTGAAAATCAATTTATTTCAAATATTTTCTTGGTACCCAAACCAAATGGCAAGATGCGCTTCATTTCAAACCTAAAGAACCTTAATAATTTCATTAAAACAGATCATTTTAAGGGTCGGATACACTGCAAGCGCGAGAGAAAATTAGGTATTGAAGTGCTACTCACACAGCGGTAGGCGCGCGCGCCTCGCTCACGCACACATAGATGTTTATATAGTGGTTCGAGCGGCAGGAACCTTGAAGATAATATTAAAAATAGAAGTGGATAATATGTTGTTTTTTTATTGCATTTATACTTAGTAAGGAAGGATGGGAGATGTAGTGGTTTATTGTAGTTTTGTATGTAGACATCAATCAGCTGTTATATTATGATTTTCAAAAATAAAGTCAATTAATACGTCTACATCATGATTTTTTTTCAGAGTGCACGTGCCTCTTTTTGTTGCTTGAGACTATAATCTAACGAGCCCAAACTAGAGTTGCAAAGGACTCGAGTCATCGAGTCTTAATTTTAAAGACTCGACTCAATTATGCAAGACTCAATGTGCTCAAAAGGCTTGGAGTCTACAGATAAGCACTTAAGTCTTAAAAAGTGTTCGAGTCTTAAAAAGGACTCGAGTCTTAAAATGAACCAGTCTTAAAGAAAAACTCGGAGCATGAAGATGAAACTTGTACCTCATCATTCGAAAAGACTAGAAAGAAGGCAATAAACTCAAATGAGTGGTTATGATGAAACTTTGCGTACAAAAAAATCTGACAAGTTATTCGAGTTTTTTCGAATGATGAGCTACAAGACTCGAGTTCATTTTAAGACTCGAGTCGTTATTAAGACTCGAGTCCTTTTCAAAACTCCAGTCCTTTTTTAAGACTCGATTATGACTCTGGCTCGGCTTGACTCTAGACTCCGAGCCTTTTGAGCACACTGAGTCTTGCATAACTGAGTCGAATCTTTAAAATTACGACTCGAGAACTCGAGTCTTTTGCAACACTAGCCTAAACACCACGAGGTTATGTTGTATACTTAAAATAATCGACGAAGGGGATGGCGGGGTCTGGAAGACCTTAACATGCCCTTCGTGGTTATTTATATTGATCCTAAGGTACTTTGACCTTAAGGTCACTTTCCATGAATTTTGACCTGTTTTTGCTCTTGAGAATCGCGAAAATTTACTTTCGGAATTTTGACTTTGGCCTCAAGGTCAATGACCATGAGGTCGAGGTCAGTGATCTTGTGAAAATAGTGAAACTTGACTTTCGGAATTTTGATCTTGACCTCAAGGTCAATGACCATGAAGTCAAGGTCAGTGACCTTGGGAAATCGCGGATCTTGACTATCGAAATTTTGACATTGACTTCAAGGTCAACGACCATGAGGTCAAGGTCAGTGACCTTGGGAGAACCACGGATCTTGAATTTCGGAATTTTGAGTTTGACCTTAAGGTCAACGACCCCAAGGTCAAGGTCAATGTTCTTGAGGTGTCCCATGGTATTCCCCCACCCTACTACTCCCACATCCCACCGGATCCCAAAGTTTCATAGTGCCCGTTTCATATCCACTGACCAAGGAGTTTCAATGGCCACCTTCCGACTTCATCATCAGACCTGGACACCATCTAGATCTGTAGTACTTGTCAAGACAAATCTAAAGAGCCCAAACACGACTAGGTTATGTTGTATACTTAAAGAGTTCCTATGGTCACCGGTTGGCTTCATCATCAGACCCTGGACATTATTCTAGTTCTATAGTACTCGTCAAGACAAATCTAACGAGCCCAAACACGACGATGTTATGTTGTATACTTAAAGAGTTTCTATGGGCACCTTCCGACTTCATCATCAGACCCTGGACACCATCTAGATCTATAGTACTTGTCGAGACAAATCTTACGAGCCCAAACACGACAGGGCTATGTTGTGTAGTTAAAGAGAACAATTATGTAGTTAGAGCAAATTATATCACACCAAGTACTTGAAAATAAGATTATAATTATGAACCGGAAAGACGTAAAAATAATAACAAACAAATAAGGAATTGCCACAATATACAAAATATGTGCAGAAAGAATCGAGCTCAAAAATCTTAAATTTTAGTACTTGTACAAATTGTTCTGACTTCGACCACTGTGCGGGGGATCTCGTATACGCACAGGCCATTATTTGCTGCGTATTTTTTAACTAAGAGCGACGTGCACCCACCTTGAAGACGCGCGGTCGACTGAGCTCCGTGGTTTTTTTTTTTTTTTTTTTTTTTTTTGTGGGGCATCTCGTAGTTAATCCTGAAAAGATTGTGACTACTTAAACGGATTGGGGCCCGGCGAGTTCTAAAAAGTTACCTTTTTAGGCCTCCAGCCGGGGCTTATTATACTTAAAAACTAAAGCGAAAGCTCTAAGGGTTACCCCGAGGGAGGTACGAACCTCGGCTTAGGCAATCGCTGATAGGGGGGCAGCAAGGGACTGGCTGGATCTGGGTTAAATTATTTAGGGACTAATTTAAAGCTAACGGCGCAGCATCGCGGGCTGGCTCTTGCAAGGGTCGGGAGGGACTGTTAAGTCGGGGTCGCGACGACGGACCTCGGCGGCGAGGTCGGTACGGTTTGTGTCTGTGTGCTGGTCTAGCTGTACTGGTCTCTTTTCGACTCTCCTGGAGGAGAGTAGTGGGATCATCAGGATCGGTAAGAACGTGCCGCGAGCGGCGGACTTTGCTAATACGGGAGGGGGTGTAAGTAGCTGCCGCCACAACCAGAGGGTTGCGGTGGGCTACGGCCCTATCGAAGAAACGCTTCGAAGCGCGTTTTATGTATTGATGGATAGTCGGGAGTTTCATGTCTAAATGAAGATTGATATTCCGAACAAACCAAGGCGAGCCTGTGGCTTGACGGAGAAAACGGTTCTGGAGAGTCTGCATCCTATGGATGAATCGGGGCTTGGCATGTGCCCAGACTGGGCTTGCGTATGTCATAATCGGCCTGATACAAGCGGTGTAAAGCCGCTTCTTACACAGAAGAGACAATTTACTCCGCTTGTTCAGGACGCAATGGAGCCTACTGAGAGCGAAAGCGGCCCGCGAGCGAGCCTGCTTTATGTGCTCGGAGAAGGTGAGGTGTTCGTCGAGGATGACACCTAGATATTTGGCTTGCTTCGCCCAAGGGATCTGCTTGCCGAACATTGAGATGGGTCGGGGAGGGGGGTGGTTACGTCGCGGTCGGGTGTAAAAGACCGCCTGACTTTTATCGGGGTTGACCTCAATTCGCCACTTCCTGAACCAATTGCCGAGCTCGTCGACTGCGGTTTGGAGGTAGCGAACCAGCGCTGTGTCACTAAATCCCGAGAAGAAGATGGCAGTGTCGTCTGCGAACAGAGCTAACCTTGCCTTCTTGCTTCTGGGGATATCGCTAGTGAACAGCGTGAAAATGAGGGGGGCTAGTACAGAGCCTTGAGGGACTCCTGCACGGATCGGGTGAGGGGAGGAAAGTGCCCCTTCGATGCGATAGCGAAAGGTACGGTTCGCAAGAAAGTCTCGTAAGATGAGCACGAGACGGTCTGGTACTCCGAGTTGGTACAGCTTATATAATAAGCCGTTGTGCCAGACTTTGTCGAACGCTTTCGCTATATCGAAGTATACAGCGCCCGTGAACATACCACGCTGAAAACCAGCATTGATATGTTCGACGATGCGGTGTACCTGATGGTGAGCTCCGTGGTTCGAACACTGCTATATAAATGGTAAACCGCGTCGCCATAGTAAATTGTATGGAGATTTCGAGCGTCAAAATTGAGAAAGTTTGCGAATTTTTTACGCAAATCAGAAGTAACATTATGGAAAATTAAAAAATGCATCGGGTTTTCTGTTCTTTATTGTTTTTATTTATGTATAAATTCAATAGGTGCCTTCTTGTTTTAAGCCTCAAGTTATCAAAATACGGCAGTGCTTTTTACACGTTTTTAGTGAAATTCAATATTTTTTTAACAATCATCTGCAAGGTTTATGCCCAACCCGATTTTTTCATCGTCTAGTAAAACTCTTGAGCTAGCCAGATGTATTTTTTTGTGGCAATTACTTTAAGTTTACTATATAAACTTATCGAAATCCCATAACACGATTTCCTACTGCTGACCCTTTTTTTTTTTTTTTTTTTTTTTTTTTCAGGATGGGATATCATCAAATGACTTCTCCCGCTCTGGGCGGAGCGGGAGGGCGTGTCAGACTTTTACTGACTAAAACCCACCCGTGTTCCATCAGTTGCCCATGTGCCAGGGTCACGGTATCTCTTTCGAACAATCACGCGACCCCGGCAGGTCACGCGACCCCGGCAGGTACTGCTGACCCTTAAGTTAGAAGATTTAAGAACTGCATTAAAAATTGTTACGTATAATTGTCAAATGGTGACGATTGACCTCAAAGATGCATATTTCTTAATTAAAATACATAAAGAATCTCGAAAATATCTGAGATTCTGTTTTGAAGGTAATTTATTCGAATTTAATGTTTTGCCATTTGGATTAAGTACAGCCCCATACGTTTTCACAAAAATATGTAAACCTATAGCAAAACTATTGCGCTCTGCGGGCCTTTTGTCCACTGTTTATTTAGACGATTGGTTGTTGTTTGGATATTCCCGTCTGGAATGCTTAACAAACATAGATCTAACTAAAAGATTGTTAACTTCACTTGGTTTCATAATTAATGTGGAAAAATGCGCACATTTTCCTTCGACAAAATGCAGATTCTTAGGAATGATTATTGATTCACACGAGTTTCAGATTAGTTTACCGACAGATAAACGTTTACGAATAAAAGCTTAACTTGTAATATTTTCCAAATTAAAGCGTTGTAAACTAAGGAGTTTTGCTCAGTTATTAGGCTTATTAGTCTCTTCTTGTCCAGCGATCGAATACGGATTGCTGCACACTAAGGAAATGGAAAGATGTAAATATCTCAACTTGAAAGGCCATGATAATTATAACAAAATTATGAATTTACCTGAATCTCTACAACTTGAATTTGACTGGTGGCTAAATAAAATAGAACATTCTGTCCATCGAATAAAAATTGACGCTTACCAAGATGAGATATTTTCTGACGCCTCAACGACGGGGTCCCCCACCCCGTCGTTGAGGCGTCAGAAAATACCTGTGCCACCTGTGAAGGAAGATCTGCGAGCGGGCAGTGGTCAAATACCGAACGAGAACAGCACATAAATTATCTAGAACTGCTTGCCGCATTTCTTGCTTTAAAAGTTTTTGCTAAAGAACTTTTTAATTGCCAAATATTACTACGCGTTGACAATTCAACAGCAGTAGCTTATATTAACAAAATGGGGGGTATACAATACCCACATCTCACAAAAATAACCCGTGATATTTGGAACTGGTGCGAAAGCAAAAAGCTTTTTGTTTTTGCTTCGTACATAAGATCCAGTGACAACATTATTGCAGATTTCGAATCACGAAGAACTCATCCGGATATAGAATGGGAGCTGTCCGATTGGGCCTTTGACAGTCTCACCCGCGCATTCGGTCGTCCAAACATTGATTTATTTGCTAGTCGCATAAATAACAAATGTGCCACATACATATCCTGGCACTCAGACCCAGACGCATTCGCGATAGACTCATTTACGGTCTCATGGACTAGTTATGATTTCTATGCATTCCCGCCATTTTCAGTCATTCTTAAAACTCTTAGAAAAATAATAACAGATAAGGCACGGGGTATTATGGTCGTACCTTTTTGGCCAACACAGCCGCGGTACCCCGTGTTTAGGTCCCTCCTTATTTCGAGAACTGTTACATTTTCTCCTAAAAGCCATGCCTTACTGTCTCATTTCAGCGCCCGTCGGATACACGAGTCGATTACCCTGGTGGCAGGCGTATTATCCGGGACGCATTTTTAAGGAGAAACATACCAGAATCATCACTTGATATAATGTTAGCATCATTAGCACCTAACTCCATGAAACAATACGACGTTTACTTGAAAAAATGGTGGGACTTCTGTAAAATTAATTCTTTAAATGTTTATGACGCCTCTGTACCCACAGTTATTTCCTTTTTTACTCAAATTTTTAATGACGGTTGCCAATATGGTACACTCAATTCATGCAGATCCGCGCTTTCCCTGGTGCTAAGCCCGGTTCTAATTAGTGACGATAGAATAAAAAGATTCCTCAAAGGGGTATTTAGATTAAAGCCACCAAGACCTAAGTATGAAGTGACCTGGGATACCAACCTAGTATTGGATAAATTGAGTTCATGGTATCCTAATGATGAATTAACCTTAGATAGGCTTACAAATAAAATCATCACTTTACTGGCTCTGTCAAAAGCAAACCGAGTTCAAACTCAGCAACGTTCAAAACCTTTCTCAGCGTATCACAATTAAAATCTCCGATATTATAAAAACCTCTAGACCGGGATTTCAACAACCCATTATTCATTTACCCTTCTTTATGGATGTAATATCCATATGCCCAGCCACTACATTACTGTGTTACATAGAACGCACCTCATTATTAAGAACGTCTGACGATCTATTTGTTGGAATTAGGAAACCTCATAAACCAGTGGGAACGCAAACGCTTAGCCGCTGGATTAAGCAAACACTCAGTGCGTGTGGGATCGGTACGCGCATATGCAGTGCACACAGCATGAGACATGCAGCATCATCGCGCGCGCACTCACTGGGCGTTAGTCTAGTTACTATCCGTAAAACGGCAGGCTGGAGTAGAAACTCCACAACATTTGCAAAATTATATCATAGAGATATTATTGATGATGATAGTACTACCTTAGCAGAATCAATAATCAACCAACATTCATCATAATTATTCAATTACGACTAGTTAAAACTTCGCACGTGGCAAATTTTCTTTCATTCCTAATTAGTGAATTGCCCTCATACATAATTGCCTACAACTAACTATGATAGCTATTATAAGAATAATTATTACTTAGTTAGTGTTTGACGCGCAACGCCATCTTACGCCTGGAATCGGCAACCGATCGTCGCATCGCGAATGAACTGCAGCCGCGGCGCGGCGTCGACCAATCACCGTGCGCGGACGACGGAGCGGCTCGCCGTTCTTCGCATCTGTTCACTCCGTTCTTTTTGGTTCTCTCGCTATATTCAACCGAAATTCAAGACACGAAACACAACGACTTCTTTCGCTACTAGAAACATTGTAAAAACGCTAATTCACTGGATTAAACAGTTTTCATATACAAAAACCGTAACTCATTGAAGTACCCGAGAGCAGCACCCACGAATCACAGGGGCAACAGCCTAAACATTTGGTCCTTCGAGCCGGATATTCGAGATCATTCGAGAAGAATCAGCCCTGAAGCGGAAACCCAAGCGTTCAAACTGCTCATAGAAGAAAAGGCGGAGTAAGCGTTCCATACCTGCGTTCAAGCAGCATCAGCCAGCAACGGTCAGGTGATCCTTCGCCCTTCCTTCCCTCTTACCCGTTTCGAGTTGTGTTAATATCGTTCTATACGTTTCTAGAAGTTCGAGCAGCGGTCTTGTGATAGTGAGTATAGCGACTTCGCGAGTTCTGCCACGCCTGACTTTCCGTGTTTGCACAACTGTAAGTACCTTTGCTTTCTTTAAGCCGCCAAAATGAGTGACGATGAGTGTAAATCCGATAGTTCTGAAGTTAATATTGCCGATCTTAAGAAACAAAGGGGTGTGATAAAAGGCAGATTAACACTTTTTGCTAATTTTATACATAAATTAGACAGTTCATGTTTAGATTCCGTAACGAAAACGCAAGTTCAATTACGAATTCAAGCGGCAACCATTTTCTTTTCTGACTTTAATAGTATTCAGTCCAAAATCGAAAATAATGTAGATGGAGAAGAATTATTAGTGCAATTAGAATATAGAGAAACGTTCGAGTGTCAATATTATACAATTCTATCAACTGCTAAATGCATGATTAACGATGAACAAAGTCAGTTGAACAATTCTTCGTGCACGGTAGGTAAGTCTATAAACGTTAAATTGCCGCAAATACAGCTACCCGCCTTTGACGGTTCATACGATAATTGGTTAGAGTTTAAAAATTCTTATGTGACTATGATCCATCATCGCCAAGATTTGGACTCCATACAGAAATTTCACTATTTGAAATCGGCACTCAGTGGCACTGCGTTAACTGTAATTAGTGCGTTGGAATTTACTGCCTATAATTATGGTCACGCGTGGGAGTTACTTGAAAATAGGTTCCAGAATAATCGTTTACTGGTACATAACCACGTTAAGTCCTTATTTACAGCGTCGTCAATTAACAAAGAGTCTTCAGCGCAAATCCGTAAATTAATTGATACCGTTTTACGTAATTTACGTGCACTTAATTCTTTGAAGGAACCCACTGACTCGTGGGACACATTAGTCATTTATTTAGTAGTTACGAAACTCGATCCGGCAACGGAGCGTGAATGGGAGAACTATAAAGGCACGTTAATTTCGGATTCACGTAAAGATTGTACTAGTTTAAAGTTAGACGACTTGCTTACGTTTCTAAGAAATAGGGCGGACATGTTAGACATGATAACATCAAGTAGCAGCAAGAGTAATAATTCACATTCTCAACACACTAAATATGACAAGTCGTCGAACGATAAAAGAAATTCCAATGTACAAAATACGCATAGTTACGTTGTAAATACGAATAAGGGAAAAGGTTCCTCGGGAAGTCATAATAAGCGTAGTATTAATGTTACATGCCCGTTATGTAATGGTAACCATTCTTTATACTCATGTGCAAGTTTTCTTAATATGTCCGTAAACGATAGGTCGAACATAGTTATATCGAAAAAACTTTGTTTTAATTGTATACGAACAGATAGTCATACAGTGAAGGATTGTGTTTTCGGCCCGTGTAAGTTGTGTCAACAGAAACACAATACGTTATTGCACACTAATAACGACGTTAGTGTAAATACAGCGCCACGATCAACCGTTAATAATAATACGTTGCCGCAGTCATCTGTTTCGCATTGCGTTAGCCAAACAGCTGATTGTAATATTATTGACTCGGGGCGCGGTGCGTTCACAACTAATGCGAAAGTGTTGCAACCTGTTTTATTGTCCATAGCGTTAATTGAAGTAGCCGACTTAGATAACAATTATCACACAGTGCGCGCGCTTCTCGACAATGGCAGTCAAAATTCGTTCATCACTGATGCTTTATGCAAACGTTTAAATATTCCTATTATACAGTCCACAATACGTGTCTGTGGTGTGGGTGAAGCACACACACAGTCAAGCCATACATGTAAAATCAAGATGCGTTCAAAACTCTATGAGTTTAATACTGATTTACATTGCCTCGTTTTACCCAGTATTACGTCTTATTTACCGTCTGTAAATGTTGATCGTAATACTATACGTATACCTAATCACGTTCAACTCGCTGATCCGTCGTTCAATGTACCGTCTAAAATTGACATATTAATAGGCGCGGATTTGTTTTGGTCATTATTAGACGGAAATAAAATTATAAGACTAGAGTCCGGACCATGCCTACAAAGTACTAGTTTGGGTTGGATAATATCCGGTCCAGTTAATAACAAACGGTTACAAAAATCAAATATTAATACGGTTCAGTGCAATTTTACTCAGACTGACTCATTGGACATCCAATTACGTAAGTTTTGGGAAATTGAAGAAATTAACGTGTCGCGTATGTTGTCTGAAGAGGAAAACTTATGTGAGAGTTTATTCATTGAGTCAACAACACGTGATAACGATGGTAGATTTCAAGTCAGAATGCCGTTCAAGTCTTCTCCCGACATTTTAGGAGATTCTTATACATCTGCAGAGAAACGTTTTTATGCGTTAGAACGAAAGTTGGAGCGTTTACCGCAATATAAAAAAATGTATTGTGATTTTTTAGATGAATATGAAAAATTAGGTCATATGACGTTGTTATCAGACATACAAACGTTACCTAAACCGTATTATGTTATGCCTCATCATGGTATTTACCGTGAAAATAGCTTAACAACTAAATTGCGCGTCGTCTTTGACGCGAGTGCGACCACCACGAGTAATAAATCATTGAATGACCTTCAGTACGTAGGCCCTGCGATTCAAAATGACATAATCTCAATATTGCTGCGCTTTAGACAATATCAATACGTTGCGTGCGCGGATGTTGAGAAAATGTACCGGCAGGTTCTCATCCAACATGACCAGCGTAATTTACAGCTCATTTTATGGCGAACAAATAGTGATAAGCCACTTCAGGTTTATAGGTTGAATACAGTTACGTACGGTACTACATCGGCGCCTTACTTGAGTATTCGGTGTTTAAAACAGCTGGCTCAGGAATGCGACGATGACGTCATCGCGCGCGTCATCAATGACGACTTTTACGTAGACGACTTGATAACGGGTCATGACGAATTAAATGTTTTACTAGATATTTGTAACAAAACATCGAAAATGTTACAGAGCGGTTGTTTTCCCTTACGAAAGTGGACGTTTAATCACGACGTAACACCGGAAGCTTGTCGGGACTTAAGTATAGGTGAACACTGTCAGTCTAAAACATTAGGTATAGGATGGTCTAATAAAAGTGATAAATTGTATTTTACTTCTAATTTAGAATCACAAAATAACAATATTGTCATTACAAAACGTTTAATTATGTCCGTAATTTCACAAATTTATGACCCTCTGGGTTTAGTATCACCCGCGATTACTACTGCTAAAATAATATTACAGAAATTATGGCTGAGTAAACTTGACTGGGACGACAAGGTTCCTAGTAACATCGCTACTGAGTGGCAACAATTTATGAGTAGTGTTAAGTACCTACCTGAAATAAGGGTTCCTCGTTGTGCTATAGTACACATGCAGTGCACGGAACTGCACATATTTACCGATGCATCACAGGTCGCGTACGGCGCGTGTGCATATATACGTTCTTATAACACAGATAACTCGGAGATAGCTGTTCGATTATTGTGTGCCAAGGGTAAAGTAGCACCTCTTAAAACTATTAGTATTCCACGCCTTGAACTGTGCGGTGCGTTAGTTGGAGCACAATTATATAAGAAAATAATAAATTCTCTTCGGTTAACTTTTAATAAAATATATTTTTGGACTGACTCCACAATTGTTCAAGGTTGGCTTAGGATGGCTCCACATCAATTAAAAACGTTTGTACAAAATAGGGTAGTACAGATAAATGAATTAACTAGTAATACTATTTGGCGTCACGTTAAGGGTAAAGATAACCCGGCTGATTTATTATCTAGAGGCGTTTATTTCGATTCGTTGAAAGAAGAAAATATTTGTCTTTGGTGGCACGGGCCGCGTTTTCTTTGTGAACCAAGTTCTAGTTGGTTAACTTGTACAAATTTGGAACCTGACCTACAATTACCGGACGTAAAACCTCAAACAATAAATCTATTAAGTACAGACTCGAATGTTGTTATTAACTTTGATAGGTTTTCGTGCTTTAATCGTCTTCAACGAACCGGTGCGTATGTTTTGCGTTTTGTGCATAATGCGCGCGTATCGCGCAGCGGGCAACCACGTAAAACCGGTTCATTGACAGTCGACGAGGTAAATAACTCATTACAAATGTTAGTACGCTTAGTTCAACAACAATCGTTTCATAATGAATATCGTAACCTTATACATAACTTACCTGTCAAAGAAAAATCTGGTAAACGTTTTAATAAAATATCAGGGTTAAATGTATTTTTAGATTCAAATAAAATAATTCGGGTAGGCGGCAGATTGCACAATTCACAATTTAGTTATGACAAAAAACATCCCATTGTATTATGTCACAAACATCGGTTTACACGACTTTTGTGTACGCACGAGCATAACAGGTTGCTTCATGCTGGGCCTCAACTTCTAGTGTCGAGTATGCGTGACACCTGGTGGGTGTTAGGAGCACGAAATTTAGCTAAGCAAGTAGTACATCGGTGCGTCACTTGCACACGTATTAAGGGGAAGACGCTAACTCCACTAATGGGTAACCTTCCGTCAGAACGCCTAGAACCCACTTATCCTTTTATGAAATGTGGTGTGGATTATGCTGGACCCATACTTATTTTAAACCGTAAAGGCAGAGGTTCACGTTTAATTAAGGCATACATTTGTCTATTTATCTGCTTCACTACCCGAGCCGTGCATTTAGAGTTGGTTAGTTCATTGTCTACACAGGACTATCTATTGGCACTCAAACGGTTTATATCGCGTCGCGGTAAACCTAATCAAATATTTTCCGATAACGGCAAGAATTTTGTTGGCGCTGAAAGAGAACTTTCAGCTATATTTCAAGATACTAAAGACGTTTTAGACTTTGCTAGTAGTCAAAATATTAAGTTTAATTTCATCCCGCCTTACGCTCCTCATTTTGGTGGTTTGTGGGAGGCGGGCGTTAAGTCGTGCAAATACCATTTAAGGCGTGTCGTAGGCAACGCTAAATTATCGTTTGAAGAGTTCAGCACGGTATTGACACAAATCGAAGCTGTCCTGAACTCCCGACCTATGTCACCTTTGTCCACTGATCCCAATGACTACCTCCCGCTTACACCAGCTCACTTCCTCATTGGCCGGCCGTTGACTGCACCAGCATGTGACGACCTCGATCTGGTGGCAACAACGCGTTTAAATCGCTACGAGCGACTGGAGCAGTTACGGCAACATTTCTGGGAGCGCTGGTCCAAGGAGTACGTCTCAGAGCTTCAACGTCGCACCAAGTGGATGGCCAACAAAGACGATATTGCCTCCAACAGTCTTGTACTAATAAAGGAAGATAATCTCCCACCGCTTAAGTGGAGAATGGGAAGAATAGTTCGACTGTTCACAGGGAAAGACGGAATATCACGTGTAGCCGAAATTCGCACTGCATCAGGCATCATACAAAGAGCATGCTCAAAGATATGCCCTCTTCCTGAAGACTCCAACTGAAGCATATTATCTCTGTTGGAAGATGGTTCTTCCAAGGCGGCCGGCATGTTTGACGCGCAACGCCATCTTACGCCTGGAATCGGCAACCGATCGTCGCATCGCGAATGAACTGCAGCCGCGGCGCGGCGTCGACCAATCACCGTGCGCGGACGACGGAGCGGCTCGCCGTTCTTCGCATCTGTTCACTCCGTTCTTTTTGGTTCTCTCGCTATATTCAACCGAAATTCAAGACACGAAACACAACGACTTCTTTCGCTACTAGAAACATTGTAAAAACGCTAATTCACTGGATTAAACAGTTTTCATATACAAAAACCGTAACTCATTGAAGTACCCGAGAGCAGCACCCACGAATCACAGGGGCAACAGCCTAAACAGTTAGTTAATTACATAGATATTTATTTTTTTGTGATTCATTTAACGTTTGAGTAAATACTCAAAGTAACTGCCTAATTATTGTTAATCCTAGAAGTACAAGATTGTTATTTTTGTTTATTAATTGTACCAAAATGTACAATAATAAAATTATTTTGATTCTTAGAAACTTTTTATTAATTGATGATATTCCCATTATACTCTCAAAGTCTACATGTGTAAATTACTAATCTCGAGGACGAGGCGCGAGTATAATTAATGATTAAACGAACTTACCTGTACGTGAAGTTCTATCATAATTATAGGAGCGCCGAGTCCGAAGAGATTAGTAATCCCTCCCTCCCAGTGCTGTACTAGTACATACACACCCCGCATAATCTAGTGTCTTGAAAATCATCAATAAACAACAGGCTTTTACTCTAAACTAAATGATTGGCGACAACGTCTGAGAGCGGAACTGGAAGAAGTACCCACAAGACTTAAAAAAAAAAGATTTTGTGGGTATGTGAAATCGAATTGCCATAGATAAAGAAAAATTGAATACAATATTTTTTTCTCAACTAAGTGCATGAGTGGTGACAACTAGCGTAACTACATGTGTAAATTACTAATCTCTTCGGACTCGGCGCTCGTATAATTATGATAGAACTTCATGTACAGGTAAGTTCGTTTAATCATTAATTATTTTCTATTTTTTAGGGTGTTTCGAATTTTGAGACGTATGTCAGCGTAGTTTTAGAAGACAGTTTTTCGCTGTCCTGGTAACCCTGGCAAGGATAATGGCAAAAATTTATGAAATTATTGCATAATCATCGGTCTTTGACAGGTATGCAAAGTTTGAATGAAATCTGTGGTGGAAATATCCCAGGAAATAAAAAGATTGTTGTAGATTTTGAAAAACTATATTGTTGCATGTAGAAAGACAATGACAGGAAATAAAAGAAAAAAAAACTTATATGTCAACTTTAACAGATTGGCATAGTTTACCAAGGAGATTAAACCTCCAACACTGGCCCTTAATTATATAATTATTTCAATACAATGTTACAATACAAAACTACATTTTATGTTTGTTTAACAAATGAAGAAAGTCCTAAAGAATTTACAAATTTACAGGTTTTTTTTTTAGCCAGAGACTTTGTTAATACATCTGCGATCATTTCTGAAGTATTCAAATATTTCAACTCTAAAGCATTATTCTTTAATACATCACGAATAAAATGATGCCGCACATCAATATGCTTAGTGCGACTATGATACATAGAGTTAACACTCAGTTTATGTGCAGATTGATTATCATTATACAGTGTTAAACAACATTGTTTACCAAGAAGCTCAAAGAATAAGGTACGTATAAAGAGAGCTTCTTAACATGAGTCTGATAGAGCCATGTATTCAGCTTCGGGGCTAGAAAGGGCAACTGTCCGTTGTTTCCTACTTTCCCAGGAAACAGTACATTCTCTTACTTTAAACACAAACCCAGTGTAGGATCGGCGATCCATTTCACACGAAGCCCAGTCAGCATCAACATAGCCGCTGATGTCTAGACTGCCACTTTTAAAAGTAAGACAATAATCTACAGTACCTTTCAAGTATCGGAGAACACGCTTAGCTGCTTTTTTTTTTTCTGGATGGGAAATCATCAAATGACTTCTCTTCTCTTGCGTGTCAGACTTTTACTGACTAAAACCCACCCGTGTTCCATCAGTTGCCCATGTGCCAGGGTCAGGGTATCTCTTTCGAACAATCACGCGACCCCGGCAGGCATCGGTCCTAGCAGACCCCTACACTGCTGCTGACATCTCTTTGAGGCGCGGAACACTACGCGCCGTCGACCCGAGCTTGGTCCTTACCGGGCGGCGAGCTACCCATCGAAGCCACCGAAGCACCCATGCCCGGTGAGACCCTGCGTCAGGCGGAAGGTGAGGACGCCGTGACGCCTCTCTATTTACTCCTCAAAAAGGGGACTTACCGCCGCAATTGTGGCGTGCCCAGCACTGGGTTGCGACAGTCGTACCCGCCATGTCGCCATGAGATCACACCGTAGCTCTGTCCGCCGTGCCGCGATTTGTCGCGGCAGCGGAGTTTTGCCCCGGCGTTTCGCCTCCTCACGCCACTCCCACATGTGCGCGAGGACATTTGCCTCCAGATCCCATGGCGGCACTCCGGCAAGGAGGCTCGCCGCCTCGCACGAGACCGTGCGGTATCCCCGGATTAACCGGATGGCCATGACCCTCTGGGCCGCAAACAACCGGCGCGCTGGGCGCAGCCTCAATGAGGGCGCCCACACCGGTGCCCCGTAGAGGGCCATGGACTGCACGATCCCCGTGTAGAGCCTCCGGCAGGAGGCGTTTGGACCCCCCAGATTGGGCAGGAGCCGCTTTAATGCAGCCCCAGCCCGCTCCAGTCTGGGAGCCAAACGTCGGAAATGTTCGACGAAGTTCCACCGGCTGTCGAGGACAAGTCCCAAGTACTTCATCGTCGACTCGACGCCGATGTGAACCCCTCCTACCGTGAGTTGGGAACCCGCAGGTGGCGCGTTCCGAGGACCATGAAAACCCATGGCCTCGGACTTGTGTAAGGCCACCTCGAGTCCCAATTGCCGGATCCTATCGACGGTTGTTGCAACCCCGCGTGTCATAATTTCGGCCGTCACCTCGTACGACCTCCCCTGCGCCAGGACCAACGTGTCGCCAGCGTAGCAAACCACGCTGACGCCGCTAGGGAGGTCGGCGCGCAGCACCCAGTCGTAACCGATGTCCCACAGATGCGGCCCCAGGACCGATCCCTGTGGGACACCGCACGACATCTCTCGCCGGTTCGATTCTCCCTGGTGACCGGGGTAGATAACGGCCCTGTCCGTAAGATAGGCACGCTTAGCTGCTTTCCAATGAAGTTGGCCATAACACTCATTGAATTGACTCAGTTTACTCACCGCGTGAGCTATGTCCGGTCTGCAACACACTACAACATACATTAAACATCCAATTAAATTTCTGTATTCAAATTTTTCTTCCTTTTTATCAGCCTTCGACAGTTTTAGTCCAACTTCCATTGGTGTTTGAGCTGGCTTGCAGTCAGTCATGTTAAAACGGGCTAAAACATATTTTATGTAGTTAGACAGATCAAGACGTATAGTATCTTTACATCTGGATAAACGCATTCCCATAATATGACTGGCTGGCCCTAAGTCTTTTATGTCGAATTCTTCCATTACTTGTTTCTTGGCATCAACTCTAATCTGCGAGTTTCTTGTTGAGAATAATAAAATATCATCAACATACAAGCCAATAATGACTAATTCTTCAGCATTTGACTTGAAATATACACAGGGTTCTGACGACAATCTTCTAAAATTCATCTTCTTTTGTAAGACATCGTTGATTTTATCATTCCATGACTTAGAAGCCTGCTCAAGGTCATATATAGCCTTGTTTAGTTTGTAAACTTTGTGTTCACTGCCTTTGACAATATAACCTTCGGCTGCTCTAAGAAAATATTCTCACGTAAATCACCGTTTAAGAAAGCTGTCTTCACATCCATGTGTTCAATTTCCAATTTCTGTTTTTCAACTGCTATAGCTAGTAATAAACGTATTGTAGAGTGGCTTATTACTGGTGAGAATGTATCTTCATAATCAACGCAAAAACGTTGTGTGTATCCCTTCGCTACCAAACGAGCTTTATACTTTAATATTTCGCCACTCAGGCCTCTCTTTTTCTTAAAAACCCACTTGTTTTTAATAGGTTTCGAGTTTGCTGGTAGATCAGTTAATGTCCAACACTTATTATAAATAAAAGATTGGTACTCATCTTCCATTGCATCCCTCCAGTGAACAGATTCAGAACCATTCAAAGCCTCGCTCACAGTCTCAGGTTCATCTCGACTGGTGCCTGCACTTGCCATGAATGTTATTTCCTGAACATCAGCATCGTCATACATTGACGTATCTTCAGACGACGACTGATCTGAAATGTAAGTTTCATCGGAGCCATTTGTTTGTTCTAAACTACTATCTGTATCACTGATGCTGCTAATAATACTGTCTCTTTGGTTTGTTTGTGCCCCATTTTCTGATGAGAAAAGATTTTCAGACTGTCCCACTTCAACTTGAGAACTCGCACCCTCAGTCTGGGAATTATTTGTCATCACAAAAATCTCCTCATTTGAATCAGAATTATTAGCCTTTTTTTAATGTAAAACTTATTCTCAATAAATGCAACATTCCTAGATTTTACGCATTTATTAGGAAAATCAGGGTCAATTAATCTATACCCTTTACTTGTATCACAATAGCCAACAAAGATATAACCTTTACATTTTGAATCTAATTTAGTACGATTCTCGGTTAAGGCGTAGGCCATACAACCAAATATACGTAAATGGTTTAGATCTACCTTTTGTTTAGACCATTTTTCTTCAGGTGTCATGACTGCTTTGGTAGGATATCTGTTTTTCAAATACACCGCAGTATTTACAGCTTCTGCCCAGTATCTCTTCTCCAAGTTAGCATCCTGCAGGATGCTCCGAGCCGCTTCTACGATAGTCCGGTTTGCTCGTTCAGCAACGACATTTTGCTGTGGCGTATGCGAGATCGATATCTGGTGGATGATGCCATTTGCTTTGAGAAAACTCTGGAAATGAGAAAGAAGCGATAACGGAGGTGAATATGTAAATATTCACCTCCGTTATCGCTTCTTAATACTTTTATTTTAAGATCAGTCTGGTTTTCAACTAGCGCCTTAAAATGTTTGAAGCGTTCAAAAACTTCCTATTTATTCTTAAGGAAATATACAAACGTTTTCCTACTAAAATCATCTATAAACATTAAAAAGTATCTGTTGCTACTGAAAGACTTCACTGGCATAGGACCACATAAATCTGTATAAACAATCCCTAAAAGTTCATTAGATCTATTTAGTGACTTTTTAGGAAAAGGTAATTTATTAAGTTTTCCTTTGACACAGCCCACACATGATTTAAAATCAGAATTATTAAAATCAACACCAGTTACCATACCTTTATTCAGTAAATGCATACTCCTTAAGTTCAGATGCCCAAGTCTTCTGTGCCACGTTTCCTGTTATACCTCACTGCGTCCAGACTGAAGACTTGACTGGCAGTCACTTTGTATAGACTTCTGTACTGTTACCTGAGCCACGGTGATGATTTGACCATCGTTCGAAGTTGGAGCTTGCACATCGGCTTGCTTCACCTTCTGGTTGTCCTCTGTGGAAATTAAACAGTTACCACATCCTACCACCGAATCTTTAACAGGCTCTACAGTATCAAGCTGATATACACCATTTACATGTTTAGCTGAAGCAACTAATATTTTGTTATCATATATATTACAACTTTTATCATCAAAAATGACTTTATAACCTTTCCTTGTAAGGGCACTCACTGACAATAAATTCGTGGCCAAGTTTGGTACATAATATACATCACTTACAGTCTTTAAGCAGTTCTTTAGTTGCACTTGAACTTTGCCGCGACCAGAGGTATATAATTTTTCACCATTTGCCACTTTTACTTCTGTCACAAAACCCTTGACAAATTCAGTCATGATTTTACTGTCATGACACATATGACTATTGGCTCCAGAGTCAATCAATTATATGTCGTGTCGCACACAAGCCGAGAACGCTGTTAGCAGTGCCTTGTCAGAAGTATCATTTGTCTTCTTTGCAACCGGGCCTTGCTTCTTACAGTCCTTCGAAAAATGTCCTGGTTTCTTACATTTAAAACATTTAAATGTTTTCTTGCGCGCTACTAACGCCGACGAGCCCACGTCATCTTTGTCTTCACGTCGCTGTTTTTCCTGCATAAGTTTCGCCTTTACCATTTCACTTGATAGTGTAATATTTGAATTTTCAAGTGCCATGATGAGCGGATCATAATCTGCAGATAAACTACTCAGCAGCAAGACAGCTACAAAATCGTCATTGAGAGCTGCACCAAGATCACTTAGCTGTTGACTGAGGTCACAAACCTTTGTAACATACGCTTCCATACTTTCACATTTGCTTAGTTTTGTAGCGAACAAAAGTCTAAGCAAGCTAAGCCGTCTCGATAGCCCCTTGTCCTCATAAGCCTTTTCCAAATTTAACCATGCAACTCGTGCCGACGCGGCGACGCCGCATTTTGAACATGCATAAAAACTGACGGCTGAACAGATAAGCAGATTTTAGCTAAAGCTTTCATGGACCTCTTTTCATAATTCGAGTCTGATGCATCTGGCTCACCTTTCAAAATGACGTCCCAAAGATCTTCATGAATCAGAAACATTTTCATCTGAAATTTCCAATTAGTGTAGTTTTCGATACCTCGTAATTTTTCTACAGGAATTGTTGCTGAAGACGAAGTCATTTTGCGGTTTGCACACGTCGATCGACCGAGCAAGTTTTACAATCCAAAAACAAAATCTTTTATTTTCCGGCAATTATCAAAATATTACTTTTCTTGTAAATATTAGAATTGATACGAAGCCTTGGGAGGTCTGGGCCCATAACCTGATGGAAATATCCCAGGAAATAAAAAGATTGTTGTAGATTTTGAAAAACTATATTGTTGCATGTAGAAAGACAATGACAGGAGAGAAAAGAAAAAAAAAACTTATATGTCAACTTTAACAGATTGGCATAGTTTACCAAGGAGATTAAACCTCCAACAATCTGATCGTTTGAAGTGGGTCAAAATCGCGCTATAACGAGTCGGTTACAAACAAACAAACTTACTAACATACAAACATACAAGTGAAGCTAAAATAAAGCGTGTAAAAATATTTTATTATAACTTCAAATTTTTTGGCTGACCGTACTTTTCCAAGACATAACTTTGTTTATTTTACTTGTGGTCCCAAAATACTACTAAAAATATTTATTATATTAATAGGTGGAATCTGGGACCGCGGTCCCGGTCCCGAAAGCCCCACGACCCAAATTTAAAAGATAGTTTCAATACACAGATAGTGGATATTCAATCTGATAAATCAAATTCTATGGGATGACATCACGGCATTTTAATTGGACTTTGTTATAGGATGAAGCAATTCAGAATGCAGTGCCCTTGTTCAGTTGGGTGACCAAATGTTTGATTTGGCAAACAATATTGACCCACCAATATGAGAAATTCTACTTAGCCGTTAAAAACATTCAAGATTCCTGCGCACACATTTTGAAGTCAAATTGCTCAGGTAATTGATTTTAAAATGTTTTTTCATTTATTACTTGAAGGAGGATGACAGTCTTAGTATAATCTTTGAAAAGGGTAGATCTTCTGACCAGTGGTATTTTTGGAGGATCACTGCCAAAATGACGTGATGAATTTTCTTGAGAAATGCTACCATGAATTCAGTACATGATCCTGGACCCACAAAATAAATCAACTGTCGTTCATATTTGGAACTTCTAGCTAGAGGCTTTTTATTTTAAACAAACATTATTTTTTTTAGTTATAAAATGCAAACAAATAAAATGTAAAAATGAAGTAGGATGTCTTTGACAATTACTAAATACAATTCCTATTACCCGTTTACGCTAAGATAGCCTACAGTTTTTATTAATAACCCATATTCAACCTCGCTTAGGGTCTGAATCATGTCATTGTGCCGAATATATGCATAGTATTAGTTTGTGCGTCAATGACTATATTGAGTGGAGTTAACACAGTGATACATTATCCTTGACATGTCCAGTATAAGCTGAGTTTGCATTGTTAGTACAGGTGTAATAAGCGAAAGCCTATAACAATGAAAAGTTTATTTGCGACCTTGGCTGCTTACACTACAAATGTATGTGTCCTGTTGTACCGGTCATGGCGCTACATTTTGCTTTTACAATCCAGGATTCGGTGACTTAAGTAGTATTTCTAATCTGGTACTTGTTACTTGCTGACTGTTAACAAAGAAGAAGCTATCGATATGGGTTATCCAAACCCATATCGGTAGCTCATCACCATCATTATATCACCTTTTAGGATAATGATGGTACTAGAGTACCATCTGTAAAACTAATGAAAATCTACCCTTACAATACTTACTAAAATAATTAATTATTTAGATTTTTGCTGGTTTGAGCAATATATCAGTCCAATACTAATATTTCATGTTCATGTTTAATAGTAATAATATTATTCTACAGGTTATTCGAAAAGACTGTGCAAAAATGTACTGCGTTTGCATCGGGTATCATTCAGCAAGATAAGTGCATCTGGCTTGTTCTACGTAGATGCTGCGTTACAATTAAGTCTGCTTAGTTTACTTACTCACTACACTGTTGTGTTGCTGCAGTTCGCAATTTTGTAATAATGAATAAATTATACGATAATTATGACTTTTTCAAATGCAGTTCGGCTACATTTATAAAACTTTTACAAAACAAATTCCTCTTATTTATTTTTTATTTTTATTTTTCGCATGCCAGTAATTCTAAACAAACAATAAATCTATCAAAAGTGAGTCATGCTTTACAGCAAAGTGGCATACGACCACGGCTACTCTCTGAAAGTACGTAAGTTTTTTATTTAATTGACGACAAATATTTTATAATTTGCATGTAACAATTTTGGATATAAATATATTGTTGTTATATATTTTAGGTTTTAGTTTCTGAACATATTTTACGGAATTCTCTTGTTGCGTTTCACCAACTCCATTGATCTAAGTTTCCAAATATTGTATGCGTCCGCATTTTGGACAGAAATATGAATGTGGTGGCGATTAGCATTCCTAAACACCTTATTGCAGTGATTTCGGATTGAGATATATCTTTCCCTGTTAGCTTCATTAGCAATTCGCTTAAATTTAGAGCTCTTACACACGAGCGGCGTGTTTCCAACGCAGGTAACTGCAGCCGACACACGATGATGATGCTGATCTTTGAAGGTGGCATATCGCCTGCTGCCGTCGGCTGACGTCGGTTGCTATCGAGACGCGTCGACGGCTGCCGCCGACACATATCGATGGTAGCAATTACCTTTGCCGTTGGCAACATGCCACACGTGTATAAGAGTTCTTAGACTTTATCATAATTTTTTGTGCATAAGTGTTTTAATCTCATTCAATTTAGTGAGATTAACTGCTCGATCAGGTGAATAATGATCGCAAAGCTTGATAAGTTTAGCCTTAAAAATATTAACTTATTAACGGCAAACAAATCAGACTAATCTATGTTGTTGGCATCCTTGCAAAGATTGTCAACGTTCATTACGCCAACCGAGTAGTCTAACTTTATAAGTTGGGAGCCACAAAGAGAGTAACTAGTTAATGGAAGACAAGGTTTAAGACATGACTCAGAAATATGAATACCATGTACGTTCCTAAAGTCAAAGGAGGAAATGTGGTGAAATACTCCGAGCATTGATATGTCTAACATTAAAATTCTTAGGGACAACTTAAAACTGCGCTACTAGACTATCAATCAGGAAGAGAAGGAACACTCACAAAACTGTCGTCGAAAATAAACGACTATTATCATTGCTTTCATTGATAGACATAAATATTTACCTAATATAAATATATTTAAATGTATTAAAAATAAATGAATAATAACAAACCGTGTAATTGCTAAACTAAAGTGGCAGTGGGCAGGGCACATTACTCGCAGAACAGATGGCCGATGGGGCCGAAAGGTACTGGAGTCGCGACCGCGTACCGGAAGACGTAGAGTTGGAAGGCCTCCAACAAGGTGGACCGATGACCTTGTGAAGGCCGCAGAAATCCGCTGGATGCGGGAAGCACAAAACCGGTCGAAGTGGCGGAGCTTGGGGGAGGCCTATGTCCAGCAGTGGACGTCTTTCAGCTGAAATGATGATGATGGTGTAACTAGGTGGTTCAGAACATAATACCAAAAAAATGTGCATCAGAGCATGTTTATCGAAGATTGTCTTTATTTTCTACTAAAATATAATCCAATAACTGTGCAGATTTTGCCTCAACCTCTGTCATGATATGTCAAATTAGGGGTTAGCTACATTCACCTCAACTGGGTCATGACAGATTGTCACCAAAACGACCGGTTTTATGGGATTACTTTACAAAATATCGCGAGACTCAAACGGCGACATGCTTCCTCGTTTCCCACCGAAAATCAAGAGAAAGTGTCAAACGTCAAAATCAAACTTGACAAGTCAGATGTCATTCCGTTACGCGTTGCGTGCGCATAGAGAAACTATTTCAGGACGCAACAACCTCGTTAAATCAATACGAAAATTTGCATATCTTAATAGACTAATACTATCCGATACGCGAAACTGAAGAAACCATTTTACAAAAGCATTTATGGTGCAATGGTCGATTACTGACTGACTCACTTAACTTAATCGAAAGTGTTCTTAGCTATAAATTCAAGAAGTGAGTTTGAAGATTATCAGTTCTGTTAATGAAGAGATGTGAGCATATTCTAAAGGCTGATCGAGTTGATATTTGGCATACTGTAACTGCAATGGTATTTGAGGAACAAATGTGATGTAGGTACCCTGATAAAGTAGCAAAGAGGAATGAGGACCAATTAGAAACTATCTTCACAGTGCGAACGTCCGTATAGCTGCGCAAATTTAAGTGAGGCTTATGTCTACTCTCAACTATTATTATATAAAGTATAAAATTCAGGAAATAAAAGTTTTATTGATCGGGGTGTCTCGGGTGTGGGCTAATCATAGTCCATTCCAAGAAGCGATCGTAGAGAGCGATAAGCCTAGTGTTTATTTAGAAGTGTTTACTTTATTTATTTAGTGCATAATAAACTTTATATTATTAGGTCTTTACCTATGAAATTGCCGTTCTGCAGTACTGGCCATTTCAAATCAAAATAATTTTTGTTTGTCTAAGAATTCTAATTTCAAATTAATTTTATTTTAAAAACATGGAATTCTTTTTCCAAAAGTAGTCATTTGTTTATTGATTAGTGTTACATTTTCATCGCATTTCAATCTTTTTCGTCATCATGAAGCGTTAAAATTTCGAGTAATTATGGAATATGAGTACCGTCGTAGCAGCAACGCGGCACAAGCGGCACGCAACATCAACGACGTTTACGGAGCTAACATTACAAACCAACGCACCACCTGTTATTGGTTTGCTCGCTTCCGTTCTGGAAATTTTGACCTGAAAAATGAACCTCGCGGTCGTCCGAAGACTTTGGTCGACAATGACGAATTAAAGGCGATTGTGGAAGCTGATGATACACAATCTACGGCTGAATTAGCAGCAGCTTTCGACGTTAGCGTCAAAACAATATTGGTCCATTTGCGTCAAATTGGCAAGGTAAAAAAGCTTGACAAATGGGTGCCCCACCAACTCAATGATCGCCAGCGTGAAGTACGCGTCGAGACGTGCCTTGCACTGCTCAACAGACACAGAAATGAAGGAATTTTGAACTGCATTGTTACCTGCGATGAAAAATGGATTCTGTTTGATAACCGCAAGCGCTCAGCAAGTTGGTTGGATCCTGGTTCAGCACCTAAACAATTCCCTAAACGAAAACTTACCCCTAGAAAAGTGATGGTCACTGTTTGGTGGTCTAGCGCCGGTGTGATTCATCACAGCTTCTTACCAAACGGGGTGAGCATTACTGCAGATGTGTACTGTGAAGAACTGAATTCAATGATGGAGAAGCTGGCACATCTCCAACCAGCATTGGTCAATCGCTCGTCTCCGCTGCTCCTGCACGACAACGCGCGACCTCATACTGCACAGCAGACGGTCTCCAAGTTGCAAGAACTGGGGTTGGAAGCTCTCCGCCATCCGCCCTACTCACCAGACCCTGCGCCTACAGACCACTACTTTTTCCAGAATTTGGATAACTTCTTGGCGGGAAAAAAATTCAATACCCAAGTGCCAGTACAAATGCCTTTGAAGAATTTTTTGCCTCCCGTCCAGCTGATTTTTTTAAGAAGGGTAAAAACTGCCACTGCGTTGGCAAAGATGCATTTATTGCATGGGTGATTATTTCGATTAATACAAATATAAAATGCATGAAAAAAATACGTTTCATTTTTTTCTTACAAAACGGCATTTTTATAGGTAAAGACCTATTATAAATAAATGAGTATAAAATGAATAGAGCCAAACATTTCAATTTAGTTAAGTTGTAGTTAATTGTTGCTTTCTTCCATTTTTTCATAATAAGTTTAATGTGCGCAGTTGAAAAATTAAGTTAACTATTTATTCTTTAATCCATCATTTAATTTAGTGAGTGCGGAAGTTACGAAAGTGAACATCTTAATAATGAACAAATTTCGAAATAAAATACTGATGAACGTTGACGTGTGAAAATCATTTTGAACATTACGGTGGATAAAGACGTGCAGTCGTTTCTTTTGCCTTTGAATTTCATGCAAAATGTAATGTTTTGTCCTAAGTATAGCATTAAATATAATGTAATAACTCCTAATGGGTTCATCTCCAATTTCTTTTCAATTATTGTAATTATTGTACTAGTATTCGTGGCTTCATTCGTGTACTGCACATATACAATGTATTTTAACTACGGTTATTTCAAAGAATCAACTTTTATGATATTGGCCAGTTTTATGACTTTGCTTACTATATATTGGGGTTATATTTGAATTTTGTAATTGCGTTTGTTAAAAGTAAAAAATCTATTAAATTCGTCCTTACTTTCCAAAGACTGCACAGATTTCTTAACTGCGGAGTAAATTTCAACCGTATTATAATCTGGAATGGGATCAATGTAATAGCGGCTGTGGGTGTTCATGTTTTCGTATTAACTATTTTTTGCTAGCAGACTGGCTTTTTTTTTCAGGATGGGAAATCATCAAATGACTTCTCCCGCTCTGGGCGGAGTGGGAGGGCGTGTCAGACTTTTACTGACTAAAACCCACCCGTGTTCCATCAGTTGCCAATGTGCCAGTGTCACGGTATCTCTTTCGAACAATCACGCGACCCCGGCAGGCATCGGTCCTAGTAGACCCCTTCACTGCTGCTGACATCTCTTTGAGGCGCACGTGGAACACTACGCGCCGTCGACCCGAGCCTGGTCCTTACCGGGCGGCGAGCTACCCATTGCTCGCCACCCGCAAGCTCGCGCCTACGGTGGCCGGGAGTCCGCTATCGACTCCCGACGCCTGGGGCGTCTCCTCCTGCGGCGGCTAGGGATGTGAGGGCGCAGAGACTGCCACTCCCTCACGCGCCCCGCCTCCTCCTTCGCGAGCATTACTGCTTCGCTAAAAGAGGTGACGGCTTCCCATTCCCTCTCGCTCCGTACCATGGCTCGCACCAGGGCCGGACGCGAGAGGTCGCCGCCGCCGATCGCCTCCACGAGGACACGGCGGTGCCCCGCCCAGGCAGGGCACACCTCCACCGTATGATCCACCGTGTCCTCCAGACGATCCTCGCAATGGAAACACTCGGACGTATCCTCCCGCTTTATCCTGAATAGGAACCCACCGAAGCACCCATGCCCGGTGAGAACCTGCGTCAGGCGGAAGGTGAGGACGCCGTGGCCCCTCTCTATCCACTTCTCAAAGAGGGGACTTACCGCCGCAATTGTGGCGTGCCCAGCACTGGGTTGCGACAATCGTACCCGCCATGTCGCCATGAGATCACACCGGAGCTCTGTCTGCCGTGCCGCGATTTGTTGCGGTAGCGGAGATTCGCCCCGGCGTTTCGCCTCCTCGCGCCACTCCCACATGTGCGCGAGGACCTTTGCCTCCAGATCCCATGGCGGCACTCCGGCAAGGAGGCTCGCCGCCTCGCACGAGATCGTGCGGTATCCTCGGATTAGCCGGATGGCCATAACCCTCTGGGCTGCACTCAACCGGCGCGCTGGGCGCAGCCTCAATGAGGGCGCCCACACCGGTGCCCCGTGGAGGGCCATGGACCGCACGACCCCCGTGTAGAGCATCCGGCAGGAGGCGTTTGGACCCCCCAGATTGGGCAGGAGCCGCTTTAATGCAGCCCCATTCCGCTCCAGTCTGGGAGCCAAACGTCGGAAATGCTCAACGAAGTTCCACCGGCTGTCGAGGACAAGTCCCAGGTACTTCATCGTCGACTCGACGCCGATGTGAACCCCTCCTACCGTGAGTTGGGAACCCGCAGGTGGCGCGTTCCAAGGATCATGAAAACCCATGGCCTCGGACTTGTGCAATGCCATCTCGAGTCCCAATTGCCGGATCCTATCGACAGTTGTCGCAACCCCGCGTGTCATAATTTCGGCCGCCGCCTCGTACGACCTCCGGTGCGCAAGGACAAGCGTGTCGTCAGCGTAGCAAACTACGCTGACGCCGCTAGGGAGGTCGGCGCGCAGCACCCAGTCGTAACCGATGTCCCACAGATGCGGCCCCAGGACCGATCCCTGTGGGACACCGCACGACATCTCTCGCCGGTTCCACTCTCCCTGGTGACCGGGGTAAATGACGGCCCTGCAACCTCCATACTTTACATGGAATGTTTTTGGTGTGTACCATATTCATTGTATGGATCCTCTCCAAGCGAGTTCAACTCATACTTGTCCCGTTTTTCGTTTTGCTCAGCTCTTAGAGTCTTAGCGTGATGTTAAATTTATATGTGTTTGTGTATATATATATATTATAATTATAGATAAAAAAAATCTTATCTAAAAGTTAGTTCCAAAGATCAGCACTTTAAAACAAACTCTTATCTACTCAACATTATCATAAATATATATGCTGAAAGATGTATTCGGAATCGAGTCGATTGATGGTTTCAAAGCATAAGATGGTGCCGCGACCCCACTCGAGGCGTACCTCTGCTGCATAGGAGTTAATAAAAGATAGTTAGAGCCAGTAACCATTAACCTCGCAAAGGTTTTCTACAGTGCGGATATATTGCCCATAGAGTACGATAAGAGTTGCAGCATCGTTAACGATGTGATTTTGATTTGATTGTCAATAGCATTATGATTTATCAGAGTACCCCTAAGTTGTAGCTTTCGTGGATCAATTTAAAATATTACAAGAAACTTACTGTATCGTGAATCAAAGCGCCCCTTTTCAGTATTTCAATTGTCACTTGAATATAAATCAGATTGTGAATCAATGCTTCTACGAAGTAGTATAATATCTAAGAATAGAAAACTTAGAGTAAAAAAATTGCAATTTTGTTAAAATATTACGGTTTTATTTTAAGTTTTTATCGACGCCCGATGTTTTGCTTCGAAGCTCCCTAGAGTAATTTTATTTTTTTGACTCAATATTTCAGTCACCATATTTTTCAAAAATAAATTATGAATAACTTACGAATTGCTGAGTATAAACTTGCTGTATGCCATAGCACTGTAATATATGAACATAAGTCTGAAACATTTTTTTAATAAAATTTTCCCGTTTGACATTGTCTGTTTCTAGAATACTTGTAACTAATACAAAATATCTAGGTGTCATAATTGATCAGAACCTGTCCTTCAAAGCACAAATTCATGCACTCTCAAAAAAGACTCGGAAATTCATTTACGTTGCGAAACTCCTAAGAGCCAGTGCGCCCAAAACGACACGTATTCAGGCCTACATCTGCCTATGCCAATCTGCTCTGCAATACTGTGTTAGTGTCTGGGGCAGCGCAGCCAAGACTTACATGCTTGAACTTGAACGGGCCCAGCGGGCCGTTCTCAAGGTACTTCTGGGAAGGCCTCGGCGTTTTTCTACGGACGAACTGTATAAGGAATCTGGAGTTTTACGCGTACGTCAACTGTTCATCCTAGGGGCACTTATCAACCTTTTAAAACTGAACATTAATCGATCCAGCTGCAGTAAGAACGGTAGGAAAATAGCTGAAAGAATCCCACTTCCAAAAACAAAAACCCTCTTCGCGGCCCGGCTTTCGTCATCTTTACCCATTCGTGTGTTCAATGCTATAAGCAAAAATTTTACCATTCCGAAAAACTACACTGAGGCCAAAACTAAACTTAAACCTTGGTTGCTGAGTCGGACATATGACGAAACTGAGAATCTACTCTGTATCTTACGCTAATTCTCACCACGCTCTCAACACTCACAAATACACACACATCACACACATTTCACTCACCTAACTGTTTTTCTTGTAGTGCCTATTATGTGTAATCTCTTTTTACTCAGGCTTTTATTTAATTTAATTTAATTAATTCTTTTTTTTATGATTATGAGTTGATTTCAATTTTTATTTAATTTTTTTTTATTATGAATGTAACTATGAAATTATCAATTATCATCTTGCGCTAGCAGAACTTCTAATATTATTAACTCGGTTTATTGTTTGGGTCACCAAGATACAGGCTGTGCCTAGTTTGGGACCCGCTGTTAAATCTAAATTAAGTCTTCTGCTGGTAATCTTATATCGCATGCTACTTTTACGTCTGTAAACTATGTGAAAGTCTAATAAATGAATTTGAATTTGTAACTTGAAAATTCCACAGATCAACTTTTTGTTCCAATAATTTTAAGATTCGAATAACATAAATTACATTGAAATCGAAAAATATAAACATAAATGTCACGATTATATGATAGAATGGTGTACTTGTTGCTACGCAAAAATACATGAAAACTGCTATATATCCGCAAATGAAAAGGATTATAATAACCCAATTCCAAATGATGAAGTTTTTTGTACTGGTTTCATTAACGAGTAATCTGTGGACTTTTTGAAATGTTAAAGTAAACTGAATACACTTTTTGGTTTGAAATAACCCAACCGCAAAATTCATAGACATAAATTATTTGAATTTGTCTGAAATAAATTATTTGAATTTGAATTTGAATTTGAATAGCAAATCCAGCACTGTAGAAAATGCAGTCAAAATAAGCGATGAAATACGTGAAATTCGAAGATCCCAAAAACTCTTCAAAAAATACAACACGAAGTTGCGATACAGGAATAAACATGTAAAAATTACTGTGGCGACCATTGAGATAAAATAGGAGATAAAACTGTTTGGAATTATAACATTATTTTTGATGCGATATTTTGGACATAACGTAATATACTGCATCAGATTTAAAGGCATTAACTGCACATCATCGTCTACTATATCGTCTAAAATAAAATTCACGGAATAACTTGGGTCAATATTCACTAATGTCTTCATTTTTATACTGATTATTAGTTAATGATCTGTAAGTTACCTTACCAACAAGAGTTACAACAATCGATGGTAATCTAATTATTCTACATCTAATTATTATAATAGTATGGATGGTATCAGTGAACTAAATTAAAGAAAGCGTTTAAAAAAAAACGACGGGTTGCACTCCGGGAGTGCCGGCAGAAGTGAAAACTTGAATATTAACGTTGTGCATTTTTGATATTTTGGAATGGTTAGTGAATAATTTTGCACGAATTGCTTTAATTATCAGTATGAAAGTACTATCATTTATGTGGTAGAATACAATATTTTTTTATTGCGCTATCGTACACAAACATGACATTTAACAATTAAAAAGTTTATCTCTCAGAAAAATCACACTCCATCCGTCTTACGAATTTTCGATCAGGTTACGTGTCCTGACGCGATTTTAACATTTTAACCCATTACAAAAAAAGTGCACAACGCCGCTTAAGAAGTTTTCACTTCAAAATTGTCTAACCGGACTTTCATACGCTATCTAAAAAGCAGGAACTGACTAAATGAATTTCAGACTGACTAAAAGCAGTAGTGATGAAATTATTTACACAAGGTATAGCTCCTGCTTGTGTTCGAACGGTACTCCCTTTCTTCTCCTGAAATTGTTTGTCCAAAAATCATTATCCATAACACGTTAGCTATAAACGGAAGTAACCATAATATTCAAAAAGTCGAAATTTTGTTTTACATAATTACCTTTGCTTCTAACACTATTCTGTCATAATATCAAAAACTATAATCATTAAATCTCCTAATTCTGCATGTTATAAAGTCATATGTCCTAAGTATTGTATTATATAAATTGTTTTATGTCGAATGTTCATTTATAATAAAATCGTTAATAGTAAAAAAATGCTACAAGTTAGGTTTTAGTGACAGAAACGAATCGCTGTAAATCTGACTCCACGTAGTCTTGTCTGCCCTACCCCTAGAGTGTAATTTAAAATCGCGTAGGCGCGGAGGGGCGAGGCGGCCCGCGAGCTGAGGAGCAAGTGGTTGTAACGCTCGCCGCCGCTGCTGAGGCTGGCCGGCAAAGCCGGCCAGCAAGACGAAGCTGCGGTGGTGATCGTTAAACCATCTGCGACGATAAGCTCGCGTGGGACCGCCTAAGCCCCGCAGTGCCGGAGCCGTGACAGAAACCATGCCTGCTGCATGATGCATCCTCGCTTGCATACTGCATGCTTGCTTGCATGCTCGATTGCATGCTGCTTGCCTGCTTGCATGCATGCTCGCTTGCATGCTACATGATGCATGCTTGCTTGCATGCTCGATTGCATGATGCTTGCGTGCATGCATGCTGCATGCATGGTGTATGTTTTATTTGTATGTTTCTTAGAGGGAAATAAAATCACTTGAGATACAATCACAATAACCTTTTTTATTGAGTGATATTGTGTTTATTGAGTGATAATACATGCAGCGCCATGCCAGGCCTTGATAAATACCATAATGCTTTTGTATCTTTACTATTTATGTATTGTATCAGTTGAATTTGATAAAATAATAAAATTCTTAATGAACTCCGTAATACTTTGTTTTACAAAAACATTGTACTTTGTTTTACATTTATAGGATAAATAAACATAAAATAATTTGAATTTAGAACTTATAACTTTTATGGAAAACAGTTTTAAGTCTTTTGTATGTTATTGATAGTAATATTTGTGCATGTGATATTATGTGACATTTAGTTCGGGCAAGTTATCATTCGGACAAATGATGATTAGGACAAAAAAAAATATGGCTCTTTAGATTATGGATAAAAAAGTTAGGTCACACAATAGAGAACCGTTCGAACCCGTGACCTACAATTCATAAATCAGAGCCCAGTGGTATCCACTGGGCCACCACTAACCAGCGTACCCGACAGACGTTGCCCCAACGAAACTCACTCGTAGTGCTACCCACCAGGTCTAATTGTGAATCTATATCGCCCACTCGTACACACACAAAATTTCATGAAAGTCGGTCAAGCCGTTTAGGAAAAGTTTAGGGACATACACACGTATAAAAAAGATCTAATTTTCGTCTTTTAAATAAGTTTTGTGTATACATTAATGTTTATAATTTACTTCGCATTTACTTTTTCATTGGAATTTTTTAATATTAGTAATGTATAATAATTACTTAAAATATTATCTGCGTCTTTAATATTTATAGTCAGTCACCAGTACATCAAAACAATTAATAAGTAGTTTGGTTCCTATATTAAACAGTGACAGTTGAATTTAACAGTAAAACCATGTCACAAAGACAAACAAAAAATTCAAAAATGACATTTCAAGAGTTGCATGATAATCGATTAGAAAAAGATATAAAAAGACTGGTGTATTCCTTCAACATTCCATTAAATCTGTTGTTGACTTCAAAATATAATGTTCAAAAGAGTCACGTATATCCAAATGTAAACAAATACCAACTATTTGCATTCATTTGCATGTTACTTTTGATCGTGATGTGCTACTATTTGATGTTTTTCTCGGATTATGCTGTTTTTAACAAGAATCGTGTGGTGTATGGCCTTGTGTCAATCGCAACTCATAGTAGTTGGGGGGTTGGGGGTTCACGATGATGTTCATTCTGGGCTTTGTGCATAAGTACAACAACGTATTACTGATTCTGAAGATCCAAGCTATACACAAGAGTATCGGTTTTAGTAAAACCTCGAGTTTTGTTACTTGTAATTGGATCTCATTAATTTCTATCATCTCATTTGACATTTTTGTAATAATCTTGTTCTTTACATCATGGGGGTACCCAGGTGGTGTCGTTTTAATTTTTGATATCATTACTTACATCATGGTATTTGTATGCGATGTTGATATTATGATAGCCACCCGAATTATAATCCTGCTAAGGAAATATCTAGAGGAGTGGATAAAAGATGTCCTAATGATGAATAATGAACTGAGTAATGCGGATTGTCACAAAATGCTTGGGATATTTCAAAATATTTTAAAAGCTTACGATCTATTTAAGACCATTGTCCAAGTACTGGTAAGTGGGTTCATTGGACCTAGTTACTAATTTCAAAAGTATTTTTCGTATAACCAACTTTGCCTATGCTCTAGAGACCAAATAATAAATTTATTTAGTTCATATACAATACAGTACAATATTCGGAAAACAAAGAACAGATTATAATAAGCCTTAGGAGCTAGTTTTTTACAAATTCCTTGGACCCCACACTAGGATTCCCTGTGTCGTGAGGTCCAGTCTCTTCCCAAGTGAGGCAAATATTTACATTTATTTATTTAGGGAAATACATTAATCTATATATATAAAAATATTAATACGTGAAGCGAAAACTTTGGATCCCTTTTTACGAAAATTGGGCGGACGGAGGAGTATGAAATTTCGCACACTTATAGTTTATACAGAGAGGAAGTGACGAATGCTAATATTTTTTTAAATTATGCGTCAAAATACATTATTTTCAATAAATAACACGTTACACACACTACTGTTCATTACCGTGTATCTAATACACACATGCATAGAAATTCTTTTGTTTATGGTCCAAATCTGTCTTTATTATTTTGTGCAGTGTTACCAACACCCAGAAATATTTACCCCTAAAGCTTACGTTAAAAAACCCTAAACATGCCGCCACAATTACTAAAAAAATCCGCAAAAAAATTATAATGAAAATAACCAACGAATGTTCAGTAATCATAGACCCGGCACACAGTAGTAATATTTGTCTATATTTATTACGTGACATTTGTTAATCATTCACTCTGCATTCTTAGTATTGAGGAACCGTACTAGAAGTCGCTAATACTTTTATTGTAATCAAAAACACAATGAGAAATGTAAGATGGCAAACATCCCTAAGAATACCCCTAAAAATGAACGCCCCTAAAAAATCTCAATCCTCTTATTTACCCCCTAAATTTGGAAAAACCCCTAAGTTGGTAAGTCATAATGAATGTCAAGTATAACCATAGGTAATAAATTAATTTTATGGATATATAACCTATTTCATTTTTAAAATCTATGATCATATCGAGAATATTTGTCTTTAATATTATTTGTATTAGCGCCGATAGGAATTTAGTTTAGATTTATAAGAAATATTTTTTGTGGTTTTATGGAGAGTGTCAAGTACCTATGGCATTAGTAAGTTTCCCATACAAAACTTAGTGTCGTGTGCAAACTGTAGAGGTTGTATGCCTCACGATTGTTCAGACTGGTCATAGATTGTACAGGCTGATTATAATTATGACATTTGGAACCGTCATAATTAATCTATACTATATAATATTATAAAGCTGAAGAGTTTGTTTGTTTGTATGTTTGTTTGATTAAACGCGCTAATCTCAGGAACTGCTGATCGGAATTGAAAAATTCTTTTTGTGTTGGGTAGTCCATTTATTGAGGAAGGCTATAGGCTATATAACATCACGCTACGGTCAAAAAGAGTTGAGCAGCAAACGAAAAATGGACGAAAACTGGCAGGTAATTCGACGCGACGCGAAGGGGAGCGAAAATTTGACGCGGACGAAGTCGCGGGCAGAAGCTATTAAAAATAATAGGGAAAATTCTATAAAAACAGAGCTTTCTGTGATAATTCATTCCATATTGTTCCATATCCAGCAGTTAAGAAGTATTAAGAAAATAAAAAAGAGAGTCCTGAAGAAGTATTCTTTACTCATTACACCTACGTCCTGGTCCTGGCCATCACCATCCCGCCAGAGAACCCTCTCCACAGTAGTACAGCGTCAGCAATTTGTCTATAGAGTTACTGAATGTCAAATATAACCATTTTTTTTTTATTATGTATATTTCTTATTTAATAATGTATTTCTATTCAAATGAAGTACGGTCGAATTTCGACCAATGGGCGATCACTAGTATATATAAAAATGAATCCCTATTTCCCTTGGTCACGCCATCACGCGTGAACGGCTGGACCAATTTCACTTTTCTTTTTTTTGTTGTGTTTGTTATTATCAGGAGAAGGTTCTTATGAAAGAAAAAAAATAAAAATTGCGCGGAAAATTAGAAAATTTAAGAACACTTATTTAAGATTACTTCACGCTCAAAAGATCACGCTAGGGCCGTTAGGAAAATATAACGTAAGAAAGAACGCTAAGCTAAGAGATAGCGCGGGAAGACAATGGGATGCAATTAGGTGGGTCGGGGGAACAAGAAATTTCACGCGGACGAAGTCGCGGGCAGTAGCTAGTATAAAATAAAAGGTAATAACAATTTGAAACAAGGAGATTTTTTTTTGGATACGTGGGCCGATTTGTATTAATCTTGTGAGTGACATATAAGGGACACTCACACTTGTGAGTGACATTCACACTTTCTGACTTCCAGCCAGATAGGCCGTCACTCTATGTAAAATATTGGTAATCAGCTGCATCCAGTTAGACTGGAAGTCGAACCTAACAGGATTGGTAAAAGGCTAGGCGGATGAAGATAGTCATTATTCGAAATATTTTTTTATAGCTGCGTTGTTTGCGCGCAATAAAGTATTAAACAATAATATTTGTAAAATAGGCTTTTATATTTTTTCATCCTGAATGCAATATCTTTTATTTCTTTATGTTATTTTCATAGGCACTATATCACATAGTTGGCGCATTTCAACGTACCATATGTCATGTCTACACGGCGACACAGGGAGCAGCAGATTTTAGTTTAGAATATGGAAGCAAAGTAAGTGTAAAAAGTTGTTCAATAGATCAGTTTCAGTAAGTAACTCACTATATGTAATAGTATAAACTTGTAAGTTCGGAAGACCTGTATCAGGATTGAAGTTCCATACGGTTTTTTGAACTCCGAATGAAACGGCGTTTGATCTATCTTTACAATATACTCCAAGTTTTTTATATCTTTATCGGCTAAAACTCCCTCGAAAATGATGAAAACGACACCCATGATGAAAATCTGTAGGAATCCGCAGCTGTCATCTTGGATTTTAAACTCAGTATTGGCTGCAACATCCTCAAAAACCGGCCAAGTGCGAGTCGGACTCCGCACCGAGGGTTCCGTACAAACCAGTACGTATTTTCGGTTTAAAAATATTTTTTTTTTTTAACTTTTATATTTAAATTGATTGAATGTAAGGTAAATTGCGGTTTACGATTTATGACGTTTTAAAAAAAAACTACTCACTCGATCTCGTTCAAACCAATTTTCGGTGGTAGTTTACATGGTAATGTACAGACGCCAACACATCAAGCTACTACAATCTGTCAGATTTCTTTGATAGATTTTCGACTTTATTTCTAAAGCATTAGGTTCAAGGTTCATTGGGAAAAATTGACAGTTTCGGGTAGCTTGACCTGGTGGCGTCTGTACATCATATATTTTTTTTAGTTTTGTCATTCTCTTATTTTAGAAGTTACGGGGGGGGGGGGGGACACACATTTTACCACTTTGGAAGTGTCTCTCGCGCAAACTATTCAGTTTAGAAAAAAATGATAATAGAAACCTCATTGCCATTTTTGAAGACCTATTCATAGATACCCCACACGTATGGGTTTGATGAAAAAAAAAACATTTTTGGGTTTCAGTTCTATGTATGGGGAACCCCAAAATTTATTGTTTTTTTTCTATTTGAGTGTGAAAATCTTAATGCGGTTCACAGAATACATCTACTTACCAAGTTTCAACAGCATAGCTCTTATAGTTTCGGAATAAAATGGCTGTGACATACGGACGGACGGACAGACAGACAGACAGACATGACGAATCTATAAGGGTTCCGTTTTTTGCCATTTGGCAACGGAACCCTAAAAACATGAAAATTATCTCTCTCTCTCTCTCTCTCCGTCTTTTTTATTATAAGATATAATATCGATAGTCGCATCAATGTGTTATGTTACGATTTCTACCAGTTTACTCCTACCGCAAGGTACATTAAAGAAATTCGTTTCAATAATGTTGAGTTTTGTTTTCCAGGCTCTGTATTCCAAAATGGCGACAGTTTTATGGGTGATAAAGAACTTAGGACTAATTGTCATTCATAGTTTTTACTGTGAGCAATTCTATATAACTGTTGATGAACCTAAGTCAGTGTGTATTCAGCTTATGAAGAACAGAAACTGTTCAAGTAAGAAGTCTAAAGATAATGTTATATTTAAACAATTATTATTTTTCTATTATACAGACATAGAATGCAAGATGATGTACTAAATTATTATAAAACTAGCTTCTGTCCGCGACTTCGTCCGCGTTAAATTTCTTGCTCCCCCGACCCTTCCCGTCGCGTCGAATCGCCTACCCATGCGATTTTCCCCGTTTTTGCAACATTTTTCATTACTGCTCCTCTCCTCTTAGTTGTGGCGTAATGTTATATAGCCTTCCTTGATAAATAGGCTGCCAAACACAAAAATAATTTTTCAATTTGGACTAGTGGTTCCTGAGATTAGCGAGTTCAATCAAACAAACAAACTCTTCAGCTTTATAATATTATATAGTATATAAGTATATATAGTAATATAGTATAGTATAGATTATTACAAGAGTTATGTATCTCCCCAACGGTGTCTAAAATATAAATGTGTCCACTACATAAAGCAATCAGCATTACAAATTAGAACTCCTAACTAAATATTGAAAATCTTGAATAAAATAGCCATTCATATGTCAAAGTAAATAGGAAAAACATCAAGGTATTCACACAAGTAAAAATAAAAAGTAATTAAAACTTACAAAATTTTCAGAACATCGGATTGTCACCTTTTAGTTTTATTAAATAGAGGGTCTATTTAATAAAACTGATAGGTTGTTTGTTTGATAAAACTTAACATAACAATGTTTTTTTTTGTTATTTCTTTTGTAAAATTGAGCATAAGTAGTATTCTTGTATGTCATTGAAACTTATTTTGGTATATTTCTTTCCAGAAAGTCAAAAACAACTTTGCAAGAACGTAATAAACGCAAATCGACTGTTCAGTAAGATGACCGCGTGTGGCTTGTTCTACATAGACGTTACGTTACCAATACAATTGATGGCGTTGATAGCTGACTACCATATTGTTTTCCTACAATTTGTTATTCCGTAAACCACCTTATTACTATGGTATGGTGCGGAAGACTGAGGAAAGTGTCGTGAGGAAAGTTTTGAGTATGAAAGAAAGAAAAGAACGGAAGAAGAAAGAAAACGCATTTATTAAGCACAGACTAAAAGGCATACAATATACATGATAATTTGTACGTCCGTCCAAAAGAAGTAACATAAAAAAATTAAATATTATAATGAAATTGAAAAAAAAAAAACAAAAAAGAAAGACTTGATATATCAAGTTTTTCTTTTAGCAACATTTTGCTTATTTATATTTTAACATTATCTGGACGTATAGTGTTTTTTTTTAATTTTAATTTCAATTCCTCATATTTTTAGAACAGTTAAAGATAACTTTCCGATTTAATCAATCACTAGCGTATAATATGTAAAATACATAAATGGTTGTTGCGTAGTACAACGATAGCGACCGATATTTTAGTGTTATTAAGTTGTACGGTGCATGGTAAATATATGCTGTTTTAACAAACTATCACACATAATTTTATTAAATATTTACAAATAGTATGTATTTTTTAGAAATCAATACACGTTAGTCATAAGTCATTTATTTCATAACAAAATACTTTGTATTGAAACATTTTAAGTACATCATAGATCAAACAAAATAAATACTAATAAAAAATACTACATTCACTGCATTCATAACACAACGTCATCTACTAGATGGTACGCAACCTAGATGTCAAACAATGTGAGAGAGTTGTATCAAATTTACACCGCCATCTATTAGGGATTACTAGAACTAACCAATGAATACACACTATTTTCGTATAATAAACATTTGTTTTCTAAATATCAATGACAATAATAATTTAGATAAAAGCTATCCTATCTGTTAAGTTGGACGAAAATACAAATAATTAAGAAGTTTGTCAAGAATTTGTTCAGTATTTTCGGAGTTTACCCGTAACAAACAAGGTGACATGAGATATTTATATATATATCTATATACCTTTATATAAAAGGAGGTGGGTAAAGTTTAGAAAATTTCTACTTATCATAGTGATGAAAATTAAAAGTATTTATTGACGTCATGTTATTGTGTTTTTGTGAATTTTGAGTATCGACCTAGTCAGGTTTTTGGGAGCGATAATTAAATAAAAGAATAGGGATACGTGTGAGCAGAAGCAAATGCTCTAGTGTATTGTCTGAGAACATCCTGTCGGTTACATAGTGGGGGGCTTTTTTTTTTTTTTCAGAATGGGAAATCATCAAATGACTTCTCCCGCTCTAGGCGGAGCGGGAGGGCGTGTCAGACTTTTACTGACTAAAACCCACCCGTGTTCCATCAGTTGCCCATGTGCCAAGGTCACGGTATCTCTTTCGAACAATCACGCGACCCCGGCAGGCGTTGGTCCTAGTAGACCCCTACACTGCTGCTGACATCTCTTTGAGGCGCGCGTGGAACACTACGCGCTGTTGACCCAAGCCTGGGCCTTACCGGGTGGCGAGCTACCCATTGCTCGCCACCCGCAAGCTCGCGCCTACGGTGGCCGGGAGTCCACTATGGACTCCCGACGCCCGGGGCGTCTCCTCCTGCGGCGGCTAGGGGCGTGAGGGCGCAGTGACTGCCACTCCTTCACGCGCCCCGCCTCTTCCTTCGCGAGCATTACTGCTTCGCAGAAGGAGGTGACGGCTTCCCATTCTCTCTCGCTCCGTACCATGGCTCACACCAGGGCCGGACGCGAGAGGTCACCGCCGCCGATCGCCTCCACGAGGACACGGCGGTGCTCCGCCCAGGCAGGGCACACCTCCACCGTATGCTCCACCGTGTCCTCCAGACGATCCTCGCAATGGAAACCGGACGTATCCTCCCGCTTTATCCTGAACAGGAACCCACCGAAGCACCCATGCCCGGTGAGAACCTGCGTCAGGCGGAAGATGAGGACGCCGTGACGCCTATCTATCCACTCCTCAAAGAGGGGACTTACCGCCGCAATCGTGGTGTGCCCAGCACTGGGTTGCGACAATCGTACCCGCCATGTCGCCATGAGATCACACCGGAGCTCTGTCCGCCGTGCCGCGATTTGTCGCGGCAGCGGAGTTTCGCCCCGGCGTTTCGCCTCCTCGCGCCCCTCCCACATGTGGGCGAGGACCTTTGCCTCCAGATCCCATGACGGCACTCCGGCAAGGAGGCTCGCTGCCTCGCAGGAGACCATGCGGCATCCTCGGATTAACCGGATGGCCATGACCCTCTGGGCCGCACACAACCGGCATAGTGGGGGGCTTACAGTTACTTGCATGCTAAATGGACAATAATGTATGGAATCGTCTAGAAGGACCACCCTAAACTGCAACGATGCATTTATGCTCTCACGGTGGTCACTCGTTGTGGTGCAGGTTGCATAACTCCTCCCTCCTCAAGAACGAAATTATCAGGGTTCTTAGAATTCTGATCATTTCGTCCACAGTTGACCAATTATAAAAGATGTTAATCCTAGAAGTAACATTACATAAAGAATAACCGTGCCTAAATTAATGGTTTCAGTGTTCACTGCACTATAATTTTCACTGAATTTAATCTGGTTTATTTTCACTACTTGAGCTAACTCTTTAAGCTCATCAAGATCAATACCTTTCACATTCACTGCACTGACACTATTGGGACGTTTTTCAGGCTTCAACTCTAGTAAGGTAATTTTAATGTTAGATGTGTAGCAGAAAATTGGTAATTTCGAAGATGTATGTGTCCTACAGGTGCAGGCATCGTCCAGGGTAACTATGTATGTCCCATATATGGACTCGTGGTTCACGTCATCAGAGCAATTTCTACTTGCTATCACGTAATGGTTTGAATATAAAATCTAACTGCGACGGCCAATTCGTTGGGCTCTAATATCTTCGATGTCAACTGTGTGCTGTTCGCATGCACTAGCAGTGGAATGAAATTTAATTAGCTGTTCTTCGCATAATGGCTCTAGTTGGGGCAACAAATCATCATTGGTACACAGGAATTTGTCATTTATTGCAATCTGATCACAGGCTGAAGTAATCTGAGTCTTTCACCAAAAGGATATTTGGGAATCACTACTACAGTTTGATTTAAATCAGTGTTAAACATAGGTTAAGAATAAAGCTTGAAATAATTATAAGTATTGTTTTCTATTAATGGAACTTCCAATATAAACGTAATCTGGTTTTGTTTGATAAAAGTTTTAACAGTAATACAATTTTCAAACTTAACTAAATTATTTTCATTAACATCACACAACAGGTGTTCTGTCTTGGCAATAATTTGTAACATGTGTAATAATTCATTCGAATTGGCAATCGCTCGATGCAGTACAGATATCTTACTGAAGGCTAAAGCTGGCTCAATTTCACCTAAAATTATATGTATTGTTCTAAAATTACTTAGAAACTTATTGAACATTCCTAAAATGTAAGTAGAGTAAATAGAAATTTCTTCTTTCGTAATTCAGTTTTTGACTAATCTCTCAATTTTATATTTAAGATTTCTGTACTGTTAAAAATCCAACATTTTTGAGACACATGTGATTTTTTTATCTACTATTAATTGATTGTTTTTTAACTGAGAAATAAGTGAATCATTTTGGATTGCATCATTATGATCTAACTTACCGGTGATTATTTTAATCATGGAGCCAAGTGGATCAATTATTCCTCGCTTAAATCTTTTAGTTGGAACAAGTTGCTGAATATTTTCGATTGTCTTATCTTTAAGATAGTCAGTTTGGGTACAAATGCCTAAAAAATCATGTCTGTAGGGTTTGTTAACATCTAATAATTTGGTAAACTCTATCAGCCTTATTCATAAAAATCTCGCTAATCACTGATTAGCCACTGTTTAGTTAAGCAAATGGTTAGCTCTTAAGTAATGATTAACTTTTCTTTATTCATAAACGCTAGTTAGCAGATGATTAGTTACGACACGAAATAGAGGGGAAATTGTGCGTGCAGCACAGATTATAATCAATATAGTTGACTAAAAAACCGAATTAAAAGTATAAAGTTGTCAGAACCACGGTATTTGTATCTGTGGTGCCTTTGACAGACCAAAGTCAACAATGTCATCGGATATTTCAATTTGAATAGAATAATTTAATACGTTTATATCATAATTATTTCATTGTTTTTCCGATGGTAAACTACAAAGTAATTAGCTCGAAAGGCTGGAAGATACAGGTATTTATTTCTGATTTTATATCCGCTAAACTTAAACTGACCAAATTAATGTTAAAAAGCCGTAGCCGATAATACAATTATAGCTACGTATTTGCATGTCCCATAAGCTTGTTTACATGAATATACTCTTTTAAAAACATAGGTACTTGTGTCTATTCTATATTACTTCCTATTGCTTGTGCACTGGAGTTTCTGTGTATTTTAATCAAATTAAAAAATCTTGTTTACAGTTCAAAGTTTGACGAAGCACCAATACTATATAACCTCGGAAAGACGGCGAGGGCGCAGATCATGCTACGTGAATAAGATGAGGAATGAGAGTGCCATGAAAATAGAATAGCACACATACATATGTTACGGGGGAAGAATAATTGGAAATCAAAAATATGAATTTACTTATAACAAAAATGTAGCTTTATTAAAATAAACGTAATTGTTGCTTGGCTAACTAACATGGCTACTCTGCATTTCGTAGGCGATCAAGTGCAGTGTCATCCAACATATGATTACGCTGGATGACGCGCACCTGATCCGATAGTCGTTGGGTTGAAACGTTGACGGTTGGCTCAAGCACCTGAAAAACAGAGAGCATCCGAACACAGTACACGGTCAGATTGTTTCCCCCCCTCTGTAGCCCCATAGTATGAGCGCATGACATTCTCATTGATAGATCTTGTCCATCTCATGCGCTGGCTAACACTAGCAAAAGACAGAAATGTTTGGAAAAGGGAGAGGGCGGCCTTTGCCCTGCAGTGGGACAATATAGGCTACTTAGATTAGATAGATAGAATTGTTGCTTATGAAATGTCTCTTGTTATTTGAGCATACTGCCAGAACATGGCTTTTCTTCAGTTCTGTGCCTTGGAACTGGCGTCAAAGAATGTGAGGGGCCTAAAACTTACTGAGCCTCCTCCTGTTTGAGCTTTCCCTAAAAATCCTTTATCACGTTTACTTCGCATGAAGAATATGTACCTAATATGGACTTATTCTCATAGCAGATGTAAACAAGCCTTGTAGGTCTTCCTCCGTCTATTTCCCATCGGCGCGTAGCGTTTCAAAATTATTTAATTCTCCTGTACTATTCCGAGATCCCGTAAATATTGTTGAAATCAATATTTACTAAGGCATAATTAGATATTAGGGACAAAATAACCTTGAAGCACACAATAATCCTATTAAACCGATCAGCTGATTCAAATAAAATCCGCCATCTTGCCTCTTAGCATCCTCTTAACAAGCTACCAGTGGTGTTTAACTTTGACAGCTTTTAATCAAATGGTTAGCGACTACTTAGCGCTAAATGGCGTTTATGAATAAGAATTTCACTAATCAGTTGCTTAGCAATTGATTAACATTTAAGAGGCGTTTATGAATAAGACTGTATATATTTAATTAAACTTAATTCTAGTTCGTTACCTATGCGATCTAAATTTAAAAGTTTTATAATTAACCACTTTCCTACTAGTTTAAACGCCTGTCCTTGTTTCAGGGGAAGAATACCGGGGTTTTCTCAACTTTTTGAAGTTGAATGGCCCATGTCATTTGGGTCACTGCCAGTAGCGTCGGGCACCACCTGTGGAGGACGTTTGATATTTTTAATTGGAACTTTTGTGTTTCTATTCCCAATTGTTATAAGTACCACATTATTTTCTATACCTCCACTTACAGCTGCCTCCCTATAACGGGGTTTATCTTTACTTAATCTTTTATTAACCTCTTTTGCATAGATTACGTCGCCTATCACAAACCTTTCATTATCTCACCTCCCCTGCTATCCCTAATTCTTTGCTTTATTTATTTATTTATTTTATTTCTACCGGGTGACATATTTTAACGTCTTGAAAAAAAATGGTTGTAATAGGTGAACGCAGTAGAAGCTTTTGGCATAGAAATTTTTATTATTTTTGTTTTTGAATAACATGTAATGAAATTGATCTAGCAATAAATACTATACATTTAAAGTAACATTTTCATAGGTACTAGAACAAAAAAAACAGAAACTCAGAAAAAAAATAATAATCAATTAAAATATATCGAAACTCAAATCATACGCACCCTACTCAATGCGCGGCATGTACCAAAGATTTCGTAGCGCGCTCCTACCCTTTGAAGCCGGCCGATAGGCGGCCTCATTGAGCTTTCACAGGCGCACGAGCCGCACACGCATCCCCGTCCGCCTGCGTCCCGCGCTCCTTTAGTCGCCTGCGATGAAACTGAAGGCCTTCCTGCCTTCTATTCTATATGATAAATAAATGATAAATGATTTTATTTCTGTAAGTAGGTTTGTACAAACACATTTATAAGTCAATAATATTTTTTTGAGCTAGATGAGGTCGGCGTTTCCTATTTGACTACTCTGAGAAGAAAGGCCAAAACAAACTCAGAGGTCACAATCTCTTTTAAAGTCCAGACATAATATTGGTCACATTATGTGAAGACTATGTGGATAGCTGTCTGAAATGGCCCTTAGAGGAAAGAACCAAACAGATTGAGTGGACCTGTCCAGTCAGTGCACGCATTTGTCGATAATCATGCAGCTCAACTCGGAACTTAAGGAGCCCAACGATTCGACGAACAATACCAAAGAAACGACATTTGAGTAGGCCGCACAGATTACTCAAAGTGCCAGAACAAATCGAAAGTAAAATAATGACCCACATAGTCATCAAATTCACAGTAGTTAAAATAATATGTACATATAGTAAATATACATGTAGTTGTAAAAAACAAAAAAAAATCAAAATAAAATCAGAATAAAGTAGCAAAATAATATAAAAATCAACATTCAATTTACAGTTATTGGAGCAGCTCAATCCCAAGCAGTTTTATCCTCAATATAGTCTTCGACAATGATAATAAATAAGCTTTTTGACATAGTTCCGCTTTATAAAAGATTTAAATTTATTTAAGCTTAGTTCTTGAATGAGGCTGGGAAGTTTATTATAAAAACGTATATATTGGCATCTAAAGGAGCCACCTATTTTCTTGAGCCTGGTTGTAGGAATAACAATTTTTTTTTGTTTCTAGTATTAACATTATGGATATCACTGTATCTTTTAAAGAGATTAATATTTTTATGTGCATACAAAAGATTTTCATAAATATACTGAGAAAGCACAGTCATTACATTATTCTCTTTAATTCATCACGCTGTTCAAGGAGACCGACCCGAACGACGTGCCGACGTTTGTAGCGAAGGTGCTGCACAAGCTTTCTCCAGTCACTTTCGACCACATCGAAAGTGACTGGAGGAAGCTTGTTCAGCCTTCTGAAGGACATTGTCCAGCCTTCTGAAGGACATTATCTTTCTGAAGGCCCGCCTCGCAGATGTTCAAGCGAACTTAGATGCGTCCCAAAACACCGTCGCCGTTTCGCGCAAGGAATTTAGCGACTTGCGCAACAGTGTGGCGGTATCTAGGTCATCAGTCGATGCGTCTAACTTAAACATGTGTCGCGGAGCCAGCCTCGATGTATCGCCGTCAAATTCCGCGTCAGCAGTTTCGTCGCCAGCGCATCCGTCGTTTGTTGAGCTTGCAGACCGCCCAGCCCGCGTGCGTCACAGCCCCGCGCCCGTCAACACGGCTCCTCTACGCAGCGCCGCCCGAACCGTTTGCCCGATCTCGCTGCCAGTGTCTGCAGCTCAGACGAAGCCCTCACAAAAGGACTTCGCTAGCGTCACTGTGAGTGCTCCAGGCGCTCCAACTATGAAGCCTAAACCAGATGATGATGGTTTCGTGACGGTGCAGAGGAGGAAGCACCGTTCGCGAACCAACAAGAACCGCTGCGGGAAAGCTACCGCAAAGCCCGGTCTGCTTGCGCGCTGCTAAACCGAACACTCCCGTATACATTTCCCGCCTACACTACACCACAAAGGCGGAAGACATTGTGGAGTACGTATGCCAGAAGACAAAATATATGCCGAGGGTACAGTTATTGGAGTCACACCGCAACGTGAACTTCAAGGCGTTTGTGGTGCGCGTACCGAATTGCTATTTGCCCGTCGTCATGGATGAAGACTTTAGGCTTCAGGACGTGGTGTTCCGTCGCTTCCGCGGACAAGTGCCACAGGACAGCTCACGGACTAGCTCGTAAAGTGAAGTGCTACTAACGTAGTTTAAGATATTATTACTAACACGAGTTATACACAAGTTTCATGTATGTTAGTTTATAAGTTATATGTGTAAGGGTCTTTTTAACCTGAAAATAAATGTTTCATTATTATTATATTATTATTATTATAAGTTAGTACCCCTAAATAATCTTAGCTTCGTATCGTAAATGATACAGTGTAGGAAGCTCCCATAATTTTGATCGGAATAACCAAAACAGGGGAGTAGTCCCTAGGCAGGAAATTCGTTGTTTCGGCCCCACATTCCAACTTTCAACTTAGTTTTGGTTTCACCAAATTATAAATTTTGATTGACAGATGATGAGAAAAAACTATACAAGAACATACTGCGCTTGCAACAAGCCTCATTCAGCAAGATACGTGTATGTGGATTGTTTTACGTAGACGCCGCTTTACAAACGAGTCTGATGAGTCTTCTTACTAATTACACAGTTGTATTGCTACAGTCTGCAATTTTGTAATCCTGTTTCCAATCAGTGAATAGTATTTATTGTCAGTATGGTTTTTAAGGATTCCGTTGCCAAATGGCAAAAACTGAACCCTTATAGATTCGTCATGTCTGTCTGTCCGTCCGTATGTCACAGCCACTTTTCTCCGAAACTATAAGACCTATGCTGTTGAAACTTGGTAAATAGATATATTCTGTGAACCGCATTAAGATTTTCATACAAAAATATAAAAAAAAAAACAATAAATTTTGGGGTTCCCGATACTTAGAACTGAAACTCAAAAAAAAAATTTATCGTCAAACTCATACGTGTGGGGTATCTATGAATAGGTCTTCAAAAATGGTATTGAGGTTTCTAATATCATTTTTAGGGTTCCGTTGCCAAATGGCAAAAAACGGAACCCTTATAGATTCGTCATGTCTGTCTGTCCGTCCGTATGTCACAGCCACTTTTCTCCGAAACTAAAAGACCTATGCTGTTGAAACTTGGTAAATAGATGTATTCTGTGAACCGCATTAAGATTTTCACACTAAAATATAAAAAAAAAAACAATACATTTTGGGGTTCCCGATACTTAGAACTGAAACTCAAAAAAAAAATTATCGTCAAACTCATACGTGTGGGGTATCTATGAATAGGTCTTCAAAAATGGTATTGAGGTTTCTAATATCATTTTTAGGGTTCCGTTGCCAAATGGCAAAAAACGGAACCCTTATAGATTCGTTATGTCTGTCTGTCTGTCTATCTGTCTGTCTGTCTGTCTGTCTGTCTGTCTGTCTGTCCGTCCGTATGTCACAGCCACTTTTTTCCGAAACTATAAGAGCTAGGCTGTTGAAACTTGGTAAGTGGATGTATTTTGAAAACCGCATTAAGATTTTTACACTAAAATTGAATTAAAACAATAAATTTTGGGGTTCCCCATACATAGAACTGAAACTCAAATTTTTTTTTTTCATCATACCCATACGTGTGGGGTATTTATGAATAGGTCTTCAAAAATGGTATTGAGGTTTCTAACATCATTTTTTTCTAAACTGAATAGTTTGTGCGAGAGACACTTCCAAAGTGGTAAAATGTGTGTCCCCCCTCCGTAACTTCTAAATTTAGGATAAAACTAAAAAAAATATATGATGTACATAACTATGTAAACTACCACCAAAAATTGGTTTGAACGAGATCAAGTAAGTAGTTTTTTTTTTAAAACGTCATAAATCGTAAACCGCAATTTACCTTTCATTCAATCAACAAAAAAATTAAAATTAAAAAAAAAAACATTTAATTTCATAAACATAAACCTTATGCATAAACCGAGGATACCTTCAGGTTTGTACGGAACACTCGGTGCGCGAGTCCGACTCGCACTTGGCTGGTTTTTTTTATTCCAAGCATTCCTAGAAAACTAACTTAAAAACAAACTGAACAACAAGCAACAACAACAAGCAACTGTACAAATGAACTTTAAATAACAAATATAATGCACCTGTCTACCCCGTTGGTCTCGTAGTCGCAAGCGCGTCTGCTGAGCGTGGGGTCCTGGGTTTGACTCCCAGGTCGGGCAAAGTATTGTTGGGTTTTTACCTTAATCATTTCTTATTAACAGCCCGGAGTTTGGAAGTTGGCCGTATGGTACCCACTTGCCTCAAAAAGCACGTTAAGCCGTTGGTCCTGCGCCTGATCTCTCTCCCGTCGTGTTGGATTGCCGTCATATCGGACTATGAGAGTGAGGGAAGAGCGAGTGGCCCTGTGCGCACACACTTGTGCACTATAAATATCTCCCACGCCATTGGTTCGTCAATTCATTCGCCAATCCGTTAAAATTGGCTGCCATAGTCGAAATACGGCCTAGTTGGCTTTACAGACCGTGACATTTTAATCGTCTTACAACGGCAGCCCACTTCATGTATCCAGTGACTACCACACTACACATCCATAAGAAAAAAAAAATGAACATTTGAATAACTAAACAAAAAAAAATATTCATTATGATGACGCATGACGTACTTTGTAATTGATATTTTGTCTCATGGAAAATGGAATGATCTTGTCGACTCGTGCGCTGGGTAGTTATGTTCTCTACCATCTGATAAGTAAACATTATAAACAGGATGTTTCATAATTCTAATGCATTATAAATTTTCTTAGACCTATTCTTTTTTTGTCTTAATTAAAAGGTAACAATTTTTAATCACGCCTAGATGTATATTATGACGGATACATTAACTGGACAACCTTTGTAAGACATTTAAAATGTCACGGTGTAATCCAGCAAGTTTGTTTAGTACTTTATACATTAATCTTTCGTCGAATACACTAAAGGAAATTACTGATTCCATCTTTGAATTGTATTATTTACTCAAAATGGATTTGATGGCTGGTGTTCATAAATTAATCAAAACTCTTGGGTACTAGGAGTTTATGGTTTGTGATCTATATAAAATGAAAAAAACCTGTAACGTCGAAGAAATTTCAAACGAAGCAGTGGACAGTGATGTGAAGTCAATGTTTTTGCCTTTTAATCTGATGCATTATATTATGCTCTGCCCTAAATATCGTATTAAGGATAATATTATAACACAAAACAGTTTCATCTGGAATATCATTTCAATGTTTGGAACACTTATATATATATTTTTATTTATGTATCGCACCTATATGATCTGCTTTACTAACGTCTGTCAAAGATGTGCGTTTTCCTTAATTATCAGCGTTTATTTCGATTGCTTCCTCTATTGTTTAGGATTTATTCTTAATTTTGTAAACGGGATATTTCAAACCAAAAAATCTATTAAGTTTGTCCTTACATTTCAAAAAGTTCATAGATTTCTTAACAATGAAACCAGATTTAACCATTTCATCATTCGGAATTGGATTATTATAATTGTATTTCTGTTTTGTTACATATTTATTTATACAACATTCTTCATACGTCTTGGACTTCCTTTCTATATTACATTATGCATCAACCTTTTGGTTGTTATTGATTTTAATGTAATTTATTCCGCTCGAGTAATTAATTTATTGGAAAATAAGGTTTACTTATGGACTGTAAACACTCAAAAAACGGGGGACAGGTACAGATATGGTAAAAATATGTTTGAGGCATACGTTGATATACTAGAGTGCTATGACATCCACAAACTTTGTTATCAGCACTTTGTGAGTACCTATGTATTAATAATCCATAGAATGATAGAGAATTCCTTGAATATAGCAGTTTTATATTGAAAGACTATACGCTGAATTTACCCAGCTTACCTTCAACAGAGTTGCTATAATGTACACCCGCCAAAGATTTAACACGAAATCTATTCGAGGCACGAAGCCAAAGGCGAAGTGCTAGAATGGTTTGCAAAATGTCTCATCTCACCATAAATCATTTTTTCAGGCACTTTTTCACATTCTAGAAGCATTCATCCACTCTTTGTTGTACCTTCAAGTGACAATCGATATGTTGAAAAGTGACAATATGTATAATAATATTGTAAGTGGTTTGACCTTATATTAATATTTTTAACTGGTTTTATTACATGTCTAATCTCATACACTGCATAGAATTTTCTGTGTCAATCCCCCTGCTCCTGTTCAGGAGCACCGCTCTAATGTGCCATTCTCATTACGCGATGGCAACAATGTTGTCAGCCCATCTTTTCGCAAGATGGACGGCCTTCATGATAGGAGGCATACAAAAAACGATTACACCGCCTTCAACACCTTCAACGTCAACATTGTGTTAAAATGAAAAGATAGTTTCAAAAGATAGTGGATATTCACTGTGATAAATGTATTTATTATAGATTATTATTAGATTTTTTATTTATTGGGTTTTTCCATCTGGAATTTCTCAGTAGCAGCTCGAAGTCTGGATTTGTGCCCGGTTGATGGCAATAGGCTAGCCCCCTATTACATGGAATTTAAACAACACAGGCGAAATATGGGTACTATAGGTAATCCTCTGCCCAACCCTTCGGGGAAACAAGGCGTGATGTTATGTTATGTGAAATCAAATTGTAACGGTTGACATCACGGCATTTAAATTGGACTTTGTTATAGGATGAAGCAATGCAGAATGCAGTGCCCTTGTTCTGTTGGGTGACCAAATGTTTGATTTGTCAAACAATATTGAGCCACCAATATGAGAAATTCTACTTAGCCGTTAAAAATATTCAAGATTCCTGCGCACACATTTCGAAGTCAAATTGCTCAGGTAATTAATTTAAAAAACTTATTCGTTTATTACTTGGATGATAAGGAAATTACTTAGTATAATCTTTGAAAAGGGTAGATCTTCCAAACAGATGGCTGATATTTTTGTAGGCTCACTGCCACGACAACGACCTGATGAATGCTGTTACTTTGAACTGCCACTATGAATTCAGTACACGTTTCTAGATCCACCAGCGTTAATTTTTTTATCAGTTATCAAAAAGGTATTCAACTGTCGCATACGTTTGTACCGGTAGCTATAGCTTTTTGTTTGAAACAAAAGTTTTTTTTTCACTAACCATATTTTTTCATGCTTACCCAAAGCATGAAAAAATATGGTTAGAATCATGTCATTGTGCTGAATTCAAGTTATTAGTTTGAGCGTCATGATAACATCGAGAGAAGTTAACACAATGATACATTATGCTTCACATGTCCAGTATAAGCTGGGTTTGCATTGTTATTAGTAGGTAAGGTGTTATAAACGAATACCTATAACAGTGCGACGTTTCTTTGTTACCTTGGCTGCTTACACTACAAATGTATGTATTCAGTTGTACCGGTCATGGTGCTACATTTTGCTTTTACAATGCAGGATTCGGTAAACTAAGTGGTATTTCTAATCTGGTATCTACTTGTTACTTGCTGAATGTTATCGGTAGCTCATCACCATCATAATATCACCTTTTATGATAATGATGGTACAAGAGTACCATCTATAATGGTAATGACAATCTTTCCTTATAATACTACAATAATTAATTATTTAGATTTAAGCTGGTTTGAGCAATATATCTGTCCAATATTAATATTTCATGTTTATGTTTAACAGCAATAATTTTATTCTACAGGTTATTCGAAAAGACTGTGCAAAAATGTACTGCGTTTGCATCGGGTATCATTCAGCAAGATAAGTGCATCTGGCTTGTTCTACGTAGATGCTGCGTTACAATTAAGTTTGCTTAGTTTACTTACTCACTACACTGTTGTATTGCTGCAGCTCGCAATTTTGTAATAATGACTAAATTATACGTTTGTGGTAATTCATGATTATTTTTGTTAAATTTCAAGTTATCTATCTCAAAAGAAGAGAAGAATAGAGAAAAAAAAATGTGAAACACAAACAACACACATGTTATATAAAATAGTCATAATACACACACTGATACGTGTCATATGGTTACACTGAAAGTTTTTAGAAAATAAAAGGCCTGTTAATATTTTTATTGCTTTTCGAAGTAGTCTACGATTTTTTCTAAATAACTAGAACCTACCTTATCCTTTAGAACTATTAAATGTCCACGCCAACTCTTTTTTAGGGATTTTATGCATGCCTTTTTCAAATGCAGCAACGGCAACCTTTATACAACTTTCATAAAACAAATTCCTCTAATTTATGTTTTTATTTTTCGCATGCTAGTTACTCTAAAAAACAATAAACCTATCAAAAGTGGAAGATGTTTTACAGCAAAGTGGCATACGACCACGGCTATTCTCTGAAATATAATACGCGTATGTTGTTTATTTAATTGGCGATAAATATTTTATAGTTTGTAAATAACAATTTCACATGAAAATATATTGTTATTATACTTTAGGTTCAAATTCAAATAATTTTATTTTCTCTGCACAAACAATGACATAGAAGCTTAAAAACTATGTGACACTAGTTTGTGAGAGACTGATGTCTGCACTAGGAAAACCTGTGTAGCAGATCACCAGGGTCCCACCCCACAGTATATTAACATTTTCAGTTATTTGCTAAAATGTGAAGAGATAGTGCATAATATAAATATCAGTGATGAACAAATTAAAAACAATAAATCAAAAATACAAAGTAAGTGGTAAAAAAACTAGCGGTAGGATGAGTTAGTAATTCCTCAGTTGCTTTATAATCTGGATTTTGGAGCCATTCCTTATAATATGGATTTTGGAGCCATAAGTTAGTGTTAAGTGACTTAACGTCTGACCACTGTGGATTATTAGCCAGCTTCCCTTTGCCATTACAAAAAATCCGCATAAAATAGAATGCAGGCCCTATACAGTTAGTCGTTGCAACAAATTTAAAAATAATATTGCTCATAGGATTACACCATCTATAGTAGAACACGATAATCCTAATGAAATCTATGGAGCCCTTTTTGATATTGTGCAAAAAGAATACCAATCTACTTTCAAGACCAAAACTATTGACATTAATAGCACCTCTGTTAGCTTCAACCAATGGGCTACTCCAGGTATTTATAATAGTAGAGCGAGACTATACGAGTTATATGGTTTAAAAAAATATATATTTGATACTCCTTTACTTAGAGTATGTCAGAAATTATTCAAAGTTATTTAAAAAAATCTGTGCTTTTGCTAAATCTAAATTTTTAAGCGATACCATAAAAAAATCCAGTAAAAAAAAAAACCACTTGGAAAATTATTAACAATGAAACGGGTAAATCGGTTAAACAGGAAAAACAACTAGAGATTATGATTAACAACAAATTGGTAAATAAGGCTGCCAACGTAGCTGAGGCATTTAATGAGTTTTTTGCCAACATACCTATAACTACGACTTGCTCCTTAAATTCGTCCCCGTCTAAAGTTGGAAACCTTTTGCATAGTAGTGTGCCCAGATGTAGTCACTTATTTAGTTTTGAACATGTAACGCCTCGTGACGTGGTTAATATTTTTAAGACACTTAAGTCAAAAAACACTGGAGATTACTGGGGCATCTCCATTAAACTGTTAAGTAATATAATAGACATCGTAGCCCCCTATCTAGCTATAACTTTTAATAAATGTGTTGATTCAGGATCTTTTCCTGACCTCACGAAGAGTAGTAAAGTCATACCATTATTTAAAACAAGTAATAAAAATAACGTTGGCAATTTTAGGCCCATTTCTATCTTACCTGCATTTAGTAAAATATTTGAAAAGTTAATACTCAAGCAGTTACTAAGACATTTTAATTTAAATAGCCTCCTTCATAATGAGCAATATGGCTTTACAAAAGGTCGTTTGACAACAGATGCGGGTGTTGCTCTGCTAAAACACATTTTCAACGCATGGGAGAACTCGCAAAATGCTATCGGAGTTTTCTGTGATCTCTCCAAAGCTTTTGATTGCGTTCACCATGACACACTTTTGCGTAAACTGCGTCATTACGGTGTTCAAAACGAAGCTCTCAATGTCATAAGTTCTTATTTGCAAAATAGGCACCAATGTGTAGATATCAATGGTGTAAAATCTTCCGGGCTACTAGTTCAGTTAGGTGTACCTCAAGGCTCAATACTGGGTCCTTTCTTATTCTTAGTGTATATAAATGACTTACCATTCTATTTAAAGAATATCTGTGACATTGTACTATTTGCTGATGATACCTCACTTATCTTTAAAGTAGACAGGAATAGAAAAGATTTTGATGACGTGAATAATGCGCTCTCAATGGCCACGGATTGGTTTACTACAAATAACCTAGTTCTTAATGCTAAGAAAACGAAATGTATAAAGTTTGCCTTACCGAATGTTAGGAACCTGGGACCCAATGTCGTTTTAAATAATGAGGTGCTTGAAACTGTTAACTCGGCAGTTTTTCTGGGCATAACAGTAGACGCCAAACTTCAGTGGGGATCACATATATCGAGCCTAGCGGGAAGGCTCAGTTCGGCCGCCTACGCCGTAAGGAAAGTTAGACAGTACACGGACGTTGATACAGCTCGACTAGTCTATTTTAGTTATTTTCATAGCATAATGTCCTACGGCATTCTGCTGTGGGGCAAAGCCGCGGACATTCAAAATATTTTTGTTCTTCAAAAACGAGCTGTTCGAGCGATTTACCAACTAGGTGCTAGAGTTTCTCTGAGAGATTTGTTTAAAGATATTGGTATTCTTACGGTGGCATCACAATTCATCTTCGCCAACATCTTATATATTAGACAAAATATACACGTGTACACTAAAAACAGTGATTTTCATAATATTAATACTAGAAATAAGGACAAACTACGAGCCCCCTTTCACCGGCTTCATAAGGTTCATAATTCTTTTGTTGGTCTTGGTATTACCTTTTATAACAAGCTTCCCTCTGCTTTGCTAGATTTGCAGTTTAATGAGTTTAAAGCTAAAGTAAAATCCAACCTTTGTTCAAAGGCATACTATTCTATCAACGACTACTTAAACGATAACAATAGCTGTTCGCTGTGATTAACTCAAGACAATGTTTATGTTCTTTCAATCCAGAATTAGCTTTCCTACCGACAGTTTATGTGGGTAGTTCATATAATTTTATTTTTTATTTAACTGATTTTTTTTTATTTTTTTTTATTTTATTTTAATTTCATTTACTGTGGACATAATTGCAACATGTAGTTAGCTAGCGACCTCTTCAGCTGTTCATAATATTCTTGCCAGACCAACCAGCAGTAAGTTCGTCATGCTCCCTTAGATGTCACTGCTTGCAGTAGCGATGGGGGTCGGGTTACCACCTTCCCTCAAATATGGCGAGGGGGGGTAATGGCTGACCTTTGCGTTATGCTCGTGAACGGGTGCTGCTTGTGGTGACTGGTCGTCTTGCTGACCATGGTTTTTAGGGTTCCGTTGCCAAATGGCAAAAAACGGAACCCTTATAGATTCGTCATGTCTGTCTGTCTGTCTGTCTGTCTGTCTGTCCGTCCGTCCGTATGTCACAGCCACTTTTTTCAGAAACTATAAGAGCTATGCTGTTGAAACTTAGTAAGTAGATGTATTCTGTGAACCGCATTAAGATTTTCACACTAAAATAGAAAAAAAACAATAAATTTTGGGGTTCCCCATACATAGAACTGAAACTCAAAAATGGTTTTTTTCATGAAACCCGTCTTCAAAAATGGTAATGAGGTTTCTAATATCATTTTTTTCTAAACTGAATAGTTTGCGCGAGAGACACTTCCAAAGTGGTAAAATGTGTGTGTGGTAAAACTTACCTCAAGCTGAAATAAATAATTAAACAAAATAAAACAAAATCGTAAACAGAACTTAAAACGTAAATAAAGCCTCCAGACAAAAAGGGCGTGCCCGCTTACATATTCAACGATGCAAATTGATACATACAGCTAAGTTGAAGTTACAATAGTTAAACTTAGGACCTCCGGACCAAAATAAAATAACAGTTAATACAAGTAACAATAACAAAAAAAACCGGCCAATTGCGAGTCCGACTCGCGCACCGAGGGTTCCGTACCAACCTGCAGGTATTCTCGGTTTAAAAATAAATGTTTTTTTTTTAATTTTTATATCTGAGTTGATTGAATTAAAGGTAAATTGCGGTTTATGATTTATGACGTATTAAAAAAAAACTACTTACTGGATTTCGTTCAAACCAATTTTCCGTGGAAGTTTATATGGTTATGTACATCAAATATTTTTTTTAGTTTTATCATTCTCATATTTTAGAAGTTACGGGGGGGGGACACACATTTTACTACTTTGGAAGTGTCTCTCGCGCAAACTATTCAGTTTAGAAAAAAATGATATTAGAAACCTCAATACCATTTTTGAAGACCTATTCATAGATACCCCACACATATGGGTTTGATGAAAAAAAAAATTTTGAGTTTCAGTTCTTAGTATGGGGAACCCCAAAATTTATTGTTTTTTTGTATTTTTGTGTAAAAAATCTTTATGCGGTTCACAAGTTCACAGAATACATCTACTTACCAAGTTTCAACAACATAGCTCTTATAGTTTCGGAGAAAAGTGGCTGTGACATACACGGACAGACAGACAGACATGACGAATCTATAAGGGTTCCGTTTTTTGCCACTTGGCAACGGAACCCTAAAATGTTGCCTTACTGATAAGTCTTTGAAGTGTTTGTAAAAATTTGCTGTAGGAAATAAGTATGGCAGAAAACAAGCCACCTTACCCGTTAGGCTCTTTCCAATTTTAGCATGTTCGATTTTGTAGTCCCATGAAGTTATGCAGTTTGTCAGGAGAGACTCACACATTGCATAATATACTCACCTAATAACTTCCTCGTCAGCTACGTGCCGTAGATTTTTAAAAAGAAAGATTAGTTTGCGAATTCGCAACGTGAGGCTATTTGTGGTTGGGAAGTTAAATTGTTATCTATTATAATTCCAAGATATTTAATCGAGGTAGACTTTGGGAGAACGGGATAGGAGCAGGTGTTAGAATTTGTGTCAATACAAGAGTGCGCTTTTATATGGAAATGGGATAGCAATTCATTGCATGTGTTAGTGAGGGAGAAAGCTAAATACTTAGTTTTATCGATATTAAGGGTAAGTACATTATTTTTAGTAGGCTATCTCCGGCTCAATCCGCGATATAATTGCCTACTGTCTTAGGGTTGTCAGTCTTGGCTAAATTTTAATTCAGTGCCTTTAAATTGGCAAGGGTCGGAAAGTTGTATTTTTTACTTGTACCTTCTGGGTACAGGGTTTTTCAGGCCTCACTACTTTAAAACCCAGCCCTTGCCAAAGATAAATCAATACAACACTGAATAAAGTTCAACAATGGTTTTCCTAACAAATATAGAAATGTCTTCAAAATTCAGAGTAGAATTATTAAAAAAAAAACCGGCCATGTGCGAGTCGGACTCGCGCACCGAGGGTTCCGTATAAACCTGTATGCATTCTCGGTTTATGCATAAGGTTTATGTTTATGAAATTAAATGTTTTTTTTTTTAATTTATATATTTGAGTTGATTGAATGAAAGGTAAATTGCGGTTTATGATTTATGACGTATTAAAAAAAAAACTACTCACTAGATCTTGTTCAAACTAATTTTCGGTGGAAGTTTACATGGTTATGTACATCATATATTTTTTTTAGTTTTATCATTCTCTTATTTTTGATGTTACGGGGGGGGGACACATTTTATTTATTTATTTAACACTTTAAGCACATATACCACTTACCATGAATCACTTACCACTTTGGAAGTGTTTCTCGCGCAAACTATTTAGTTTCGAAAAAAATGACACTAGAAACTTCAATACCATTTTTGAAGACCTATTTATAGATACCCCACACGTATGGGAATGATGAAAAAAAAATTGTTGACTTTCAGTTCTATGTATATTGTATGGGGAACCCCAAAATTTATTGGTTTTTTTTTCTATTTTGGTGTGAAAATCATACAGATGCGGTTCCCAGAATACATCTACTTACCAAGTTTCAACAGCATAGCTCTTATAGTTTCGGAAACACAGACAGACAAACATGACGAATCTATAAGGGTTCCGTTTTTTACTATTTGGCAACGGAACCCTAAAAAGGATAAAATTAACCGGCCGGTGGCGGTGGGGTCGTGTGGGTGCGGCTGTCCGCGCCACATGAGTAGATAAACGGAACAGAGACTAAGCTTCTTAAGAACGAGCAAAATTGTTACCTATTTTGGTAGGGTTGTCACAATAGGGTAAGACAAATTAAACAAAACATTTGTTAAATAGTTGTTAATAGTTTTATTATTCAGTATGAGAGAATCAAATCAAATCAAATAATTTAATTCAACTAAGCCAATTACAGGCACTTTTGAATTGTCAAAAGACATAAAATAAAATTAGTACAAAAATAGTTATGGTGCTACAGTCCCAGTCACAAGACATAATTACTGTGAAAGTACCATAGATACCCATTCCAATGCATAGGTCTCTATGAAGAAGAATGGGCTAGAAACTCCATAGACACTCTTTTTTAACCGACTTCCAAAAGGAGGAGGTTATCAATTCGGATGTTTATATTATTTTTTATGTTTGTTCGGGCATAACTCCGTCGCTTACCGACCGATTTAAAAATTCTTTTTTTGTTGAAAAGAGTATACTTCCTGAATAGTCCCATGAAAATTTTATCGAAATCGGACTAGCACTTTTTGAAAAATCAACAAAAATCTAGTACATGGAAGAAAATTTTGTATTTGACAATAATTTGGGTTGAATAATTAAACTAACAAGGATACAATAAAAAAACCTTTTCAAAAATATGATATATCTTTAAAGTAGTAATAGGATAGTTAAAGTATGATATATATTTATTTTTTCTAGTATTATTCATACACACAGTACAATAAACCGAATATTCCCAGTCGCCCCCGCGGGGATTGCCACCGGAGTCAAATGGAAATAAAAATTCCCAGTCGCCACCAGTGGTGACTGAGAACTCATTGGCCCCACTTCAGTTTCGCTGTACATTGCTTTCTCCACCGTAGAGAATAAAAGGATGAGGCAACTTATCCTTAACCTGCCTCTTATCTTATACACTAATATTTTAAAGAGGAAAAATTTGTATTTTTGTTTGTTTGTAATGGATAAACTCAAAAACTACTAGACCGATTTTAAAAATTCTTTCACCATTAGAAAGCTACATTATCTGCAAGTAACATAGGTTATATTTTGAAAAAATAGGGGTCCGTAATATATTTGGGGTTTTCGGACTCAAGGTGTAGGAAATCATCCAAAAAAGTTCCTTATTAATATGTCTTCGAAGTACCAGGTTGTCATAACTTGGTAAGAGCTCACCTATCATGGGTGTGTGGTAGCTAGAAAACGCTTTATGCCTTCAAAGTACCAGTTTGTCATAACTTGGTCTAACATGGGTATATGGTACTTGGTGCTCTTTGCTTTGTGTTGGTGGGATCTGATAAGTTAACACAACATTTATTGATTCTGAGGCGCTACGAAGTTCGTTGGGTCAGTCATAACTTGGTCTAACATGGGTACCTACTTGGTGCTCTTTACTTTGTGGTGATGGGATCTGATAAGTTAACAAAACATTTATTGATTCTGAGGCGGCACGAAGTTCGCTGGGTCAGCTAGTCTCTAAAAAAGAGACAAAGTGCATTGAAATGTTATTTTATTCCGATTTCGATATGAATAAACTTGTTAAAATTAAACATTTGAACTGATATTTTGTGTCACAGGTAATCAGACTCTTAAAGACAGTAATTAAATTAGGAAAGTAATACATAGTAATGATTTCTTAACAAATACGTATTATAAACATGGCTGTAGTAAATATTCAAATTCTTAGATAACAGACTTTTTTTACTATCATCGATCATTCGCTTTTTGAGATAAGATTAGAACAAAATTTGTGCCATTATCCTTGCCAGGGTTACCAGGACAGCAAAAAAACTGTCTTCTAAAACTATGCTGACATACGTCTCAAAATTCATTGCCTGATCAATAAAAAAATACCTTAAAAAGCACCCCACGCTTTTTTCCCATTATTTTTTACTTTTTACTTTGGTTTTCTATGGAAGCGTGTTTTTTTTTAAACTATTATTTATTTTCTATTTTTTAGGGTGTTTTGAATTTTGAGACGTATGTCAGCACAGTTTTAGAAGACAGTTTTTTGCTGTCCTGGTAACCCTGGCAAGGATAATGGCACAAATTTGTGAAATTATTGCATTGTCATCGGTCTGTCAACTGCCAGGGTTGCGTGATTGTTTGAAAGAGATACCGTGACCCTGGCACATGGGCAACTGAAGGAACACGGGTGGGTTTTAGTCAGTAAAAGTCTCCCGCTCCGCCCAGAGCGGGAGAAGTCATATGAAGATTTCCCGTCCAGAAAAAAAAAAATCGGTCTGTCAAAGGTGTGCAAAGTTTGAATCAAATCTGGTCGTTTAAAGTGGGTCAAAATCGCGATATAAGAGTCGGTTACAAACAAACATACAAACAAACATACAAGTGAAGCTAATATAAAGCGTGTAAAAATAGACGTTTGCCCATTTTTTCTTGACATTTCGTTCACTCTTTATCGTCCAAACCAACTAGAAATTGGTTTCAAACTTTATGGGAGTAACGCAATAGGAAATTCATAAATCTACATCAATTATCTACGATAGAAACGAAACCAATTTGCCAATAATGTGTTCCGCAATTAGGCTGCAGAGCAGATATTGTATCAGCTGAAAATCATCTCTACCCAACTGAATGATAATCTTACGATACCAATGGATTTGAAACAATATGAAAGTCTTTAATCGTTTACTTATAGTGTCAGCTAGAGTCTTCTGTAAATACTTACTTATCGAAATCAAGGTTCCACTCCTGAGCAACAATTTTTTTGAGATAAACAAATTCGTAATTATTTTGCAAAAGAGAGGATCACAATATTATCAATTCATTGCATCAGTACCCTTCATAGCTGACAATATTTGCAAGGATACAGCATTGTTTCTATCAAAAGCAGACTTTCAATTATGCTCTCCTATTTCAAACGATTTCTTGTTACGCAATCTATCTTTACTGTTAATATTATAAAGCTCAATAGTTTGTTTGTTTATTTGGTTGAATGCGGTAATCACAGGAAGTACTGCTCCGAATTGAAAAAATATTTTTTGTGTTGGGTAGCCTGTTTATTGAGGAAGGCTATAACATCACGTTATGATCAAAAGGAGCCGCGCAGTAACGAAAAATGAACGAAAACTGGCAGGCAATTCAATGCGATGGGAAGGGTCCGGGGAGCAAAAATTGGACGCGGACGAAGTCACAGGCAGAAGCTAGTCTATGAAATAATAATCTTAAATAAAAACAATTACGACACTCCATAAAATAGTCATGTGAAAAGTTTGTGGTATGCATAGTGCTCAGAATGCCAAATACGCCTATTATTTGCCAACGGAGTCACAATGTTCAACCTTGTCGGTAAGCGATTTTTATCCTTTTTTTATCTCGAGGTGGAAATCCTCATGGATGTCCTCCGCTCTGGGGTGGGCGGAGGGGTCTGTCAGACTCTTACTGACTAAAACCACCACGGTGTTCCGTCCCACACCTACGTCGGCGGTCTCCTCACGTTAGAGAGAGAGTGAGGTGTCAAACTCTCCCCGTACATTACAGAGAGGCGCGCGTGGAACACTACGCACCACCATCTCGGGTCCTAAGGAATAGGGGGCGACGGATGTAAGCGATTTTGATCCTAGGTCAACGTTACACATTATATGACGATACCTTTAGTATTTATAACAACCAATCATGTAAATATTCATTATATCGAAGTCCCAGAGGTGTCTGTGTTAAACTCATTTGTCCACACCAAAATTCATCCTGATGGCGTTACTGCAGATTTACTAAGTAAGTTTCAGCAGCGCCATCAGTTGAAAATTGTTAGTGGTTGAAGTTTAGAAGTACGACAGTTTTATTTTTTCCGTCAGTTACGTGATTGTTACCTTCCAATCTATTCTATTTCAATACAAAATTGAATGTAACTGTCTGTGTGACTTCAAAATATCAGCTTACTACCAAATGCGTTTGAAAATATGGATGGTACCTACTTCAAAAAAATATTTACACCACCACGATTACGCGCCTAGCCAAAACGTGTAGGCAATAATGTCCGGTAAACACACGCTGCTATTTAACTATTAACAGTCGAGCCTAAACATCCTCCCACCCATTCTGCCCCGGTAATCGAGAGGGCAGTAAGTCTAAGGTGGCCAACCTTAGACTTACTGCCCTCTCGATTACCAGGGCAGCATTGAAAGGCTTCTCTTTCAACTGTAAATCTTCGGCAGTGGGCAGCGGACACAGTTTTATGATAGGCCGACGTAGAACACCTCTTGTGGTTTTCAACTCAGCAACTCTTGAAATTCCATCCGGACCAGGAAATAATTTAGTAACCCGTCCAAGGCGCCAACACAATGGAGGTACACGTTCTTCATGGATAAGTACGAGGCCACCAATATTTAGGGATTTAGTGTTCGTCTTCCACTTTAGTCGTTGTTGCAGCTCGTGTATATATTCACGCTGCCAGCGTGACCAGAAGTGCTGAATTTGTTGCAATCGCGCGTATCGTTGCAGGTGATTTTCCTTTAAGTTTTCTAAGTTTGGTTCCGGCAGTGCCTTCAGCGGTCTTCCAATAAGACTTCGAAGGGAGGTAGTCATCAGGAGATGAGGATAATGGACACAAGGGGCGACTGTTCAAAACCGCCTCCACTTGTGCGAAAAGTGTCGATATTTCTTCAAATGTAAGATGGGAATTTCCCATAACTCTTTTTATATGGAATTTTGCAGATTCGATCCGGCTTCCCAGATGCCGCCAAAGTGAGGAGCGTGAGCAGGTGAGAACACACATTTTATGTTTTCATGAGTTGCAAATTCAGCTAAGTCCCTATTATGTATTTTAAGAAAAGCCCCTATATCTTTAGCCGCAGCCACAAAGTTACCCCCGTTGTCACAAAATATTTCATTGGGTTTGCCACGACGGGCAAATAATTATTTTTGCTGTAATTATACATGGGCTTAACAGCCCTAAAGGGTTGAAAATCTTAAATGCATTCGATAATATGCGTCTTTTTGTGATGTTATCATGATTGTGATGTGGTTGTACAGGAAAGTTTAAATTATCAGTTTTTGGCTCCCACCCTAAGCCTAGCGTGCTTGACGCTTCACTTATGGTTAATTTGTCTTTAGTATTTAGAGATGAATCTTTAAATAGATTCTTGGAATTAGTTTTATATTTGCGTAAATTAAAACAGGCTGATTTTAGAGCGGAGGATATGGAATTTTGAATATAAGTTAATTGTTTTTCATCATCACAACCAGTGATTAAGTCGTCGACATAAAAGTCGTGTTGTATTATGTTTTTTATAGTTTCATCCCCACACTCCTCGCCCACCTGCCACAGACAGCGAGTGCTTAAATAGCTCGCACTTGTGGTGCCATAAGTAAGAGTATTCATTTGCATAGTTCTGATGGGCAAGGACTCGTCTTCTCTCCACAGAATTAATTGCAAGTTTCTACAGGATTTATCTACTTGCAATTGTCTGTACATTTTTTCAGTATCACCAGTCAGTAAATATTTATATTGACGTGCTCTTATGAGTATGGAGAAGAGAGAATCCTGCATATTTGGGCCCGCCATAAGGATTTCATTGACAGATATACCCGAGGAGGTGGGGACGGAACCATCAAACACGACGCGGACCTTAGCACTAGGGGGCTCGCGCCCAAAATTTTCCTAGAAAGCTCGCGCGGGGGACATATGCCACCCATCAGTAACAGGATTTTTTCTTACTATTATAATTGTGATGAAAGAAAACAATTTGTAATAAGACTAATCAACTTTATTTCTTACTAAATACTTTAACAAAACTTAACAATTGCCTTAAGTTGAACTAAATATTAACACAAACTAAACATCTGAAAAAAATTAAACATTTTTACTTATGGTGATTAATCAGTCTCTTATTTTTTTTTTTAACCATAATTGGGTAAGCTAATCATTCTTTAGTAAAGTTTACAAATGGGTTATTCCAATTCAGAAGCTACGTGATCACAATTAGGGCACACTATGATTTGATGATCGGGACAAACACGCCTATTACATTTGGCACAGGTTTTACGTGTTGTTCGATCTCTTCTTCTACTACAGAAGTCACACCGTCCTTTTCCACTACGTATTTGAAAGTTTTGTACTTGCGGGTTTTCGGGCAACCCCAGAAGAAGCCTTGCTTTCAATTTTATAGCTCTTGGTATAGTTTCCTGGGAAATACGACGTGAAATGTGCGGCTTCACTAATTCATATCCGACTACTACTTACTCCGACTAATTCTTTTTTGCAGTAAGTCTTTGCAACTGCATCGATTTAGAACTGCATCGATGATGGGCAGGGTCCGTGGTAGCACCAACACTGTCCTCAGAACGTTAGCGTGCAAAATCAACAGTCCGTTTACTGTGTACTGGGCAAGTGTACACCTGCACAGAAATAGGAAATAGACTTAGTTATTATTGTGCACCTTGTTTTGTTTACTAACAAATTACTAACACCCTTTTATTATTTTATTATTTTCTTTGTGTGTACTACTAATAACCCTACTAACGCTATCTTTGTAAAATTTATGGACGTATGTCTGAAATAAAGATAAATTATAAATTATTATTTGCTCACAGGTACACTTGTGAACCAATTGTCCATGGTCACATTACATCCTAAATCATATAACGGTTCCAAAACTCTATGAATAATATCAGGCACTTGATTTGACAAGCGATAAGGACCTTCCGGATGCTGACCTGCGTACACTTCGTCGCGTGAGGTGAACCAACTGTAGTAGTTTGCTCTTCTGAAGTATCGTCTTCCTGGTCTTCTGACGCACTACTCTCTGCTGTGACGGCTTCCTCTAACCATCTACTTATCGTAAATTCGTTCGCCATTATAGCCTAAAACAATATGTGTCACTTAGTAGGTATAAAATAATAATATTCACGTAAATATACAACCAATTAGTAAAATACATTTTGTTGATCATAAATAAATGTAAAATAAAAACGATAATGAACTTACGTGAGGGTATCTTTGATTTTTCACCACAACGTTACGTTTCCTAAAAGTTCCTCGAATGCTCACGCGGGAGACATACGTCACCCATGCACTTTATAAATTCACTACTCACACGTCGTTGCACTTAGAGTGACGACGCACTACTGGCGCGTGGACGCGCTACTACTTGAGGAATACCTGAGAGGCCAGCACTGAAGCGCGTTTCGTTCAAAAGTTATTAAACAATATTCGAACCTGGGTGACATATGTCACCCACGCGAGCCCTCCAGTGTTAGTTGATTCGCTATTGTCCTTAAATACAGCATGGTGGCATAAGAAGTATGAAGGAAATAGTTTACTTTTAGGGGCTACAGACATGTGTCCTAGCTCTTCATATTCTTTCATAAAATCAACGTATTGTACCTTTAGTGTAGGATTTTTTCTAAAACGTGATTCTAAATGAAACAATCTTTTTTTTTTCAGTATTATAGGATTCACCCAAGTTGCTTGGTGAACTATTTGGAGGTAATTTTACATTAAAGCGTCCATCACTCAAACGGACTGTATTTTGCAAATAATGCCTTTCACAAGCCCTTTCCCTTTCGCTGAGAATGGGTTTGTTCGGGAGTTCTTCAATTTCCCAGAATTTCGTAAGTAATTTATCAATGCAAGACTCTTGCGCCTTGTTGGTTTCTTTAGTTATGCTATTGTTGCAATACATGCTATTCAAATTATTTTTATTTATCGGACCAGCTACTAAGCAGCCAAAGGAATTTTGTAACTTTAGGTTGTCTGGGCCTATAGAAATTTGTTCATTTCCTAGGATATCCCAGAATAGATCACATCCAATCAAGATATCAACTTGAGAGGGTTCATTAAATTTAGGGCCGGCTAATTTTATGTGTTTAGGTATTTTGAAATTAACATTAACGTGGCCTTTCGGTAAATAACCAGTTAACTCATTCATGACAAGCATATTATAGGTGACAACAAACTGATTATAAATAGATTGTAATTTAACGGTGCAGCTCTCCTCTACCCTATTAGATAAGTGGTTTCCGATGCCTATAATATTAACACTAGGTATTGGAATGGAATCAAGTGATAGTTTTTCCTTTAAAGATTTTGTAATAAAACTGCTTTGGCTACCACAGTCGAGCAATGCACGCACTGTTTCAAATTGATTTTTCTTAGGGTTATGAACTTCCATTAAAGCAGTAGATAAAAGAACATTATTGTATTGATTTTTTGATGAGCTAACATTTATAGATTCCGATTCTGACTGTGCATGATTATTAGTTACTGCCTGGCTAGGATTATGCAGGAGACGATTATGTCTTCGTTTACAATCAGGACATGGTCCGAATCCACAAGCCTTTGCTGGATGTCCCTGTTTAAGGCAATTGGAACATAATTTATATTTATTTACATCTGCCCATTTTTCTTCTAAAGTTTTGTTTTTGAAAATAGGATATTCATATATTTTATGATTTTGACTGCAGATTATACATACAAATGATCTTGATGTATCCTTATTAGTAGCTCGGCTGCCCCATTTCAAAACCTAGTAAGTCTACAAAAAAGGCAAAAGGTGTTTTTTAGCTAAAAACTCTTTTCTAAGTAGTCCCTACATAATGCAAAAACACCTACATTAAAAATACACTTAAAACAAAAGTTATGGGGTATCCTAAACCTAGTAAGAGCATCTAAATTCATCAAACGCACATTCAAAACCATTTCAAAACCTAGTATGTCATATAACCATTTCATAAGTATAGTATTTGTAAGCACTTACTATTTTTTTGAAATGTTTAAAGTTTCATACTAGATTATGAAATGAAATATTGTATTAAATATTGATTTTTTCCTTTTCACAAGCCTTTTAAAATAGCGAGTTACTGAGTTTTACTTGTTGTATTTTATTATAAGGCGTTTCCATCTCTTTCTAACTTAATAGAAAATACATAGGTTAGACTAGTATGCAGCGCGTGCGTCGCTTCGTATCGCCCCCCGCGCTCTTCCCGATCATGAGACTGACGAGCGGCGCGTGCGAGCCGGCACAAACTTGCACAGCTTCAAGGCGATTTAACGTGCGTTGTGGCAAATTTTACGAGTATTTGTAGTGATTTATTTGTGTTAGAAATACGTAGCAATGAAAAGACGTTATCTTAGTAATTTTCGAATAAAACGAATAATGGATTCTATAAATACGAGTACTATTAATGAACCAAACGGTGCAGCTGATGAAGATATGTGAGTATTATTTTGTCATTTTTGGGGTAAGATCTGTGTGTTGTGTATTAACCGTGTATATTTAATTACATTTTAAAGCTGTTTATGGCAGATTTTATATGTTCATTTCATTACTAACGTTTGCACACAAGCCTTTGTTGTTATAACCTGTTTCTTTATTGTCGCAGCTTATACACGAATGTTATTTAAAAAATAATTAAAATAAAACAAGAACGACTGTTTTTCTCTTCAGTTTTTGCTTATTTTTGTTTTATATGTATTAATCATTTGCTTGTTTGTTGGTGATGGTTTTGCAAGTTTTCTTTTATTAACTTTCAGCATTACAGCCGCTTCTACTTATAAAACACCCTCTAATTTTTTGCCGACTGCACCAGAACCAATGTCCAATAATGACACTATATTTACTTCTACTACTGAATTAACTGATAAAATTGGTAATACATATTTTCCTACTGAACCACAACCATCTACGTCTAATACCGCCCCTGATAATACTTACAATTATACTGCGCTACATAACTTCACAGAAAGGTCTGATGATCTAGAAGAAGACCTCATTACATTAAGCGATTTAGACGATTCTGTTGCTGATGTTAACTACATACCTTCAGATTTTAATGAAAGCTCTAGTTCTGACGAAAATGTTTCCTCATCTACAAATTTGCTAAGTAAATATCTGAAGCCACGCAGGGCAAGGCAGTATGAAACTCAAGTTATTTCTGACGAAAATAATAAGGTGAACGACGAAGTTTTTATTGCTAGCTATCCCAGCCCGATTTATACGGCCAAAGATGCGATTACAGAGGACAATAATACCAGCACAATTAATAATACATTTGTAGCAGGTTATCCAGGCCCAATTTTTGCAAATGAAAAAGACACACAGGAAAACTATGTCAAAACATCAAAAAGATCTCACAAACAAAAAAGTAAACATTCAATGATAATTGAGACCTGCACCGGAAAATGTTATCGTAAATGTACGTCGTTTTCGCTTGGAGACAGGATTCAAATTTGGAGTAATTATTGGGACCTTAATTTTCAATCAAAACGTAATTTTTTGAACAAGTGTATTCAAATAACTGGCGTTAAAAAACGCCGAGTTAATGAAGCTGGGAATGCAGATATAATAAAAAAAGAATCTAGATTCTATTATTTTCCAAAATCTGATAGTAACGATTCTATTCCTGTTTGCCGAAAATGTTTTCTTGATACTCTGGGCTGTACCACGGATGGAATAATTACGGGATTAAGTAAAGCATTAAAAAGAGGCAATTTGTTTGGTGAAGTATTAAAAGATAAAAGAGGAGGGAATAGAAATGAAATACCGAAGAGTATTATTGAGCAACATATCTTAAGCTGTCTGCCTCGTTGGTCTAGTGGTAGCGAGCGCTACTGCTGAGCATGAGGTCCTGGGTTCGATTCCCAGGTCGGGCAAAGTGTTATTGTGTTTTTCCATCTGGAATTTCTCAGTAGCAGCCCGGAGTCTGGATTCGTGCCCGGTTGATGGCAATAGGCTCGCCCCCTATTCCATGGGACTTAAACATAACAGGCGAAATGTGGGTGTACTATAGGTACACCTCTGCCTAACCCTTCGGGGAAACAAGGAGTGATGTTATGTTATGTATATTTTAAGCTATCAACCAGTAGTAAGCCATTATCGAAGACACAATGCTCCAAATGTAAGATATTTACCACGTTATCTGACTCTGAAGCAAATGCATGAAGATTTTAAACGGATTCATCCAAATTTTCGCTGTGGTCTGGAAGTTTATAGGCAAACGATTAAAAGACTGAACATATCATTTAATATGCCGAAAGGTGATAAATGTGCTGATTGTTCATTCTACGAAGAAGAAAGCAAAAGATACACAGAAAAAGGTGACGAAGTGCCAGAAGATATTAGAACAAAGGAAAAAGAACATAACGAGAAAGTTAATTTGGCTATAGAGCGATACCGATTAGATGGAGCAAAAGGAAATTAAAGGAGAATAAAGTATTTTTCTATGGATTTGCAAAAAGTGGTATTAATTCCGGAAATGCCTCAATACCAGGATGCTTTCTTTTTAAGTCGATTAATAACATTTAATTTAACTTTTGCCCCTATTCAAAAAAAATCACTTGATCCCGCTATATGTGTGTTGTGGCATGAAGCAATTGCTGGTCGAGATGCCAGCAATATTGTAGATGCTATCAAAGCTTTTTTAGATAATCAGAGGGATGTGCAACATTTTCACCTCTGGGCTGATAACTGTACAGCCCAAAATAAAAATTGGACGCTGTTCACTGCTATGGTCATGGTAGTAAATAACGAAGTAAATGACATTGAGTCAATCACAATAAATTATTTAACTAAAGGGCACACTCACATGGCTGCTGATGCCGTTCATGCAAACATCGAGCAAAGAATGAGACGCGAACGTAATATTTACGATTTTGGTGATTTTAAGGATTGTGTGTTAAGGTCAAGAAAAAATATCAAAATATTAGACATTCTACATCGTCACAACTGGCCTAAGAAAAAGAGAGCTGGGCGTTTAGGTGAACCACTCAGAGAGTTTCAGTTAAAATCTGTAGTTCAGGCCAAATTTGTAAAGGGTTCAAAAAACCTTTTTTATAAAACCAGGTATATTAAGTTTTAGTTAATAAATCTATAGAAAAAAAACTAAGCTACATTTCAATTAGATCACATTTAGCTAGATATTACTATGTAGAATCTCATCGAACATATTTATTTTTCTTAACGGTCTTTTATTGACATTAGCTTAATTAATAAAATCCTGTTACTCATTACAAAATTATACAAAACTTTATATAATTACATATTCCATGTTTTTATTTCAGGTTTGATGAAAATTTGCAAGAACTGGATTTCTTACAAAAAAAATTTCATGTCCAATCTCCAGGGGTCACTGTCGAGGAACCGAGAGGAGTTAAAGAAATAAAGAAGAATGAAATAATTTCTAAATTACTACCGATGATGCCAGAATCAAGAAAATCTTTTTGGCGTAATTTGCCTACAAATAATCAATCGGCAGATTTGTCATTTGTTGACCAAATGGAAGCAATTTAAATCTTTTTTCGAAGTTTTCTGATTGATAATGAGTAAATAAATCTGATTTTATTACTAGGTTTGTATTACTTACCTGTGTAATTTTTTTACTCCTGTTATAGTTACCATATTTGGTCTAGACAAAAACGATTCTACGTAATCATAATTATAAATTAGATTACAAACTATTAATAACTCTTGCTATGTTTTGATCCGGGCAAGTTGATTATAGATGATATTTTCGAACCGGGTCAAAATCTAGTAAGACTTCTTACTAGGTTTTGAAGTGGTTTTGAGTGTAAAATTTTTCTTAGTTGTTTTTTTTTAATATAAATTTGGATTATAAAATGTGTACAATATATTATGAACAGGTAATTTATATAACAAGTTAAGGTTTACATACTACTTCTCCTTCTTAACAATAAATTCTCAACAGACAATGTATAGTTTAGAAGGGCTAGCCTAAAACATGTTTTTACGCTCTCCTGTAAAATTTGGTCAAAAACAGTTACTAGCTTTTGACATGGGGCAACAGCTGCTGTTGCTGCTTTAATAAAACATTTTTTATACTTATCCTGATTGTTGTTATGGTTATTTTGTGTATTGTTATTAGAACGGATTTGATTATTTTGTACCTGTGGACCCTTTTGGTGGCTGTAGTCAATTTTATTTCTATCTAAGGCTTCAAGCACATCAGCGCGATCTATTAAAACCTTTTTAAAGTGTTCTAATGTAGAAATGTTGTTACCGAGCTGGTTTCTAAATTCCTCCCATTTTAGAAGTGTATTTTTATCTAATTTTGATGTTAAATTAAATATCACACACATATCCCAATTATCTGTGGGCATTCCTAGACTGGATAATGCTCTCAAGTTTTTTGTAATATGGTCCACTAAAAATCGTAAGGACTTCACAGTTTCCCTGCTAAATGAACTTATGTTAAACAATGAATTCATGTTATGATCAATCAGAAGTCTTTTATTATCGTAACGATCACACAACATCTTCCAAGCATCATTGTAATTTTCAGATGATACTTCAAGATTTGAAATTATGAGTGCCGCGTCTCCTTCAAGGTAAGACAGTAAATAATGAAATTTATGTACTTGCGAGAGTTGCTTATTACGGTCAACTAAGCTCAAAAACGAGTCTCTGAACTCGAGCCACCTAAAATATGTACCATCAAACTTCGCAATTTGTATGCGCGGCAGTCTGATACCAGAGTCACGGGGTTCAGACCGGGATTCATGACAGTCATGGCTACATGATTGCATACAGCTATCCAACAAATCCTTTGCAATGGCAAGCGCACTCACCATAATATCAACCTCAATGTTGTCCCGCTCCTCAAGCTCTAATGACAGGTTCCCACTATTCACGACTTCAATCTGAGTTTGCAACTCATCGAACTTAGCCGATAATTGTTCAAATCTACCAAGTTTAATTTTTAATTCAGCTATTTCGACATTGGTTAATGTGTCCGAAGACGGTAATCTATCCACAAAGTTTCTAAACTTGGTAATCTGACCTTTAATTGAGCTACGCCTGACAGTCAATTCGCGTAATTTCTTTGAATCACCTTCTTGCGTCATTTTTTAACGTTACAATTTAGTTAAGTATAATAATTGACTATCAGAGCAACTCAATTTCAGCACAAAACAATGATTTTAAAAGTTAATTAAAAGAATCTCACGCCCCTCAATTCGACGTCACCCGCCGACCAGGAAACCGGGTCCACGCTACCAAGCACGGAATGCAAGCTCTGCTCGTACCAATGGTGATAGCGTGATGTTCCGATTTATCTGGAAAGTACGGCGAACAAAATTACAAACTGATTCGGAACGTTACGTTCTCTTTTCTAGAATAAATTGAGAAAAACACGATGTGGGTAGAAGAAAAAACTAGTGAAAATTATTTTAAAATAGTAATTTAGGATGATTATTAGTATCAATTTACTGATATTGAATGTAATTGATGGCCTTTACTGAAATAAGTTAATATTATAATGATTTAAGTGGATGTAAACTAAAATTGAACCAAAAAATCTTTGACCTTGTATGATACCTATAATATCTTTGGCAATAATGTCCGGTAAGAGGTTGGCAAGTTGAGAAGTGTCACAATCACTTTTATAAGTTTTTCATACACCACCACGATTACGCGCCTAGCCAAAACGTGTAGGCAATAATGTCCGGTAAACACACGCTGCTATTTAACTATTAACAGTCGAGCCTAAACAATTACTAAATTAAGTTTTCTACAACAAGCTGTAGTTATTAAATTGTTTTGCGAACCATTGTCGAGTAAGCCACTATTGTTTTATGACCCGAACTATTATTATTAGCTCGTGCATAAACCTGAGCGGTTGATAACAGAATTGCGGCCCTAGTCTTCGTCTCAGTTGCTAATAAGATGGCTGTATTATGTGTCGGAGACGTTTGTGTAGTATCACACGAATCATACACAGTTACAGGAATATCGACCTTATCGCAATGAGAATAAGAGCGCGGCAACGCGGCGGGTGCCGGGGCGAGCGAAGACGCAGCGCGGGGCGAAGGGGACGCGGGCGGCGAAGTGACGGCTACATTGCAATTCGTTGTTTTACCATCAGCTGTTTGCGGATTATTTTCTTTATCAAAATGTAATAGCGTATGATGGCGTTTTTTACATATGTTACAGACTGAGGTCGACTTGCAATTACTCAAACCATGTGACGTGCTCAGACAATTCGCGCAACCACGTTTGAATTTTATAAACTCGAATCTAGTTCTAGGAGTCAACGCGGATTTAAACTTAAGGCGCGGGACAAATACAAGTGGTGTCGGGCGGAGGTGAGGCGCGAGCGTGGCGCGGGTGAGGTGCGGGCGCGGCGCCGGTGCAGCGCAGAACAGGCGCGCTAACGGTGTCGGAAAGGCGAGGCGCGGTGTTTCTCGTTATTTTATGTTAAATTCTATATCGTCACGCATTTTCCGGGTGCGCCGAAGGCGAGGAAGCGGCGCCCGCGCCACGCCCGCGCCGCGCCCGCACCCCGCCGTCTCAGTATGTCACGCGCCCCACCTGTTCTATACATTTTGTATGAAATATCAAAGAAGTGGCGCCACGCCCGCGCCGCGCCCGCGCCTCACCTCCACCCGACGCCTCTTGTATTTGTCCCGCGCCTAACGCAGTGATACAAATGAACATGAGCGTTATCTTTACAGTACGCACAATTTGAAATCGCGGGGGTAGAAGCGGAAAAATCAGTCGATTCACTCACAACAAACGATTTCGTCTGCATGCGTGACTCGCGAAGTGCGGAACCCTGAGGTCTATTATTATTATTTTTCGAGTTCGCGTTCGAATGAGACAAGTTTGAGCGTGCTAATATCTTTGCCTGATCTTGAACAAAACTAATCAACAATTTAGTAGTGGGAATTTCAACATCGCGAATGGCAAGTTCAAACGATTGCCCAGTCTGTGAATCTATTTTTCTCATAGCACAATGCGAGAGAATAAAATCCGCAAGATCCGGAATTCCAAGTTGTTTCATGGCAGAAATAGATGCACTGTTTCAATGAAAGAATCGAGACTATTTGCGTTAAAAGAACAACTTTTTAAATCTAAAATGTTATTTAAATAGTGTGTACCTAATGAGCGCTTGTCCTGGTATTTTTTAACTAAGCTGTCCCATAAAAACTTGTAGGTATCACCCGTAGGCACAATGCCAGCGGTAACTTTCAATGCGTTATTTGTAAGCCGACCTATCAAGTACTGCACACGCTGCAAGTCAGTCAGCTGATCATTGTCGTGAATATTTGACTTGAACGACTCATAGAAAACTGGCCAATTTTCAATCTTCCCGTCGAAAGATGGCAGCACGATAGGAGGCAACTTTATTGTAAGCGGTTCAAAAAGTGTTTTTGGATTACTACTACTTTGTGTCAACGGAGATTGACTACTGTTTATTTTATTCCTAATACGTATAACGTGAATATATAAATCTTCAAAGGATTCTAAACAAGCATAATCAGGACTCGTACCAGGCTTCAAACTAATGTTTAGGTGGTTAATTTGATCGACATAAGATTCAAATTTATCTCGAATGTCGTCAATTGTTTCCGATTCAGTCATAAAACTCTCGTTCATTTTTTGATAAACCATATAATCGATTAAGGCGTTTAAATAACAATCCTTTCTTTTCATGAAGAATCGTCAGCAAATTTTCCGGCTTTAGTTGTTTATCAATCATTTTGTAACCGAAATAATTAATCCGGAATGCGGTAAATACTTAACAAGCGGTTTGCAATAATAGCGCACCTACCTACTATGAGGAGGTATCTGTAAAAATAACTAAGCCGAAATGATGGGTAACTACCTACTATTTTACGTGTTACCAAAGTGAAATTTACTTGACGTTTACCTACATTGAATGAACTTTACCAATTTTATTATCATTCGTTGTGTGCAGAAACAGCACTTTTCAGAAGAATTTAAACCGGATAAGAAAACAACTCTTGCAAATTTACACCCTTTCATAGACGCACATGGATTGCTTCGCGTGGGTGGCAGGTTGCTAAATGCAGGCATACCACATGATAAAATGCACTCCTCATTCTTCCAAAAAATTGCCATATAACTTCTTTATTAATTAAAAGAGAACATCTCAGGTTATTGCATGCTGGTCCCAGACTGGTCCTTAGTTCCCTCTCGCAGAAGTATTGGATCATAAGTGGCATTAGAGAGGTCAAAAAGGTATTGCATAGATGTTTAATATGTGTGCGTTTGAAGGCTGAAACTGCAAGGCAGCTTATGGGTTCATGACCAGCTGAGAGAATCACCGCTACTAGACCTTTTCAGCATGTGGGTTTTGACTTTTGTGGCCCTTTTAATATAAAGGTTGGTAGAATCCGTAAACCACTCGTAACGAAGGGTCTATTGCTCTCTTTGTTTGCTTTGCCACTAAGGCTATTCATGTAGAAGTGGTATCAGACCTTACCACAGAGAATTTCTTGGCATGTTTCAAACGTTTTATCTCCAGGAGAGGCATGCCTACAAAGGTTTTTTGTGATAACGCAAAGACATTTAAGGGTGCACAGAATAAACTTAAAGGTTTATATGAGTTACAAAACTCAACGTCTCATAGAGACTCGGTGCACAATTTTTGTAAAACACATTTTATTAATACGATTTATAGGAACTTCTGTTAAATCAAGTGCAGCTATCCTGAGGTTGATTTAACAGAAGTCCCTATAAATCGTATATGATTTTGGAAGGTGATAACCAAGCTTAAGCAAGACTTCTGGAAAACCTGGTCAAATGGTTACTTGACTCAGCTGCAAAGTCGTCCCAAGTGGAAACATGTATCACCAAATTTGAAGGAAGGTGATGTTGTCCTGGTAAAGCAATTGAATACATCGCCATTAGTGTGGCCTATTGCTAGAATAATAAAAGTTTATCCAGGAAATGATAAATGTGTAAGAGTGGCTGATGTAAAATTTAAGGCGCGGTGAATAGACAAATTTTCTGTATTTGAGGGGGTGAAGCAGATGAAGCGGTTGTCAAGTAGCCCCGCCTACTGCGGGGTGCGCCGCGCAAATCTCGCCGATGCGCGACGTCCATTTTTCCCGCGTAATTTCAATACCCAAGTACGATGCACGATTGGCCTAGCTTGCCAGCGTCTGGCTTCATCCGTGCTTCCGCGGTAACCGAGTTCGAATCTCAATAGTCGCATATATTTTTATTTTCTTATTTTTGAAATATGTACCTATATTTATTTTCGAGTTCTTGTTTTTAAAATATGTAGGTACATATTTTTATTTTCTTATTTATTAATAATTAATCAATTATAGATATTTTATAGAAAAGGTTATCGAGAAATAATATAACAGATTCATCAGACGAATAATAATTAATTCGTAAATAACATAGCTTTTTTTTTGGATGGGACATCATCATATGACGTCTCCCGCTCTGGGTGGAGCGGAAGGGCGTGTCAGACTTTTACTGACTAAAACCCACCCGTGTTCCTTCAGTTGCTCATGTGCCAGGGCCACGGTATCTCTTTCGAAGAAATCTCGCGACCCTGGCAGACCCCGTCAGTTCTGTTTACATCTCTTTGAGGCGCGCGTGGAACACTACGTGCCGTCGACACGGGCCTGGTCCTTACCGGGCCGCGAGCTACCCATTGCTCGCCGCCCGCATGCCCGCGCCTGCTGTGACTCCCGACGCCCGGGGCGGCTCCTCCTGCGGCGACTAGGGACGTGAGAGCACAGAGACTGCCACTCCTTCACGCGCCCCGCCTCCTCCTTTGCGAGCATTACTGCTTCGCAGAAGGAGGTGACGGCTTCCCATGCCCTCTCGCTCTGGACCATGGCTCGCACCAGGGCCGGACGCGAGAGGTCGCCGCCGCCGATAGCCTCCACGAGGACACGGCGGTGCTCCGCCCAGGCAGGGCACACCTCCACCGTATGCTCCACCGTGTCCTCCAGACGATCCTCACAATGGAAACACCCGGGCGTTTCCTCCCGCTTTATCCTGAACAGGAACCCACCGAAGCACCCATGCCCGGTGAGATCCTGCGTCAGGCGGAAGGTGAGGACGCCGTGGCGCCTCTCTATCCACTCCTCAAAGAGGGGACTTAGGAGGCCCTATACTTACATGATTATTTTTATATCATGTCTTGTGATTTTTCCTACTAACTACCAATGTGCACTTTAAGTAATTTGCATTTGGCATTTAGAAATATAGCCATTTTTAGACTTTACCAATTTGAAGCTCATACTGCCAATTTCATTTTATGTAAAGAATTGGTGTTTATGTGCTTAGCCCATTGTGTTATGTTATACATAGGTACCTACTAAAGTTGATAATTTACAAATATTTACAAGGTCTTACAGAAGAGTGTAGAAATACGAAAAGGGATCATTTCAGTCATTATTGTGAACAACTTTTACTGTGGCGCCAATCAACAAACTATGGTCATTTTGTCACGGGTGAATGACCTTTTTCTTTGGACAGCTGATTTTGTTTCGCGATTTCAGTGTTGGAGCCATAGTAAAAGTTGTTGTATGATGACCTCTTTTCGCATTACTAGTTACTAAAATATTCTGTAACACCATGTAAAAGCTTTCTCCAATGGTTCATTTGCTTGCTCGCCGACCGATTCTTTTTACTATAAAGAAAAAAAAATGCGTTGTAATTGTTTAAAAAATAAGAAAAACAACAAAAATAATAATTACTGAAAAATTCAAAAAGAAAATGAATAACAATTAAATAATCATTTAAAAAATGATCATTTTAAATAAGAAAAATCAACAAAAGTTACAAAGTTTTTCTGGAATTTGAACCCGAGATAAGACGCTGTTGCGGACAATTTTCCCAATGTACGAGACCACTAGACCAATCGTACTATTACAAAAGCGGTCAAAATTACGCATCTATAGATAAAACTATACAAACAAAATAATGAGTGCACAAAAAGGTACGTACTGGATATCTATGGTACGTACTTACTTTACAACATCCATCATGTGTTTTTGTTTCTTCGAATATGATCTCTTTATTGCACTCCGTATATTTTTTTATTGCCTATTTTTTATAATGTCAATCACGAGAGCGGAACAAAATGACACAGGTCCATCTAGCAGCGCGCCTCAGCGGTCACTGTCGCTTTGCATAGAAATGAAAGAGAACGAAAACACGCCGCGATGGCGCAATGTTTCGTTCGACTCTAATAGAGTTATTTCTAAATCAATCCCTATAAATATCTTATTTTAATCGGTAATAAAAACAATAGCTCCCCTTAATATTATATATTACACCAATGTTATTAATTTTATCAAGATTTGTTCCTATGTAATACAGTTACAATTGTTTGAAATTCAATTTTAATGGTTATTTTATGATTTTTTTCTATCGAGAAAATTTACTGAAAACGTGTTTTGAACACAATAGTCCACCCATAAATATGATCAAGATTAACATTTATTTTTTTTGCTGCTCTAAAATGTATACATTTGGCTAAAAAACTGTTTTGTAAAGCCTATTTTGACTAGGTACAGCGCCTTAATGATAAGATTTATAGAAGGAGTGTGTCAAAGTTGTGTCCGCTATCTATTAATTAAAAATATGTCATGTTCTATGTTCTGTCTGTTCTATGTTGAAAGTAATCCTTCTCAATAATCAATATTTGTTATGACTGATTAATTATACCTATCTTGTTTGCTGTAGTTCTGCTTCTTGGCCTGGCCCAACTATGTTCAAGTCCATATGAACATATACTCATTTTATAGTTTTATACTTAGTTAATTTAATAATCGTAGACAATGTTTGTGTTTATTATGTAACATCTCTAGTTCCATAAACTGGCAACATTTTTTGGAACTTGCTATATATTCGAACTTAGAAATTTTGTCTGTGTCATGGCGCACATTGTGCTCTGATAAATATGCAAATAAAAAGATCTTATCTTTAAAATTAACGCATTTCATTTGGAACAATGTCCATTATAAACATAAAAATATTTGCGTCTATATATAAAAATATCAGTCTTAGACCACCATACCTTCTAGAGTCGTAGGCAGAAATACCGAACTTCGTCCGCCTTTGCATATTCTTTGGTAGTCTTTTTAGTGTAGCGCGATGCCGCCGCTCGTTACGTGTGTGCGGGAGTAATGAGCTTAGCTCCGCCCATATGCTCAAGGTTAACGAGAAACCTATGCACTTTAAGACTAGGTGGTTACTATATGTTTTATTAATGCTAAGTATATTAAAATCCAGTCTTTTACTTATTTCTTTGTGATTATTTTAATTGCAGAATCTACAATTTCTACTATTCTCCCTGTCACCGAGAGGAGGCCTGTGTCCCAGCAGTGGGATCGTTATAAGCTGCTGATGATGATCTACTATAGTATTTCGGTTTTGCGATGGGCTTCGTAATCGGAATGAACGATTCCGAAAATATTTTTTCCACTTTGTTCTTATTTTCAAAAGACCACAGATTTGTCAACGATGAATCCAGTTTAAATCATTTTATTATTCGAATTAGATGTGTGGCTTTGGGTTTTTATTCTATAGTTTCCACCTATTAATGCATAAGACTTTTAATTTTTGTGTATGCGTGCCATCTTACAGTATTTTTTATTTCAATATACTTATTTACGCGATACTTACTCGACATTAATAGAGAGTTATGATAAACGTATAGTTTAAAAAACACTAAAAAAACAAGCTTTTATAAATGCACGTAAAATCCAAAACTTAATCGTGGTCAAAGTTCATTACAAGGCCTTTCTAACAAGTCCAAACACGGCTATGATACGATATTCTATCATAAAATGACAGTGCCTATCTTCCGGCTTTATCATCAGACCTTGAGACCTAATCGTGGTCAAAGTTCATTACAAGACTTTATCTAACAAGTCCAAACACAGCTATGATACGATGTTCCATCATGAAGTTCCAGTTCATATCTTCCGGCTCCATCATCAAATCAGTTCGACAGTACCATATTATAGTATTGTCATCAGAACTACATACAGCTGCTAATTTTCATGACGCTACGATTCTTGGAAGATAGTTAAATTAGTTACCTTAGATTCCATTAAATAGTTGTAACTGTTTGATGGAATCTAAGGTAACTAATTTAACTATTTATATATTACAGGTCGACCTAATAAAAGCGTGTTAAAATTTATAAAGATGGAATTCAAACCAAGGGAATTTTAAACACGACAAGTTAAGCAAGGCTTATATCCGAATAAGAAAGTTTCTTAAAATTAGCATTCGAGGCATTAGAATATAATAAGAGTTAGAGGTATTGCTTTAGAAGTAAGGTATTATTTATATTTTCATGGCGCGAAGCAATATTTTATGGTACGAGATAAAGCAGGTTACTATGGTCATCAAGTCATATCAGGTCTTCCGGGATGTAAAGAAAGATCACCATCCCATTTCTTCCTTTGGTCTTAAAATGCGACTAAGGGACTTGTTAGAGAAGTGGCAGCAGCGTTCTCCATGCTGTTTTCCACCATACTGCGATCGCCAACCCGCCTGCCAATCGTGACGATTATGGTAACCTAATTTGGGGGAGGCCGAAATATTGATGATCATGATGATGAAATCCATCCTCATTGCTCATGTACACTATACGGAACTATGGTTTTTTTTTTCAGGATGGGTAATCATCAAATGACTTCTCCCGCTCTGGGCGGAGCGGGAGGGCGTGTCAGACTTTTACTGACTAAAACCCACCCGTGTTCCATCAGTTGCCCGTGTGCCGGGGTCACGGTATCTCGCTTGAACAATCTCGCGACCCCGGCTATGGTTCATACTCCGAAATAATTAGGTCCAGCAGTTAAGGCTATGCGTTGTCTGACAGTGAACGAGGATACTTAATCAAAATATGTAGAAGACTTAATCAATTGTTCTTTATGTGCACGCACCCTGTGTATAACGCAAAGTTATATAATTGTGTTTAAAAGCCAAATTCGAATTAATTAAAATATCTAATACATTATATAGTTCAGTACTGAAAACATAATGAAATAAGTGTTATTGATTAACGGATCAGAAGTGTCGAAGAGGACTCTTTATGATGGTCTATTAAAAATGAACGCATTTCGAAATATTGAAAGAAGGTATTCTGTAAATTTAATATCGAGCAACACGGTAGATAAAGATGTGCAGTCAATGCTGTGGCCTTTGAATCTGGTGCAGTATATCATGTTCTGTCCTAAGTATCGCATCAAAAATGATTGTATAACTACAAATAGCCTCACTTCTAATTGTATATCGATGATTGTAACACTAGGATTTATGTTTATGTACAGTCGTTCCATCTTAATAGAGGACATGAAACCTCTTGGATTTCCAAATTTCATGTATACTTCGTCTTATATTGACTGTTTCTTTTATTGTTTCGGTTTGGCTGTGAATTTCATCACCGGAACCATTCTGACCAACAACAATGTCCAGTTTGTTCTTACATTCCAAAAAGTACACAGATTTCTCAACAATATAACTAGTGTGAACCACTTCATTCTTTTTAATTGGATTCATGAATTCACCGTTCTTAGTTATTTTGTCATTGTTTTTACTTCTTTTTGCGTTCAAATAAGTATGCCCTTCTCATCTATTTATTTATGGTTTATTTTGCTTGTTGTCGATTTTAATATTGTTTATGCCATACGAATCCTTAAAATGTTGGAAAATAAAGTTGTTCTATGGAATATTCAAGTTTTAAATGCTCGAGAGTTGCAAGATACACACAGAGAAATTTTTCTCAAAAAACTCTTTCAGGCGTACACTGAAATACTAGAGTGTTATAATATTCACAAATTTACTTGTCAGCAATTCGTAAGTATTTTACTACTTAGACTGGCAGGAACATTGGGTTGCAAACTATAACCATGGATTTAGTACATGATTGTAGACCAATAGGGTAGAAATTTTACGTCAAATTTAAAGCAGCGGTTGTACAGAAATCAAATGAAAATCAGAAAAGCGTTAGCCCTAAATACATCCGCGGTTACGATCTGCAAACTGTTTATTTGCATTTGGTACATGGTTTTGAAAACCGTAGCTTCAGAATCATGTACTGAATCCATGGTGACAAGTTGCGCCTCAATGTTGCTTCTGTTCCTTCATTGTTAATACAGAGTAAGAGTAAGTGATTTATTTTAAGAGGAAATTGAAAGATAGACCGAATAGCATTTCATTTTTCAACAATTCAAATCATGTGTTTTTTTTTGTTGTTTTTGATATTATTTAACTTTGACATCTTTCAGATATTATATCACATTTTAGATGTGGTTCTGCATTGTCTGAGTTACACCCAATTGGCAATTGAAATGTTAAAACACGGGATGATGACGAGGAGCATGGTGAGTATTACTGAATATTCTATGGGCCTACGTCGGTCTACTAAGATAGACGCTATTTTTGATTGTTCTTAAACTCTTTTATGTGATGAACGTATTGTTAGATAACCCTTAAATAGTTTAAATAAGGAGTTACTTCAAAAACTAAATCAGACGACTGAAAAATCACGCGTTGAAAAGTATGATACAAGGAAATACTCGCATCTGAAAGCAGATGTCGTATGTCACTTTGCTCTGTAGATAGGATTGCCTATGATATGATAGGTTACGTACGACCACGGCTTTCAAATGTGAATGATTTATGTAAATGATAAATAATTTAACTTATATGTAACAAAGAAATCTTGATGTTTTTATAAGTTGTGACAACCGTGCGAAGCATCGGCAGGAAGTTTTTTTTACCGATTCCAAGGCATTCAAGTAAAAAACAAAACAAATAGTACATGGAAATTCACGATTGAACACAACAATGATGATACTGCACTACTGAGTGATTGCTATTTTAACAGTTCGTTAACATAGTCGGTTCAATCGCATATTTTGTTACAGAATCAAACAATCATTCCATCGTTGGCCGTTTTATCTTGGACGATAAAGAATTTGATGTGGCAAACATTATTGATACACCAATGCGAGAAATTTTACCAAGTCGTCCGAAGTGTTCAAGATACTTGCACATTTATTTTGAAGTCAACTTGCTCAGGTTATTGCTTTACGAATGTATTGTCAAGAGAACTCATAGTACAGGAGAAGACGCCCAAGTGTCGTGAGTCGATTGCGGACTCCCGGTCACCGTAGGCGCAGGCTTGCGGGCGGCAAGCAATACGTAGCCCGCCGCCCGGTAAGGTCTAGGCCCGTGTCGACGGCGCATAGTGTTCCACGCGCGCCTCATAGAGATGTCAGAAAACTGAAGGGGTCTGCTAAGACCGATGCCTGCCAGGATCGTGAGATTCGTTCGAAAGAGGTACCTAGGCCCTGGCATATGGGCAACTGAAGGAACATGGGTGGGTTTTAGTCAGTAAATTCTGACACGCCCTTCTGCTCCACTTAAGAGCGAGAGACGTCATTTGATGACTTCCCACCCACAAAAAAAAAGAACTTATAGTCTTCATCTACTGCAAGATCATAGTTTTACATAAAAGTAAAATGTTGTGTTTAAATATCATGAAACCATTATTAATATACTGTGTATGCAAGCGTCCTTGGGAGAATATACCAGTAATAAGTTCTGGCAATGTCAAGCTTGGCATATATTAATGATCAATGGAAACGGTCAAAGATAATTTCTGAATGTTTTCCATGCTTTATTATTGTTCAATTTAATTTTTGTGGTTTTTTTACCAGATGACGAGAAAAATCTGTGTATGGACGATGATATTAGTATCTTCAAATAATTATTTACATTCTTAGTATGTTAGCCACCTTTAGGGAATACACCAGTGATAAGATTTGGTAATTTCAATGTTATTTTTCAATTTTTCATTCTTACCAGATGAAGAGAAACAGCTGTGCAAGAACGTACTGCGCTTGCATCGAGCATCATTTTGCAAGATACGTATGTGTGGCCTGTTCTACGTAGACGCTGCGTTCCAATTAAGTCTTATGTACTTTCTAACTAACTATACTATTGTTTTACTACAGTTTGTATTTTTGTGATTCATGTTTATTGAAATAAACTGATTTTGTGGTAAGTCGGAATTACTTAGTTTTTTCCTAGTATTTCTAAAATTTTGAAGTTCCGGTTTCAATTCCCGTATAACTGAGCGTCATATTATAAACATGCTGGCTAATATAAAGAAGGATATTGAAGGGAATTTCAGAATTCAGTTCTGTTTTCTAGTTAAAGTATTCCTATAGTTGCAAAGCAGTGTTGCTGTGTTTCGTTTTGAAGACATACCACATCTGATATTTCTATCTCTTCTTCTATTTTATATATTCTTTCTCTATCTATGGGATGGCGTCGCATCTGGGATATCTTGGGTATTCCAAATGTACGCTGGCATCTTGATCACATTAAAGTGTGCCATTCGAAACATAGTTCCATGCCTTAACATGGTTCTTATAAACCCGATGCTTGCCCATGTAAGGTAGCCCATTGCTGAAAACTGGATTTTAATATGCTAAGTGTATTAAAATCCAGTCTTCAGTTACTTATTTCTTTGTGATTATTTAAACTGCTGAATCTACAATTTCTAGTATTCACCCTGTCACTGAGAGGAGGCCTGTGTCCCAGCAGTGGGATCGTTATAAGCTGCTGATGATGATCTACTATAGTATTTCGGTTTTGTGATGGGCTTCGTGATCGGAATGAAAGATTCCAAAAATATTTTTTTCCACTTTGTTCTTATTTTCAAAAGTCTACAGATTTGTCAACGATGAATCCAGTTTAAAACGTTTTATTCTTAGAATTAGATGTGTGGCTATAGTTTCCACCTGTTAATGCATAAGACTTTTAATTTCTGTGTATGCGTGCTATCTTACAGTATTTTTGATTTCAATATACTTACGCGATACTTACTCGACATTAATTGAGAGTTATAATAAATTTATAGCTTAAGAAACACTAGAAAAACACGCTTTTATAAATGCACGTAAAAACCAAAAACTTAATCGTGGTCAAAGTTCATTACCAGACCTTTCTAACAAATCCAAACACGGCTATGATACGATATTCCATCATGGAGTGCCAGTGCCTATCTTCCGGCTTTATCATCAGACCTTGAAACCTAATCGTGGTCAAAGTTCATTACAAGACTTTTCTAACAAGTCCAAACACAGCTATGATACGATGTTTCATCATGAAGTTCCAGTTCATATCTTCCAGTTCCATCATTCATCAAAACCCTCTACTGCACATTTTAAATTTGTTTTTGAAGGTAGGTCAGTACCCCAACCTATGGAAAATCACTAGAGTGATCCCGGTTCCAAAGGGAAGTTCGGGAACTGATGTTAGTGGCTACCGACCGGTGGCGGTGCTGTCGGCGTGTGCTAAGGTGTTTGAATCGGTGTTGCACAAGTGTATTACTGATCAAGTAACTTCACGCCTGACCGACGCTCAACACGGTTTTCGAACTGGTCGAAGTACGGGGAGTAACTTGTTGTCATTTATGACATATCTGTCGCCTGTTATTGACGCTGGGGGACAGGTGGACGTTGCGTACTTCGACTTTCGGAAGGCGTTTGACACTGTCGACAACGATGTGCTGTTGGCTAAGTTTGCGGCATTTGGTTTCACACCGCACCTTTTGAAATTCTTCGCGAACTACCTTAGTCATCGCCGGCAGTACGTCGAATACGGTGGATTTGTCTCCAAGCCTTATTTCACGTTTTCGGGCGTGAGTCAGGGTAGCAATATTGGTCCATTAGGATTCATTCTGATGGTCAATGATCTCCCTGAAGTCGTAAAGGATGCGAAGTGTTTGCTATTCGCGGACGACCTTAAGTTGTTTCTGTCGGTAGCAAATACTTCGGACTGTGAACGACTTCAACAGGATGTTGATAGGGTAGTGCAGTGGAGCGTAGATAATAAGTTAGGTTTTAATATAGCCAAATGTGGTATAATGAGCTACACTCGTGCGAGGGAACCCCTGCTGCATCAGTATAAGATGGAAGCCGCGGTCTTATCACGAGTCACGCATGTGCGGGACCTGGGGGTGGAGATGGTGCCGGAATTGATGTTTCGGGGGCACATCTTAGATATATGCGGCAAGTCCTACCGTAATCTTGGGTTTATCCTCAGACAGTGCAAGGACTTCCAGAACACAGCAGTGCTTAAAATCATGTACAATGCGCTGGTAAGGAGCCGTTTAGAAACGAGTGCTATTGTTTGGAATCCTCATGAGGCTAAATACCGGGACATGGTGGAAACAATTCAAAACAAATTCACTCGGTTTCTCTATTTTAAGCAGTATGGCGTTTATCCCTTCTTCCCTCTTTTGTACCCGAGTCTGTTCGTAATAGGGATGGTAGGGTACAGTAGGCTAGCGGTGCGGAGGGACGTCAGTCTTTGTAGCTTTGTGTTTCGGGTGCTGCGCGGCTGGCTGCACCACCCCGATCTGCTCGTAGAGCTGAGGTTACGCGCGCCGGCCGGGTGCGGGGGCGCGCGTCGTCCGACGCCTACTCTACTGGAGCCAAACTCTAGGACAAACCTGAACAAGTTTGCCCCCTTATCACGAGCTATAAGACTGGTAAATATTATTTCAACAGAGGTAGATATATTTCACTGCAGCCTGACGAGGTTCACAGAAGTAGCACTGAAGTGCATCGAAAATATTTAAAGGACCATTTCTTGTGTTTTTTGTTAATTTAAGTACTTATGCTATTTTTGTTGTTTTTTTGTATCTATATAGTAATAACATCGCATTGGCGAATCATAGCTGTTAGGGTGCTATGTACCAATTTTAAATAAATAAATAAATAAAAAAATCATCAGATCAGTTCGACAGTACCATATTATTATATTGTCATCAAAACTACATACAGCTGCCAATTTTCATGACGCTACGATCCTTGGAAGATAGTTAAATTAGTTACCTTAGATTCCATTACATAGTTACACACAGGTCGACCTAATAAAAGCGTGTTAAAATTTATTAAGATGGAATTAAAATCAAGGGAATTTTAAACACGACAAGTTAAGCAAGGCTTATATCGGAATAAGAAAGTTTCTTAAAATTAGCATTAGAGGATGCCACATGGACGCGTGGTCTTAAAATGCGACTAAGGGACTTTTTAGAGAAGTGGCAGCAGCCTTCTCTGTGCAGTTTTCCACCATACTGCGATCGCCAACCCGCCTGCCAATCGTGACGTTTATGGTAACCTAATTTGGGGCAAGCCGAAATATTGATGATCATGATGATAAAAATCCATCCTCATTGCTCATCTACACTATACGGAACTATGGTTCATACTCCGAAATAATTAGGTCCAGCAGTTAAGGCTATGTGTTGTCTGACAGTGAACGAGGATACTTAATCAAAATATGTAGAAGACTTAATCAATTGTTCTTTATGTGCACGCACCCTGTGTATAACACAAAGTTATATGATTGTGTTTAAGAGCCAAATTCAAATGAATTAATTAAAATATCTAATACATTATATAGTTCAGTACTGAAAACATAATGAAATAAGTGTTATTGATTAACGGATCAGAAGTGTCGAAGAGGACTCTTTATGATGGTCTATTAAAAATGAACGCATTTCGAAATATTGAAAGAAGGTATTCTGTAAATTTTATATCGAGCAACACGGTGGATAAAGATGTGCAGTCAATGCTGTGGCCTTTGAATCTGATGCAGTATATCATGTTCTGTCCTAAGTATCGCAACAAAAATGATTGTATAACTACAAATAGCCTCACTTCTAATTGTATATCGATGACTGTAACACTAGGATTTATGTTTATGTACATTCGCTCCACCTCAATAGAGAACACGAAAATCCTTGTTTTTCCAAATTTCTTGTATTTTTCGTTATACATTAACTGTTCCTTTTATTGTTTCGGTTTTGCTGTGAATTTCACTATCGGAATAATTCGGACCAAAAATAATGTCCAGTTCATCCTTTCTTTCCAAAAAGTACACAGATTTCTCAACAATATTACTAGTGTAAACCACTTCATTATTTTTAATTGGATTCATGGATTCACGGCTCTGGGTTACATCGTCATTGCTTTTACTTCTTTATACGTTCAAATAAATATGCCTTTCTCATCTATTTATTTTTGGTTCCTTTTGGTTGTTTTTGATTTTAATATTGTTGATGCCATGCGATTTCTTAAATTGTTGGAAAATAAAGTTGTTCTATGGAATATTCAAGTTTTAAATGCTCGAGAGTTGCAAGATACACACAGAGAAATTTTTCTCAAAAAACTCTTTCAGGCGTACACTGAAATACTAGAGTGTTATAATATCCACAAATTTACTTGTCAGCAATTCGTAAGTATTTTACTACTTAGACTGGCAGGAACATTGGGTTACAAACTATAACCATGGATTTAGTACATGATTGTAGACCAAAGGGTAGAAATTTTACGTCAAATTTAAAGCAGCGGTTGTACAGAAATCAAATGAAAATCAGAAAAGCGTTAGCCCTAAATACATCCGCGGTTACGATCTGCAAACTGTTTATTTGCATTCGGTACATGGTTTTGAAAACCGTAGCTTCAGAATCATGTACTGAATCCATGGTGACAAGTTGCGCCTCAATGTTGCTTCTGTTCCTTCATTGTTAATACAGAGTAAGAGTAAGTGATTTATTTTAAGAGGAAATTGAAAGCTAGACGGTATAACATTAAATTTTTCAACAGTCAAGAAACAATTCACAACATTTGTTTTTTTTTTTCGATTTTGATATTATTGAACTTTGACACCTTCTAGATACTATATCACCTTTTCGATGTAGTTCTGCACTGTTTGAGTTACACCCAATTGGCAATTGAAATGTTAAAATACGGGATAATGACGAGGAACATGGTGAGTATTACTGATTATTCTATAGGCCTACGGCAGTCTAGAAATATACGCGCTATTTGTGATTGTTCTTAAACTCCTTTATGTTAGTAATATTATATTGTTGGCTAACCCTAAAATAATTTTAATAAGAAATTACTTAACCGTAAATTAGCTACACTGGCGGATAAAATTGATGCTGCGGTCGAGTAATTGAAGTAGGTTTTAGGTTGTGTCAATGTGACCGCGTTCTTCTTTTAAAGTTTAGATAAAAACATGCATCATTCAGGGAACTTGAAAGCGGGCTACTGAAGGAACACGGGTTGGTTTTAGTTGGTAAACGTTTGACACGCCCTCTTGCCCCGCCCCGAGCGGACATTTGGTGGGTTGTTATTTGTCATCATTGTGGTGCTGTTATGTTTGCTTCTTTATCAGTTGGTTAACATATTCATTTCTAACGTTTATTTTATTACAGAATTATACAATTTTCCTATCGGCGTCCGTTTTATCTTGGACGATAAAGGATTTGATGTGGCAAATATTATTGATCCACCAATGCGAGAAATTCTACCAAGTCGTACGAAGTGTTCAAGATACTTGCGCATTTATTTTGAAGTCCACTTGCTCAGGTTATTGCTTTACGAATGTTATGTCAAAAGAACTCATACTCTTCATGTACTGCAGGATTATAGTATTATTCAAAAACTTTTTAACCAAAAATTGAACCACCGAAAAAACTGAAAAGCAAAAAATTATAAACCTTAAAATTTTGAGTCGGCGCTGCAAAATCAATGAACAAAGATCACTTTTGAGTGCCACCGCGTCGACTCAAAGTTTTAAGGTTTATTATTATTTGCTTTTCAGTTTTTTCGGCGGTTCAATTTTTTGTTAAAAAAAAATTATTTTATAATTTTTTGTGGCTTTAATGTACTAATAATACTTGACAAGGTATACGCTATCCAATAAAAAAAGAATTATCAAAATAGGACTACTCTGTATAAAGTTATGCGTAGTAAAACATTACAATCAGTGAGTGAACAATCAAACATCCCCTGTTTTTCAACCCTTACGGTTCGATTTTGTTTTCCAAAGGATGGGTGACCATGTAGTTTTTGTTTTGCCTTGTATCGCAGGTTTGCTAGGTTAAGCTACACTTCTCAAGGTCAGCCTTTGGATGGGTGACCATTTACTTTATGTGTGGCGTTTTATCGCAGGTTCGCAAGGTTAAGCTGTGCTTCGCAAGGTCAGCCTTTGGATGGGTGACCATGTAATTTTTGTTTTGCCTTGTGTCGCAGGTTCGCTAGGTTAAGCTATACTTTTCAAGATCAGCCTTTGGATGGGTGACCATTTAGTTTGTGTGGCAAAATCTGTTCACCCAGTCGATAGTTATGAGGTAACAAACATAAAGAAAATACAGTCGAATTGAGAACTTCCTCCTTTTTTTGAAGTCGGTTAAATATAATTCTGAGTCGAATCATATCGAAGAGTAAATTTTATAAAAAGTGCAGTTGACTCTTTCTACTTTGCTGCCGTGGTACTGTGTACCCGAAACGTTACTTTATCTATTCTTCCGTCGATAAAACCCTTTTCTACGGTGGTCATGCTACGCGTGCAGTTGGAGCAGTGGTTTTGTATCGTGCCAGGTAAGGATCTATCATGTTAAATCATACTAAATGTCCCAGGATAGATTACATTAAACAGAAAAAGAGCAAAAAACGGAAAAGTGCGAGTTGGACTCGCCCACGAGGGTTCGAGGGTATTTTTTTTGGATGGGAAATCATTAAATGACTTCTCCCGCTCTGAGCGGAGCCGGAAGGCATGTCAGACTTTTACTGACTAAAACCCACCCGTGTTCCTTCAGTTGCCCATACGCCAGGGTCATGGTATCTCTTTCGAACAATCTCGCGACCCTGGCAGGCATCGGTCCTATCAGACCCCTTCAGTTTTGCTGACATCTCATGAGGCGCGCGTGGAACATTACATCCGTCGACCCGAGCTTGGTCCTTACCGGGCGGCGAGCTACCCATTGCTCGCCGCCCGCAAGCTCGTGCCTACGGTGGCCGGGAGTCCGCTATGGACTCCCGACGCCCGGGGCGTCTCCTCCTGCGGCGGCTAGGGACGTGAGGGTGCAGAGACTGCCACTCCCTCACGCGCCCTGCCTTCTCCTTCGCGAGTATTACTGCTTCGCAGAAGGAGGTGACAGCTTCCCATGCCCTCTCACTCCGTACCATGGCTCGCACCAGGGGTGGACGCGATAGGTCGCCGCAGCCGATCGCCTCCACGAGGACACGGCGGTGCACCGCCCAGGCAGGGAAAACTTCCACCGTATGCGTGTCCTCTAGACGATCTTCTCAATGGAAACACCCGGGCGTATCCTCCCGCTTTATCATGAACAGGAACCCACCTAAGCACCCATGCCTGGTGAGAACCTGTGTCTGGCGGAAGGTGAGGACGCCGTGACGCCTCTCTATCCACTCCTCAAAGAGGAGGGGACTTACCTGCCCAGTTCGAGGGTTGCGTACCAATTTGTTTACACACTTCAAAATCCCCATTCCTTGCACAAGACCCTGTTTTTATGATTTAATATGATGAAAATATACGATTATCTCTTCTTTACAAATGAGTCAAATCTACAAAAAGATTTCACGTCGTGAAGTCACCCATGCAATTATAACCGCGCATACTGTTGCTTAACCTCAATGATCGATAATGTACTTTGAATAGAGACTATACATTTTTTTATGATGTAATTACAAATGAATACTTTCAGATTTTCCCTGTAAGCACTTGAAATATGATAATATGATTGAAATGAAAAGTTAGGTCACACAATAGAGAACCGACCACGCCTCATCGACACGCCGCCACCCAGGCAAGAGGAGTATAAATAAAATTTCTTAGAGATGTGTATTCCCTAGTCCCTTGAGTCTATGATAAAATCAAACTTCTAAGTTGACGTAAAAAAGATACGGCTATTTATTTCGCACAACACGTGTATTATATTTTGACACTCTCAAGGGGTTCTCTTTTGTGTGACCTAACTTTTTTATCCATAATCTAAAGAGCCATAATTTTTTTTGTCCTAATCATCATTTGTCCGAATAATAACTTGCCCGAACTAAATAACACATAATATCACATGCCATACAATTGAAATCCCTAAATATAATATGCCCTAAATCCGTTTGTCATAAATATTACTATCAATAACATACAAAAGACTTAAAACTGTTTTCCATAAAAGTTATAAGTTCTAAATTCAAATTATTTATGTGTATTTATCCTAATTATATTTTTAAAACAAAGTATTACGGAGTTCATTAAGAATTTCATTATTTTATCAAATTCAACTGATACAATACATAAATAGTAAAGATACAAAAGCATTATGGTATTTATCAAGGCCTGGCATGGCGCTGCATGTATTATCACTCAATAAATACAATATCACTCAATAAAACAGGTGATTGTGAACAAGTGATTTTATTTACCTCTAAGAAACATACAAACAAACATACACCATGCATGCAACATGCATGCACGCAAGCAACATGCAATCGAGCATGCAAGCAAGCATGCATCATGTAGCATGCAAGCAAGCATGCAGCATGCAAGCGAGCATGCATGCAAGCAGGCAAGCAGCATGCAAGCAAGCATGCAGTATGCAAGCGAGACTGCATTATGCAGCAGGCATGGTTTCTGTCACGGCTCCGGCACTGCGGGGCTTAGGCGGTCCCACGCGAGCTTATCGTCGCAGACGGTTTAACGATCACCACCGCAGCTTCGTCTTGCTGGCCGGCAGCGACGGCGAGCGTTACAACCACCTGCTCCTCAGCTCGCGGGCCGCCTCGCCCGTCCGCGCCTACGCGATTTTAAATTACACTCTAGGGGTAGGGCAGTCAAGACTACGTGGAGTCGGATTTACAGCGATTCGTTTCTGTCACTAAAACCTAACTTGTAGCATTTTTTTACTACTAAAGATTTTATCATAAATGAACATTCGGCTTAATACAATTTATATAATACAATACTTAGGACATATGACTTTATAACATGCAAAATTAGGAGATTTAATAGGATTATTGGATAGGATTTTTTTTTATTGGATAGGATTTTTAGGAGGTTTTTGATATTATGACAGAATAGTTTTAGAAGAAAAGCGGACGGGCGAGGCGGCCCGCGAGCTGAGGAGCAGGTGAAAAATAAAGTCGAAGATAGAACCAAACAATAGAAATTTAATTGTGCTGTATCGCCTGAAATTGTCATCTAGCAATATTTCCATGAAACGATAGGTACACAAAGTCAAGAACATAGCCACACCACATATCAATATGTACTTATTTAAACAATTATTTGGATTGATACAATTGTTTTTTATGTTATATATCGGATTGAGCAGTAGAAATTGCATCAAATTTAGACGCCGCAAAATTTGTTGAACTTCTTTGTTAATTTGGTTATTTAATACAGTTTTAACACCTATTTCAATTTCATCATCCATATTCCTGTTGAGAGTTTCCATTTTGTGTGAAATCATCTGCGGCAAATATAAGATTGTGAAATCCAAAGGATTAAGAGAATGACTAAAGACAGTGTGGGTAGTTGGAGTTAACATTGAATGTTTGATTAAAGTCTGTTCATTATATTATTGATTTAAATATTCCATTGAAAGGGAGGAGTTTCTTATGACATTAAAACAAATTCGTAGCATTAGGAGCCTTACCAGCTCCCTGTATTGAATATTACAGCGAATACATTAACATTATTACGTTTATTTCACGCTTTCATGTTAAAAGCCACGCGCCTGCCGTCATTCGAAACAAAAAACATATTCTAATTAATTTGAAAGTTTTTTTTTACAACGCTCGTACATTCTAATGTGATTAAAGTTGTCTTGTTGCTAGCCAACTACAACAGCAATAATGTTGTTGTTATCGACATAAGGTCGTCTTTTGCATGAGTAACTTTACATGATCTACGTCCACTCTGTAATAAAAGGATTGAATCAGTCATATTTCTAATGAAGACTTTTATTCACAACATCACAAATGTGAATGAGGTTTGCATCTAATTGACATAACCGTGATGATAACTTCATTGAATCATCAACCAATTGGAGACACGGCAATCACAAATTAAGTAATACATACGCTGGAAAATCTACTAAAGTAAACTAAACGGGCTGTCTCTAAATCTTTCTAATGGCTTGGTTTATGCTGCAGAGCTAAGCTTTTGGACAGTTTATTTATATGATTGAATAAACTACATCAAAACCTGACTGTCGAAAAACTTTTTAATTAAGGGAAAACTGTAACAACACAATATTTTATAGATAAAAACTGCCATCAGACGTAACAAATAACAGAAATCTGAAAAAAGTAAGTGTCGGCAGAATCTTTAGTGAAAATTGTTGTTTTCAAATATATTTAATCATTTGTGGATACATATTTTTGAAGCCGATGCAGCATCCAATATACTGGCGTTGCTTGTATCGTCAGATAGTTTTGGCGTTTCTTCGATGTCTCTTATTTGTGCTGCCGCTTGTATATTCCCACCACCATCCTCCAAAATACAAATACATAATACAAAGTTCTTCCACAAACAGTCACATAATGGATGGATCATGAAATCATTTATATTATTGCCGAGCTGTGTAACATATATAATATATGCTCATGACTATACATACATTATATTATTGCTTCAATTGGGTTCCAGGAATAAAATTTGAAATAACGGTATAACAGAAAACACTGAACAACATAACTAAGAACAAACAACACATAATGGTTATGTTTTAATCTTTTATTGAGGTTTAAAAATAAAAAGAATCCATATAATTCGTAATCATAATTAGGAATTAATAAGTGTCAGTATTACAAAAAAGTAAACTCCAGCAATACAAAAGTATATTTAATTAGTAACCCTACTAAATTTAAAAGATACGCCGCATCAACGTAGAATTGGCGACATGCATGCATCTTTTCGAATGTAGCTCGATGTAGGCGTTGAATATTTCTGCAAAATCTCTTCTCCACATCTGAAATATTTACTTCAAGATATTATTAGATAACACTAAAACCAAATATTTTCATTCGTTTTGAACGTAAACTTGCTGCTAAAGTATGTAACGGCATCTACACCACCATATGAAAGCTACACATCACACTGACGTCACGCAAAATCCTGCATCGCGCAAGCAAAGTTTACCGCGCAACTAACATATACAACATTATTTTTAGTATATGCGAAACCTGAATATAGTTTGTTCAGAATCAATTACTGAATCGATTCCAATAATTTTTACACCATGTTATATTTTGTCCCAAAAATATTTAATTACGCTTAAAAGTTAGTATCCGCAATCATCTGTTTGCACACGGGTCACGAGTTCACGACAGGTCATAGCGCGGGCTAGGCGGCGTGTACGCACTGCTCCGGGGCGGCGACGGCGCTCCCCTCAGTCGCCCGAATGCCATCGATCGATGCATACGTATCGCGAGCGCGCGCCCGCCGTGAGCCCTGACTAAAGTGTTTTGTTTAGATTTTAAAATTATCATGTCTCTCTCGTACTCAAACGTCCGTACACTCGCTGTTTGTGGTGGTGTGGCAGTGCGTCAGTGCTTATGAGAAAGACGGGCCCTTTTTTAACAGTTGCTTCAGTTTGTTTGAGTGAATAGTGATTACGCCAATTATTGTAGATAGTGATGATTAACATTTTTAAACACGCAAAAATAGTCAAGGGTACAAATTTATTATTTGTTTACAGCCTGCTGTGGTTCAGTAATGCGATGTTTAACAATTTTCATCCATTTTGAACTTTAAGTTGTTGACATAAGGTGCAACAAATGGCATTGATTACATTTTACCACTTACTACTGCATTTACGAATAAATTACATAATAATATCTACCTACACTTGACCATTACGACAGTCCAAAGCCTGCAAGCGTGATGGAAAATGTTTATCACCAACTAATACATAAGCAATCACTGTGGCAAATTATTATCAATGAGTGAGAGTGAGAGCCGCGCGCGCGGCTGGCGTGGTGCCCTCCGGTAGGCTGCATATGTTTTTGCGAGGACAATCAGGTACCGTAACAAGCTTATAACTTTGAGATTATTAATGATACAGTTTTGAAATTTTTTTCATAGATTCTTTACATAAAAATACTAGACCCGTGTTTCGGGTTTCGCATAAACAAAAACTAATGTTGTATAATCATAATCATAATCATAATCATAATCATTTATTTGTCAGAATATGGTACATTATAAGGTCTTAAGATAATTAGATGGCATCTTCACATTCTGCCAAGTGTGGCGTGCAAATATTAATTACATACATTATTACACATAAAATATTATTGGATTAATAGTTAATTAACAATTATTGGTTGTATAATTATGGATTAAAATTACAATTTCAGGTATATCAGCTAATAATAATATAGTAAACACACAATTTATTTAGGATGTCAAAGTATAATTAAAATGTCAGATTAAATCAAAAAGTCAAAGATGTCAAGGAATAGAGATTACAGTTAGGAAGTCAAAGTGTCATTCAAAAACTCATTTAAATTATAGTAACATTTATTACAAAGAAAATCTTTGAGTCCCTTTTTGAATCCATTTAAATTTAACTTTTTGAGTGATTTCGGAATTTTGTTATAGACTTGCGGGGCTATGCAGAATATGCTTTTCCACATTAGAGCTGTTTTGGCTCTCCGTCCGCGTAACATATCATTACGCCTATTACGTTTAACAGTATCGGATAGGTGGGGAAACAAATGTGCGTTTAGTTTCACAAATAAGGCAGTTTCATAAATATACAAGGACGGTAGTGTTAGAATTCTGTGTTTTTTAAAATATGGTTTACAACTATAATATACAACATCCAAACATCAATCGTCGGGCAGTTGCCCACGAGACACGACGCCCGTCTGGTTGGAGGATCCTCCCTTTTACGGAGGTTGAGTGAACTTTACACCCTGTTCCTCATACCTCCAAAAGTTAGGATAAAAAGACTCTTCTAATAAAAAAAAACAATCTGCATCAAAACGATAATAACATCTGTTCCAAAAGTATTTGATAAAAGTGTAACCTTCTTGTTCAAGTCAAATTCTTCCGCAATAAAATAATTAATAACGCACTCATCTGTATTTACAAGTTTACAACGTTTCTGGTTACTACGTTTTCAAAACAATGTTGTATGAATAATCAAATTGTAATTGATAAATAATCGAAGTTATAAAATTAATTACAATACCGATGAAAACAACTTAAAGGGGATTTTAATTGAGAATCTCGATTTTTTGTATTAAAATAAACAAACCACATTCTTTAGTGGCACTTGAAAATGACACCTGTGGATGTCATACGTTTATGATCCAGTTTATTACATTTTCTACCGATACTTTTACAACAGATCACTATTTATAGGAGTACCTGTACTATTAGACTTCAAGATACGTGCACATGAATCCTGAACATTATTCATGGACATGTAGAAGTTTTCGCAGTTCACGGTCAATGCGATTTGATACGTCAATAATTTGATTACCAAAAAGCTTAAGCATACAAGTACCGTCAATGAATCGATTTGTTCCTGTAAAAAAGAGCAGAACATCAACAACCACTGCATAACAGTCAGGGTCGCGGGAAGGGTCAGTTCGAAAAGGTACCGTGGCCCTGGCATTTGGGCAACTGAAGGAACACGGGTGGGTTTTAGTCAGTAAAAGTCTGACACGCCTTTTCGCTCCACCCAGAACGGGAGCCGTCATTTGATGATTTCCCACCCACAAAAAAAAAATACCACAGCATAATACTTTTATATGCAGTAAATAAGCAATATAAATTCCTATAAATATCAGAATTACCATCATTCACCTTAAGAGTACTGATGAGCCAGTGGTAATAACCGCGACTTACATGTTGTGACCTAGATTGGTCCTTTACCTTAGATAAAATTATTAACACAAAGTAATTAATTGTAAAACGGCGAAGAAAACATCATGTGGAAACAGGCATGTCTTCGAATTAAAAATTTGTAGACATGTGACATCCGTCAACCCGCACTGGAGAGGAGGCCTGTCTGAGCAGTATGAACATTATAAGCTGATTATAAGTATATATTCACCTTAGCGCTAAGGTGGATGTACATAGATCTTCAAAAAAGAAAAACAGGCAACCGCAATTAAGACGTCTACACTTGAAAAGTAACTTTTCTTTGATCAAACGCACATCACAGATATATTGTCAGCATATGCATCCATATCTTTACGTTCGTATCGATATACACTTTAAATATCTTGAAGAATTTATTAACAAAAAATTAGTGGTCGAGTCGTAAGTAAGGATAATTCGATGGCCCCACCGAATAATCATGTAAGAGAAAATTAACAACTTTTCAGGAAAAAATAAAAACGTTCAAACTTCAATAACGCTCATTTCATTGTAAATAGGTATAAATAATGTATTATAGAATTATAGGTGTGGGGGCTCACACCACACATGCTTACGCGACAAAAGTGTATAGTCAGCGGTCAGACAAACGGGATCATGGCGTGCGCGAGCGCCAGTCCTTTACGCACAGTGGTGGTGCAAACATGTGAACTGAACCAATAAATCCTCATGTAACTCATTGCAGTGACTTTCAATCATACTCCCTACACAAGGCTACACGTACACCACACACCACCACGTAGAGACTCAACATTGGTGACCCCGCGTTTCGACGTGGCCTTGAGTAGGGAGCGGAGGTGAAGTGAACAGTTAAAAAGTGTGGACACTGCTGAAATGGCGCTCCCAACGCCGACGGCACATGCGGTCGTGAGCGACCTAGCCGCCATCGGGCTGTCAGCCCGAATACCACCTTTTTGGGCGGACATGCCCAAAATATGGTTCTCTCAATTTGAGGCCATGATTGGACCGCAGCACCAAGGTGAGCAAGTCAAGTACGAGATGTTAGTCAGCAAGCTCACGAAGGAGGAACTGAGCCAGGTGGGAGATCTAATAAGCAACCCGCCGGATCAACAGCGCTACACGGCACTGAAAAACAGGCTGCTGAAGACGTTCCAGGTCAGCGCGGAAGCACAATTTCACAAACTAGTGTCAGAAATGGACCTGGGACAGCAACGCCCATCCCAACTGCTAGCCAAGATGAGTCAGCTGGCGAGAAATTCCGGAGCTGCGGGAGATACGCCGAAGAACATATGGTTATCGAGGCTACCGGCATGGGTTCGCGCAATATTGGCCACCAATAAGGCAGACACCAAGTTGGAAGACCTTACAGAGATGGCCGACAAGATTATGGACAATCTGCGTAACGGGGAGCTTGCCACCGTAGACACAACACACACCCATAGTTCAGCGCCGAATTACACTACGGCAGACGTAAATCTAGAGCTACTGAACCAGCTTAGGAACATGGCACTAGAGATCAAGACACTACGTAATGAAGTGAACAGTATTGGACAACACCAACATCGTGCTGGCAGGGGACGATGGAGACATAGCCGTTCTCGTTCCCGTCGCAGATCCCGGACGCCGCCGCAGCGGTCACAGCACAATCCGGACTGGTTGTGCCGATACCATTTCCGGTACCGCGAGTCAGCACGGCGATGCCAGTCACCATGTAACTGGGCGAAGTTACACAAGCAGGAAAACTGAAGACGGTGCAGCCCAAGGCGATGGTAGCATGCATCAACGTCAACGAAAACCACCGCTTGTGTGTGACGGATTCTAAGAATGGTGTTCTGTATATAGCCCATGATTGGACAATTCAATTTGGAATATTCTTGTGCGTCCGCCATACCGGCACGCTATTGGCTGCACCGTACTGCATGTCACTACAACAACGCGATCTGCGCGCCATCTGCGTAGAACGTATAGAAAAAGGGAAGAACCCCGTTCGCGCCTCGTTCGAACAGCATCGAACCTTTTAGCTCCGTGAGTGAAAATTATAATACAAGGACAATTTGTACATTACCGTGTTTTGTACAACGTACCGGAACCTGTGATCATCTTTCCAATAAAGAAAATCTCAAGAAGCGGCCGCAGCTGAGAAAAGGTGAGTCGTACTCGAATTTTTCTTGGTTGATTGTTCCTTGACTGGGCGAACGGGAAGAACTCAGTTCATACAGAACTTCCTCTTTTACCACTACAGCAACGTAAACTCATACAGTCCACTCCTCTATTCTACATTCTGGTCCATTCGAGCCCAGATTCTAGTTATTCCAGCCCGAATTTTTCATTTATTTTTGCTAAAACTACGCGTCCAAAATGGCGGAAGTTTTAGAAACGAAGCAAAAAATCTTATTAGTTAGGAAAGAATATTTATTTACCAAAATACAAAAGCTTTATGACTCTTCAAAAAAGTTGGGAACAGATCCAGATAAATTGCAATTGTTTACGGTATTATTGTCGGAAATGGAAAGTGTCCGTAATAAGTTTGAATCCACCATTTTTGATTTGTACGAAATAGGAATACAAATTAAACCGACTACTAAAATGTCAATTAGTGAACTCGAAACATTTGACGAAATGTATAATGCATGTCAGTTAATCGCTAGGAAGCATTCAAAAACAGAAACCGAATTCCTTCCTGCGTTGGACAAAAATGATTTTGTAGTACAACCCGCGTTACCGAAGTTAACATTATTTCAATTTGACGGTGAAGTTGAAAATTGGATAACTTTTTATGACACGTTCTCATCATTAGTGCACGATAGGAATTTCTCAGATATCGATAAATACCATTATTTACTTTCATGCGTTAAAGGTTCTGCTTTAAATATTGTTAAAAATCTACCTATCACGGCCGCTAATTACAAATTAGTATGGCAAAATTTAGTTGACAAATATCACGACCACAGAACGCTAGCATGTAGGTATTTCGATAAAATGTTGAACTTTTCACCGTTAACTAAAGATACTACGTCGAACTTAACTTCATTTATAGAAACCTTTGATCATTCACTTAAAGCGATTCAAGCATTAAACATAAAGAACTTAGATGATTTCATAATGTGTCATTTGGCATTACAAAGACTTGACCCGCATACGCGTAAATTATTCGAAGAAAGCCGTGATCAAAAGTCGATACCTACATTTGCGGAACTAATTGATTTTGTAAACAAGCAAATTAAAGTTCTAGAACACACTTTTATAAACAGCTCTTCAGATAACACGTTCAAATCTAGTAGTACACAAAATAAAAGCCAAACTAAATCAACGTCTAAGTCAGTTCTCAATACGGTACGTACTTCGAACAATAATAAGAACAACCGTAATAATAATAATTCGAATTTTTCTTGCGTAATTTGTAAACAAAATCATATGATTTATCGATGCGATCAATTTCGTAAATTGTCGGTCGAAGAAAGAATGAACCGTGTTCATTCACTTAATCTGTGTCATAATTGTCTTAAATCTGACCATCAGTCTAATGCTTGTAAAAGTACAATGACCTGCGGGGTATGTGCATTGGCGCATCATTACTTATTACATAAAGATAATGCGACGGAAAGTGCGGGAATATCGGCCGTAGCGAATACACTGCCCGTGCAGCCGTCTCTTTCGCACGCGCAGCAAGCGCTTGTTGCGTCTCACTTCGTAAGTGACACGAACTGTTCCATTCAGCAAGCATTATTTAGTGATAACTACGGATACGGAGTAGTGTTAGGTACTACTCGCGCGCATGTTATTGACTGTGTTGGTCAATTTCAAGACTGCCGTGCAGTCATCGATTCTGGGGCTCAAAGTTCTTTCATAACTACTGATTGTGCTCAGAAATTAGGATTACAACGTAAAAAATGTCCTTTCACTATTCACGGTATAGGTGGGGGAATCGTTAAAAATCAAGGCATGATTACTTGTACACTAAAACCAAGACATGCGAATAGTCCGACATTTAGCGTTAATTTAATAGTGATTTCAAAGGTATCCGCTGATATGCCTAATGTATCTTTCACAGATAATGTCATTAACGAATATAGCACTTATGGGTTAGCAGACCCATTGTTTTTTAAGCGTTCACGAATAGATATTTTGTTAGGTAACGACATAGTGCCAGATATAATTACAGATAAACCGCTAGTAATTAAGGATAGTATTCCGAGTGTTATTAAAACAGTTTTTGGCTATGTTATTAGCGGAAAATTATATCCACATAATAATACTAATAGTTCGCAAAATCTTAATTTATCAGTTTCATATGACGAAGAACAATCTATTGATAAATCGTTACGCGATTTTTGGGAAATTGAGGAAGTGCCGTGCACACCTTCAATAAATCCATTAGATCAGCTAGCCGAGGAAATATTCTCTAATGAACATACTCGAGAATCGAACGGGCAATACGTAGTTCCGCTGCCGTTTGCGCCTGAACACTCGCCGCTAGGTCAAACGCGTGCTGTAGCTGAGCGTCGGTTATTGTATACGGAACGTAAACTCGCGCGCACTCCTGATCTAAATAATAAGTACAAGGAATTTATGCGAGAATATGAAGACCTCGGTCATATGGAGCTTTATCAGGGTGATCAACCTAGCAAATATATAATTCCACATCATAGTATTTTGCGACCTAGTAGTACCTCCACTCCGTTACGTGTAGTGTTCGACGCGTCTGCGAAAAGTAGCAATAACGTGTCTCTAAATGATATTCTATTAATCGGCCCTAAGTTGTATCCGGATATTACGGCAATAATTTTGAAATTCAGACTATTTGAATATTGTCTAGTTAGTGACGTTTGTAAAATGTATCGTGCTATAGCCCTAAGAAAAGAAGATCGCCTATATCAACACATTTTATATCGGGAATCGCCTAACGATCCAATAAAATTATACGAATTAAAAACCGTAACATACGGACTCAGTAGTTCACCGTTCTTAGCAATTCGGACGCTACTTCAATTAGCTAACGATGAAGGAAAACGTTTTTCTTTCGCTGCTCAGATCCTCCGTGAGGGTGTTTACATGGACGATGTTCTATATTCTTGTAATACTTTTGAGCAAGCTTGCTTAGCACAGGATGAATTACTTGGTATTTTTGAAAGTGCAAACTTCACTTTAAAAAAGTGGATGAGTAACAGTGAGGAGTTACTACAACGCGTCCCATTTGAAAATAGGGAAAATTCAGTAACATTCGTTAAAGATGAAAACGACTGTACCATTAAGGTTTTAGGTCTTAAATGGATTCCAAAATCTGATAATTTTATTTTTTCGGTTAATTTAACAGACAAAGAGTTAACAAAACGATCAGTACTAAAATTACTAGCGTCGATTTACGATCCCGTGGGTTTTATCGCACCATGCACTTTTGTAGCGAAGCAGATTATGCAACAGCTGTGGAAGCTAGGCATCGGGTGGGATGAAAAGTTGCCAGATAACATTAAAAAATCGTGGCAATCTTTTATTTCTGAACTCCCCCTGTTACAAGAGTTACGTATTGAACGTCACATGCTATTACCGAGTGAAACGGAATGTGACTTAGTTGGATTCTGTGACGCGTCGTTGTGTGGCTACGCAGCATGCGTGTATGTGATCAGTCGCGACCAGAAGGGTAATGTAAAGGTTCGTTTAGTGATCTCGAAATCTAAAGTTGCACCCATAAAACCTGTAACGATTCCTCGGTTGGAGTTAATGGGTGCTGTCTTGTTGAGTAAATTAATGAAGTTCGTAGTTGACACATTTACTCGCGTCAAAATTAATAAAATAACAGCAGCCTCAGACTCGACAGTCGTACTGTCGTGGCTGCAAACGGAACCATATAAACTGAAAACCTTTGTCAGTCATCGTGTTACTCAAATTATTGAAGTTTTACCCCCTCAATTCTGGCGGCACGTGTGTAGTAAATATAATGCCGCTGACATTTGTTCTCGCGGAGCGTCTCCGGCGCAACTTGTCAGTTGTAATCAACATTGGTTACAGGGCGCTGATTGGATGTATCAAAATGATGTCGATTGGCCCATGACGGTGTTTGTTAATGAGAGTAATCATAAACTACCGGAATTAAAAGCATCAGTTAGTTTATTGACTGAAAGTAATAATGATAAATTTAATGAATCTAAAACAGAATTTTGTGAAAGAATCTTTCAGCAGTTTTCTTCATTTTCCAAATTGCAAAGATCGTTTGCTTGGATCTTAAGATTTAGACACAAAAAGGGTGATATGAACACTCATAAGTCTGGAGTATTATCAACCTTCGAGTTAAACGAAGCTCGCGATAAATTGATAAAATTAGTTCAAAATGCTTATTTTGAAACTGAAATTAAAATAATAAAAGATAAGAAAAACGTACCATCTTTACGTAAGTTATCTCCATTTCTTGATTCCGATGGCTTCCTCAGGGTAGGGGGTCGCATCGGTCATTCCGAACTTCCTTATAATGCTAAACATCCGCGTCTTCTTCCAAAAAATAGCTTATTTACTAAACTATTGATCAATTATTTACATAAACTGTATTTACATGTAGGCCCGCGAACCTTACAAAGTATAATTAATGAAAATTTTTGGATATTGTCTGCGCGTAGCGTCATAAGATCCGTTTTATGTAAATGTAAAACGTGTTTTAAATGTAAACCGTCTTTACTACAACCCGAAATGGCACCTTTGCCACCAACTCGGTTGATACCTAATAAGGTATTTTCTAACGTCGGAGTTGACCTCGGAGGTCCATTCTTAATTAAAGAAAGCTTACGTCGTAATGCTAAAGTGACAAAAGCTTATCTAGCATTGTTTGTCTGCTTTTCAACAAAAGCAGTACATCTTGAAGTGTTATCTTCTCTCTCCGCCGACTGTTTCCTCGCGTGCTTGGACAGATTTGTAGCTCGTCGAGGCCTATGTGCTGTTCTATATTCTGACTGCGGCACCAATTTTATTGGCGCAAGTAAACATCTGTCCGAAATTCAAAGGTTCTTGGGTGAGAGTCAAAATGCAATTATGGATGGCTGCGCTAAAAGGCAGGTCGATTGGAAATTTAATGTACCCAGTGCTCCACATATGGGTGGTCTCTGGGAGGCGGGAATAAAGTCAGCAAAATATCATTTAGTACGTAGTGTAGGGGATAAGTCCTTAACGTTTGAGGAACTTTCCACGATATTTTGTAAGGCAGAAGCCATTTTAAATTCGCGTCCCTTGTGCCCACTACCGGCTAGTGATAATCCCAACGAATTTAATGTTTTAACCGCCGGACACTTTCTCATTGGTCGAAGCTTGACATCTATACCCGAGTATGACGTTAAAGAGGTGAATGTTAATAGACTGTCACGTTGGCAGTATATACAGAAGTGTTCCCAACTTTTCTGGAAACGTTGGAGTCTCGAGTATTTAAACACGCTTCAGCAGAGAGCTAAGTGGTTTACATCCTCCTCGAACCCAAAGGTTGGAGATTTAGTTATAATAAAAACTGATAGTGTTCCCTCCTGTAATTGGCCTCTCGGCAAGATTGAAAAATTACATCCAGGTGCCGACGGAATAGTCCGGTGTGTGACGTTGCGCACCGAAAAAAGTGTCTTACAAAGACCAACCAACAAACTCTGTTTATTACCTTATACCAATTAGATTCAAATAAAACGTTTTGTTAGAGTTAGGTACTTAGCTTAGTGTTTATCTTAGGTCTCTCTTTAATGACTTAATGAGATAGGTAATAGGGTAATCTTAGTTTTCTAGAAACCATCACTATGGTTTCGGTAGGGGGTATGTTCTGTATATAGCCCATGATTGGACAATTCAATTTGGAATATTCTTGTGCGTCCGCCATACCGGCACGCTATTGGCTGCACCGTGCTGCATGTCACTACAACAACGCGATCTGCGCGCCATCTGCGTAGAACGTATAGAAAAAGGGAAGAACCCCGTTCGCGCCTCGTTCGAACAGCATCGAACCTTTTAGCTCCGTGAGTGAAAATTATAATACAAGGACAATTTGTACATTACCGTGTTTTGTACAACGTACCGGAACCTGTGATCATCTTTCCAATAAAGAAAATCTCAAGAAGCGGCCGCAGCTGAGAAAAGGTGAGTCGTACTCGAATTTTTCTTGGTTGATTGTTCCTTGACTGGGCGAACGGGAAGAACTCAGTTCATACAGAACTTCCTCTTTTACCACTACAACAACGTAAACTCATACAGTCCACTCCTCTATTCTACAAATGGTATGGATTTTCTTATTGATACAGGTGCTAATGTGTCAGTCATTCCAGTCACCAAGGTTAGCTTAAAAAACCGTAACTATGAATGTAATTATAAACTTTTTGCTGCTAACGGCACAGAAATTAAAACATATGGTGTAATAACATTAGAGTTAAATTTAGGTTTAAGGCGTAGTTTTAAATGGCCTTTTATAATTTGCGACGTAGGCAACCCAATCATAGGGGCAGATTTTTTAAAAACTCATCGACTACTAGTAGATTTATTTAATAGGAAATTAGTAGATTCAGTTACTTGTTTATACACGGTAGGCACCATTGTAAGCTATAATGAGTCAACAATCAAAACGATACAGGAAACGCATCCGTTCCGTGACTTGCTGGAGGAATTTATCGATATTACTAAGCCCGTATCATTCAAAGAAACATTGCCCACACACTCGGTAAAACACCACATCGATACGACTGGACCACCCATGTATGCGAAGCCGAGACCACTTCCACCAGGTAAGTACCAAAAAGTTAAAGACGAATTTCGCTATATGCAAGAACTGGGAATCTGCAGACCGTCTAGAAGCCAGTGGGCCAGTCCTTTACATGTCGTGCAGAAAAAGGATGGCAATATACGACCCTGCGGAGACTATCGACGACTGAACTCAGTAACGAAACCAGACAGATACCCCATACCAAGACTTCAGGACTTTACGTACGGGTTAACAGGTAAAACAGTTTACACACATCTCGATATAAATAGGGCATATCACTTCATTGAAGTCGCCCCGGAAGACGTGGAGAAAACCGCTATCACAACACCATTCGGTTTGTTCGAATTTACGCGAATGACATTTGGTCTCAGGAACGCAGCGCAGACGTTCCAACGATTTATGGACAACACGGTTCTGAAAGGAATCGAGAACATTGGGGAGAAGATAGATAACGAGTATGAGTCATCACTGTCCTGTTATATCGATGACGTCATCATAGCTTCAAAAAATGACAAAATACATAGAGAACATGTCAGGAAAGTACTTGAGCGATTCCAACGTATCGGGTTGACCATAAATCTCGGGAAGAGTTCTTTCGGATTGAACGAAATCGATTTTTTAGGGTACAAGGTCACACCAGCAGGGATCAGTCCACTACCCGATAAGGTAAAGGCTATCATTGATTATCCGCGACCAGAAACAGTCGAGGGACTCAGACGCTTCCTCGGAATGGTAAATTTTTACAGGTCACATTTACCCAAGGCAGCAGAATGTCATATGTATCTCAATAGTTTGTTACACAACTCAAAAAGGAAAGATAAAACTAAAATTGTATGGGACGCCAAAACTGAAGCAGCGTACGACAAATGTAAGGTAAGCCTACAAAGCGCCGCTACATTATCACACCCTGTCGCGGAAGCTTCGTTATCACTCATGACCGACGCCTCTAACACCTGCGTAGGCGCAGTATTACAGCAGAGGGTTGACAACATCTGGTATCCACTGGGATATTTCTCAAAAAAGCTATCAGATACTCAGCAAAATTATAGAACATACGACAAGGAGCTACTCGCCATATACATGTCTATCATGCACTTTAAAAACATGATAGAGGGTCGAGAATTAACTGTATACACCGACCACAAACCTCTAACATATGCAATGTCAAAGATAAGTTCAGTCAAAGAAACTCCTAGGTGAATCAGACAGTTACTGTACATTAGCGAATATACCAGCAATATACAGCATGTCAACGGCATAGATAATCCAGTAACTGACGCGCTGTCACGCGTAGAAACCATTGGGTGTCCAACCGCCATAGATTACGAAGAATTGGTGACAGCGCAGGAAGGAGACGATTGGATTACACTCCTATTACGAGGAGGAGACTTAGCAAATAACGTACAATTAAAACAAATACACGTTCCCAACGTCAACAAAAACGTATATTGCGATATTGCCAATGGAAACATAAGGCCGTATGTACCACCGACATTTAGAAAAGCCGTTTTCCAATCAGTACACAATATTAGTCATCCAGGCGTGAGAACAACTCGTAGGATGATTTCCAAGAGATTCTTTTGGCCAGACATGAACAAAGAAATAGGTAATTGGGCAAAAACATGTACACAGTGCCAGAGAAACAAGGTTAGTCGTCATGTGGTAACAGGGGTAGGAAAATTTGAACCCAGTCAACGCTTCGAGCATTTGCATGTGGACATCGTAGGGCCACTCCCTACAACACGACGCGGCAACAGGTATTGCGTCACAATAATAGATCGTTTCACACACTGGCCAGAAGTTGTACCAGTAGAAGATATAACTGCGGAAACAATAGCGAAAGCAGTCTACGAAAACTGGATATGCAGGTTTGGTTGCCCAAGTAGACTGACCAGCGATCAAAGTAGGCAGTTTGAGAGCCAACTTTTCGCCAATCTGCTTAAGTTACTAGGAGTTCAGAGGATCCGGACCACACCATACCACCCGCAGAGTAATGGAAAATTGGAGAGATGGCATCGTTCTCTAAAGGTAGCTTTGACTAGTAGGTTATCAGACAACTCATCATGGGATGACGAGTTATCCACAGTTTTGTTCGGTTTGCGAGCAGCTAGTCGGTGTGACACAGGTTTTAGCGCGGCCGAGCTAGTTTTAGGTCAGACATTACGCTTACCCGGCGAATTTTACAGTGAGGTAAGTCCGAAGTACAGCGGTGACGATTATGCATACGTAGAGAGACTGCGAGAAATTATAAACAAATATCGTCCCAAGTCACGGAGCGCAAGCGATTCGCGGAAACTGTTTGTTCATAAAGACTTAAGTAGTTGCAGTCATGTATTCATCAGAAATGATGCGGTAAAGAAACCGTTAACACCTACTTATGATGGCCCTTACAGCGTCATAAGTAGAGATAAAAAAGTGTTTAGGATACAACTACCAAATAGACAAGTTGCTATTTCAATAGATAGGTTGAAACCAGCCTATATGTTAGTACAGTCAGAACAACAACAATCAGCAGAAGTAAATAAAACTTGTGAGAAACAAAGTAGCAATAGATGCAGCATAGGCAGTAAGGTTGTAACTTATACCACACGTAGTGGCAGGACAGTTAAGCCACCCGTGCGATTCAATGAAACCTAGATTTAAGCAATATAAAACTAAAGAAATGTAAACAAAATAAGATTCACTCCGTTGGACATCATTCAGACCTATTTTGTATTCCGAGTAGCATATGTCTATTTTCACAAACATGGGCTCACAACAGTCTAAGAACGCTGAAGTAATTATCGCGCAAAATGGAGCAGGCAACCATGCCCTAGCTGAGTTAGAGAGAAAATTGGAATATTACAGCTTAATAACCATCGTCACAGTGATTTTAGTCAGTGCAACATGTTTATTTATTTTCTGCCGATATTTTGGGAGAAAAGTGCATGGCAAGGTGATCGACCAAGTAGTTTCGAGTATAGAGCAAGGACGCGGACTCAGATCACACAAACAAGGGAGATTTGGCACGCCGCAAGATTTGTCTCGAAACCGTATGTCGCCAGATACTCCTGCGACTTACCACCCCTACAGGCATAAATCAATGGTTACAATGCACACAGGCATTCAAACCTGCACTTGCTATTGGTTCCCACACTAAAATAACCACGTGTCCTACACTAACACACACTCAAACAATAGAGTATTTAGACCAGACTTGCTCAGTATCGATATCGATGAAGGGTGTTATTAATACTGCTATTAACATCATTTAATTAAACTAATGCAAATAATAAAACAATAAGATTTTTTTTATTTAGGTTAAAAAAAATACACTATCAAACTGTAAGGGTTGGCCCTACCTATTTAAACTTACAAAACTTCAATTTTCCTAACTCTAAATTAACTGTAGTATACCTCCGTCTTGATCTGGATGAAAATCCTTTGGATAACTACAATATAAAAAAATAGAAAGTCACTGCAAGAACAACAATCAATAGGATATCCCTATTATCCCGTATTTTCTTTCTTACTTTTTTTTCTCTCTTTTGTTATTTGTATACATATTTATAATGCAAGGGAAGAGCGGAGCCTTCAACTACAGGTATTTCTATGCCTAAATGGAGACTCCTCGATATGCAATGTAAGCTAAAATGATATATAGTAAACTTATTTTTTATTTTTATTTTACACAATTAAATAAAGTCAATAATAGTATTAACTCTACTGCATTATTAAGTAAATGGGTAGTACTAATAGCTGACCATGCATCGTGCTACTACTTACTAAGAATTTTTTAATCGACACGACTACGTCTCTATTTCACGGAAGCCGGCAGCGGCCGTACCACGTGGCAGATGACAGTCATCGTATTGTGAGTATCGTTAAAAATACGAATACATCGCGCCGTCACGTCAAGCCAATGACTTAATGTTGCTTAACAACGCCATCTGTTGAAGTAGCTTTAGTGTTGTTGTGTCGTTAAAGCAGTTAGTTGCTCCCAATTAAAAAAATAGTATTATTAGTCGCCAATAGATGTCAGGAACAGTCATATTTTTCAGTTTATGTTTAAAAGTTGGTTATTGAAAACGCGAATAAAACGACATTTTCTGAAAATGAATCCTAGCTAGATCGATTTATCGCCCCCGAAACCCCTTGTATACTAAATTTCATGAAAATCGTTGGAGCCGTTTCCGAGATTCAGATTATATATATATACAAGAATTGCTCGTTTAAAGGTATAAGATTACACGTTTATTCGTGTAATAATACACAACGAATAAAATGTACTGTAATTTTACACTATTCTTAACCGACGGAAAAAAAAGGAGTAGGTTATCAATTTGACGCGTATTTTTTTTTTTTATGTATGATCACGCATAACTTTGTACATGGTAGTCCGATTGTGACAATTCTTTTTTTATTGGAAAGGGTATACTCCCAAAGTGGTCCCATATAAATTTGGAAAACTAAATCGAACCCTAAGGTTCGGAAAACAGGGGATGATTGATTGTTCACTCACTGATTGTAATGTATAACCACGCATAACTTTATACAGAGTAGTCCGATTTTGATAATTCTTTTTTTGTTGGATAGGGTATACCTTGCCAAGTATTATTAGAACATTAAAGTCACAAAAAATTATAAAATAAAAACTTTTTAACAAAAAATTAAACCGCCGAAAAAACTGAAAAGCATAAAATAATAAACTTTAAAATTTTGAGTCGGCGCTGAAAAATCAATGAAAAAAGATCACTCAAAGCGTCGACTCATAATTTTAAGGTTTATTATTTTATGCTTTTCAGTTTTTTCGGCGGTTTAATTTTTTGTTAAAAAGTTTTTTTCTCCATAAATCAAGTTAATTTTGAACCCAGCTATAATATTTACACGCTTGCTTACAGTACATTGTTCTGCTATTATATGATTGGAAAGATCGTATACATTCATATTAGAGTTAATAAGATCAATTTTTATTTATTTAATAGGTTTTAACATGTTTATTATTGTATATTTGGCGACTCAAAACTCATGTAATAATAGCATAAACTATTATTCCTACAATTTTAAAATTAACAAGCTTCTGCCCGCGACTTCGTCCGCGTTAAATTTCTTTTTCCCCGACCCTTCCCGTCGCGTCGAATCGCCTACGCGTGTGATTTTCCCCGTTTTTGCAACATTTTTTATTACTGCTCCGCTCCTCTTAATTGTAGCGCAATGTTATATAACTTATAGCCTTCCTCAATACATAGGCTACCCAACACAAAAATAATTTTTCAATTCGGACCAGTAGTTCCTGAGATTAGCTCGTTCAATCAAACAAACAAACAAACTCTTCAGCTTTATAATATTAGTGTAGATTAAATCCCCAGAATAAAGAAGTTCACCATTATAATAGGAGTATTTTGCTTCCAAATTGAAAATAAAATATTAGTAGGTGCGGGATAAGAAAAAGAAACGAAAAATGAAAAAAAAAATCGTGTAAGAACTCTTGCACGTTTATTCGGTGGGGCTATCGAATTTTCTACATACTTACATGAAAATTACCGTCCAATCGACTACATTTTACATCATCAAGTACCACCTGTCGGGTCCACGAGATAGTTAAAACTTACTATTATAACTAGCAAAATGACCTGAAAAGCGATTAATATGTTATTGAGTATGTGTTATTAAATGAGCCACCAATACTCAAATAGTTAACGACTTATTCTTACTAACCATTTGTTGATAAGAATTCTTATAGAGGTCAAAGCAACCCAGTATATTAACGTAAGTCTGAAACATTATTTTACTATGATCCATTCTATCTCTTTCCTCTATGCTTTGATATTGGAGCGCCTTAATTTTCCATAGATCAACTTTATTATTTAACAACTGAATGAGTCTGATACCATAAATGATGTCTGCGTCAAGACTCAAACAAATTAAAGTACATAGCATTGTACTTGTGGGTACTCCCAAAATAGTCCAATTCATAGTGGCAAAACCAACGTACAGTACAATAAACCAGATAACAACAAACCAGTTAACGATGCTGAACAATTTGAAACTGGTCTTATTGTTCACATTTCGATGAACAACTTGAAATTTCATAGTAAATAAGACGTTATTGTTCGTATAAAAAACACAGTGTGTATAATTCATCATTAATTCGACGCAACAAAATGCAACGTTTAAGATGCAACTGACTAATAACAACAATCTCTTTATGTGGCAATTGAAGTGGAAAATAATTGTTAAAATGAATAACACTGTAATACACAATGATACCAAATTGGATAATCTGCTGTTTGGAGATATTAAGTTATTCTTTATGCGGTATTTTGGGCAAAACCGAATATTTTGCAACAAATTTAAAGGTAAAAACATCGATTGCACATCTTTGTCAACAATGTTATTCAACTCGATGACATGATGACTTTCAAAAAAATTAAATTAAAAATTTAAAAAACCCCCGACACAAAAACCTAATTTCCCTTTAAAAAGTAAAAAATAATAAAAAATAAGTCAATCTTAAAATACCTAAGAATGTATTAATAATTCAAAAAAAAAATACGCCACATTGGGGGACCGCTTCAAACCTAACAATTTAATTACTAATAGTCTTATTACCTAAGCAGTCAACGACGTCTGCACTCGCGGAGCGGTCCCCCAACGCGACGTTTTTTTTTTTGAATTATTAATACATTCTTAGGTATTTTAAGATTGACTTATTTTTTATTATTTTTTACTTTTTAAAGGGAAATTAGGTTTTTGTGTCGGGGGTTTTTTAAATTTTTAATTTAATTTTTTATTTTGTACTTTTTATAGGTAAATACTTAATATAATGTAGAATCAAACGAAGCTAAGAACACTCTCGATTAATTCATCAATATTCTCTTTCAGTGCGCTTTCATTTGAGACCCCACTCGAGTATATTTGCTGACATTCGGTTACTCTTTCCCACTTTCCCCCCCACAACTTTTAAACGGCTCAACCGATTTTCATCAAACATGTCTAAGAACACTTGCAGGTAAATCACCTTTAATAAATATATTTTTTTATTGAAATCGCATCATCCGTTCGGGAGCTATGATGCCACAGACAGACAGACAGACAGACACGTCAAACTTATAACACCCCTCTTTTTGCGTCGGGGGTTAAAAATAGATTTTACTTTTATTTTCATTGACTTCATTTTTATGTAGTTCCCTGAACATAAGTGAATTGAAATTGGCCCAAAGACTAGACCGAAAACAATGACATCAATAAACTTAATAGGCTTAATCAAATTATTGTTTTATTTTAATATAAACTACTTAAATCTTCTACTATCTTTATTTGATTGCCGCCTTTGGTATAGATACATTTATTAAAGAAAACATGTTTCAAAAATTAATGTATTCACAAAATAGTAAATAAATAAGATTGCTTATCAAATCACATTGACCTTGCATTATGAGAAGTTCTATACGTCAATGAAAAATGTTGTAAAATCATGCACACTTATATTGAATTCAAATTGTACTGGTCATTCACTATCATAATTTCAATCGAAAGACGTCCACTGGAAATAGGCCTCCCCCAAGAACCGCCACTTTAACCATTACATTTTTGGGAGGGTTTGCCATTATCGTTATAATTGGCAAGCGGATCGCAATATGATTGCATAGACAACGCTGTTGCACATTTTCTAGTAAGACCCTTAGTCGCCTTTTACGACACCCATGGAAAAATATGTGAGGATACAATATTTACGGCCGGTACCACACGGAACTTAAATCTATACTATATATACTATATAATATTATAAAGAGTTTGTTTGTTTGTTTGGTTGACCGCGCTAATCTTAGGATTTACTGTTCTGTTTTTTGTGTACTGAAAAAATATTTTTGTGTTGGGTAGCTTATTTATTGAGAACGGGTATAAGCTATCATCAGACTTCAATTTAAAGAAACGGAGCAGCAACGAAAAATGTACGAAAACTGGCAGTCGATTCGATGCGACGGGAAGGGTCAGGGGAGCAAACATTTTGACGCGGATGAAGTCGCGGGCACAAGCTAGTTTTATTAATAGTCAATTGTAATGGTATTACATATATAATTATCTTAGTATATAAACAGCATCACACCTGTCTTGTTCCGAAGGGTGAGGCAGTAGGGTACCAATAGTACGTGCACATTTCGTCAGTTATATTTAAGACCCATATAAAAGGAAGCCATCGACCGGGCATAAATCCAGACTCTGGCTTACTACTGAGAAAGTCTTAACGGGAATCGAATTGAAGTGTAACTGAAGCTGTAATGTATAAATGACTAGTGTCTGATGACACGTTTTGTTTCAGTTAGATTATGTTTGGAGATAATGTTAAAAACTTATGAAAATACTAAAATCTAAGTCGTACCCAATCATTTCTGAAAACATTTCAACGTAGAGAAGAGATTATGCAATAATATTAATTACCTACGTCCAGCAAGATTCGACAAGATGCATATCAGCTGTTCCCGGTTCATTCTACTTTACTGCTCCGAATAATATCTTCACTTGGTGACTGGTACTTTGGTGCTGCTGCAGCTTGATTTTCTGTCATCCTGATTTTTTTAATGATAATTAATGAAATGCGTAACTTTTTGCCATCTTCAGTAAAAACTTTGTTTATTCGAAGAATAAAGTAAGAAGCAGTACAAACAAACATTTTCACTATTGGTCCTGACTCTGAAGTGCCAATATTCTGAAGCTACAGCTTCCTGAGTTTGGTCAAGCAATATCAGCAGATGTTTACTGTGCCAAACTTCAAACAGTGATGGCAAAAATGGCAGTGAAACATCTCGACTCGTGAATTGATCTTCAAGAATATTGCTCAATGATAACACAAGACCTCGCCCTGCTCAGGACCCCGTTGTAACTCTACAGGAGCTGCAGTTATAAATCTATGTCTTCTTCCGTACTCACCAGACTTTGCTCCAACTGACTACCATTTTATAGGTTCCGTACCTCAAAGGGGAAACGGAACCCTCGTAGGATCACTTTGTTGTCCATTCGTCTGTCTGTCTGTTAAGGCCCTTTATCTCGGGAACGCGTGGAGGTATCGAGTTGAAATTTCAACGTATACTTAATTATACGGTTCTTGAAGCTGTGAAAAAATTAAACTTCTAAGTTAACGTAAAAAAATGATACGGCTGTTTAAGCCGCAAAAATACCTCTATTTTGACTCTCTCAAGGGAATAAAGGGTATATTCCGTAGACATAGAACTATGAAATTTGGCAAGTAATACCGTCTTATACTACGAGTATAGGGGAAAGTTTGAAAACTAGACGATGTAATTAAATCATAAAAAAACTGCGTCGTTATGCGAGGAACGGCGCGCCAAATTTTAAAAATGAGTTAACCGTGATTTGTGGGGTATCGTATGAGAGGGCTTCATCGGCACAAACTTAAAGAGATTTTTGATTTTTTTTATGATGAAGAATTAAAAATATAAGTACCTACAAATTTGTACGGAACATTCGGTGGGCGTGTCCGACTCGCACTTGTTTGTTTTTGTTATTTGATTTGGACAATTTTCTACGTGTATAATTCTGCAGAAGTACTCTTGAACTGTGATAACCTGTCTTACTGGAGAATAAGGTTTTGGGCGTCAGAAAGGCAGTAGCTATGTAAAATTCTGCATTTTCTGTGACTGGAAGCCGACCCGACACAGTTGAAAAAAGGCTGGACAGACGATGAATCATAAGAAGAGCAAAGACATATTTTTCTATTTTAAAACATTTTGTTAGCGCTGCTGGAGGCAACAAACCGGTCGAAGTGGCGGAGCTGAGGGAGGCTTATTTCCCGCAATGGTCGTATTTGGACTGAAATAATGATAAGTTAATAAAGCATTATCAAAGAAATGGTTAAGGCCAATTACTGCAATATATATCTTTACTATAATGTGATGGATGCCATTATCTACGTCGTAAAAAAAGTAAACTAAATCAGTGAAACTATTTCACCATGATCAAACATCATTACCATAATACAAAAGCTTCTGAAACGAATTACTTAAATAAGTAAAATGTGCAGATTACTCTGTGTTTTATGCAGTCGTTGATATTACGTACTTTTACTTTTACTAGTCTACTTAATAAACTCATAAGTTTAACTTCCATAAAGTAATAAGAATGACACACTTACATATTTCCATGTTAATAATATAAGCAATTACATTATTGAAGAAATTAAGAATGTGTAAGCAAACATATCAAGATTAAATAACTTATCAGGATTAAAATAAGAATTTATTTTATTTGGAGTTCACCCTACATTGAATGAATACGCATAATGGAGAATCGAAATGCAATTATTGACAATGAAATTGGAATAAGTGGTACAAATGTTTTAAGCAACCAAATCGATGAAGAAGTTTTGAGAATATTTCGACCTCTGAATTTGATGCAAGTACTAGTGCTGGCTCCTAAGTATCATATTAAGAACTATGTTATATATCCTAATAATTGTTTAAATAAATTCATAATAATAATTGCCACTGTAATATTCCTGACAATGTTTAATCATCGTTTTCTGGAAATATTGTTAGACGATAATTTCAGACGATACAGTGTAATTAGTTTTTGGATGTTCGCAACTTTTTTCGACTTTGTTTTTCGGTGCATGGGATTCATCATGAACTTCATAGTCCACATCGCTCAAAGTAAAAACAGCGTTGTGTTTGTTTTGTACTTTCAAGAAGTGCACCGATTTCTTAATGAACAGACAAGGAGCAAACGATTAATAAAGAGAATTTGGATCCACGTCGTTACGATTTTTGGGTCATATTTCTTCCTTTTAAGCTATTTCTACATAATATTCCTCAAACCTCCGTGGACCGTCGTATTTTATATATTAATAACAATGGTTTTTGATACAAATCTAATTTACGCAAACGGACTTATTAACTTACTGACTGATAAAGTTGTACTCTGGCATACTCAGTTGATGCTGGTACAGAAGAATGGTTGCTGTAAACGAAAGATTGCGAAAATGTATAAGACTTATGACCAAATTTTAAAGTGCTACAAGATTATTGTGAATATTTATCAACACCAAGTAAGCAAAAAAATATATTTTAGGAATCAAGAAACAGCTGCAGTCGAAGGAAGCAGGTAACTTCCTCCGATTGCAGCCACTGTACTTATCATCATAATAATAGGTCTTTACCTATGAAATTGCCGTTCTGCAGTACTGGCCATTTCAAATCAAAATAAATTTTGTTTGTCTAAGAATTCTAATTTAAAATTAATTTTATTTTAAAAACATGGAATTCTTTTTCCAAAAGTAGTCATTTTTTTATTGATTAGTGTTACATTTTCATCGCATTTCAATCTTTTTCGTCATCATGGATACGTTTTGAACTCAATGATCGCCAGCGCGAAGTACGCGTCGAGACGTGCCTTGCACTACTCAACAGACACACAAATGAAGGAATTTTGAACCGCATTGTTACCTGCGATGAAAAATGGATTCTGTTTCATAACCGCAAGCGCTCAGCAAGTTGGTTGAATCCTGGTTCAGCACCTAAACAATGCCCTAAACGAAAACTTACCCCTAGAAAAGTGATGGTCACTGTTTGGTGGTCTAGCGCCGGTGTGACTCATCATAGCTTCTTACCAAATGGGGTGAGCATTACTGCAGATGTGTACTGTGAAGAACTGAACTCAATGATGGAGAAGCTGGCACATCTCCAACCAGCATTGGTCAATCGCTCGTCTCCGCTGCTCCTGCACGACAACGCGCGACCTCATACTGCACAGCAGACGATCTCCAAGTTGCAAGAACTGGGGTTGGAAGCTCTCCGTCATCCGTCCCACTCACCAGACCTTGCGCCTACAGACTATTACTTTTTTCAGAATTTGGATAACTTCTTGGCGGGAAAAAAATTCAATACCCGAGAGGCAGTACAAAATGCAATTGAAAAATTTGTTGCCTCCCGTCCAGCTGATTTTTTTAAGAAGGGCATCAATAAACTGCCACTGCGTTGGCAAAGATGCATTGATTGCATGGGTGATTATTTCGATTAAAACAAATAAAAAATACATGAAAAAAATTCGTTTATTTTTTTTCATACAAAACGGCATTTTCATAGGTAAAAACCTATTATGTATCTAGACTGACACCACACACACCACATTCGCCACATTCCACACACATACACACATTTCACATTTTTTTTTCCAATTTTGACGTGTTAAACCTGTGTATTGCAATTGTATGTTTCATTATTTTTGCCAACATTTTATTTGGATTTAGTTTCTAGATGGTCTTTCTGCGTGCGGTCCACGGCCCTTTACGAGTCACCGGTATGGGTGCGCTTTTTGAGGCGGCGACCAACCCACTGGTTGAGCGCGTCTCAGCGGGTCATGATCATCCATCTATTTCGGGGATACCGCGCGATCTCCTGTGAGGCGGAGAGCTTTCCTGTCCGATTGCCGCTATGAGATCTGGTGGCAAAAATCCTCGCGCATATGTGGGACTGGCCTGAGGAGGCAATACGCTGGGACGTAACTTGGCTGCCGCGTGAAATCACGGCACGGTGGACAGAGCTCCGGCTATATCTCATGGCATCATGGCAAGCACGATTTTTGCAACCCAATGCAGAGCACGCCACAATAGGAACACTCTTTAAGGCGTGGCTGGAAAGGCGCCATGACATCCTCACCTTCTGTCTTACGCAGGTCCTCACCGGACACGGCTGCTTCGGTAGGTTCCTGTTCAGGATAAGGTGGGAGGAGACGCCTGGATGTCACCACTATGTGGATCACCTAGAAGACACGGTGGAGCATACGATGGAGGTCTGTCCTGCCTGGGCGAAGCATTGGCGTGTTCTCGTGGAGGTGATCGGTGGCGGCGATCTCTCGCGTCCGGCCCTGGGCCTCAAGTCTGCTATTTTTTATTAATTCGTCATTCCAACACAATCCCATTGTCATTTTGCTAAAAGTTCGTAATCTGCTAATTCATAATAGTGGATCATTGGCCGGTCAGTGGTCTCGTAATAGAATCGTGGTACAATGACATTGTCGTATTGCCATTATTATAAAACCCGTTAGTAGAAATGATTTTCTAAAAACTACTACTAAATTTGAACATTTAATTATGCCAGATTTCATTTATATATATATATATACATATTATTTATTAGTGTTTTAAACAATCTGAAGTAGTAAGAAGTTCGTAAATAGCAAAAACATTGCATTTACATGTGTAACGCGGATAAATGTGGAAATAGACAACTCAATAATATTTTATCTGTTTAGCTGTCAAAGTCAAATGTGGCATTACTGCTTACTGACGTTAATCTGTTTTTATTTCTAGCAGCCGATGTTTTGTGTGTTAATTATTTATTCAGTTTTCTCACCTTAATTTCTGCCGATACGCTATCGTTTCGACGCGGTCTGGCCATAAGGGGAATGAGTTCTTCAATTAACCCCCTTACTGAGTCCGTTGCAAGGCGAAACATTTTTATAAATTCCGGTTCGGGAATATCAATAAAGGGGTTTGTATTCATTCTTGTCAAGCGATGGGCTCGACGACGTCTTTTGCATTCTGCCCATCTTCTTTCTTTAGCATCCACTGCGTTGGCTAGCTCGAGAATATTTGCTCGTAGTGAATACATTTCTCCGTTCAATATTCCACAAACACAATAGCTAGCAAACACTTTTTGACAACCGAGCTATTACAATACAAGCAATGACTGCACAATGACGGTCCAATGGTAGGTCACTGATCAAAGGAACTGTCAAAATTTGAGCAGATTTCCGCATAAGTCAGTCATTCATTTGTCATTATGTACGAGATTACCATTCTAAGCCATTTCTTTCAATGGAGTGTCAGTGGTTGACCATTGGAAAGTCATAATGACGCCATTATATTAGTAGATTACTAAACTTGTCAAAATCAACAATTATGAAATCAATGATAGACCATTCTGACACTATTGTAATAGCAGACTTGAGGCCCTGGTCTAGACCATGGTACGGAACCAACGGGCATGGAAAGCCATCACCTCCTTCTGTGATGCAGTAATGCTTGCAAAGGAAGAAGCGAAATGGAGAGGCAATCTCTGCGCCTTCATGCCCTAGCCGCCGCAGGTGACGCCCCGGGCGTCGGAAGTCCGTAGTGAAATCGGCCACCGTAGACGCGCGCTTGCGGGCGGCAAATGGCTAGCTTGCCACCCAGTAAGGACCATGCCTGGGTCGACGGCGCGTTGTGTTCCACGCGCGCCTCAATGAGATGTCATCAAAATTTGAAGGGGTCCGCTAGGACCGATGCCTGCTAGGGTCACGGATTTATTCGAAAGAATTACCATGGCCCTAGCTTCGGCAATTAAAGAAACATGGGAAGGTTTTAGTCAGTAAAAGTCTGACACGCCATCTCGCTCCGCCCAGAGCGGGAGATGTCATGCAGTCCACTCAAAACAAATGTTAGTCTTTCTAGAACTATAGATGTCACAACTACTGTAAATATTTATTTATAACTTCCGGATCTTGTATCGAATTATAGAGGCACTTTGTCATAGCTTGATTGATATTGAAGTTGTGATACAATTCTGCAAAAACAATCTTAAATATACGGTGAGTCCTTGACGAAAAAATTATATGTACATATATTGTGTCTATAGCGTATGTTTTTTTGGAGCCATCGATACTACGTTTATTTACTTTTACAAATGTACCCAATAAAGACATTAGCTTAACTTCCATATAGTAATGAGAATGACGTACTTATGTCTTTGTTAAAATATAATAAATTATAACATTAAGAAAGTTTAAAAGAAATATTTTCGCTCCACGTACTTTCAGGATTAAAACAAGTTTTATACTGCATATATTAATGATGTATAAATTAGAACAATGAATAAACCCATATATTCTTTGTCGTCCTTTCTGACCACGTGCAAAAAATTTACGAAATCATTCCAGTAGTTAGGACAAAAAGTAAAGTTTTAATCTTGAGCTTTGAACACTTTCTGGAATTGGTCCCTGATTTAATCAACTCAATCCTTGTTCCACTCCGCCAAGAATCATCATCACACATCTTGAACACTTTTAAACGCTTTGAACCACTCATAAATTCATATATTACTACATCACCACACACACACACACATATCGTCGTCGTCGTTTCAGCCGTAAGACGTCCACTGCTGGACTTAGGCCTCCCCCAATTTGGGGGGCTTTGCCATAATCGCTACGCTTTGCAGGCGGGTTGGCGATCGCAGTATGGTGGTAAAATGCCTAGAGAACGCTGCTGCCTATTCTTTAGTAAGCACACACACATATATTATTATATTATTACTCATATATTTTTTAATAAAGTTGATTCACCGTAAGCCTTCTGTAACATTTTCAGTGACTTCGAACACGAAATTCCATTGGCGATGCAAAATTTAAGACAAACTCTTTGTTCGATGTTTTTGTCCATTATGAAATTCGCAATACGCACAAGATATGATATAACTAACAACAGCACTGTATTTAAACTAAATAACACACGCAACTCAAACTCCGGACCAAAATGGCAAAACATTTATGCCAATCTAACGTCAATAAAATACAAAAAAAAAATGAATTTGAAACCATGACAAAATCATCCATTCCTGAAACTATTTTGACTGAATCTATTTTACGAAACACTGTTGCTACGCTGTGCACATTATCTGGACGCTGATAGATATTCTTTTACTTTGCTTAAAGTATAAATTCGGTACTCCTAAACAACAGGCTGGAATTCATTGTTCAAATTTTAATTATATTTTCCGGGGGCTGCAGCCCGCGTAGCCCGACTGCCTGAAGTCCACATCGTTACTTGGCCTGAAAACCAGCGCTGGGGCTCTGTCTCGCATAGAGTCGAAGAATTATGCTAAGCGATGGCCGTTTTGCGCAGATGTGACGCATATTTTTCAAACTCAAACTCAAACTCAAAGTCTTTTATTTGTGGTCATAGGTTAACAAAGTTGGTGCTTAATATTAATAAATGTATCACTATGTCCTGCTAGTAAAGCGTACAAATATTAGGTTTAAGTATAGTGTACATAAAAACATTAATCTTAAATTATAATTATTAAACTCTGTTCTACTTTATCAACTAAATTATCTAATGTTATCATCTAGATATTCTGACATAGTATAGTAAGCCTTATCTAATAAAAATACTTGCAATTTTTTCTTAAAATCTTGTAAATCTCCTGTCTTCAAAATTTTAATTGGTAGTTTATTATATATTCTTGTTGACATACTAAAAAAACTCTTGTCAAAAAGGGCAGTTCTGTGAGGTAGCGAAGAAATCTTTAAAGCATTCCTAACAGATTGCGGTTTTGCAAACAGATGTTTGTTCGTTTTAACAAAAATCGCTACCTCATAAATATATATAGATGTAAAAGTCATAATTTTTAACTTTTGAAAGAAAGGCTTACATGAGTCTGGTACATGAATATTGGCTATAGCACGCACACATTTCTTTTGTGCTTTAAATACGTACTCTGTATTAGTGGCGTTTCCCCAGAATATTAAACCATATTTAATGGTTGATGCCACATATGCATAGTATGCTGTCAGTACAGCTGATTGGTCTACTACTTTAGCTAATTTATACAAGGCATACGAATATTGGTTTAATTTTTTACATATTGTATCAATGTGTGTTTGCCATTTCATATCATTATCAATCCAGATACCCAGAAATTTAGTACTATTTACTTCTTCAATATGTGTCTCATCATATTCTATATTCAAAGTGTGTTGTATTTCTTGTGGGTATGTGACAATTTTTGTTTTATTTAGGTTAATCACTAAATTGTTTCTTAATAACCATTCTATAACTAGCTTAAGAGTAGTGTTAATAGCGGACTCTAAGGAATTTAATTCTTTTTCTGTAAAGATGACGGTGCTATTATCGGCAAAGAGAATCATCGGATGTTCTATGGCTTTAGGGAAGTCATTGATATAAATTAGAAAAAGGAGCGGCCCTAGTACGCTACCTTGAGGTACACCGAATTGCACTTTCATGTAATTTGAGTGATAGCTTTGTACTGTTCTACTCAGTGGACATATGCTGTCTATTTCAACCCTTTGGTATCTGTCAGTTAAATACGATTTTAATAATTTATGGACATTGCCTCTAATTCCGTAAGCATTTAATTTATCTAGAAGGGTCTTATGATCTACATAATCGAACGCTTTAGTCATGTCCATGTACAATGTAGCAGTAGGAGTTCGATTATCTATGTTGTAATATATAGGTTTTAAAAGGTCATGTATAGCCATATTAATTGATTTATTTCTTCTGAAACCTTTTTGCTCTTGTGTAAATAAATTATGTTTTTCAAAGTAGGAGTTAATAGCTTTGTAAATAATTTTCTCTATAATTTTGGAAAAAAATGGGAAGTAAAGATACCGGTCTACAAGCAATGTTTTCTTTATCGTCTTTCTTAAAGAGTGGTTTAACAACAGATCTTTTAAGTTTGCTTGGAAAAACGCCATGTTCTATACATAAGTTTATGATATGGCTAAGGACTGGGCTTATAATAAGTGCCACAGATTTAATTGCCGATGTAGTGATGTCATCATAACCAGAACTATTAGTGTTTTTAAGGGATTTAATTAACAAAAAGATGTCGTACGGAATAACAGGATTCATGAATAAAGAGTGAGGTGTACTATGACTATTACTTGTATCTATTTTAAAATTTTGTGGCGTTTCATTTAAATTTCCCCAGCTTTTTCATATTGCTTTTTTTTTGTCGTTGGTGTGTCATGTTTGCCGCAAATAAATATATTGTCTTTCTTTCTTCTTACTCTATGCAAGTACATTCATTTCGTTACTATATGAACTTTAATATTCTTACGGTACGGTCCAATGTTTCTCACAGAGAAGAGACCTGTGTAACAGTGGCTTCTTTCAACAGGCGGTATGAGGCCTTTGGAAAATTTTACAGTCATGTGTGGATTGAAACTGCAAAGTTAAATATGAGTTTATAAAGCTTTCGATCTACCAATACTCAATCCCGGCAGAAACCTGGAGTCTTTATAGAGGAGATATTGAAAGACTTGTTACTTATATGATGTTTATCACTATAGCACATAATAATTATCTGTTATTTTTATTACTTCTAGCGGGAAAACCCTTTGATATCCACATTTTATATTTTCTGGATACTAAAATGCTGGGCCTTACCACTCTTGCTCATTCTGCAGATCGATGCGTTCTATAGAGCCATTAAGTATGCACAGAATACTTGTGTACTCATTTTGGGATCAGACTCTACAGGTGAATTTGTTTTCTTAGATTTAGTGACGGCTATAATTCTTTCATTATTTTGAAGTTTTTTTTTTGTTATTGGGTATGGTAGTACCTATTTTATTAACCACGGCAACTCAGGTCGCCACTATTTATGATTACAGGTGATCAGAAGAAGTTATGTAAAAACATCCTGCGGGTGCATCGCGCGTCATTCAACAAGATGAGTGCCTGTGGCCTGTTCGACATAGATATTTGTCTTTTATTACGGTTAATGTCACTTCTTACTCACTATACTATTATTCTCTTGTTATTTGCTTTTCCACAAAATTGATGTAAAATTAATAGAAGAAAAATTGATTCCTTAAATATTGTTTATGGAAGTAATGACTTATTTCCATTAAAAAAAAATGTTATTTACTTAGACCCTAATATTCACTACGTTATATCTGGAAGCATTTCATTTTATTCATGTTTAAATATGTTATTTAATGTTCATTACCATACATTCCTCCATTTTATTTAAAGCAAAATGGAGATTCTGTTCAGAAATATTGATTACGAAACTAGTAAAAGTGTTAAACATATTTAAAGACCAAATCAATAAAGAAATGCAACGAATTCTTCTGCCTCTGAATTTGAAGCATATTCTACTTCTGAGTCCCAAGTATCACAACAAGAACAGTTTTGTCAATTCAAATAATGGATTTAATAAAAATCATAGGAGTAGTTGGAACAGTAATACGGAGTCAGCAGTATGTCCACCTTACCATAAAAATATTACTAGATGATAATATCTAAAAATACGTACACTACGTATAATTGATTTCTTGTTATTTACATCTTTATTCGACTTTATTTTCCAGTATATAGGATTCATCGTGAACCTTGTAATTAACTTCAACAAATTTACGCTACAAAATTTTCATGAACACGTATTGACAATCAATAAGTGACAAAATAATTGTACATGATTCTAAGATTTTTGTATAAATGTATATGAGGTATATTATGTGTATAAATACTTGGGTGTAATGAATGGATAACCTAAAGGGGACGATTCGGTTAAGACTCGTAGACCAGGCACAAAAAACTAAAACCAGGTTACTGAATAATGAAGCTCTAAAAAACTTTTGACAAAAAAATTACAACCGACTTCCTTAGTGTTTTTTGAAGTGAAAACTTCTTTAGCGGTGTTGTGCACTTTTTTGTAATGGGTAAAAAATGTTAAACTCGCGTCAGGACACGTGACCCTGATCGAAAATTCGTAAGACGGACGGAGAGTGATTTTTCTGAGAGATAAACTTTTTAATGTAATATAAATTGTCGTGTTTGTGTACGATAGCGCAATAAATAAATATTGTATCCTACCACATAAATGATAGTACTTTTATACTGATATAATTAAAGCAATTCGTGCAAAATTATTCCATAACCATTCCAAAATATCAAAAATGCACAACGTTTCAAGTTCATTCAAGTTTTCTCTTCTGCCGGCACTCCCGGAGTGCAACCAGTCGTTTTTTTTTTTTTAAGGAAGTCGGTTATTTTTTTTTTGTAAAAAGTTTTTTATTTTTACATTTTTAGCTATAGTAGATAATCCGCACTAATCTAATCACGTTATTTGTTCATTTGTCACGCAAATATTTAATGAAAATTTAAGACTTATACGGTTTTCACATGGACCATACCATGGACATAAAATTCAAATAAAAACAGAATCATCAAAATCGGTTCACCCAGTCAAAAGTTAGAACGTAATGAACATAAAAAAAATACTAACATACAATCACACCTTTTCCCATGGGGGTAGGCAGAAACCACGGAACGCCACCTGGTACGATCTCTACACACTCCTTTTGCCTATTTGTGGTTCATACAATTGGTCATACACACACGCCGGTTGTGAGTACTACGCACCTGACCTTTCTGAAGAACATCACCAATAAGGTCACTATATGTCCTCCTAGAGCGTCCCCTCCCGGTGTTTTCCCTCACATCTGCCTTGTAAATACCTTTTGTGAGTCGTCCCTCATTCATTCTCTCAACATGACCAAACCATCTAAGCATACTTTTTCATTTTTTGTCACTACATCTTCTTTTAAACCACACCGTTCTCTTATCACATCATTCCTCAGCCTATCATTTACAGTCACACCACACATGCTTCGCAAGGAAAGCATTTCTACAACATTTATTCTACTTTCATGCTTCTTTTTTTTATCGTACATCTATTGGTTGGTCACAATTGCATGTAAAGCACCATTTCCTTTATTTCCCGCAATCACTCTTCTTTCCACATCTTTATCAATCTTTCCATCCCTTGTAAACAAACTCCCCAAATATACGAACTCACTTACTTGCTCCACACTCTTATCATTTATTTTCACATCACACACCGATACGTTCTCTTCTCTTTCAAACACCATGACCTTCATCTTATTCACATTTATATTAATCCCTTTCATCTTAAATGCTACATCCATTACAGTCACCACGTCTTGCAACTGTTGTGCTGACGATGCAAGTCGAACTTGATCGTCTGCGTAGAGAAGGCATTTAACAGGCAACTCACTTTTTGTCAATCCACACAATAAATAATAATAAAACATAATAACCAGGATTATCAACAGAAAGTGCCATTTTGGCGCTCAAACATACTGTTGATTACTATGTCAAAAGAAAAACACCAATGTATGCATGTTTCCTGGATCTATCTAAGGCTCTCGAACAAATTAGGTGAAGTAGGTATCTCTCCTGAAATAATAGGCATTTTCTCATACTGGTACAGTAATCAGAAAAATGTTGTAAAATGGGCAAATGTTTATTCAGATGAATAGAAATTAGACTCGGGTGTGAGACAAGGTAGCCTAACATCCCCTAGGTTGTTCAACTTATATGTAAATCAGCTAATTGAAGGGCTGAGCAACATGCATGTTGGTTGCCGCATAGATGACGTAAGTGTTAATAACATATTAAGTTATGCAGATGATATGGTGCTGCTGAGCCTTTCAATCGGTGGACTGAGGAAACTTTTAACAGCCTGTGAGACCTATGCTGAGCAAAATGGTCTTAAGTACAATGAACTCAAGAGCGAGTTTATGGTTTTTGTTGGTAAAAACAAAAAAAAACAAATAGTGTTCCTACTTTTTGCCTGAATGGAGTTCACTTAAGACAGGTGGCTCAGTTTAAGCACCTTGGTCATACAGACGACAGTAACAGAAACGTGTAAAGATGATCAGGATATAGAAAGAAAGCGGAGGGCATTATCGGTCCGTGGAAATATGTTGGCTCAGAGATTCGGTCGGTGTACAGTAGAGGTAAAATTAACATTATTTAAAGCCTACTGTCAAAATTTCTACACAGGTGGTCTATGGGCCAAGTTCACAAAGCGAGCCTATAATGCACTCCGAATCAGTGATCTCGAACGTCATAGAGCGAGATCGGTAGAATTGCCAGTTAAAAACGGTATATTTATACCCAAAATCGGTAAATGACATTTCCATGTGTACTGTGAAATCGTAGAATATTCATTATATTACGGTATTTCGGTAGAACAGAAATCGGTAGAGTAGAAATACCGAAAAATCGGTAGGTTCAAGACCACTGCTCCGAATCCAATACAATAACATTTTCAGGACGCTGGTGCGGCTTCCACGGTACTGTAGTGCTTCAGGCATGTTTGCAGATGCTCATGTAGGTAGATGATTTCTATGCAATTATGCGTAGAAAAACCATGTCTGTCGTGCACAGTATGAGGGGGAGCCGTAACGGAATCCTGAAAATGATAGCGGACATGATGAACTCGGCGGTCATGCGTCGCTTCACTGACCTGCATGTGACAGGTGCAGGTTAGGGAAGAAATTATTATTTCAGGTGTTATTTAAATTGTACTAACATAGTTTATAACATTTATGCCACTAACATCTGCTATGGACTGTGTAGTCTGAAAATAAACAGTTTTAATTTTTATTTATTTAATTAAAAAATACAGTCGAATTGATAACCTCCTCTTTTTTTGAAGTCGGTTAAAAAGTTTTAAGCAAGAAAATATTCTGATATGAAAGCCGTTGGTCTTATGCCACTTACCCTGAACATTAGGCCTATATTGAACAGCGAAAGAGTCTTAGCCATACATTTTTGCTTTACAATAAATGACACACCTATTTTAAGTATAACAAAAAATATTTAACAAATGACATGTAAGTAGTTCAGTAACCTGTGATGAATTGAATGATAATATATCTTAGGACAACGCACAGCTGATGCAGTACATAGCTTGACCGATTAAATTTCAAAAGAACTTGACAAAGGGAACCAGACCCTGGAAGTCTTCCTTGATTTAGCCACAAGGCCTTTGAAACGGTGTCTGTTTATATCCTTCTGAATAAATTACAGACTATAGGAATAAGGGGAACGCCACTGAAACTACTTGCTGACTACTTACATGACTGATACCAATGCGTAAACAAAACAGTGTATGTTGGAATAAAAAACGTAACAAAACAGCGTATGTTGGAATATTCCAGTTTTATTATAGGTCTACAGAAAAGTCCTGATAGAAAATATCTATCTTTTAGAGATAGCTTTTTACACCCATTTTAACTTCAAAAAATATATCAAGTAGGCACAATGCGGTAATTAGAAAGCTATTTGGATGGATACAGGATTCATGCTTATCAACTCAAATACGTTAATTACATTAAGTGTTTCATGTACATTTATTTTTATTACTTAATCTTTTTTGCCTACACAAAAAGTTGCACGCGCGAAAATAAAATCAACCACGTTGCGCTCCTAGCTGGCGCCCACTGTTGTTATACGAGTAGGTTTATAACGAGCGACAACGCGCGTGATATATGTAATTATTATATGTAATTATTATGTGTCTAATATTGAATTATGGAATTAGTAAATGATTTTTATTATAAACTTATTTTTGTATAAGTCAAACACTGATTTGACTCAAGCTGTCAGTTTTTAAATCATACTTGTTTGTTAACGGGTATAAAAGGCCGGAGCCACAGTGAAACTGTCAGTTGCTTGGCAGATGTTCAGTTGGCTAGTTCTAGTGCTGTTGTTGTGTGGAAGGATCGACCAGAGGTCACGTAAGTTAAGTAATTGATATTATATCGTAATTATTGCCTATTATGTTGCCATTGTTGTTGTACTGTTTATAGTGTTGCCAATATTGCAAATGTTTTAAATCCTATAAATGGAATATTCATATTCTTTTCCTAGATATTATTGTTATATTTTGATTATATTGATATTATTCTGAGTTCTCTTGGACAATGGTCCAAGAGATAGAATTAATGTATTTAAGATAATGATAATGTATGGCAATGTAAGAAATATGTTGATATAATACTTCAATACTGTTTCCATGGAGTTTCTTGTCCTTCTTCTCCATGAAGACCTAGTTTTGGAACGGACGACTAGCTTTCTGATTAATTGCTGACAAGCCTAATTGAAATAAAGGTCTAGTCTTGTCTTTCTGTGCTTTACTTATTGAAACCCTTCCCTATACATAATTAGTACATATATATACACTTATAGTTATATACTGCTTAATATGACATCAGAAGTGGCGATTGTTCCCTGTCCTTTTAAAACTGCTTACTAATGAATGTTATTTTCTTATTTTCATGCTCGATGGTGGGGCCACTAACGGTCTATTGGAAACCGTTCGTTGGCGAATCGCTGACTACACTTGCACCTTGACATCTGAGCTGCGGTGCTGCAAGTTGCTGTATGAGGTTTGAAACTGCGGAACCTTGACTTTTTGTAATAAAATCACGAAGTTTTCAGGAAATAAGTAGTAAATGAAATCGTTGAAATCCTTAGAGGCCCTTCTACATTAAAGCGAAATACAAAGGGATAAAATGATTAAATTAAGGGATTAAGTATTGCCAATCACTTTTACATCATCATTCAATAGCTAATCAAGTACCAATGGGTTATTGTGGATGGAAACATATTAACTACTTAATAGGCATTGTACCTTTGTTTCTTTCAAGTATTATAAGAGGATACAATTTTGAAAAAAAAAGGGGAAGTATTATGATGCAGGTGTTCACAGAAATGAAACTTCACGATGTCAGGTGTTTAGAAAGTATTTATTTGCACAGAAAGAGGTACCGGTTACAGATGTTAAAGTTTAAAAAAAGAACCTAGCCACGTTTTAAGGAGGTCGGTTGTTGTTTTTTTGAAACGGGATTTCTATTATTAACTTTTTAGTTATGGTATGTATCTCTTATATCACTGCTGGCCACGTGAATAGCAGTGACAGAACTATTAGAATATTATCATGATAAACAAAGTGGATTAAATTCGTATTATCGAAGCTAATGCAAAAACTACCAAAGCAGAGTCAATGAAATTCAAATGAGACTACCAATTAAAAAAAAGAATCATCAAAATCGTTCACCCAGCCAAAAATTATGAGGTAACAAACATAAAAAATACAGTTGAATTGAGAACCTCTTTTTTGAAGTCGGTTGAAAAAATAGTAAAGTGAATCCGTTTTTCGTAAAGTTTTAATGATGATACACGTACTAACAATAAGAAATCGTTACATTAGGCCCGTAATACACTCTTGGCTGGCCACGTATTTTATTATTTACCGTAGCATTAGAAAAGTTTAAGGAGAAACCGTTATTCTTCTTAGTGTGTCGATAGCAATCTAAATATAGTCAGCCCAGAATTTGGCTGAGAAACCGTTGATTAGGTTACAAATAAATCGGGAGTGCCGAGCGATATATCGTCAGGGTTTGGAGTTCCCATTTTATTGGGATAAACAAGAAGTATAAACAGTTACAGCGTTTTAATACAATATTAATTACACGATATAAAAAGAAACACAATAAAAAGGTAACAGATGGTAAAGTAGGTTAAAACAATACAGTTCGACGAACAAAAGGTTACAGTTCGTATAGAGGCCTAAGCGACCCAAATACAAAGTGTATCTTTCGCTATTTAGCTAGTCAATACAGCTATGTGAATATACAGCAGCGCTGTACCAGGTAAACCGACAGTTTTGTCGGGAGCAGAGGCTCTGTAATGAGTCTAATCCGAAGATAGACTGACTTGCTCACTGAGTGCCAGCTCTTTTATAGGACAATGTCTCGCCTTAATATCCATGACAACTCTGTCCGATGGCGCGCGGAAGTACACCACGTGTTTACTTAATACAAAACGCTAAAGTATGCTTAATCTAATAAGACTTACATTATTAAGTAATCAAATATTACAAGAATAATTGTCATAAAGAAACAACGGTGAATTTAGCAACGCCAATCATTTTAAAATTAAAGTAACAAGTCATTTGTTGTTTTGAACAAAAGTGTCGGTTACAATTATCGAAATAAGTAGCCAAAAATCAATTAGTGCGTACACCAAGTGCTCAATAAATTATGCTCTGATTTATAAGACAATATCTGATAGAAACATCACCTAAATGAATGATAATAAAAACAATTCATAACAAATTATGCTGACTACCCACAATTTGTAATTGTTAACAAAATCCGAAAAATACATATATGAAATTACTTTTAGAAAAAAATAAGATGCTAAAAACGTCATAATGTTGACTAATTGTTTTCTGCATTTTTAATTTTTGTCTTAATCTGCGTTTGATATTTAATTTTCAAACATGTAAACAAACTAGTTCAAAAATAATAATCTTGATACCTACACGTAAAGCTAAATAGATATTCAAGTTTCTATAAAATAAATTTGTTATTAGGATTTGAATACACTATAGATAGACTTATTTCTCCGACATAAGATATATTTTAAGTGTTAATTCTTCACAGCTTGTTCATTATTAGCTTTGGAACATGTCACGGACGGTGTATGCCCAAGGTTGTTCTAGCATTTTGAAATCAATCGATTAACGGAGTAAATATGAAAAAATATTTGAGATAGTAGTAAACGCAGAATTCATATATCAGATAACACTTTGTTTAATTATAAAAGTGATTATGTAGATCTCAGTACTTAATGCAATTTTAGTTTAATTTTTTTGAGGGTTAGGTATATTATTTTAAGATATTTAGAATTAGCTTGTGAGGTTTTTATTATAGGGACATACTCACAGGGATGAGACCTGCGACAAAACCTTATTATTTAGGTTTGGTTAAACTGAAATAACCGGATTTATAAAACAACACAAATAAAAGAAAAATAAACTACACAATTCGAGGTGAATTTAATTGTGAAATAAATGAAAATGAACCGCTGGACTAAGACTCCAGCGGTTAATTTTCACTGGAGAAAATGAAAAATGAAAAATGAAAATTTTGCCTGGTGTTAGGAGACTCACGTGCAGCGGGTGAGACCATAACATCACTTGGGTCATTGACCAATGAAAACAATATAAATGTTCCTCTTATCGCTTTAGACACTTGTACTTCGAGATGACGTACAGTTCGGCATGGTTGTAAAAGGTTATTTTCAAATTATAAGCATTTTTGTCCATTTCAGTTGTACTGAACGTTCAAACGATATATTGACAAAGATTAGATTTATTATGATTTTTTGGATAATTATTTTGGAAGATTAAGAAAAAGGTATTGTGAATAAGTACTACAATTGAATATAACAATTGTAATGGGCCTTTACCATTATTTATTTTTTTGTAGTTATGGTCTGATCCTTTATATCTTCAGTTCTCAAATTATTTCCTTTATCAAGCTCACCTCATTAAGCTACGATACTGAGCAGATTATCACATAGAAAATTAAATTAAATTGGATTACAGCGATTACCGATAAAGCAACCCAAATCTTTTATGTTCAATGGCCTGACCATTTTATGAAAAACAAATAAAATAAAAACAACAGAAAATAATGATGCTGTTAGTGTCACACTATTGATTCGGTTTGACATATTAAGATGATAGCTGAATGTCATTCTGTGCTAATAGACGTTACACACATTTACATGTTGAGTCGGTGAAGCTGTACGAATATAGTTTGGTTGACTGTACAAGTACTATAAAAACGATGTTATTTGAGAGATATTTAAATGCCATTCAAATGTTCATAGTAATTTAAAATTACTTGTTTAGGTTCTGATGTTTATAAATTGTTTCGGAGATAATTTTAACGAAGAAAACAACACATAGTTAGTAGTAGTTTAACATCCTGAAAATTCAATTTATACTTCGGTATGATCCTCCATGTTTTCTTCAATCGGTCTTTCGTTGCTGGAGACCGTGGTCACTGGACCCATTTAAGCGGACAGCCAGGCTCCGTTGACTCTGTGAGAAAGTAGCTAACACCACCTACTGAAATTAATTTGAGGATGTGGCTTCTTTTACTTGGATTAATTCTTTATTTTTTCCAAAGTAGTGAGCATCACATAGTACAGAAAATAAATAGCTTTTCTCAAGATTAACCTCTGTGAAATAATTGTTTTTACTTTGGTTTGTTAGGTATTAGTTACAGTTATTACTTCCAAAGTGAAGTGGAAATGTTGTGGTCGGAGTGGCCATGTCAAAAATTTGTGGAAATGTTAATAGTAAATGATTATTGAATACGGTTTTCGGTAATATTGTCAGATTGACCGAGCGATGAATTATTCGAATCATTTTCATGATCACTGGCTACTGTTTTGATACAACGGTTAATTTTTAATTTCAATAGTTAAAAGTTAATCAATAGGAATGGCTTTTTCAATTATTTCTAAAATAATTGTTTTGTAAACTAAATTATACCGACAAACGATTCATTATTTGTCAAAATTGTTAAAGTATTTAACCTGTTTCTATTACATTAGGGAGGTAAAGAAAAAAAAAACAAAAGGTTTTGATACATAGGTAGATAAGTTTTATTACGCTTAGAGAACCTGAAATGAGAATCAAACGAAAAGTAAAAAAAAAAAGTAAAGATTCGCTGGGCGATCGTTTACTTGGTGCTTGTCTATCTCACCAGCACTGGATGAATAGAACTTGCATGACGAAGTAACCGATAAAATTTGTTTCCGCTGATCGGTCATTTGCTTGGTGCAAGTCTATACCACTAGCAGCGGGTGGAGGGGACTTGGCACGTCTAGGCACTTGGCAAAACAAAAGGAGAAAAAACAAAAACAAAAAAAAAGAACAGTTGTAGAAAACAAGGTATCTAATGTACTTCGAGAGCGAAGTACTTGTCAGTATGGCCGTGATATATGTAATTATTATATGTAATTATTATGTGTCTAATATTGAATTATGGAATTAGTAAATGATTTTTATTATAAACTTATTTTTGTATAAGTCAAACACTGATTTGACTCAAGCTGTCAGTTTTTAAATCATACTTGTTTGTTAACGGGTATAAAAGGCCGGAGCCACAGTGAAACTGTCAGTTGCTTGGCAGATGTTCAGTTGGCTAGTTCTAGTGCTGTTGTTGTGTGGAAGGATCGACCAGAGGTCACGTAAGTTAAGTAATTGATATTATATCGTAATTATTGCCTATTATGTTGCCATTGTTGTTGTACTGTTTATAGTGTTGCCAATATTGCAAATGTTTTAAATCCTATAAATGGAATATTCATATTCTTTTCCTAGATATTATTGTTATATTTTGATTATATTGATATTATTCTGAGTTCTCTTGGACAATGGTCCAAGAGATAGAATTAATGTATTTAAGATAATGATAATGTATGGCAATGTAAGAAATATGTTGATATAATACTTCAATACCATGTTTCCATGGAGTTTCTTGTCCTTCTTCTCCATGAAGACCTAGTTTTGGAACGGACGACTAGCTTTCTGATTAATTGCTGACAAGCCTAATTGAAATAAAGGTCTAGTCTTGTCTTTCTGTGCTTTACTTATTGAAACCCTTCCCTATACATAATTAGTACATATATATACACTTATAGTTATATACTGCTTAATATGACACGCGCGTATCCTTTCACTGAGCCTGATGACCCCATAACCCTTCTTCAGGAAAACAGTAGGGCCACCAGTACAATACAGACACACAAACGTTCATCATACTGACCTCGCCACCGAGTTCTCTCGCGACGACCCTGTATAAATATACGTAGGTAATTTGAGTCCCCCTGAAGGATTTGAGTCCTCTTCAGGCAGTCACAGAAAAGTCCAGCTAAGTAGTTCTGTTCTTTCAAACTCATCTACGAGAAGCCAAATAAAAAAAAACGTTCGTATCCTTTCATTCTGATCCAGCCAGTCCCTTACTGCCCTCTACCAGCGATGCCCTAAGCCGAGGTCGGTACTTCACATGGGATGCCATGAGTAGTAGGCGCTCTAGTTTTTAAGCCCTGTCTGGAGACCTTAATTTATTAAGGTAACAACAGGCAAGTCCGGTTCAGCAGCCGAAAACCTCCTAGGCTGCCTGTTGACCTGCGAGATTACTACATATAAAAGAATATTTACTAAAAAAAAATATTGCGTCTGTTACTCGATAGATGTTCAGTTGTTATGTGGAATAGATCGAGCAGGAAGGGAATTCCCGTAATTTTAAGAATTTTACTTTAAGTCTGATGTCAAAAAATACCAATAGTTTCTCTACATTTTTGATAAAGTATTGACATCAAATGTCGCAAATAAGATTGCGACGTGATTTCGAACGTTTTAAATTACGAGAATTGATCTCCAGATGTTACGTCAGTTATTTGATCAACACCATGTGCCAGCCTTTTCCCAACTATATTGGAGTCGTCGTCCAGTCTAACGAGATACAGCTCAGTACCTGTATTTTACATGGAGCGACTGTCTATTTGACTCCACAACCCAGTTACTGGGTAATACGATACCCCTTGGTAAGACTGGTTGTCAGACTTTCGGCCTTCTGATGATCCGTAACGACAGTATAAGATCTACAAAAGACAGTCAGGACCAACGGCCTGACGTAAATTATTTGATATTTCACTTATTTGCTAATGTCATGACTTGCGTAAATGAAATAATAATGTTTTTATCCTTGCTATTTTTAATAAGTATGTTGCTATTATTCTGAGTTCTCTTAGTCTATTGTCCAGAACACATGTAGATACTGACAATAACGAATGAAAATGTAATAAGTGTGTAGATTGAATATTAATACTCTTTCCAGTACATTTCTTGTCCTTCTGCTTCAGGAAGACTTTGTTTTGCAAATGTACAACTAGTTTACTGACTAAATAATGACAAGTCAAGTAAATAAAAGTTTAGTTTTGTCGTTCTTACTTTCACTACATGCTACATTAATAAGAACTGTCATACACAGAAAATAACCAGTACACCGATTTACAGCGTTTAATGTGGTTTTCATCCACCGTCTAAAAATAGCTACGATAAATTTGGCATTGCCATTTGCATTGAGCATACGCTGCGATAATTTCAACCAGTGTCTCTATTGACCATATGTTCTCACTTCATATTGTTCAGGTATTGTTGAACTAAGCATAATCTTTCTGTTATTGTCTCATCTTACTTGGGATCAGTGTAACATGCTTCCTTCTACAGTAAACGTTCTACTGTTACTATTATAACAACATAAGACCAAAATGGTTTCTTCCAGCAACAACTTATTGAAAAATAAATCTAACGTTATCTAACTTGCACACTTCTACTGGTATTCCATGATTCAACATGACCTCTGAGTTTGTTTTGGCATTTCTTCTTAGGAAACAGTCAGCTAGAAAATTCCGACGCCATCGGTTTTTATATTTTGACCAACAAAATATTGACGTCTGAAAGTGTCTTAAAAGATCTAATTACATAAATAAATATTTAATTTCATTGCCATGTCATTGGCTTGTACCCTTAGTACAGCCTGTGCCCTACATTATCTGACCCTCCCGGTATGAACGACGCTCACATCGAAGTGCTTAGTCCCGCCCCATTTAAATAAATCATCTTGTTAAGCCATTTTAGTCATTATCTTGTTAGAGTTAAGATTGAATTGCGTATTAACAAGTAATATGTTTGTGTTTCCACGGCTACTACCTAATCGTTAATTTCACTTATTCTCAATAAGTTACTCTGGCTTCGCGGTTCGATGCTGGATTGACGATGAACGGTGCGTAAGTTCGAAATCACACTCCACCTGTTAACAATTTATTTTTTTAATTGTTTTCATTTATGATTTTTGCCATATTTCTTGCATTATTATAGAACTGCTGATATGATTTTCGCCTAACGAACATATCTTTTAACACTAGATTTACCAGACCAGTCATTTTGACTGGTCGTGCAAACGTATAAATGTTAATAACAAAAAATATATTTGTTACTAATATACTGACTGTTGACTGGCCTGTTAGTCTAGTAGTTAGTGACCCTGACTGCTAAGACTGAGGTCGTGGGTTCGATTCCCACCCAGGACAAATGTTTGTGTTATGAGCACAATTATTTGTTCTGTGTCTGGGTGTAATTTATCTATAATATGTATGTATTTAGAAATATATAAGTATGTTTATCAGTTGTCTGGTTACCATAGTACAGGCTCTGCCTAGTTTGGGATCAGACAACGTTGTGTTGGTTGTCCAAAGATATTTATTTATTTATTTTTATTTTTATTTATATTAAGTAGCATTAAATTCATAAAATGTATTCTCTACTTATAGCTATAAAAGTCATAACATCATTTCGGAAAGCAAACGTTATATTTAATGGGAATTTTGAATTGAAATTGCACGGCAAATCCGTAATAAGAGTCTGGTAAATCTAGTGTTAAACAAGTGGGTAAAACTTCCTTGAATAATAGCGAATTTGATCCTTATCGCGCATTGGAAACTCCTTTGGGTATTTTGATAAATCATGTTGTCAAGCGATTTTAATTATTATCCTGCTGTCGTTAAGGTTGAGAGGATTAAAAGGTTGAGTACTAAAGGTAATAAGACTACTTAAAACAACCAAAGTGAGGGTGGATCAACAAAAAATCGCGCGTTAATAACATCACAATTTGCTGTATACGCTTAGTATTCTGTGACACATTTTAATAACTGCTTGTGATTTTGCGATATTGAACTTAATGATACCTACTATATGGTTCAAATTCTATAGAATATTGCGTCTAGCTCACAACTTGCAGACATAATAGTAAGAGTTCATTTGGTCTCGTGGTCATTAAACAGATTGTTGTCTGGGTTCAAAACCAGCATAACCTATAGACTACTTTTTGTTCGTAATGATTTGTTTATTTTTATATTTTTTTACTTTTCTCTAAAGAACGAAGTCTTTAAATGTGTTCTTCAATGGGTAGTTTGTAAAAGAATGAAACAAAATCATTGCAAAAAAGTGGTTATCTTTATTATTAAAATATACTATATACTATAAGAAAATAAAGTGAGTAAATGCTCATAGTGCAGAATTAATTAGCTTTTTTACTGTAACATTCGAAGTTAACTATTTGCATTAGGTAGTGGCCGTGTGAACACTTAACATAATACTTGTTATACATTTTAATAGCTGCTTATGGTTTTTCAATAATGAACTTAATGGTCTATATCATATGGATCAAATTCTATAAAATATTGCGTCTGGCATCACAACTAAAATCTAATTTGAAGTCACCTAATAAGAAGTGAATTGGTCTCATGGTCATTAACGCAGATAGATAAGCATCGTTGTCTAGGTTCAGAACCAGCATAACCTAAAGACTTCTTTTTGTTCAAAATGTTTTTTTTTAACTTTTACTTTAAATATTTTAGGCGTCAAATGTTTTTTTTTTTTAGATAGGCAGTTTGTTTAGGAACAAAACAACATCACTATTGAAGAAAATATTTATTATTTCTTTTAAATATACTTAAGTAAATAAAGTAAGTAAATGCTCATAGTTTCAAAATTAATATATATATATTATAGTAGCACATTCAAACTTAACTATTTACTTAATAAGTTATATAAAACAATATCAATGAAATAACCACAACACTTTTTTCTCTTACATATATTATTAACAACGATATATGTTATGATGAGGACTCATCGGTAAGCTAGTTATTGTTCAACAAACAGTTCATTAACTGTGATTAAGTAATTTGTGAAATGTTTTACAGTTTTATAGGTATAAGTATGTGGTGAATCAACATGTTATTTAAACAGAAAAATGGATTTCCATTTATAACAATAACATCACCACTGAAATTGTAACATTGTAATGGTTTAGTATTAATTGAATTGAGCATTCACTTACTTATTGTGTTTAAAAATACTTATGTAGATAAGTGAGTGGCGGCGTGACGCATCATCTCCAATAACTTGCTATAAGCGGCTACGTATACCCGCACACCATGTTCCAGCACAAATCTTTTCCTCTCATGTGCTGCAGTAGCCCAGGGTCAGTTTACCGATGGTTAGACAAGGTAGTAAGAAATATTGTGTTTAATTGCAGCTAAGCGAATAGGCATCAATGGACATTGAATATGGCTTGAACAATAAGTAGTTTGGTGGTGTTCGGATTCGTGACTATACGATATGCATCATGGAATTTGCTCCTGGACGATTCCGCTGAAGATTTTTCAATATTTCCATACAGTCTAAACCATAACCTGACTGTATTCGTCTGAAACAGAAGAAAAAAGTTTTTAACATTTTTGGAAACGTGCAGCTAACTTGTAGGGAGTGGGTGTAATGGAATAATAGCAAAATACAAGATAACTAGGCTACAACAAATTGTAAAAGTCAATTTCGAAGAGTAAAATTAAAAATTAAAACACTTACCGATATATTAACACTACGAACAATCTCTTTAATTCCACCATTTTGTTCATGTAAACATAATTATTATTTTATGTCTAGTATAATCAGTAACTTGTGACATGACGCTTTGTTTACATATAACAAAATCAATAAAGATATGTCTAATGTTATTTTTCACGATTTACGTCAAACGTTTTACAAATGTTTTGCTTTGTCACTGCTATTAGGCGTAGATTGACCTGTGTCACTTAAAACAACTTACTTCAATCTACCCCACCAAGTTAATATATTTTACTTCCTTGGTAATTATAAGTTCTGTGGACATAAAGATTTCTTTATTTACCCACTTGTTTACAAGATATGTTCGTTAGGTGAAAATCATATCACCAGTTCTATAATAATCCAAGAAATATGGTAGAAATCATAAAATGAAAACAATTTAAAAAAGAAAATGTTAATAGGTGGAGTGTGATTTCAAACTCACACACCATTCATCATCAATCCAGCATCGAACCGCAAAGCCACAGTAACTTGTTGAGAATAAGCGACATTAACGATTAGGTAGTAGCCGTGTAAACACAAACATATTACTTGTTAATACGCAATTCAATCTTAACGCTGACAAGATAATGACTAAAATGGCTTAACAAGATGATTTATTTAAATGGGGCGGGACTTAGCACTTCGATGTGAGCGTCGTTCATACCAGGAGGGTCAGATAATGTAGGGCACAGACTGTACGTGTGTTAAAGTAAAAAAAAAAACAGGCCAAGTGCGAGTCGGACACCGAGGGTTCCGTACAAACCTGTAGGTATTCTCGGTTTTTGTGTATGAAATTAAATGTTTTTTTTTTTAATTTTTATATTTGAGTTGATGAAAGGTAATGATAGGATTTATGACGTACTAAAAAAAACTACTTACTAGATCTCGTTCAAACCAATTTTTGGTGGAAGTTTACATGGTTATGTACATCATATTATATTTTTTTTAGTTTTATCATTCTCTTATTTTAGAAGTACACTTCCAAAGTGGTAAAATGTGTCCGCCCCCGTAGGGGGGACACATTTTACCACTTTGGAAGTGTCTCTCGCGCAAACTATTCAGTTTAGAAAAAAATTATAGTAGAAACCTCAACACCATTTTTAAAGACCCATTCATAGATACCCCACACGTATGGGTTTGATGAAAAAAATTTTTTGAATTTCAGTTCTAAGTATGGGGAACCCCAAATTTTTTTTCTATTTTAGGTTTAAAATCTTGATGCGGTTCACAGGATACATCTATTTACCAAGTTTCAGCAGCACAGCTCTTATAGTTTCGGAAAAAAGTTGCTGTGACATACGGACGGACAGACAGACAGACAGACATGACGAATCTATAAGGGTTCCGTTTTTTGCCATTTGGCAACGGAACCTTAAAAAGGAAAGGAATAATTCATACAATACATTTCTGAACATGGTGTCATTAATTATATCAAAGTAGGTGACAAGTAAAATGGGAATTAGATTACAATATCTCAAGAATCACCGATAACAATTGAATTAGCTTTCTGAGAACGGTACATGAAAATGAATCACTCGTGTTCATAAAGTCTACATAAAATGCTGTCCATAAAGAGAACAAGCAAAGTAAATCTTAGAAGTCATCGTGTTGAAATTTTATTAAACAATTTCGTTGACAAAGATATGCAGTCGATGGTTCAACCTCTTAATATATTTCAAACTATTCAATTATGTCCAAAATATTGTATCAAGGATAATTTTATAACTTCGAACAGCCGTCTATCGAATTTTGTGACATTGTGTGCCACGTTATTGTATTTATCCATTTTATTACACCGAAACTGGCTGGTCAAGTATAAAACCATGGGCTTTTTTAGATAATGCGATGTATCGTATCATGAATATATTAAGATTTGTTTTGTTCAGTGTGGGATACGTAATTAATTTGAAGCAAAGTGTTGCAAACACAAATGAAAACGTAGTTTTCGTTTTAAAATTACAAGATATTCATAAATGTTTCAATGACAAAGCCAGGTTTAAACGCTTCATTTTCGTGAACTGGACTACTGTTATCTTGTTTTTGGGATTGTTTGTCAGTGCCATAATTTTTTCTAGCACGATACTTGAATTATCGGTTTTTAGCATGTTTTGTCGTGCCATTTTGTTATATTTTGATGCCAACGTCATTTATGCTATTAGACTCATTCAACTGCTGAAAGACAAAGTTGATCTTTGGAATCTTCAAGTTCTTCAATACAAAAATATTCAGGAAATTGACAGACAGGATTACTGTGAAAGAATGTTTCAGGCTTACGTTAAAATAATGGATTGCTTTGACATCTACAAGATTTCTTTTCAATTAATGGTTAGTATGATCTGGCCACTTGAGGGGTTTGTGGGAAGTCGAACGGTCAGTTTAGACTAGGCTTGCTGTGGTTGTTCCGTGGATGGGGTTCCATCTTTGCATACTGAGACCCTGCATGCCTCGATAAACACTTTGAGCCATGGGCCCCGTGCGTTATTCGTGGATCTTTAATAGTCGTGACAGGTCGTGAGAAACCCAAAATTGTCACGTCCCGTAACGCCTGTCAAAGATCTAAATCTGGCCTTACCAAGTGGGGGTAAGCCTGAATGCCAAATTTGGTAAAGTGGTTGTGGAGGTCAGATAGGCAGTTACACCGTATAATATGCTGGTTATACAGCTTCACTCAGTAGTTGGGAAAAGGTTAGATAAATGATGATGAAGATGTAAGTGGATTTATTAATTAAATTACCTGAAATCTATTGTTTTCCAGATCGTTTTTCAAACTACAGAGTTATTTTATGAGTACCTCATTAAAATGGATATATTTATAAATTATTTGAAATATTATACACCCGGTGGCCACAATTATGTAAGTACTATAGAGGCGCTAAAGCCGGGTCCATATTGGCTCACCTAAAGTTCTTTATCCGAAATTATTCTTCCTAATGATTTGTAATCCGAATGATCACTCTTCCTAAAATTTTTCATCCTAAAGTGTTTCATTCATACTATTTGTAGTACTACCGGCGATGTTCATAACACTCATGTATCCGAAAATTGTAATTAATAATATCATTAATGTAAATATATTTAAACTCCTACTTTTTTATCATAACGCATTTAGCCCTAAACATAATTACCATAATATTTTCAAATCTATAGTTCCATAGTTTTGATTTAAAATCGTTTGACATACCACTCAAAAGATATACAACTTATTTGGTCTACCACCTGCGCTGAGATAGGTGGTCGACGGAGCCTCGCTCGGCGGGGCTCCTATTTCTGTGTGGTTAAAAAAAATAACCACGAAGGCTAAGGCGGGAGCTCCGCTCCGCTTCGCTCCCGCCTTAGCCTTCTAACCCAACCTATCTGAGTTGGGGTACTCTGAGTCGGGGTGTTAACCATAATGACGTTTTTTATATATTAATCCTTAGACCTAATGATTTTCGATTAAATCTGTACTTAATATTATAAAGCTGAAGAGTTTGTTTGTTTGTTGATAAAAATAAATCTAAACAAAAAAGATATGACTTTGAATAATAGTGTAAAAGATGGTTATGTTGAGAAAATATAGGAAAACAAATAAAAGTATAATAGATTAATAGATATAATAGATTGCTACTGACAATATGAAGTTGAATGCTTCGGAATTATGAACATTAGAGACAGACTAGTTAGGAATTGTGATTGTTAGGATGAAAAATGTTAGGAAGAACATTTTCGAATTTCCAATTATCGGAGTTGAAAATTTAGGTGAACTTTGGCGCACTCGCTAAAGCCTCCCTATATATAAAAGACGTTTGTACAGAATATATAGAGCTTATTATTCCTAGTTGTCGTTCTACGGATTATATTCATATCTTCTTGCTTTGGCTTGTCACCTCAATCTCTCACCTATTGTTTTTCCTCTAATTTATTCTAAATTAATTTGACAGTTCGAATGTGCTAAAGTTATTACAACCAGCCTATACAACCGTAACAGTCGTCTCATGCAGACAACCTCTACATGAGTTACGCCTTCTCTTGAATAAAATGATTAATGTAATGTTATTTTCGATCAAGGCTATTCACAATATTAAAACACTGTATACAGGTGAACATTGTGAACAAATCATACCTGTTTTTGTCTATCAGTATCATTACTAAATGCTTGACATCATATTACATAGTTGAACATAAACAATATCCCAGATACTTCTATTTTTTTAATATTCTAAATGTATACTTTAAACTGCATAATTCTTTTACCAATGCCAAGAATACCTGAAAGGTGGTTTGTCCGGATACCGTTCAGCCCAAGATTCTGTCTTCCTAGAGACAGTGGGATGAGCCGTTCTGCAGGTTGGTACGGAATAATCACATTAATACGATCACCAATACTGCTGAGCTTGCCCGCTTTCTGGCTGTGGAAGAGTGGGAGTCGGGCTCATGGCTTCAGGTGTTCGGTGACTCTACTTTCCAACTTGCTACAAGTCTGCGTCTGGGTGGTCCATGCGTGGCTTCGTACCGTGTCGGTGCGGTGAAGCAGTTGATCGCCTCGAACACCATGGCCTTGCTTGCAGCAAGAGCGCTGATTGGCTGGCACGGCACGCCAGCATTTTTGACATCCATCGTTGGACTCTTGTCACCGCCAAGGTGCTGGCAGTCATAGGACCCAGTGGTTTGGCATTCCACGATGAGAAGAGGCCATACGGAATGACCATAATGCCTTGGAAGTTGGGTAGGACTTTGTGATTGTGGTGTGAGATGCTACCTGTGTCGACACCCTCGCGCCATCCCCGCTCCCCTCGCTAATGTACAGACGCATAGACTTCGTAACATTTAGAGAAAAATTCCTTCCTGGAATTTCTCAGTAGCAGTCTGGATTTGAGCCCGATTGATAGCAATAAGCTTGCACCTCGTTACATAGGACTGACGGGCGAAATTTGATTACGTATAACTATGTCCCACTCTCCGGGGAAACTAAGCGTGATATTATATTACAAAACTTAACTATTATTGTGAGAATGTATCAATATGACAGCGCATTATTGATCCAAATAGAAACAAAATGGAATGTTATTCTTAAAGTCTGTTACGCAATCATTTCGTTACTATGAGCTTAATGATCTTACGCTTTTTCAGTTAACATCGTGTATGATGACAGGGATATTAGCCATTTGGACAGCAAAATATATGATTGTACACATCGCATTGAACATACACTGTGAGAAGTTCTACATATCTCTGAAAAATATTCAAGATTCATGTGCAGTTATTCTAAATTCAAATTGTTCAGGTATTTCTATGTATTTCTTAATTTACTTGATCTTATTTCGTCAAAGTAGTCAACTTCTGCATTTATATTTACAAAATTCTAAATATCTCTAATAACTTCACAGATGCCGAAAAGAAGCTTTGCAAGAATATTAAGCGTCTACATGAAGCAACATACAACAAGCTGAATGCCTGTCGAATATTCTACGTTGACGCTACTTTACCATTACAAATGATAGCTTTGCTTGCTAACTATACTTTTGTGCTGCTACAGTTTGCGTTTTCACAATAATCTGCTTGTTGCGATATTAATTAAAGGATTTTGACTTGTCGCCTTCCGTCTTAATTATTTATATATGCTTTCTAGCTTCTGCCCACGACTTCGTCCGCGTTAAATTTCTTGTTCCCCCGACCCTTCCCGTCCACGTCGCGTCGAATCACCTACCTGTGCGATTTTCCCCGTTTTTGCAACATTTTGTTCATTCCTGCTACGCTATTCTTAATTGCAGCGTAATGTTATATAGCTCATAACCTTTCTCAATAAATAGGCTATCCAACACAAAAATATTTTTTCAATTCGGACTAGTAGTTCCTGAGATTAGCGCGTTCAATCAAACAAACATACAAACAAACAAACAAACTCTTCAGCTTTATAATATTAGTATAGATAACAACAAAAGCATTTAACAATTAAAACAATACTATGGGCAGCCTTATTGCTTTTTACGATCTCTTCCAGGTAACCTTGGAATTGACAGTAATTACTTGGACACAAAAATGGGCTTGTCACTGGTGCAAAATATAGACACAATTTACTATACTAATTACATAGACATCCTGTATAATAGATACTTATAAACATCTATATATATAAAAATTAATCCCAATTTCCCTTAGTCACGCCATCACGTGTAAACGGCTGTACCGATTTCACTTTTTTTTGTTGTGTTTTTTATTGTCAGAAGAAGGTTCTTATGAAAGAAAAAAATTAAAAAATTGCGCGGAAAATTAGAAAATTTAAGAACACTTATTTAAGAACACGGACAATTATTTTTGGATTTATTAAATTCTTGAAGAAGGCTATAAGCTAATAAGCATCACGCTAGGGCCGTTAGGAAAATATGAAGTAGGAAAGAACGCTAAGCTAAGAGATAGCGCGGGAAGACAATGGGATGCGATTAGGTGGGTCGAAAGAAAAAGAAATTTCACGCGGACGAAGTCGCGGGCAGTAGCTAGTACATAATAAATATATGTAAGCTTTGTACACTGTATGTTGTGGACGTAGCCTGATGTACGAGTATGTGTACGCCGCCTAATGAGCATGACGTTGCACACGAAGAATGACAATGACAGGAGACTCGAGATAGAGAATTTAAGCCTGCTCGTGAAGTAATTTATTTTTCATTGTATAAAAGTAATAAGAAAAAGAAGTAAAGTTCCTAAAATAGCTAGTTTAACTAAGTAAAGTAATACAGTGTCGACCTACTAAAATATTGGAAATAAAAAGCTTTAATTGTCGATTTTTCTATTTTTAGGTTAGTAGGCCAGAATTCACGATGTGTCAATATTTGATCACAATTAATTTGAGTATTTTAATTTCATAATAAATGTAAACCTTTCTATTTTTAGATAAATCAAATTAAGCTTATTTACTCACGTATCATCTTAAATATTACAAATCGACAATTGTCAGAGTTTGATTGGATAATAGTAGATAATGGCAAAATTACAATTTGAAGTTGAGCTGGCAGCACATGAAGATCCGAAGAATAACATCATAACTATAAAATCAATAACAAAAGAAGATGGAGTAACATATCTCATACCGCCATGTTTCCAAGCAGCAAAACACCACCTTCAATTGACAAAGTTACCAGAATTTTTGAAAATAAAAAAACATTATAGAAAAGAGGTCATAATAGAAAGGTGTGGATCTCCATGCCAAGTGATGTTTTAGAACTATACATAGATGATGCTGGAAATATGATGTTTAATGACTATTTATTACAAGAAATGCCTCAAGTTACAAGCCAATCTATTACAGATGGAAAATTATTGCAAATTTTAGAGAAATTGAGTGATAAATCCAATGTCAACAAAGAAAAACATAATTTAAGCAAATTAAATGAAAAATTTGTTTTAAAGAAGTTTGATAGCAAGATCACTAATACCAAACAATGGTTGCAAAGTTTTGAAAGTGAATATTCAAGATTTGATATAAATGATGATACAGATAAAATTAGTGCTTTGAGATTATTTTTGAATGACTCAGAAAGTGACTAGTATGAGTTTATGTTAATTAAATACAGTTTAAACTCGCCGTGGAAAAAATGGCAAGTGAGTTTTCTAAACACGTTTGCAGATAAAAGTTGGTCCTCTGTAATGTATGCACTGAGTTTCAAACATTTAAATGGCTCTCTGCTGGAATATGCATTAAAAAACAGAGACTGTTACTAGAATATAATTGTGATATAGATACCAGAACTCTCACTGACTTAATTGTCGCAGGATTGCCAACCTATATTATAAGTAAACTAGATAGACAAGAGATGACAGACCTAACTCTTCCGTTTAGTACCCTACGGATGCATGAAAATCAGAATAAAAATGTACAAAAACATTTCACTGAGAAAAAGCTCTACTAAAACAGAAGCGGAATGTATAAAAAAACACCTTGTCAAATATGTTACAAGATGGGAAAGAAAAACAGATTTCACTCTGAAGATATGTGCTGGTTCAAAGAAGACAAGAAGAGTAATGACAGTGTAAAACACTCTAAAAACTTCATGTTGGAGATTGATGAATTTCAGGATACAAAAAAACGAAATATTCCCCCACTAATAGAAGTTGAGGTTAAATTGAATGACATACTGAAATGCACAGGTATTTATGACCCTGGCTCAAATATAACCTTAATAAATTCCAAATTAATAAATGTAACAAATTCAAAGAAAAACTACTTTAAAATAAATTCAACACAATTGGTGGGGGGGGGAACAACAGATTTAATAACATTAAATGGAAAAATACTGAATATTGAAAAGGAAATAAATGCGTTTATTTGCAAGGATAAAACTTCACTCATGATTTGCTTTTGGGACTGGATACAATAAAGCGGTTTGGATTGACTCATGATGGGAATTTAAACATCCAACGGCAGGAAAATGCCAACCCAAGTGCAAATAAATGCATCATCCCAACTGAAGACAAAAAATAAGTATACCAGTTCAAGAAATGTTTTATTACAGACAACTTTCCCTATTTCCTTTCTGTATTAAGAATTTGAAATCGAATGAAAGTCGTTTCTTTTTATACCATGAAGGAATTGCTCTAAAGGGCCCAAATGAAACCTGCTCCTTTTTATTACAGTACATACAGGAACAAGTCCCACCAGAAATAAAGGAACTTTACCTTTTTTCAGATGGTTGTGGCGGTCAGAACCGCAACCATGTAATGATTAGCTTGTGCCAAGCTCTGGTGGATTCTGGAAGATTTAATAAAATATATCATCGGTTTCCAGTCCGTGGGCATTCCTTTTTACCTAATGATCGATCATTTGGTACTGTTAAAAAACTTTTAAAGAAAAGGGATAGATATTATCACCCCATGGAAATCTGTGAAATAATTTGCAATGCCCATAAAAAGTTTACAGTAACTATGGTGAAGACAGAAGATATTCTAGATTTTAAAGACTGGTGGACCAAGTATTACAAAAAAAAAACGCAATATCTAACGAAACTCAGTCCAGACAGGTACTTCGAGCACAGAAACAGCATTTTTTAGTATCACGTTTTCTAGAATTTGAATATTCATCACATTTGAAAGGGTGTGTTGTTACCAGGCCTTACATACAGAGCTTTGCTGGTGTGAACACTTTTGATCTGAGAAAAAATAAAGCACAAACTCCTGTTCTTGCCACTAAAATAGCTTATAATAGCCCAGTGCCAATCAACAAAAAGAAGATAGAAGATCTTAGAAAGTCTCTTCAATACATTCCATATCAGCACATAGATTTTTTTAACAATATAGTGGAAAACTGGCCTACAAGTGACAAAGTTATTGTTCAAAACGATGAATAAATATTTTTATAGTAAACATTTTAATAGTTTTATTTATATTTTATATGTCTAGTAAAGAAAGAGAACAAGTCAACACATTTTAAATCTTTATATTTAAAAAGCCAATACTCTTAAATGTATTAAAATATCTGTATTACTTTGTTTATACCTCATACCATATATACAGAACATAAAAAGAACACTTTTACAATAAAAATATCTATAGAAACAGTTTTTTATGTCTCCTGAAATATTAACTTGCAGTGACTTATTCTCTTTCTTTACTAACCGATTCATATGGTAATCAAGAAATAAATACCAGAGAGTTTAACTCGGATATATTTAATATCGAAATAAATTTCAATGAGGGCATAGATGTGAATCAATTTGATATAGATACTACTGACTTGGAACATGACCAAAGAATGAAAATTAGTACATTATTAAATCATTACAAACACATATTTTCCAAAGATAAATACGATATAGGCCAAGTAAAAAACTATGAAGCATTCATAGACCTAAAAATAGAGAAATATTGCTCAAAAAGACCATATAGATGCTCCTTAGATGATAAAGAAGAAATCGAGCAGCAAAGTGGACAATTGCTAAACAATGAATTAATTGAAGAATCTTATAGTCCATTCGCAGCACCAGTAACATTAGCATTCAAACGGAATGAAGGAAAAAAGTCAAGATTATGTATCGACTTTAGAGATCTTAATAAGATTATTACCCCACAGCCACAGCCGTTTCCTCTAATAGAAGATCTAATGGTAAAAACGATAAACTGTAAGTATTTTACTACTCTTGATATTAATTCAGCTTTTTGGTCTATACCATTGAGGATCAGCGACAGAGAAAAGACAGGTTTTGTTACACAAGAAGGTCATTATCAATGTACTTGCCTTCCTTTTGGGCTGAAAACATTTCCGGCAATTTTCCAAAGAATCCTGTGTAATGTTATAAAAAAACATAACCTGTCAAATGTGATCAACTACATTGATGATATTATGTTATTCTCAAAAACTTTTAATGAACATATAGACCATTTATCGAAACTGCTGAAGGCAATTGCTGAAGAAGGATTCCGTATGAAATTAACAAAATGTAAATTTGCAGCACAGTCTGTAAAATTCTTAGGACATATAGTAAAAGGTAATACAAAAACACCTTTAAAAGACAACCTCAGATCTATAGCAGAATTTCCAGCACCACAAAAAAAGAAACAAATAAGAAAATTTCTAGGTAAAGTAAATTTTTATAATAAATGTATACCTAATGCTGCAGTAACTATTGACCCAATACACAATTTACTTAGAAAAACGTAAATTTCGATTGGTCAGCTGATTGTGAAAAAGCTTTCCAAACTATAAAAAATAATTTATGCTCTGCCCCAATTCTGGCTATTTTCGACCGAGAAGCGACAACTTTTAAATACACTGATGCAAGTATAAAAGGAATTGGTGCAATACTAAAACAAACACAGAAATGTGGAGAAATCAAACAGTGGCGTACTTTTCAAAGAAGTTGAATGAATCACAAAAGAAGAAGAAAGCCATATTTTTAGAATGCTTAGCCATAAAAGAAAGTTTAAAGTTTTGGCAACACTAGCCAGTGTTGCCAAAACTTTAAACTTTTTTTTAATTTTTTTTTTTAAATAGGAAAATCATTCACGACTTATACAGACCACAAGCCGCTAGAAAATCTAAACATAAAACAATAGAACAGATGATGAACTAGGATAAATGATAAATTATAAATGACTTTATTTTTGCAAGTAGGTTTGTACAAACACTTTTACACGTCAATCATATTTTTTTAAACTAGATGAGGTCGGCGTTTCCTATATGACTACTCTGAGAAGAAAGGCTGAAACAAACTCAGAGGTCACAGTCTCTTTTAAAGTCCAGACATAATTTGGTTAGATCATGTGAAGACCATGTGGATTGGTGTCTGAAGTGGTCTTTTAAGGAAATAACCACACAGATTGAGTGGACCTGTCCAATCAGTGCACGCATTTGTCAGTAATCATGCAGCTCAACTCAGAACTTAAGGAGGTCAATGATTCGACGAACAATACCAAAGAAAGGACATTTGTGTAGGTCGCATAAATTACTCAAACTGCCAGACTGTGATAAAAAATTAATGAGAAGAAAAGGAACCTAGAGAAAAAAAAATAACACCCACTTAATCTTCACATTTACAATAATTAAAACAATACAATAATTTAAAAGTAAATATTAATGTCATTGTTAAAATTCATCAATGTCAATGTGTATATAAAATCAGGAGATAGTCGCTGTCTGATCATTTGAGGATCATGTACATGGAGGTGTCTGAAATGGTCTTTTGAGGAAAGAACCATACAGATTGAGTGGACCTGTCCAGTCAATGCACGCATTTGTCAGTAATCTTTCAGCTCAGCTCAGAACATAAGGAGCACAACGATTCGACGAACAATACCAAAGAAAGGACATTTTGGTAGGCCGCATTAAGTACTCAAACTGCCAGATTATCATTAAAATGAAATGAGTAAGAGGGATATATAAAAAAACAAACATCTACATAGTCCTCACATTCAAAATTATTAAAATAATAATAATAGTATACTCTTCAGAGTATATATTCATGTCACAGTTAAGCAATAATCAAAATGTCAAAGTGTATAAGCAATAATCAAAATGACAAAATGTCAAAGTGTATAAGCAATAATCAAAATGTCAAAGTGTATAAGCAATAATCAAAATGTCAAAGTGTATAACCAATAATCAAAATGTCAAAGTGTATATTCCCAATAAATAATTAAAAAAAAAGGAAAGTAATTAATAATAAAAATAAAAAAATATCGATCAGTACAATAATAATTTAAAAATAAAAATTGGAGCAGCTTAATCCCAAGCTTTTTTGTCCTCAATATAATCTTTAACCGTGTAAAAGGCTTTCTGGCACAACTTACGTTTAATGAATTATTTAAATTTATTGAGACTTAGATCTTGAACATGGCTTGGAAGTTTATTTTAAAAGCGTATACATTGACATCTGAATGAGCCACCTATTTTCTTGAGCCTTGTTGAAGGTACAACAAATTTGTGTTTGTTCCTAGTATTTTTACTATGGATATCACTGTATTTTTTAAACAATTTAATATTCTTATGGGCATATAAAAGATTTTCAAAAATATACTGTGAAGGCACAGTCATTACATTAATTTCTTTAAATTTCTCTCTGAGTGTGTGTCTCGGGCTTAATTTATAAATTGATCGAATAGCCCTTTTTTGCAAGACAAAGATAGTCTGAATGTCGGCGGCATTTCCCCACAACAGAATACCGTACGACATTACACTATGAAAATAGACAAAGTACACTAAACAGGATGTCTCTATGTCAGTTAAATTCCGAATTTTTCTAACAGCATATGCAGCGGAGCTTAGCTTTTTCGACAATTTATCAATATATGGGCCCCACTGAAGCTTGGCATCCAAAGTTAAGCCCAAGAATACAGTGCTATCTTCAGGATTCAATTCTTCGCCCTTTATCACGACATTCGTTTTCACTTGCCTAACGTGAGGTAGCGTAAACTTAATACATTTGGTTTTTTTTTCATTAAGAAGCAAATTATTTACATTGAACCAGTGAACTACTCTTTTGAGATCGCGCTATTAACATCGTCAGTAACCAGCTGCTGACGTTTAAGTTTAAACAAAAGTGAGGTGTCATCCGCAAACAAAACTATATTATGATTATCTTTAATGAGGTAAGGCAAGTCATTAATATAAATAAGAAACAAAAAAGGACCAAGAATTGAGCCCTGTGGGACGCCCATTGTTACGATAGATCCGGGAGACCTTTTTCCATTGACATCGACACTCTGAATTCTATTACTCAAATATGAAGTAAGAAGATCCAGAGCACTGTTCCGGATCCCGTAGTGGCGGAGTTTCCTGATTAAAGTTTCATGAAGAACGCAATCGAATGCTTTAGATAAATCACAAAAGATGCCCAAAGCATCGCATTTATCTTCCCATGCATTATAAATATGCCCTAGGAGTTCAACACCGGCATCGGTAGTTGAACGACCCCTTGTGAAACCGAACTGTTTGGTATGTTATAATTTATGTTTATTAAAAAATCGTTGCAATTGGTCTAAAATTAATTTCTCAAAAATTTTACTGAAGGTAGGTAGTATTGAAATTGGTCTATAATTAGAGGGGTCTGATGTACTACCAGATTTAAATAAAGGTATTATTTTACTATTCTTCATAAGGTCAGGAAACTCCCCACAGTCGAGCTAAAGTAGGTGCTACAATGTCAATAATAGACTTGGCGACTTCTACAGAATTACCCCACAGATCTGCAGTCTTTTTTACATTTAAAGTGTGGAAGGTTTTAATTATATCTTTACAAGTAATATGTTCAAAATGAAATTCCGAATCGCAAACATTAACATTTTCAATAAGCAAAGACTCAGCAACAGAAGGTGATGAGTTTAGGGATTTTGTAGTTGAACCAGGAATATCTGAAAAGAAATTTTCAAAAGCCGCCGCGACTTGTGAGTCTGATTTTACTATGTTGTCATTGATAGACAGGCTGTAGTCATTATTTCATTTACTAGACCTTCCTGTTTCACTATTAATAATATTCCAAGTCGTTTTAATAACATAATTACTGTTTTTAATCTTTGAACTCAAGTAACACGACTTGGCCATCCAACAAACTTTTTTAAATAATTTCGAATAATAGGAGACATGACTCATTACCTATCACAACACAACTTTGTAATAAAATACAACCCAGGAAGAAACAACACAGAAGCAGACTGCTTAAGCAGAAATCCTGTGTATGAAAGCCACGAAAACGAAGAAGATAACTTGAAAACCGTAAATACTGTAAGGATTGAGGAGATATTGGACGACCAGAACAAAAATCCAACATAAAATACAAACATAGTGTTATTAGAGAAAATAGTATATATTACAAATGGAACAACAAGAAGGAAAAAACCATTTTGACCGAAGACTATAGTAAGAGATTAATTAAAAAGGTGCATGAGCATTTCTGTCATATAGGAATAAATCAGATTGAGTCAAAAATAAGACCTTTCTACACAGCACCAAACCTACTGGATAATATAAAATTGATTTGCCGTCAATGTGAAGTTTGTATAAAAAACAAATCAAGATTAAATAGAAATTATGGACTCATGTCACAATTAGGACCGGCACAAAAACCTTTCCAAATCATGTCTATAGACACAGTAGGAGGATTTGGTGGTAACAGGTCTTCAAAAAAGTATCTACACTTGTTGTTGGATCATTTCATACGTTATGCATACATTTCATGCTCCAAGACACTGACTAAGGACTTTATAAAACTGGTAGATCAAGTAATCAAGGATAATGATGTGGAGATATTGCTCACCGATCAATATCCAGCACTGAATTCAAAAGAGTTTAAAAATATTTAAAGGAACACTCTGTTAATTTAATTTTTACAGCAGTGGATGCTCCTTTTTCAAATGGTCATAATGAGAGGTTGAACCAGACGCTGGTAAATAGGATTAGATGTGCCCTGAATAGCAAAGGAAAAAACACAGCTTGGACAACCGTGGCAATGGATTGTGTGAAAGCCTATAACTCAACAAACCATACAGTGACAGGTTATTCGTTCCGTATCCGTTAAGTGAAGAACCAACCGATGTACTTCCAATGGAGCTTAAGAAAAAACAAATGGAACCTGGAGAACTGGAAAAAGACCGAAATGCAGCATTTCTCAGATCAAAAAAAATCACATGAATTAAACAAGGCCATTTTTGACAATAATAGAATAGACTACAAGTTCCAAAAAGGTGATATGGTTTACATAATGGACTGTAATAAGTTAAACAAATCTAAAATGGATGAAATTAGAATTGGTCCTTTTGAGATCGAAGAAATGATATCAGATTCACTATGTAGAATCAACACTGGAAAGAATAAAAAGGGCTTGGGATTGTACCATGTGACAAAGCTCATTCCCCAGTTTGATCACTCAAATTAACTCCAGCTAATTTGCACTTTTGAGGGGGGGAGATGTAAGCTTTGTACACTGTATGTTGTAGATGTAGCCTGATGTACGAGTATGTGTACGCCGCCTAATGAGCATGACGTTGCACACGAAGAATGACAATGACAGGAGACTCGAGATAGAGAATTTAAGCCTGCTCGTGAAGTAATTTGTTTTTCATTGTATAAAAGTAATAAGGAAAAGAAGTAAAGTTCCTAAAATAGCTAGTTTAACTAAGTAAAGTAATACAGTGTCTACCTACTAAAATATTGGAAGTTAAAACCTTTAATTGTCGATTTTTCTATTTTTAGGTTAGTAGGCCAGAATTCACGATGTGTCAATATTTAATCACAATTAATTTGAGTATTTTAATTTCATAATAAATGTAAACCTTTCTATTTTTAGATAAATCAAATTGAGCGTTATTTACTCCCGTACCATCTTACATATTATCTAAATAAGTACACAGTGAGTAATTTAATCATTGTAATTTTCAACTGTAACAGAAAACTGGACATATATAAGTTTGTGCTACAGAACATCTTACTGAATAACTTTCTCTATAGGACAGGACAAACATCACAATCGTGTTGACTCCATGAAGATGGTTGTTCAGCTTCACGTTCCGCCTTATCCTGAACAGGAATCTCCTAAAGTACCCATGCTTGGCACCTCTCTATGCACTCCTCAAACAGAGGACTTACTACCGTTATTGTGGCGTGCCCAGTACTGAGTTGCAACGGTCGTAACTGCCTTGTCACCATGAGATCACACCGGAGCTCTGTTCGCCGTGCTGCGATTTGTTGCAGCAGCGGAGTTTCGCCCCGATGTTTCAACTCCTCGTGCCACTCCCACATATGCATAAGGACCTTTGCCTCCAGATCCCATTATGGGATTTAGTATTATTACTTCTTTTTACTCATGATTTGACGTCACACGTCAGTGCCAGCTGGTGCCGAAATCTAGCGCCGGGGCTCTGTCTCGCATAGAGTCGCAGTATTATGCTGAGCAATGGCCGTTTTGCGTGGATTTGACGAATATTTTCCCCAGCTTTTCATATATTTTTGTTGGATTCAGTTTCTCTTTGCGTCATATTTACCGCAAATAAACGTAGTTTCTTTCTGTCTTTTTCTTTCTTCTTCAAACGTCGGAAGTGCCAAACAAAGTTCCACCGGCTATCGAGGACAAGTCCCAGGTACTTCATTGTCGACTCGACGCCTTTGTGAACCCCTTCTTTTTATATTTCGAGGTAGAAATCCTCATGGATGTCTTCGACCCTGAGATGGGGGGAGGGGTATGTCAGACTCTTTCTGACTAAAACCACCCCAGTGTTCCGTACGACACCTACGTTGGGTATCAATGCATCTTCCGCGATCCCCAACTGGTGCCGATCCGCGTCTGTGGCCCTCCTTACGCTACAGGGACTGAGGTGATAAACTCTCCCTCCGTACATCACAGAGAGGTGCGCATGGGACACAACGCGCCACCATATCGGGTACCAAAGAATAGGGGGCGACGTATATCCCCAGATCCGTTGCTCCTGAACCCATTTAGGCGGGCTTGAAGAGGGCGTTATCCATCCTCCGCCGACGCCCAGTGCACCTGCTGCGGGCCGGGTTAGCGGAAGATATCTTCCGCTCCCTTTCCCACCGTGTCCCGGGACTTCTCGCTTCCGACCATCGACCACATCTGGCAGCGACAGGTCCACTACCTACTCCTAAGACAAGAGCACGACACCGCTCCTGCCAAACAGAACATTCTGCCAGCGTATGCTGCAAAGTGTCCTCCCAGCAGTTAATACAGTGGTAACACCGGGCGTCCGGCTCCCTGTTTATGCGACACGGGTACTTCCCGAAGCTACCATACCCCGAGAGTAGCTGCGTCGTCCGAAACGACAGAGTGCCGTGCCTCCTCTTGCGCCAGCGCCGTAGTACTGGTTGGACCGCCTTGATGGTGGGGAGGCTGGCAGTAGGGCGTAAAAGCCTATCCAGCCAACCTGCCACCAGGGCTGCGTGAGGCTGCAACCGACGGCGTTCTATGTGTCGCTTCGTCAGTCGCTAGCCCTGCTTCTGCGCTTCTTCGCGCCACCGATACAGTGACGCGAGTATTTTCGCCTCGAGGTCCCACGGTGGGGATCCAGCCAGTACACAGGCCACCTCGTGGAAGATCGTGCGATATCCCCTGATGACTCTGACGGCCATTACTCTCTGCGGTTGTCGCAGAACAGCGATGCTGCCGGCCGTCAAGTCAGCTGCCCAGATTGGGGGCAGGGCGGCATAACTTCTACCTTCTTTTTGATCTCTGCTTGTACAATCATGTTTAGTTTATGGTGTTTTTCTGTGTACAATAAATTTATTATTTATACACGAGTCGGCCTTGTGACCGGGCTCACCGCAGCAGAAGCAGTGACCCCTGCGGTCCATCTCTGAGGTACTCTTCACCCTCACGTGGTTGCCCATCTGGCAGCGGAAGCATCTCTGGGTCAGGTGCATCAGATCTGGGTTCCAGTAGTTTGACCTGCGCAGAATCCCGGCGTACCAGGAGCCTTGGGCCCTCCCCGGTTATTTTCTGGGCCGCCAAAACGGGGCAACTCACCGTAACGGCTCACATCCCCGTGTTGTCAGGACGGATGGTACTTGCCCTCACCTGTTTGTCAGAGCATCCGGGCTCCAGTCTAAGTGACCCTTACCCGGGGGCCCGTCGGATGCCGAGCTCCTGAAAGTTCACCTTTGCTTTGGCAAGCACGTCGCAGTAGGTCCCGCCCCGTCTTCTCCGCTTCCGGCTGTAGTGTTATAACTACAGCTGTGGACTTCGGGTCGTGGAGCCAGGCCGCGACGCATTATTTCTTGCGCTGCTGCTGCCTTGCCTTCTTTTTGGTCGCCCGTTCGGCCTTGCCTGCCTTATTCTTTTTGCCTTTTGGCGTTGGCAGGAAGAGATTTAGCAGGTGAGGGCGACATTGGTGACCCTCTCACCGCCTGTGCTGGGGCCCCCGCGGGTGCCTGCTTGGGCCAGCTTTTTGTCTATCCCGACACTTTGATTGGGACAGCCGTGACGACGGTAAACTGAGGCTGCCTCGGACTGGCCTGAGGCTGTCTTCCACTGATTGGAGGCCGCCTTTGGCTGGCCCGAAGATGGCCAGCTTGCCACTAGCAGGAGGCGCAGGACAATGGCCTCTAGAGTAGAAAACCTACTCTGGAAGGCAGCGAGCTCCTGCTGCAGGAGGGTCAGCACCTGGTCCTCGGTAGGCAGGGGCCTGCCCTGCCCATGCCACAACCCTCCCCTGTGACACTTCTCGGGGGCCGGTTCCTTGGAGCACGGCCAAGTTCGCTCCATGGTGGCAAGCTTGAGAAGTGCTTCCTAGTTTTTATTGTGTTTCAGAATGTAGGAGTCTTAGGGTCGGTGTCAATGTTATGTTGGATAATAAAGGATTTGATTTGGCTGACAGTACTGAGCTATCAATGCGAGAAATTCTACATAGCTCTTAATAAAATTCACGATTCTTGCGCGCGGCTATTGAATGCTGATTTCTCGGGTAATCTATACTAACATAATTCTACTGTACGTGTCACTGAACTCCTCCTAAACGGCTGGACCGATTTGAATGAATTTTTTGTATGCGTTTGGGTGACACTCTGGATGGTCCCGACCCTTGCTCGAGCCAGCCCGCGCCGCTGAGCTTGTAGCTTTAAATTCACCCTTGAATAATAATAATTTCAAAACAGCCCGTCCTTTGCTGCCCTCGCGATGCGCTAAGCCGAGGTCCGTACGTCAGAGGGTGCCTTTAGCGAGTAGTCGCTCTAGTTTTATGTTTTTAAGCCCTGGTTGGAGGTCTTAATTTATTAAGGTAGCCACAGGCAAGTCCGATTAAGCAGCCTCATAGGTTGACCTGTACGATGTCATTAAAAAAAAAACGATCGTCAGTGGAGCGCCCGCTAAGCTAACGTATGGATGTGCTCATGCTTTACAGGTGGCAGCTACATCAGTAATATTAAATATATGTCTATTACTGCTTTTTTTTTCTCGGTACTACAAATAATTTCAATGTTCGAATTATGATAATTTCATTTCATTTCATTCATTTCATTTTATTTATTCGTGAACAGTTTACATTGTGTTGAATATACATGCAATTTACATAAAATTATAAGTAAGACCTATAAGTTATTAATTAACATTCCAAAAAAATCTAAATATAGTGCCTAACAGTTTCAAGTATAAAGTCGAATCAGTTTTAAAATATCGTACTACTAGACAATTCAAAAATAATATAATTATGATGTCAAACAATTTTAACGTACAATGTCAAAAACAATTTTAAAGTACAATGTCAAAAACAAATTTAAAGTGCAATGTCAATAACAATTTTAAAGTACAATGTCAAAAACAATTTTAAAATAATTTAATTATAAAATGTCAATGAGTTTTAAAATAGGATGTCAAACAGTTTTAAATATGATTTCAAGAGATTTTAGATTATAAATGATGTCAAAAGTTTTCTTAATCGGCATTACAGTGGCATCAGTTCCGATGTCATCAAATAGGAAAAAAAAAATTAAATTGCATCCTAAAATAATATCATAATATTAAAGCTGTCGCTTATCATCTAGGTACTCATCGACACTGTAATAGCCCTTCCTCAATAAATATGTCTTCAATTTGTTTTTAAATAAGTTTGCGCTATACAAGATTATTTTTAGTATACGCGAAACCTGAATATAGTTTGTTCAGAATCAGTAACTGAATCGATTCCAATAATTTTTACACCATGTTATATTTTGTACCAAAAATATTTAATTACGCTTCCAAGTAGGACACCGAACGACAATACGCATATTTTAAAGTTATCATGTCTTTCTCGTACTCAAACGTCCATTACACGGAGATGGTACGTACACTAGCTGTTTGTGGTGATCTGCATAAGTTTTTGCGTGGAAAACCAGGTAACTTATCAAGCTTATAACTTTGTGATTATTAATGATACAGTTTTAAAATTTTTTTCATAGATTCTTTACATAAAAATACTAGACCCGTGTTTCGGGTTTCGCATAAACAAAAATTAATGTTGTATATGCTTTTAAATTCTAAGGGAAGCTTGTTGTATAAAAATACTGATTGGTACCTGGGACTGTGATGAACCACGTTTAGTTTCGGTTGTGTTGTGTTAGGCAAGACTTTCCTACGTGTATTTACTCTAACTTGTCGTTGGTCATCAGTTTCAGATTTGTGCAAGTTTTTAACAAAACTGGTTAGCAGCACCAGTATATAAAGGCAAGGCACAGTCAAAATATTAAGTGTAATGAAATGTTTTCTGCACGAATCCGTCTGTTTTAAGCGAAGCATTGTCCTTAAGGCTCTTTTTCGTATTACAAATGCCGAGTGGATATTGTACTTATAGCTATTGCCCCAAAACTCAATACTTAATACTCAATTGACAGATGATGAGAAAAACTTTGCAAGAACATACTACGCTTACATCGAGCATCATTGAAACATAGTACCTTTGTGATTGTGCTTTGTCCTGCATTGCAAGGACAATAAACAGCTTGATGGTTTTTTTTATTAAATCTGTATGGTTTAAATAAATATATAAATATCTTTTTAGGACAACCAACACAACGTTATCTGATCCCAAACTAGGCAGAGCCTGTATTATGGCAACCAGACAACTGATAAACATACTTATATATTTCTAAATACATACATAATATAGATAAATTACACCCAGACACAGAACAAATGATTGTGCTCATAACACAAAGATTTGTCCTGGATGGGAATCGAACCCACGACCTCAGTCTTAGCAGTCAGGGTCACTAACCACTAGACTAACAGGCCACTCCATTCAGCAAAATAAGTGTGTGTGGCTTATTCTACGTAGACGCTGCGTTACAATTGAGTCTGTTAATACTTTTCTCTGACTATACTGTTGTGTTAATAGCGTTCGCACTTTTTTAATGTAACGTAATTAGATCTTTAATGTGAAAATATTTGTTATGTTTTAATAAAATCCTTTTCATGGACACTTCAAATACAAAATGTAAGAATGAAATTTACTTATGTGACAAAGTCTTAAATCTACTATATAAAACTTTACATGTAGGTACCAGCAGGCATAGCCGCTTTCTATTTCTACGACGAATAAACACAGCTCTTTCTATACATGGTGTCATTTCTTTTCTTAATTTTTGACATCGCACCGTAGAAATCCTTCTACAATCTGTTGTTTTATCTTTCCTTTCCAACGACCCTTGTCTAGGTCCTTTATTATGTAGACTGCTTTAGAAAAAAGTTTTCTATCCCAAACTGTCAAAATAACACTGACAACTGACAATTTTAGGTATTGAAAACTATTCGACTTTGTAAGCGCAATGTGCGACAATAGAAAACTTTCTAATCGACGGCCTCGAAGTATATATGTACCTACGTTTATTTACAAAATCATGATTTTTCAGGAGGGCGTTTTGTACTACGTATTATTACAACATTTAGTTAATAGGGCATAATCCACGGAAATTGTTAAGATAAATATTATTGTAAGATTTTTTTTGTTTCAATATACGATACTTTCAGACTTTGAGAAATTTTTTTTTGTTGCCTTTATAGACGAGACTTATTATTAAAATTTTAGAAATTATCTAAGTTTTCTGAGACAAATTAAGCACGGGAGTGAATTTCCTAAAAAATGCACTTGACTCTCTACTTTGCGTCCGTCGTCTACTCTTCAGTCGACCAAACGATGCTCGTGCTAAGCCTGCAGATGAACATTTAACATGTTAGCAGCCATATCGGAGTATGTGTCCAACACTTTTTATTCCGTCAGGCCTTGTCGGACTATATGATCGACAACACATACAAAATCTGAACATGTCTTTGCTGCCTGGCGGCTATGTTTTTGGAATAAATAATGTTGTTATGGAATAAATAAATCTATATTATGTGAAATAACACTAAGTACATTTTTTGACGTTTTCTGATTTTTACCATGGCAGTTAATGTGATAATGTTTATTTAGTTTCCTGCAAAGGAACAAAATGTCATGTCATTTTGATGATGAACATCTATTTATTTTCGAGAGCAAGTATTTATCGGTCCCGACTAACGAGATGTAGATCGTGGGTTCGAACCCAGGCAGGTGAATTACTTTGTGTAAATAACACTAGTTTCCAAAAAAAAAAAAAAAAAATTGTCCATGACATGAAACATGTACCTATTATTTATGTAGTCTATGGATGGTAATTAAAAACACAGTTTTATTTTATTTTTCCTAGCACGTCAAAATTCTGAGATGTAGAGGTCTTTGTTTTTTACCTACCCGCAATTGTTAAAATACGTTTATCATTCTATTTTGTAAACAACTGTATGATTCAAAATTCTTATCTTTATACCGGATGTAAGGGTAAGTTTGACTTAAACATAAAATAACAGAACGATGTAAAAAAAAAAAATTCCTAAAAAGGTTTAGAACGGATTTTGCCCCACAACGCCCGCAAATTCATGGATATGCGCATGAGTGACGTAATCACTACAACGACCGCCGGCCGTCCTGCCACCCACGCAACACATAAATACACATTACCTGTGATGTAACTTTCCCTTCATACTTTTCCTGGCTTAGGACAGGCACAAATACCTACCTTAGGTTTTGCGTGACGAGTCTAAATGTTTTGATTCGAAATGGCTTTTGATTCTAAATGATTTAAATATTTTTTTTTTTAAATAAACCAAACCATTGGGTAGGTACTTTTGGCGTATTTAAAAAGTTAATCACAATTTTACGTACAGTTCAATTAAAAATTATATTAAATTTACACTGATTGAATAAATCTACACTTACCGACCTACATAAACCTCAACACGTGTCCAAAATGGGATCCATTTACGGCCACGCATGCCTCTGCACGTTTTCGTAAATTGTTTCGCACTCGAGAAAGCACAAAAGTGTCATTTCTGATGTCTCTAAATGCACTACGAATCCACCTTTTCAGTTCCGACGTATTACTGAACTCAGTGGTATATACCCGGCGCTTCATTTCCCCCCAAAAATAAAAGTCCAGAGGGGTAAGGTCTGGCGAGCGCGGTGGCCACGCCAATGGCCCTCCACGACCAATCCATCGCAAAAAAATTTTCATTATTTTCGTTTGTCACCGTGTCGCGCATCCCTGCTATCGGCTGGCCGATTAGCTGTAACTCACGATGGTCCGTAGCAACCGTCAGCTAACTGGAAACCTGTGGTGTAGCAGTGAGCGCTGGGCTATGTACTGATGACGTCACCCCAGCGTGCGCTGTACCGACCTGTGCACTGCCCGGCTGACTCAGTGGTGGCGGTGGGCTTTCCCCCACCAAGAAGCTATCGCTCGCCTGCTTGCGTTCCGTAGCCCTCGGACGCTGTTGATGCACACTACCTTCGTCAACATTATCACATCTGTTTCTGTTTTTTTTCATCTACCTTCAAATTTCTATAATGTGGTAAATTCGAAAGGTTATTCGTTGATCCGTTTGTTAAGTCATTGATGTATTCATGCGATAACCCCACGGGCCCACTATCTAACCATGCTCCACGTTTTATATTTATTTTAAAAGCGGAGGTCGGCGGTAAGAAGTCGTTTCTTATCCGTAAAACTTCGGCCTTTATATCTTGTACGCTCTCACTAGTTGCATAATTGATTTTAATGTTCTCAATTTCCGTTTTTATGATTAATATGTCCTTTAGCACCTGCGAGCAATCTAAATTATCCCACAGTATTGGACCAACTTATCGAACTGTCTCACAACAAACACGAGGATATCATCTGGTTCCGTAGATTTGAAAAGGCTAACAATATCCGCGAGATCAAGTTCCTCTTTGCCTTTATTCTTTCGGACAATTTTTCGTTTCGGGTAGGGATTCGTATAAAAGCGTCTTCGATTTCTTTATTTCGTCACTAGAGAACGCCGATGCACATATTCGAACTAATGTTTCCTCGTCCACTATCGAGATTTTCTTTTGCACAAAACACGAGATTTGCTGTTTTCTGTTGTTGTCTCATCTACGATGAGATTGCAGCTACTACATTTTACTAAGTTAGTCATTTTACGCAAATCGATACCGCGAACCGAGAACACGCACCTGTCGTTGGTGGGTGTGCGCGCGTGACTGTAAAAAAATTAAAGCGGCTCCTGCCAAATCTGGGGGGTCCAAACGCTTCCTGCCGGCTCTACATGGGGGTCGTGCGGTCCATGGCCCTCTACGGGGCACCGGTGTGGGCTCCCTCATTGAGGATGCGCCCAGCGCGCCGGTTGAGTGCAGCCCAGAGGGTCATGGCCTCCCGGTTAATCCGAGGATACCGCACGATTTCGTGAGAAGCGGCGAGCCTCCTTGCTGAAGTGCCGCCATGGGATCTGGAGGCAAAGGTCATTGCGCACAGGTGGGAGTGGCGCGAGGAGGCGAAACGCCGGGGCGAAACTCCGCTGCCGCGACAAATCGCGGCACGGCGGACAGAGCTCCGGCAGGATCTCATGGCGACATGGCGGGTACGATTGTCGCAACCCTGCGCTGGCACACCACAATTGCGGCGGTGAGCCCCTCCTTGAGGAGTGGAAGGAGAGGCGCCACGGCGTCCTCACCTTCTGCCTGACGTAGGTTCTCACCGGGCATGGGTGCTTCGGTGGGTTCCTGTTCAGGGTAAAGCGGGAGGATACGCCCGGGTGTTTCCATTGTGAGGATCATTTAGGGGACACGATGGAGCATACGATGGAAGTGTGCCCTGCCTAAACTTATTATTATAAATTGTGTTTATAATAATACGTTTATGTTCAAGTTGATTATCGATAAAGTTGCTCATTGAAAACACGAATAAAACGACATTTTATAAAAATGAATCCTAGCTAGATCGATTTATCGCCCCCAAAACCCCCTGTATAGAGGAAAGTCACCAAATATGGAATACCATTTTGTTTTTGGGATATAAAAAAAAAACTTCATATAAATTAAATCAGTTTAATGTTTTTACTAATCAGTCATACATTTATATGTAGTAATTAACAGCCTTTAATCAAATATATTAGTTATGAAATTAAAATTTAACACAAAAAACAATATCACAAATGAGTAACTAAATATGGAATAGGTACCCATATATGGAATATAAGCATAAATCAACATAACAATAACAAAAATGGACATTAATATCTTTGAGATCAATTAAATGAATATAACAAATTGTGATCAATGAAAGAAGTTATATAATTACTTGCAAAAGTCACAGATCCAAGTATCAAACTCTGGACCAGCACAATCATAATGTGCCCAGAGCCCACACATCAAGCATTTAATCCAGCTTTCTCCACTTTTATCCATGGAAAAAAGTCTTGAACAGAACATACATTCTGCATCAGCAGAGTCAGGAGGTACTTGGTCCATCAACTCATCATGTTCACTACCTTCATCAAACTGGATAACGTCTAGTTCCTCAGAATCTTCTTCTTCACTGTCATCCTTATTTTTCTTCGTTTGTTTGTTTCTATTCGCAGTTTTCTTCTTATTCTTTGTCTTGACTAGTTTATTTTCTTTTTCTTGTCTCTTCATATTTTTATTTTCTAAATCATTTTTGTAGGGAGAAGATGTTATGACTGCTGCGACAGCAGCTTTTCTTCCCCTGCTAGATACTTTTCTTCGTTTCTCTGGCACTGGACTTATGGCATGCGGAGACACCAGACCCAAACTGCTGCGATTAAGCCCAGAAGTCGAAGGTGCAGGTTCAGGTTGTAAATTAGCAGTTGTTTGTGGTGCAGGTATTTCTACCAGAACTTGACCAGTTTCAGATCTTGATTCCAGCGGAGGGATATTGGTTGTACAACCGTCTATTACAGCATTTTGTTTCGCAGCAATAAAGTCCACATCACTGAAGACATTTTTATTTAAAGGCCACAATCCAGTGACTTTGAATCCGTTGGCTGCAATTTCACCTGTTTCAAATAGGATTTGCCAAACAGCTCCACAATATCATATGGACTGTGGTCTATTGTTGTCTCTAATCCACATGCGTATTTCCTCACTATAGTATGTTTTTAAAGGCCCCATGAAAGTCTTATCTAACGGCTGCAATTTATGAGTCGTATGAGGAGGTAACGAAACTATGTCCACGTTATTTTCCCTAGCAATATCTATTATATCGATATTGTCAGTATGACTATAGTGTCCATCTAGTATCAATAAAACCCTCGATTCAGGAGTCGGGTTGGTGTGTTGAATAAAGTGCTTGAACCAGTTTGTAAAGATGTTCATTTGTATCCACCCTGATGGATGTGCAACTCCGACTGCTCCTGGAGGACAGCCTCTCATTAGCTGGGCACTCATATTTTTTCTGGGAAAAATAATGAACGGTGGCACAAAATGACCAGTAGCATTCATGCAAACAACTATTGTCATCAGAGATCCTCTTTCTGCTGAAGTCAGTGCAGCTATCTGGCGTTTACCTTTGTGGCCGATGATTTGTGGTATCTTAATTTGTACTATTGTGAGGCCTGATTCATCCACGTTGTAAATACGATTTGGTGGATAGTTATTTTTAGTGTAAAGCTCTTCAAGGAGGTTGAAAAAAGCTTCCACTTTTTCTTGATCAAATCCAAATGCTCTGGCAAATGATGTACCAGTCGGTCTTCTTATCGAAAGTTTATCTTTATGACGATTTAAAAATAACTTTAACCACTTTTTTCCAGCCATACCTGATTCACCGAAGGGATTCTGCAAATTGTTTCGCTTTGCTAGCATGAACGCCATACGGCGAAGATCAGTTCTTGTTAAACCGTGAAACTTGCTCTCCATTATTAGTATGTATTCTACTAGCTGACGTTCAAGTTCGGAGCCCAAGATAGTTTTTCGTTCTAATGTAGTAGCTGCTGCCACTTCTGGAGACTGTTCATCTTTTTGGCAGAGACGAAATAAAGTTGTCCTAGGCACTTGAAAATGCTGTGCCGCTTTCAAATACCCCATTTTCTTTTCCCGGACGAATTTTATAGCTTGTGCCATTTTTTCTTCATCCCAGGTTTTTCGTTTGGTTGATTGTGAACCGGACATTCTAAAAACAAAACATTACATATATTTTTAAAGAAATAATAGCAAGTATCTATCATATGAAATATTAAGACCTAATTATGGAATATTCCATAATTAGACACCGACGACTGTCCATATTTGGATTTTTATACTAGTTCATAAACTTCTAAATATTTTTTCAAGTCACAATATTTTAATGACAAAAGATCACAAAATGGTGAAATAAACATAATACCGATATACTAAATAGTATAACACTTATGTATATAAACATAACAGCTGGTAATACTCATTTATTACTTACCTTTAAAATTTTCTGCACGACAACAAAACAAAACACGCCTGCCACACGTGAAGCGTTCGCGCAACTGACTCGATGGTGTGAGTGCGATAGTTAGTAGACCGAATGAAACAGAAGATGGTCGAGTGTTGCGTTTCATACTTATAGTCTTAGAGAAATGAAGGTATTACATATTAGGATACTATTTCATATTTGGTGACTTTCCTCTACTAAATTTTATAAAAATCGTTGGAGCCGTTTCCGAGATTCAGATTATATATATACATATATATACAATAATTTCTCGTTTAAAGATATAAGATTAAGTGAAAATACTCGTAAAAATGCCAAAGTTAAGCAATTATGACGTGTTAAGTTTAGGATCTACATTTATTTAGGTTCCTATGTCTACCCGAAACTTTTATTAGTTGTTATCATATATAGCTATTAGTAATAATATTTTAATTCCAAGTGCCATTAAAATATTGAGACTGATTATACGTATAGGTATTATGATCAGAGACTGACGATTATATTTCCTTCCTTGTGATTTAGTTATAAGAAAGTATACATGCTTCGTTTACTACAACAAAATATTATGTCAAAGAGACTTTTAATCGTGTTTAATAGATATTTAAGTTTGATTCTGTGATTTGATGTTCCCTGCAAAGAAAGTACGTAGGTATAAAAAACAACAAAGAATTCTACGCGTTAAAGTTTTTTTTTAAGTTAATATTTAAATAGTCAGGTTATGCCATGTGCCTTAAAAACTTTTAAAAATGTCTGATTAAGTATGAACTAAAAATGACAAACAAAATTGTAATCGCAATGGCATCAATTGTCACAAAACCAAAACTAAAACTTAATTTTAAGTAATTACGTATCATTTTAGTAAAAAAATGTATTTTTTTCTGATAAATTGAAAAGTTTTGAACAAATCAAAAGTGAAAATAAATCCATAAGCTTATTGTTTTTAAGTTTACAGCCGTTTTTTACCGTCACCAAACTGACCTCAAATTAGCTATAGTGTCCACTTAATTTTAGTTTTTTTTTTACATAATATTTAAGCAATTTATCGGAAATAAAGCATAATTTGCAGTACAACAGACTGTAAAGAATGTTAGGAAAACCTCAATCAATTGAAAAATGTATGTTTAGAAAAACCCCTTAGTTTTCCTTTTAAATGAAAATGCCCATATTATACTAATGTAAACAGTTCATTACTTAGACTTGACACAGTAACCGATTAATTCGTTTTCAGTCGTGATGTCTTTCATAGATAACAATAGTAGACATGTTTCTCGTACGTTTAATATTACTTAATAGGAACGAAGTTTAAGTGATTATAGTACCTACCATCGATTGTTAAATTATCAGTTCAAGTTTAGCTACTGAAAACAATGTTCATAGACATGAAAAAAACTGATATAAGGAAAATTCGAACAAAAATTATTACAAGAAACTTGGTTGACAAAGACGTGCAGTCGATGCTACTGCCTTTGAATTTGATGCAAAATATAATGTTCTGTCCAAAATATCTAATCAAGAATAATTTTATTGCTCCAATTGGGCTCATACATCATTTTGTGTCGTTGTTGGGAACTGGCATATTTATTTATGCATTATTTCATAGACTTTACATTCTGTATTCTGTTCAAACAAGGGAAAATAGTCTTTATACACAGTATGTGATTTCTTTGTTTGAATGCGGATACTACACTCTCGCACTTGCAACAAACTTTTTCGGTGGCATTTCCAATTCTAAAATATATATTTCATTCGTTTTGGTTTTCCAAAACATTCACAGGTTCCTTAATGATAGAAAAAGATCTAAGAATATCACTTTTTGGAATTGGTTCAGTATCATTATGGCTAGTAGTTTCTTTGCCACCATTTTTATCAGCTGCATTTTAAAACTAAATTTGCCTTACTTCTATATTTTGAGTTGTTACTCCCTAGTAAGCTTTGATTTCAATTACATTTATGCCATTCGACTACTGAAATTTTTGGAAGATAAAGTCATTTTATGGAATACTCGTGCAATGATTTCACAAGAAATTGAAGATGTGGATGAAATCAAAGGAATGCTTAATGCTTACGATGATATATTGAACTGTTATGAAATCTACAAAGCGTGTTTTCAAAATATTGTAAGTTTATTGTTAATAATTACTTATACTTTAATTTTATACACAGATCTGCGTCCTTCAATTCTAGAGTGTACATTCTAGCCTGCATACCATATTTCAGCTAAGGTAGGTAGTGTTTTTAGGGTTCCGTTGCCAAATGGCAAAAAACGGAACCCTTATAGATTCGCCATGTCTGTCTGTCTGTCTGTCTGTCTGCCTGCCTGTCTGTCTGTCTGTCTGTCTGTCTGTCTGTCCGTCCGTATGTCACAGCCATTTTATTCCGAAACTATAAGAGCTATTCCTTTGAAACTTGGTAAGTAGGTGTATTCTGTGAACCGCATTAAGATTATCACACTAACATAGAAAAAAAACAATAAATTTTGGGGTTCCCCATACATAGAACTGAAACTCAAAAATGTTTTTTTTCATCAAACCCATACGTGTGGGGTATCTATGAATAGGTCTTCAAAAATGGTAATGAGGTTTCTATTATCATTTTTTTCTAAACTGAATAGTTTGCGCGAGAGACACTTCCAAAGTGGTAAAATGTGCGTCCCCCCCCCCCCGTAACTTCTAAAATAAGAGAATGACAAAACTAAAAAAAATGTATAATGTACATTACCATGAAAACTACCACCGAAAATTGGTTTGAACGAGATCGAGTGAGTAGTTTTTTTTTAAAACGTCATAAATCGTAAACCGCAATTTACCTTACATTCAATCAACTAAAATATAAAAATTAAAAAATATATATATTTTTAAACCGAAAATACCTACAGGTTTGTACGGAACCCTCGGTGCGCGAGTCCGACTCGCACTTGGCCCGTTTTTCTGGTGTTGGTTTGTCTTGGCGAGGGTCAGATCCCCAGAAAAAACTTGACATTTAAGTTGAAAAACATGTGCTTCCACATATATTCAACATTCCATGGGCCAATGTATAATTGTACGCAATATTGAAAGATTTATCACATTGATTTAACACCATAGACTTCTTACACAAATATTCCTGAAATCTGTATGTAAAGAAATAAATTAAAAAAAAACAAATTCTTGGCTCCTACTGAGCCTATAATTTTATAAAAAATATAAAATTTAGTTCCTTACTTATTTCGAAAATCAATGGGGTCGGCTGGAATACACAATTTTCGTCGAAGCAGTATTTTAGCACGAACTTTTGCCAGCGCCTTCGCCCGTGTATAATACATTCCTCTTGAACTACTCTGTCTAATTAATTAATACCGCATCAAAATCCGTGGCGTGGGCGGCTTTGTTTTATTCTATGTAGAGATTACACGAACATATATTTGAGACCCGATCAACAAGCCCGTTCATTTATTATCTCACACGGTATAGTTTGCGAAACATTCGTTTTTAATTTTGTAGCTTGCACCCAAAACATATTACACGTCCAGGTTTGGCTCACAGAAATTTATAGTTGTACCAAACAACTTGATCAATGTATTTGATTTAGAGCAAATTGGCTGTGACAATAAGATATCTGTCTGTCTGTGTAAGGGTTCCGTTTCTTCATTATAACATACGTAATCCTAAAAGCATGGAAACGAATTCTAAATTTCTAATATAAAGTTATTGCTTTATCAATTTCAGATACTTTACTACACCATAGAAGTTTTTATTCACTTTTTAGTTTATTTTCAAGTAGCACTTGTAATTATAAAAGAAGGCATGAAACATAACGAATTTGTAAGTATGTAAAAAATCGTGTATTTCACTTCTTTTATGCCTGCACATGTTATAATATTGTTGGTGCGTGGTGTTTTTTTTTCAAATGTTTTTTGTTTCAATCGTTTTTTTTCCAATTTGTTGTTTATTTTTCTGTTTCGTCTTTTTCACGCTTTTCTCTTTGTTTTGACATGATAGACTGGAAAAAGTGAAAAACATGTGTACGTGAGTTGTGTATGCATTTTTCTGTTCTGCGAAATTCTGTGTTTTATTACACATTCATTATTTAAGATTATAACAATCATCATCGGCTCCGGACACACGTGGTGGAAGACAGCCCACTCCCACACACAAGAAGAGGCCTGCACCCTTGTAGCGGGAATATTATATATCACCTATACAATGGTCAAAACCTACTATCTTAACAGGCGGTTTAAATTGCCTGTCGATTTATTTCAATTCGCTTGAGTATCACATAATTGTGGTTATGTACTTTCTTAATGTTTTTTTTAGGAAATTGCGGAACTCACAATATTATACGTTTATTTTTGGTCACTGAAAAATTTTATGTTGCAAGTAATATTATGTCAGCATTGTGAGAAATTCTACGGGGCTGTAGAAAAGGTTCAAGACTGTTGTGCTATTATTTTAAACTCGGATTGCACAGGTATTATTAATTGATAATTAATATTTAATTTGTAGGTTTTTTTTTTACGTTTGCATGTAGTAAGTTCAGTCCCTTCTATATGATTAGAAAAGTCACAATATAAAATGTCACAATGAAAAACTGTCACTTTTAGACTAACGTTTGGAAACTTGCTTGAACAAACGAATGTTATCATAAATAAGTTATCGTCCACGATGCTACTCAAAAGTAACCAGATATCAGTGGCCAAAATATCACAGAACTAGTAACGAAGATAAATTCATTTGCCAATAATATAGTGAGATAGGTAAAGAAAACCTTCTTATCCTATCACCAGACCGCACGAGTGAACGGAAAATCCTAGTATTTCAATGTTGATTCACGCTCAACTCATAATTGCAAACTAAATAATAATTTTTAATATAATACTTTAATTACAATAACGCAATTTTATTAGGTGAACAGAAAAGGATGTTCCGGAATGTACAGCGGTTACATCGAGCAGCATTTAGAAAGATCCGTTTGTGTGGTCTCTTCAACGTTGATGCTGTGTTAGTACTGAACCTGATGAGTCTTCTCACTAATTATATTGTTGTGCTGCTAACCTTTGCCTTTTTGTAATAATTATTATATCTTTAACTTTGTTGCTACTGTTTGTTTCTCAAATAAAGTTAAATAAACTTTGTACCATTACATATTATTGTGAAAATTATATTTATATTATTGTAAAGAAAATTATTGACAAAATGTTGTTCAATTAAATTTGATAGGTCCGGAGATTTTTGGCTAGGAATGGAGTTTGTTCGCCAAATTACACGAAAATCTTTAAAAATCATTGCATCGGCACAAAAACTATGAAATTGCTAAATGAATGTTTATCTGTTTGTTAAAAAAAAATATCATGTTTTGCAGAAAGTTTGTTCGTTAACTTAAAAGCGTCCTGTTCTTTTATTTTACTAAGGGTTTGAACGCATTTAAATTTTATGTAGCATTTAGTCACACAAAATTAGTCTTTGCAAGAATATTCCTCGAAAGTTTTAATGTACATAGGTGGATCTTTAAAACTGTGGATGTGAGAATTTGTTTGGCATTGCTTAAATGAAGTTGATTAGAAGTAAAGTATCTTTATTGTGCATAAGTAGACCTTTAACTTACATATGGGCATATGTACGTTACAGGTCTACATATGCCCACAATAAATGTTCGACGCCAGGCCAAGGCCCCGGCCATAGGATTTTATTAGCGCAGTGGAAGCTATGAATAATAACTATGGTGGGCCTTGGGACAAGAGTGGCTGCGAACTGTCCGCCGTGCGCGGAGCAGATTAATACAATATTCAAAAGACTCACCTGGTTGAAGAAAACCGAAAGCGGAGCCTACCTGGATTTATGTATATAAATGAGTGTATATTGTATTGTGTAGTGACGCTGTAAGTATTTCTCAGGATACCAGGCCGCTGCAATACGCTAGAGGTTTTCTCTGCACGCGGTCTCCAAAATGGCTCACTATAACCTCAAACTATTTCAATCAAACAAACTGAACCCGTATTATTTCGTCAAAAGGGGTTGGTTACACAAACAAACAATTGGATCATGACAAATTGTCCACAAATCGATCGATTCAAAAGAATTAATTAACAAAAGGGTCGGAACGCCAAATTCAACGACCGTCCATCTTTTTTCAAGACCAAACCAAAAAGTCAAAATCAAACTGACAAGTGACAGTTGTCACTCTGTTACACGACATGATGCGTTAGGTGCACATATTAAACAAGTCAAACGGGACGGAACATCTACCCCCCCCCGGACGGGCCTTCCCGTCCGCTAATCAATTGGCAATCTTGACAAGGTTGCGTTTTATCAGTCCACTTGACGCGCTGCTGGAGGATGTGCAAATACTCCAAGCTCCAACGCTTCCAAAAACTCTGAGCGAGCTGCTGCACCAACTGAAACTGCGATAGCCGATTTTGGCTCACATCGACAAAAGGGTACTCGGGCAGGGCGACAAGTGGCTGTCCAATCAAAAAATAGCCCGGGGTTAGGGCCTCCAAGTCGTTCGGGTCCGAAGACAGCGGGCACTAATGGACGCGAGTTCAATACAGCTTCAATGCGGCAAAATACCGTAGCTAACTCCTTGAAGGTGAGAACGGTGTCTCCCAACAATCTGCGCCAGAGTCCCTTTGCCGCTTTCACCGCGGCCTCAAAAATACCCACCCCCCAATGGGGGCAAGCTGGCAGGTCAAAACAATAACAAACAACAAAAACAACCAAACAGCAACAACAATAACAACTAAACAACAACAATTTAACCAAATGGCCCTCTTTAGGCAACAAAGGGGGGTGACGGGCCCCATAAGGAAGGCTAGAGTGCCTCAACCGTCCCCCAACACGCAAAAGACCCATATCGTCCAAAAAGGGGTTCAACTTACTAACAGCTCCCGAGATAACGTTCAACAATTTGTCGAGGGAGCTGTATCGATTCAACAAAAGTCAGGGTCAAACGGTATAGTGTTCATGCTATACTTACACTTTAATTCATGATTCCTAATACCTATTTATCATCCTTTTTATTTGTTTCTATGTTTACACTATTCATACTTTACTTATTTTTATTTGTTTATATGTCTACACTCAGCAAATCGATCTAAATACGTTTATTAGCTGAAATAAAATATTAACTCAAATTTTCATGTTGTGACAAGCCAAATTGTCAACTGTCAATTATTATTCTGCTAAGTCTATGAATGGCTACTTTATGGTTTATATAATTTAAATTATTTTTATCAGTATGTCTAGCTATTTGATTTTATTAATTATTAAGATTGTTTACTAAATAACTTAACTTAAAATTATATTTATAAAATTCTTTACGCACTCATGTGGCCAGCTACATGCACTCATGGATATGTCCTGGCCGACTACACTTGTCAAATGAGATGATGGCTACAAGAAAACTAATATATTGGAAAACATTTTGGAAAGGGAAGACGACTTTGATATAAAAACGGGCGTTCGAACCGCTGACGGTCCATTACTTTGGAAGACTGTCTACACTCTGGAAACCACTTCTCTGGAAGCCAGTCTACTCTTTAAGACACTACTCTTGAAGCCACTACTCTGGAAGCCAGACTACTCTTGAAGGCACTACTCTGGAAGCCAGACTATTCTTGAAGGCACTATTCTTGAAGGCACTATTCTTGAAGGCACTACGCTTGAAGGCACTACTCTGGAAGCCAGAATATTCTTGAAGACACTACTCTGGAAGCCAGTCAACTCTTGAAGTGTTCTACTCTGGAAGCCAGTCTACTCTAATTTTCATTTAATAAATTGTATCAGATCTGCCCTTATCCATTTCATTCATTAAGCAGATACGTAACAACGGAGAGTCCTTCGTTCCAACAGCGAGCACCTTGAGCTCGGGCAAAGGACCCGACATCAAGACTGGCGTTCGAGGCCAATCATCCTCGGGTCGAGTCAGCCAGTCTGGTCCCCACCATAGGGGGCGAGCAATCAGGCGGGGTGCCATGCACCCACGTAAGGCCACGTCGCCTGGGTTCAAATCTCCAGGCACGTGCCTCCAAATCAAAGGCGTTTCAGAATTTTGAATCTGGGACACTCGGTTCGCAACAAAGACCTCCAAAGAGTGGACTGACGTCTTCAACCAACACAAAACAATTGACTGTCCGTCCAGGCGTAAGAAGCCCGAATGTCCACAGTTCCACTTAAAATGTGAGCAACGTGGTTCAATAGACGCACAAGAAGCGCCGCCCCTGACAATTCTAACTTAGGGATGGTCAGTGCCGTCCGGAGAGGGGCCACCTTGCTCTTGGCCAAGATCAGTGACAACTTCACCTGGCCTGTCACGCTGACGGTGCGCAGATAAACAACAGCTGCATAACCGTGCGAAGACGCATCACAAAACCCATGAAGGGTAGCAGTGTAGCTCCCAGGGGGGAGAATAGCGCAGGGTAACACGACCTCGTTGACTGCAGGGAGTGCGGATACAAATTGAAGCCAATCTTCCAACAGGGTTTCCCGAAGTGGCTCGTCCCAACCAAGTCCCGTAGTCCAAAGCCGCTGAAGAAAACATTTCGCCCAAAACAATACACAAACAATACACAAAAGGCAACCCTGGGCTCCCGTGTCCAAAATGGCACGGACCACAACAGAGTCCCCCGTGGGCCCCCCAGACCCTGACCGATGCCGTTGGCAACAAAACCGTATTGATCTGAGGGGGTACCTTAGCGGGGCAGGCGCCAAGTTCCTAAGAATGCCTGGGCGGCGACCGATCGCCGCACCCAGGCTCAAGTCTTTCCCGACGAGGATGGAGGTCAAATTCTTCGTCCGCGTGGTGTCCCGAGCCACGCGCCATCGCTGGAAGGGCATATCCCACCGGATGCCTGAATGGCGGGGGGCGTGACTCCAAACGGGGACGTTCCGCCAATGAAGGGGAGGGAAGGCGGTGCTGGTCTGGCCAGCGCTGCCTAGCAACAACTGCGTAATCGCCTTTACGCGGGGAGACCAAATGGCGATCGCGCGGCTCCCGATCAACTTGCGCGGGGGTTGGAGTGCGGTGCTCAAAATTGCGGGCCTCTCCCCGGTTCTGAACAGGCGAGCCAGAAGCCCGATGACCTACTCCATGGTAACCCCCCGTGCGCGAACCTTCATCAGAGGCTGTTCTGCCAGCGTGGTTCGCGTTAGCGCACAATATGTCCAAATGGGACCCCCTACAAAATCTACAAGGGCGGGGGTTGGGGCAGTCCCGATGGAAGTGAGCCCCCAAACATGAGAAGCACAGGCGGCGTGCATTGGCAATTCGGTGGCGGACACTCACGTGCAATTTTAAAAAGGTCGCGCAAGTTGCGATGCCATGCCCCGTGTCCCTACAAAACTCACAAACAGGACGACTCTGGGTGCCAGCAAAACGAGTGGCGGGGCGACTATCAACAGGCCCGCGAGCCCAAGTCCATCCCTGGTCTCGTGGCAGGGAAGACGGTTGGCGTGACTCGGAGGCAACGCTAGAGTTATCCACAAACCGACACTCATCCTCCAAAAATTGGACGAGGTCACCAAATGGGGGGAGATGTGTGACACTATCCCCACCATACTTTTGCTCGAAACGAGCCCTCAAATCGGCAGGAAGCCGTTGCAGCACAACGTGCACCAAAAGGTAAGACCAATGGTCCACCGGCAACTCCAATCGCTTTAAAGCGTTGGTCGCTGCCACCAACGGGTTCAACAGGTCAGTACGCAATGCTGACAAACTAGTAATGACCGGTAACCCCAAAATCAATTTAATATGCACGTCGGCCAAACAACGTTTGTTTTGGTACCGCCGGGTGAGTAGTTCCAAAGCGGTAGGGTAGGCTGAGTCAGTCACCGACAAATGCTGTACTAAGGCTCGGGCCTCATCTTCCAGGACAGACAACAAATAGGCCAACTTTTGGGCGGGTCTGAGGTCCGAGCGTGCATCAACCAAACTTTCAAAAAGGTTTTGGAACCCAACCAATGGTCCAAGCGACCGTCAAAGTGTGGCAGTTCCAAAGTAGGCAGTCTACTCAATAGTCCGGGACCTGAAACAACCGAGGTCTCCGGTTTGACCTGGAGTGGTGTCCGGCTCTCCAATATTTCCCGAGCACGTTGACCAATGACATCCCCCAGGTCCAAGATCTGGTCGTAGTCAGCAAGGACCTTATCACGTGCTGCCTGGTACAACACTTCCAGATCCACTTCACAAATGAACTCGTTGAAGCGGGTGAGCAGAGCATCAATGTTGCCGAGTCTCAGGTTCAACTGCTCGAACCGAGCAAGCGTGACCCCTTCAAGATCCAGGCGCTCAGCGGTCGCTGCAGCTAAAGTGAACCACCGTAGTTGTGTGGTCAATCCACTGATTGCCTCTCTCACCGCTTTGAATGCCATTGCACAAACAATACAATTCAAATAAACCAAGCAAAAAATAATTAAATAACAAAGTTCAACAATAAACTGCTAAACTGCCAGTCAACAACTCAAGAAATAACAAAGTAAATACAAAGCAAACAGTTGGTTCTAATCTAATGAACAACAATAAACTTTTATTTTAATTCAAAACCAATGTCAACGTTCAAAAATTCAATTTTAAATTCAATTCAAAAATTCAAATTCAAATTCAATTTCAAAAAATGCCAATTTCAAATGTCAATTTTCACAAACAACCATGTCAATGGTACAAAAACTCCCATATTTTAATGTCTTCCAGACATTCAATACAACAGGTCAGAACCTACAAGGGGTTGTAACATAGCCCAATCCAATTAACTCTATTAGCATATGTAATCCGGCTGACTTTGGTAACATTATTTTACTTGTCTCAACAATTCAATCAAATTAATACAAATAAACAATCAATTACGGCTAACAAACATTTACAGCGAATTACTACTTCTCTTTAGAGACTGCCAAGCAATTAGCTTACTGTAAATTACTATTTTTTGTTGGTTGTACATCTTACAACCACGCTCTGCTACCAAAAATGTTCGACGCTAGGCCAAGGCCCCGGCCATAGGATTTTATTAGCGCAGTGGAAGCTATGAATAATAACTATGGTGGGCCTTGGGACAAGAGTGGCTGCGAACTGTCCGCCGTGCGCGGAGCAGATTAATACAATATTCAAAAGACTCACCTGGTTGAAGAAAACCGAAGGCGGAGCCTACCTGGATTTATGTATGTAAATGAGTGTATATTGTATTGTGTAGTGACGCTGTAAGTATTTCTCAGGATACCAGGCCGCTGCAATACGCTAGAGTTTTTCTCTGCACGCGGTCTCCAAAATGGCTCACTATAACCTCAAACTATTTCAATCAAACAAACTGAACCCGTATTATTTCGTCAAAACGGGTTGGTTACACAAACAAACAATTGGATCACGACAAATTGTCCACAAATCGATCGATTCAAAAGAATTAATTAACAAAGGGGTCGGAACGCCAAATTCAACGACCGTCCATCTTTTTTCAAGACCAAACCAAAAAGTCAAAATCAAACTGACAAGTGACAGTTGTCACTCTGTTACACGACATGATGCGTTAGGTGCACAGATTAAACAAGTCAAACGGGACGGAACAATAAAGATACTTTGACTTTTGACTTTGACTTTAGAGTTAAATGCAACTTGACCTAAATATAGAGGCCCCTATTTCTGGTACTAACCATAACTTAAAAGATCGTTTATAAATGTTATAACTTTTTAGTATTTTAGGGTAGAATTCAAATAATCTTTTGAGATTCGTTCTTCATGATTCGTTCCGTTGAACAGTGAACAAAATCGAAATTGGTGATTCCACTGCACAACTTTATCTTCCAACAATTTCATATATTTAATTGCATTAGTTATTTCAATATCAAAAACTATAATAGTTATTGCATTAAACATAAAATGAAACGGTAGACTAGGATAGAACACGCGAGTGTAAATGAAAAATAAAATAAAACACAAATTATCACGATCATATAAATCCAATTGTTCCTTGTAAAACATTTGAATTTGACATCGCAGTTGAGTACTCTATGCATTTTTTGAATGATCAATATAAATAGCACATTACTATTCAATAGAACCAGATTACACATAAAGTTAATAAAAAACCAGTACATTCAAGGAAAACGTCCCAAAACGCGCCGTATTTCTGCATACTAATTATTGTATGATGTTCTACATCATTATCTGATATATGATAAATCCTATAATAATACACAAATATCGATGTCACTGTTCCACATAGCAACAAAAATCTATATAAGATATCATTTGGAATTATCACATCGTTTTTGATGCGAAACTTAGGCCTTAACAAAACAGTTTGCGTTAGGAACAAAGGTAGAAACATTGACTGCGAAACTTTATCAAGAATGTTATCAAAAAGAACTTCTGTTCGTAAATGTTGGACAATATTTCGTTCTCATGATAGGTAACATTTGAAAGCACTTTCTGAATGTGTGTAAATACTTATGAAAAGAAAATATGCAAGAATTTTATAAAAAGGACATTATTGATTAGTTTTTTAAATTAAAATGGATTGGGAAGGTACCATAATGGCAATCACTTATAAATCATAATTACAATCATAAGTGTTGTTGTTTTGTAGTTATTGAATCCCTTCGATGGAACTGCGGCTATAGGCGAGCCTTTAGTCATGCACAATCACGTGGAAAAGTGGAATTGAAGGAAAAGATAGGTACTCACTCATCTGCACAGTCGACGGCTTTTCGGTGGCACCACTCCGTTCCAAAGTCCAGGGACGTCCCTGATTGACACTTAACACTTCACAGAATTGTTACAAGTCTTTGTAGGTAGGTTTTGTTAGAACCTGGTGGATTTATGTTTTATAACCAGCAGCGGAACGCACGCGCCACGTTGCTACTCCAAGTTCTTGAGTGAGACTGAAGAGATTAATTGAATCCGGAAGGAAATAGAGAATGAACGAATAGAATTAGAGGGATGGTATGGAATTAGAAAGTACTGTGATAGTGCATTACTCAATTGAATGTTTTTCTTTTTATATTTATTTTGATACTTTAACATTCTTCCCCCTGCTAGAGAAATCATGGTGCCTGAACTCTACAATTAAGCTACGTCCACATAAATCAAAAACTGATAATATTATATAAATGATATGGTTGATGGATATGCAAATAATATGATGTATATTTTATTAATTCAATATTAAATTATGATATAAATGTAGAGAAAATTTAATTATGCCCATCAGGGAGAGGACATAATTTTACTAAAGTTCTGTCAAGAGTACCTTGAGCAGTTTTGACAGTGGCTGAACGAGGAATCCCATCACGACCAGGATATAATTTTATTATCTTACCAAGCCGTCATCGTAACGGATGATAACATTCATTTTTAATCATGACTAACTGATTGATGTGAACGTCACGTGAGGATTCATTCTATTTCAAATGTTGCGTCAAATGGGTTAAGTATTCCGAGTGCCATCGTGACCAAAAGTTCTGATGCATTCGTTGCAAAAGTTGCCGACGTGTCAGACGGTTAGTTGGTATGTTTGTATAATTTGGTGTTGGTAATGTTTTTAATGGTGCTAACGTTAAAAAATGGCCTGATGTGAGTGCCGTGATGTCACTGGGATCCGAACTAATGGAGTATAAAGGCCTAGAATTTAAAAAGGATTCCACCTGGACAAATGTTTTATGTACACAAAAGTATAAAACACGAAATAACAGAAGATTTATACGAACTGGGTAACCACTACCTATGGATACATACAGACAAACTTTCATTGAACATCGGAGCGATATATAAACCAGGTGAATCCAAAGTAAACAATTTCTTAGACACTTCATAATATTAATACTAGAAATAAGGACAAACTACGTGCTCCCTTTCACCGGCTTCATAAGGTTAATAATTATTTTGTTGGTCTTGGTATTACCTTTTATAACAAGCTTCCCTCTGCTTTACTAGATTTGCAGTTTAATGAGTTTAAAGCTAAAGTAAAATCCAACCTATGTTCAAAGGCATATTATTCTATCAACGACTACTTAAAGGATAAGAATAGTTGGTCGCTGTGATTAACTCAAGACAATGTTTATGTTCTTTCAATCCAGAATTAGCTTTCCTACTGACAGTTTATATGGGTAGTTCATATAATTGTTTTTTATTTATTTTTTTATTTAACAGATTTTGTTAATTACTTAATTTATTTTTATTTTCTTTTCATTTCATTTATTGTGGACATAATCTACTCATTACAATGATTTTAAATGAGTTGTATTGCAACATGTAGTTAGCTAGCGACATCGTCAGCTGTTCATAATATTCTTGCCTGACCAACTGGTAGCAAGTTCGTCATGCTCCCTTAGATGTAGTGACATGTAGTGACCCCCGACGCTACTGCAAGCAGTGGCTTGCGGTAGCGTCGGGGGTCGGGTTACCACCTTCCCTCAAATATGGCGAGGGGGGTAATGGCTGACCTTTGCGTTATGCTCGGGAACGGGTGCTGCTTGTGGTGACTGGTCGTCTTGCTGACCATGGTTTTTGTTATTGTTATTTGTATTAACTTTTATTTTATTCTACTCTGGAGGTGCTAGTTTAACTATTGTAACTTCAACTTAGCTATATGCATCTATGTATGTATATGGATCATTTTGTATCGTTGAACATGTAAGCGGGCATGCCCTTTATGCCTGGAGGCTTTATTTAGTTTTTAAGTTTTGTTTACGTTTTTGTTTTGTTTTATTATTTCAGCGTGACTTTAGTATTCAATTTTTTTGTTGGTATATTGGCGTGTGCTAGCTGACATATGGCGAATAATGTATGTTTTGTTTTATAATATTAATTACTTACACAATATTGTAAAGGATCAAGTTCTTCTAACTTAACAGACAGCTGTGCTGCTGGGGAGTTTGTTCCGCCACTTCTTCTTCCCAGCTACAGCACTAGGAAGTGTCGAAGGGTGGGCGTTTTGGGGGGACTGTCTTTTGTAACTTTGACGTTCAAAAAGTGCTGACTCTCAGCCTAGTTTGAATAAATGACTTTTGATTTTGACTTATACCTCCCAATTAGAACGACGAAAAAGGACGATTGTTTTCGGAGACTTTAACATCGATCTACTTAGTAAAGACAGTCACGCCACAAGATATCAAAACGAAATAAAGTAAACCGGCTACGAAATATTAAATAAAATAAATAAACTGTATAGTACCTGTGAAACCAGTACAACGAACACTATACTGGATCACATATGTACGAACATAAATAATCACGCATTCAGCATGTCTATAGTTGAATCATGCCTATCAGATCATAAACAGATATTCCTGGACATACGCAGCTTGGCACCAAAAATAAACAAAAGGATCCAATAAAAGCACTTAACTACGAAAAATTATACAACAATACCTTAATAGCAGACTATACCAATAACGAAAACGACTACTACTACTTAGAAAGATTTATCTCAGTCAAATAAACAAAAATAAAGAAGACAAAACCAAAATCCTGAACCTACCTCAAGATGATTGGATTAACCGAAAGATACCAACAAAGAAAATCTCATCCAAAAGACGACGACCTACAGAAGAAATATTATGAAGAACAAGATAGAGTTAAAAACCTAATAAAGACACAGAAGAAAAATTATTACTACAACTTATTCCATAACAGCTACAAACAACCTAAGCAAATGTGGAAACTCATTAATAACTTAGCAGCGAACAAAATTAAGGACAGCAGTGCTCCACCCAAACTAATGTCAATATAGGAATTTGTCACAGACAGTAATGAAATTTGTAACGTATTTAATTCCTTTTTTGCTTCAATAGGCGTGGACTTAGCGAACGAAATACCTAACATGTACCACATAAACACAGATAATATTCTCATGTACCACACTAATTACACACACGACGTAACTTTGAATAAATTTGCACCCTGCACCACTGACGAAATATCTAAAATTATTGACCATCTTGACAGCAATACTAGTACAGGTCTGGACGGAATCAGTACGAAAGCCATTAAATAGCTTAAAAAATAATTATTGAAAGATTAACTATCTGTATAAATATGTGTGTAATGCGCGGTATTTTCCCTGACTCACTTAAAGTGGCACAAGTCACTCCGATTCACAAATCTGAAAGTTGAACTGACCCAAACAATTATCGACCAGTTTCGGTCTTACCCGTTGTTTCTAAAATATTTGAACGTCTGTTGTACAACCGTCTATATGCCTATCTAATTAAAAAAAAAAATATTGACCAAGTACCCTTACAGCCTCAGTAGATTTAATAACTAAAATAAAAAGTAATATTGGTAAAAAAAATGTTATGGTAGGTATCTTCATTGACCTAAATAAAACCCTACTGTACGCTGCCAGGCTAGACTAGACCCCTACCATAGGATTTCAAGTGCGCAGTGGAAGTGTGATAATCGTGGGGCTCTAGAGACAAGAAGTGGCGAGCGAAACTAGTCCGCCGTACGCGGAGCAGACAATATATAGTACAATTCAAAGCAAGACGCAATCCAAATAACAAATGACTCACCTAAAATACAACAAAACAACTTACCTGGTGGTTGAAGGACACTGCTTCTGGGTTACCTGGAGTTATGTATGTAAGTGAGTGTATATGTATCGTGTCGTGACGTTATGAGTATTCTCCTGGTAACAATCCGCTTGCAATAAGGCTGGAGGCAATCACAGCATGCGGTCTTCAAATCACTCATTCCCAATAGCGTCACTTTGAATTGACCTTCAAACTATTTCAACAAGATATGTCCAAAACCCGTGTTATCACGTCAAATTAGGGGTTAATTACAATCACTACAATTGGGTCATGACAGATTGTCCACAAAACGACCGGGGTAAGGGATAACTTTCCAAAAGATCGCGAGATACAACCGGCGACGTGTTCCTTTCAAGAACTTCAGTTTTAACAAAAGTAACCCGTATATTTTCAAATTGGGGTTATTTAACAATCAAAACAATAGGATCACGACTAATTATCCAACAAAACGATCGGTTTTAAGGGATTAATTTCAACAAAAAGGGGTCGAGACGCCAAGAGGACCCGCCAAATCCCAGAGCGTGTGTCAAGTGTCAAAATCAAACTGTCAAGTCAGATGTCATTCCGTTCGATGGCGCGTTCCGAAAGCGCATAGAGTAACTAATCCAACGGTCCGAAACACCTACGATACTGTAAGCCATCAAAAGCTGCTACAGAAATTAAGTAATATAAATATAACTTGTTGACTATTAACACTGCAAAAACATCATTTATGATTTTCTCCGCAAAAAATAAACCACTAATGGAGTTCTCACCACTTACGATCAACGAAGATATAGATAACAGATCTACAGACGAAAAATATCTCGGACTGTGGGTAGATGACAAACTTACTTGGAAACTGCACATCAATCACGTCAAACGACGTTTTCCTGTTGACAACGATGCAGACAAATTTTTTGATGCTTTATAATTATTTATTTATATATATACATTGTTTGTACTTCTTTTTTCTTTTTAATTTAAACTTAGATTTTAAATTATGTAAATATTTTAAGATATTGTATATAAAAATAAATAATCACGTCATAACAAAATTAATGTCACTATTAGGGGCGTTACGAAAAGTCACTAACTGTGTTTCGAAAAAAGTACGATAAATTGTATATAACTCCCTAGTAAAATCAAACCTTGAATATCTAATTGAGGTATGGGGATCAGCTGCTAAATCTAACCTTAACTCACTACAAAGACTACAAAACAAAATGATTAAAGTACTATTTCATTATAACTACCTATATCCTACAAAGAACTTATATACAAAAACTAACCTACTAAATATCACACAACTTTACAAGGATTGCATTCTTATTAAAAAAAATCACTACGAATTCCGTACAATCTAATATACAATTACATAAAAAACAACAACATATAACACAAGAAGTAAACACAAGTTTCAACTAATGACTGCACGAGCACGGACTAATTACGGTAGAAAGACAATATTGTTTGAGGGAGCACAAATCCACACTAATATCGACACTAATATTATAAATGCCAAAGTAACTCTGTCTGTCTGTATGTCTCACTTTCCTGCTAAAATTGCAGAACCGATTTAAATGAAATTTGGTACAAAGATAGTTTAGACCCTGAGAAAGGACATAGGCTACTTTTTATCCTGGTTGTATGTTCCCGCGAGATAATTTCCAATTTCCACGCGGGCGAAACCACTGGCAAAAGCTAGTATTCAATAATTTACCAGAAGAGTTAAAAAAGTGTGATAATATAAACATTTAAAAAAAATCTTAAGAAACATGTATGTACACTATAATGTCACTGGAGGCAAATATGTATAACTGATTAGATGTAAGCACTTTTGTATCTCATTTTAAGTGAACTCTTATTTAATTTCTTATGAGAAAATAAATTCATTAAACCTTAGGGCTTCTAGAAAGTTACTTTTAGAAGCTCTCGCTGTGCTCTTTTAGCTTCAATCAAGTAGGTCTTTCCAGCACTACACGCTGATGCAATACCGAATTATTGATTGGCAGAGCACTAGGTAAACTTGTTGTAGTGTGTCTATCGGTAGACACACTCTCGCAGCTTTTGCATGGTAATATATAATCGCATTGATGGAGTTGAAGTGTTAAGTGTGCTGGTGTGTTAGAAGCGGCGGTCTTGGAGAAAACAATATATTTAGTTTTGCTGCCATTTAGAGTGACGAGGTTTCTGTCCAAGTTATGCGCGATTAGTGACAATCTCTCTTCTGTTAGACGGTGTACGTTTTCCCACGATTTTCTATGAAACACTACGGCTGTGTCATCTGCATAAATTATTATATCAGCATTATTAACAGACAGTTTAAGTATGTCGTTAATGTAGACAATTAAAAGAGAGGGACCAAGCACACTGCCCTGTGGAACTCCAAAGTCAATGGAAAGGTGATCACTGGAAAAGGAGCTTACTTTTGTGTACTGCTTTCGGTTTTTCAGGTAGCTATTAAACCATTCAAGGCAAATTCAAGGCGTATTCCTGCCCATTGAGATGCAGTGCTACCCGGATCTTTAATGACAGTGACAGGTGGCGCCGTTGGTAAAAAGTTATGATAGAGATAATCTTTGGTAAAATGATATTTTAAAAAAGTTGTTTAAGGTTTAAAGAAAAAACAAGCTTTTCACATCGAAAAAATATTTATTATTATTCCGAAGTTTTCAAAAACGCAAACTGCAAAAGTACAATAGTGTAGTTGGTGAGTAGTCCCACCAATGCTAGAGGCAACGTAGCGTCAACGGTAGCCAGACCACATAAGTCCAACTTGCTAAAATTTGCTTCATGTAAACGTTGAACATTTTTGCACATTTTCTTCTCTTCATCTACGGATGTAACAATGAATTAAGTCCTCATAAAATGACAAAAGCTATGGTCCGATAAAGTTATCTACGTATTGAGAAACCCGGCTATTTCGTAATTGGGATGAATTTATCTTATAAATTAACAAAGTTCGGTCTTTTTCATTTTGTTGTATTGTACGTTGCTTATTTCCTTATGATTCTAGGTGGTAAATACACAACTGATTTTGATTTATTTGCGAGTGACAAATATGGCGCATGAATTTGCCGTATTTTTTAAAAGCGTTGACTTAGAAAGCGGTATGAGAGAACAGACCTACATATGTTATATTAATTTCAACTAGATATCTCCATGCACTCTTGATATAAAAACTTTTTACAAAAAAATAACAACAGACTTCCGAAAATTAAAAAGTTTTTATTTTTAACATTTTATTTATGGTAGATACTCCACACAAGTTTAACCGCGTTATTCGTTCATTTGTCGCGCAAATACTTAATGCAAATTTAAGACCTATATGGTTGTCACATGGATCCCACTGTCCGAACAGAACTAAATTAAAATGGGACCAGAAGGAAAGCACCAGCTTTCAAATAAAAAAAAAACATCAAAATTGGTTCACCCAGTCGAAAGATGAGGTAACAAATAAAAAAAACTACATCGAATTGATAACCTCCTCCTTTTTTGATGTCGGTTAAAAAAGGGTTTTGATGGACAATAAAATGATACTTAAAGTGTTTCGTTTTCCCTGTAAAGGTACGAAACTCTCAAAATATTTGATACGAAATTGATTATTGGAATTTTTTATCAATATTTTAGTGCAGTATAGAACGATATTTCAAAATTTAATTTAGTAAAACAGAAAACGTTTGACAACTATTTTTAACATCACCAACTTTGAGAACGCACATTCTTATAAATAAAAATGATTACAAATAATATATACCTGAACAATTTGAACGCATAGTAAGTGTACACGAATCTAGACACAGTTTTAGAGCTGAGTAAAACATTTCACATCGGCAGCTAAACAGCATTTGAAAGTATAAATTTTTATGGATACAATGAAGATTAAAAAGTAACACCAGTGGAATACGCTGAAAAAAAACATACAACGGATAATATTAAAGTTTTTATTTATACATTAAGTCCCATTTTCACCATGCAAGTTTCTTGCTAATGGCAAAAAATAAAATTGAAACAACAAATTTCATGCATCGTATTACCAATGTTTAGACAGTGCAATAAAAAAAACTTACATACTCATCACTTGCTATTGATATTATAAACTGAATATCAATGAGTGAATGTATACATGTCTCAAGCGTGTGAAATAACACCTGCAAGCAGGAAAGTTTTTCTAATAAATAAATTAATTTAGAAAAAGTGAAATCGTACATACATATGTAAGTTATTAGAAACTCTACCATTTAAAAGCTGTGTGTGTATATGTATTTATCTGTCTCTTCAAAGCCCAAGCAAACTGCATTTTTCTGTTTGAAAAACGTTATTATAACTATTATTTTTTTGATTTTCATTTTGATGTTTTTATTAATATTGCATTGGAATCATTCATTTTACAACCTTACTCGTTGTCACCGCTACAAGCATCCGATTCGTCCTTTGCTTCGACTGCTACAGTTCATTCAGAAATAATTATGAAATACGGCAAAGGAACATATTACACGCCTTGTTGTATTTCATTGTAAGTCATTTGAATGTTGTGCTATTTAATTAACGCAGTCAAACACTATTATCATTTGTTTATATAGAATCCCAAAAAACAATAATTTGACAACATTCTTTGACCGTTTGGAAAAATTGTTATTGCTTATAACAAAAAAACAAAACCGAAATATTGTAGTATGTGGTGATTTCAATATTGACATGTTGGACGTCAATATGGGGAATATGTCAAATTCCATAGTCCTAAAAGAACTGGATTGTAATTGTTGACCATGGTTTCATTCGAGGTTCTTTTCAATAAACAGAATCGTCCGTTGTTAGCAAGTGCTTCATCTGGCTGTAGACAAACTGTGTTATCACTTGCTCGCTTTGGAAAATCAAATCGACAACCATCAGTTTGGCGGTTTTTTTTACATGTTGCTGTGTGTTTATGAATTTGCAAATCCTCGACTAATTTACGCAATGTAGAGTCATTATGATTTAATGAACATGAAACCACCTTTTCAATTACGGCAATTCCATCTGGAGTAGAGAATTTCGGAACATTACTACACCAGACCAACATTTGCAGATGTGGGCTACCGCGGTTTTGAAATTCCACTCGCTACCAAAAGTCTTCAATAGGACCACCCAAGCAAACATTATTTCTTTTTAAGAATCTCATGAGAGCGTTAACACGCAGTGTGAACTGTCGTGCTACCACTACCGGATGTTTTTGCACTAGATTCAAGCGCTCCGGGAATGACAGGCGTTCGGCGTCATCGATGTTACCTCCATCTGCGATTAGTAAGGCTTTTATCATATCTGGCCAATTTAAATCATTGCATGAAAATGTTAAAAACCATGTGGGAGGCCCTAAAGTTCTAACCATTGCAATTAATTCAGAGCAACAATTCTGCCAATATGATGCTGATCCTCGAATATTTCTCATAGTGAGATGCATGTTATCCATAAGTCCCTGTGATGTTTGTTCTCCATGACCTTGTCGCATCCTACAAGACACAGATACACTTGATTTGGCACGAAAATATTCAACAATGGATAGAGCATAAAATAAATAATCATTTCTGTTAAACCTCTTATCAACACTCATTACCCGGTTTTGGAAGTAGTCAAGGGGTACACGCAATGTTTCTTTCCTCGCCAAAGCTATTTTTGCCATTCGGATAAAGAAAATACCAACACAATTCTTCCATACGGCGTTCACGCTCCAAATTCAAGGGCGGTACAGTTTTCCTTGTGATGGCGGCCAATCTCACTGTATCATCTGTTGAAGGGCTATTCATATTAACAACACTTTCTAAATTATTATTATTATCGTCTATATTTTGGAGCATACTTGTTGATTCGATATAAATCGCGCCCGAGGATTCATTGATTGGTATCTGAGAATGGTTTGATGTTACTGGAATTGTTCTTCGGAGAGACTGAATGACTTGTGTTGTTGTTTGGCAGGGATTACTAGTTTGTATTATTGGTAGTAGGGAATCATTCGGTATACATGTTGGATTCCCTGCATTTACTATTGTCGATTGTTGCAATATGGGCGCAAACGATTGTATTTGGGTATCTCGAGATATAACTTATGATGTTAACGAGAATACATTAAGATTATCGCGAAAGTTTCCTTCTCGAACTTTATTTGGCGACACAAATATATTGCGACGTAAAATGGCATGCAAATCATCCAGATCACTAAATCGCATGCTGTGCCATTTTTTGGAGCAGAAGCTCCTTTAGGACCACGCGCGTGGGAGTGAAACAAAAAGTAAGTTTGATTGTCACCCAATGTTTTGCAATGTACTGCTATCGAAATGGCGTTTGTGGTAAGAATACCATTCGAGTGTTCTCTGAAAAAACTAAATAACGCATTTTTCAAGTTAGGGAATCCATCAGAACTATTGTCATTGTCGATATGACCATAATAATTTGTTTCCTCGAGTACTGTGATCAATAAATTTTCTCTATCTATATATATAAAACGAACTATAGGCAAAATACATATATCTTGAGAGCATGTCGAATGTTCAATATGGTGTGCAAGGATGTTGAGCTTGACCTATTCTCAAACAGTGTCCAGAAATTTAAAAAAAAATGTTAAATAACCTTTTCTTTGGAGTGTAAATTTGTTGCGTAATTTATTTAATTTTTGTTAGTTCTCTTTATTTGTCCCTGTTTCACTCTCACGCAGTTTGTACCGTCTTGAAAATTTTATACATAAGGTATATAAGTGGAAACTTGTAATTGGCTTTTTTCTACATGTTACTTTTAATTATTTGAATGTATTAGCTGTAAGTTTTCTTAAAATTAAGAAAAATAAAATAAATAAAATTCAAAGTGCTGAGTGAATGACTGACTGACTGATATATCAAGGCACAGCCTAAACCGCTGATCCTAGAGGCATGAAATTTGGAGGGTGTGTTCTTTGTAAGGAGTAGGTATCCACTAAGAAGGGTTTTTTTTAAATTCCATATCTAACAGGATGAAATGGGGGGTTGAAATGGTAAATTTGTCAACATGCACGCGGGCGAAGCCGCGGTCAGAAGCTAGTTGTATATAAGTCTTGGACTAACAAGGGGAGTGTCAAACTTGGGAATCACAGATTCCCATCACATTTATATATATTGTAGGGCAGGGTCCCCTCAATAAATATATGAAGCGGCAAGACGCCATTCGTTTTTATTATTGAGAAATTTCAACTCAAAGTTCTATATGTAACTTAAGTAGAAGGAACCTTTTACCGGTTGCAGTAATGGTTCCGTGGCGTAGTGGTAACGTTCTTGCGTACTGAGCGACCGGACGGCTGTTCAAGTCCCGGTTGAGTTATTTTTTATTTTTTTTATTTATAAATTATTTAATATAAAAATAAATAATTAAATGAATCGAATGTATGACGTGGCCTGAACAGCTGTGATTTTACTTTCATCGGGCATGAGAAAGGTTTTATTTTTATGTGCATCCCCTAGACAATACATAGTAGAGCAAGTAAACTGTGACGTACGAAGATCGCTCAGGTAGTAGGTATTTTAGCAGGTAAAATTATTTCAATATCAAATAAAATTAAAGTAAAATATTTAATAAATAAAAAAAATATTTATAGAATTATTTAATTATTTATTTTTATATGACTTAAATAATTTATAAATAAAAAAAATAACTCAACCGGGACTTGAACAGCCGTCCGGTCGCTCAGTACGCAAGAGCGTTACCACTATGCCACGGAACCATTACTGCAACCAGTAAAAAGGTTCCTTCTACTTAAGTTACATATAGAAATTTGAGTTGAAATTTCGCAATAATAAAAACGAATGGCGTCATGCCGCTTTATATATTTATTCAGGGGACCCTGCCCTACAATATATATAAATGTGATGGGAATCTGTGATTCCCAAGTTTGACACTCACCTTGTAAGATCTGTTATAGCAAGGTACTCAGGGTTTACTTCGCTGGTCGCAGGATTATCTCTAGCAGTAATGCAGTCATTGTAGTATTTATCGCCAATGATTACGATGTAATCGATATCGCTTTTGGACCACTTGTCCGGATCAAATACAGTAAATGCTGCATAAGCAACAGCCGCAATCCCAGTGCATTGCTTTCCTCGAGATAAATTAAATCGTAAATCACCTTGATTAAATGATCCGCGTATTATTGCCTTGTTGTCATTTAAAGTGACATAATGTTTCGGGGATGATTCTGAAGTAACAGCATCCTGTTCAGGAATAGAATTTTCAGCTATTTGGACTAAATGAGGTATGTTTAAGGTAGTTTCAAAATGCACCTGATAGCGTGATAGACACGAGATTATAGCGGATTATGTAAGTCCGGTTTCGTCCGGTCGCGGGAAGTATTAAGTGGGACACTATTATAGCGGTGGAAAAGAATCTTTCGAAGTAAATTATTGGAACTGTGACCTGCGTGTATGTGGAATGACCCAATCAAATGACCACTTGTCATTATGATCCATTACCTGATTGGCACCAATTTAGAAGAAACAAAACTATTAAACTGGGTTATGCAGCGGCTGAAGTTCGGAGTGAGTAAAGCAGGCTTTAAAAACATAAATTTATGTAGAAAACATAATAATTTTGAAATTACCAGTCTTACCAAGGGGTAGCGTTTTACCCAGTTACTGGGTTGTGGAGGTCAAATAGGCAGTCGCTCCATGTAAAATACTGGTATTCAGCTGCATCCAGTTAGACTGGATCCCGACCCCAAGATAGTTGAGAAAAGACTAGGGAGATGATAATGATGAATTATTTTGAAATTAATGGGTTTTCATTTTATATCGTTTTACACCACTGACATTGTTAGGTCAATGGTGTAAAACGATATAAAATGCCCATCAATCAATCTTTCAAAATGGCACTTAACTGGCACGAAAATTAAACATGGGAATGTTTAATTTTCGTATAGACGATTTCATTAAGGTAATGTATCATAATGAATTTTCGTCTGGAAAATCATTTACCATCGATTTTATTATCACTCATTATTGAAGGAAAGCTACTGTTTATGTCGAGAAAATGAAGACATTTCAATATATCGGAAAAACAAATCCTGTGAAATTTATTTCTAACAATAAGGTGGACAAAGATGTGCAGTCAATGATCAAGCCTATGAATCTAATGCAATACATTATGTACTGTCCTAAATATCGCATCAAAGATAATGTTATAACTCCAAATAGCCTTATCTCAAATGTTATTTCAATGATTGTTACAGTAGTAATCATATGTTTGTTTGTTCTTAGCATTTATGAGGATATTACAAAGAATTCAAACCCAGGATATATCGATTTTAATGTGCTCATGCCAGTTTATTTCTGCATCTTGTACTGTTTCGGATTCGCAATGAATTTTGTGTTTGGTGTCATTCAAACCAAAAGTAATGTTCAGTTTGTCTTGATTTTCCAAAAAGTACACAGATTCATTAACAATGAAACTAGTTTCAACAACATCATAATTTGGAATTGGATTATAGTACTAGGAGTTCTGGGTTTGTATGTCACTGGTTTCAGTTATTTTCAAATAAAAATTGGTGTATCTCACTATTCAGTGTGTGCTGCCTGCCTTTTAATTGTTTTTGATTTTAATATTATGTACGTCATACAAATTATTAATTGTTTGGAGAATAAAGTTATAATGTGGAACATTCGAAATTACAATTCTAAAGAAATGGATGCCATGCATGGAGAAAATGGCAGAAGACTGTTTCAGGCGTATGCAGACATATTGCAGTGTTATGATATTTGTAAACATAGTTTTCAGCAATATGTAAGTACTAGGGTTCATTAAATAACGAAGTGTTCTATAAGGTAAGATAACTGGATTCTACTAATTTTGTTTACTAAAAATATAATTTTTTGTCGGATTTTAGATACTGTTTTACATTTTAACAGCATTTGTCGACAACCTAGTTTACACGCAAGCACTAATTAATATGTTAAAAAAAGTCGTGATTGTTGATAAAATAGTGAGTATTACCTTATCATGGACTCGTAAATACAACACCTTTCGACAAATATATTGTATAAATTACTTTAATTTTGTTACAGGAAAATATAATATGGGGGAACCTTTTTACGTTAATTTTGGTGGTGAAGAACTTAATGTGGCAAACAAAATTAATCCAACAATGCGAAAAATTCTACTCAGCTATTCAAAGCGTTCAAGATACTTGCACAGGTGTTTTGAATTCATCTTGCTCCGGTTATTTCTTTATATATATCATGTTTATATCCAGTGTAGTGCATTCACTTTAGAAAATACCATGACCTCTAAGAAGAATCATTGTATTCGTTTAACACAGAACTGTATTTAATAGAAACATAATTTTGCAGAAGACGAGAAAATATTGTGCAAGAACGTGCTGCGCTTGCATCGAGCATCATTCTGCAAGATGCGTGCTTGTGGCTTGTTCTACGTTGACGCTGCGTTACAATTCAATCTGTTGTGTCTCACATCAAACTACATTGTTGTATTGCTGCAGTTTGCATTCTTGTAAATACGACTTAACTAAATGTGTTTTTGGAATATCATAATTTTTATTTCTTCTGTTCTTTAGTCACTCCAAAATTCTCAACTCAGTCAATACCAATAATCGTGCACCCCTCGCAATGAACAAGGATAGAGACTAGTCTAACACAAAGGTTGAGCAAAGTTAGAGCTCTGATCAGGTCTGCTGTTTATAGTGCCTTGCTAACCTTCTAGAATTATCTGATTCACATTTCGAAAATAATACAATGCATTGATTTTTCACTACAAACAGTATAAAAAACTTACAGTGATAGATAGCCTGACCTTACATTAGCTGTGACAAAAATGTGAAGCTAAAATATTATTGAAGCAAGTAAAACTTAAACAACTACTGATTGGAGCCTCCTTTTAAGCGGATAAGCCTGTGTTAAGAAACTCTGCTCTTCCAAAACTTAAGTAAGTATCTTTTGTTTAATACAAATATAGGTGAAGGAACAAGATATAACTAATGCTAAACATGTAGCACGCACGATGGCATACGACTAAGTGAGTGACAGTGAGGGTGTGTGTGAACGTGAAGATGTGTGGTGGAAATATGAATCACACATTATCGGTACAATGTGTACGCATGAGGTTAAGAATAGTACACGCATTAGGGGTAGCAGCGCCTCCGTGTCATCATGGGTAAGTGGTTTTATCCAATGCGTTACATTTTGTTTTAAATCTCTTTAATAATTCTATTATATAGTTGAGCTTAGTGTCTTTTGAATGGTATACGGACGAACTTGGTTTTAGTTTGGAGAACTTCTGCTATTATATCTTGGCTTCACTTAAGGAAGAGTTTTATGATATTTAGTTTGGGCACCAAAAGTAAGTCGCTTAATTCGTAAAGGCTTACTAAGGACAGACTTAAGTAGATGAGATGTAGATGAGTTTTATTAGAGCGCGTTTTACCCGCATTAACGTTGTGTAGTTTCCTGGAGTTATTTATGCTGGGTATTATTTTTAGTACAGACGCCACCAGGTCAAGCTACCCGAAACTGTCAATTTTTCCCAATGAACCTTGAACCTAATGCTCTAGAAATAAAGTCGAAAATCTATCAAAGAAATCTGACAGATGTTCTATGTTCTATGTTATGGGGTTTTGGTTTCCGCACTTAATCCTTTGAGTGGACCATTGTGCGTGGGCCATGGCGGCCGTCGGTATTACTCCAACCAGCCCACCTCCCTCCAGAAGTTTATAATGTCTCCTGGTCTACTAAGAACGTCTGTGTAAGATTTGGGTGTCCCGAGGGTATCTGTCCTAATCTGGGTGACGCCTTTACATTCGAAGAGTACATGCGCACGGTTTCCTCAGCTTCCATGCAGGTCCTGCACAGGGGGCTGTCCGTTATGCCTATTGTGTAAAAGTGTTTGTTTAGCGGGCAGTGTCCTGTGATGGTGCCCGTCATCAGACGCAGACCATCCCTGTCCAGGCGTAGCAGACGTCTGGTTAGCCTGCCATCCGGGGATGGCATAGCTTCCCTGGACTGCCTGCAGCCTGGTGCCGAGGTCCACCAGCTCTCCGCTTGTGTGCGGGTAAATTCCTGCAGCCACCTGCGTAGCTGGTTGAAGGGGATGGGCACGATGGGCTCGGGGCCGCAGACTGACGCGCTGGATGCCTTTCTGGCCAGTTCGTCAGCAGCATCATTGCCTAGTGATCCACTGTGTCCTTTTATCCATTGCAGTGTCACTTTGTTGCGATTAGAAACTGTTACCCGTTCTAATGCATTATGACATTCTAGTGTAAGGCTCGAGGTTATGTATTGTTTGGCTAGGGATTGGAGGACTGAGGCGCTGTCGGAGAGTATACGTATATGGGCGTCCGTAACTCTTCTGGCTTCTATGGCATACGCCACCTGTATGATGCCCACGCATTCCGCCTGGTAGACGGTGTTGAGCATTCCCAGTGGGTTGGATATTTTTATGTTTAGGTCGTGTGAGAAAACGCCGGCTCCGGTTCCAGAGGAGGTCATTGAGCCATCAGTGTAGACTCTTAGCTCCTCCGGGCCCGAGTGGTCGTTTTGTTCTTCTGTGAGTATAACGTCGTAGTGCTTTTGAAAGAAGTGTAGTTTTGGGGTTTTATCGCAGGGTGATGCCATCATTGGTTGTCGCTTGATCGCATCGTCCCTAATGCGAGAGTGCTTGACCCTCGAGTCATTGCTTAGGGTCCCTGCTATGTTCAGTCTTAGGGCAGCCAGGGCAGCCTCCTCCCGCACGATCAGGTGTAGAGGTGGTAGCCCAAGCATTACCTGTAGGGCAGCGGTGGGTGTAGTCCTCATGCAGCTAGTGATGGCTACACAAGCGAACCGCTGCACCTTTTCAAGGTCTTTTTGGGCTGTGCTCAGGGCTGTTCTGGGCCACCAGACTATTGAGCCGTATGTAATAATTGGTCGAATAACTGTGGTGTATAGCCAGTGGGTGACTTTGGGGCTGATTCCCCAATTCCTGCCAAGCATTCTCTTGCACTGCCACAGGGCTATGCTGGCTTTGGTAGTAATGTAGTTGGTGTGCTTTGCCCAATTCAGCTGTTTGTCCAAGAATATGCCCAGGTATTTGGTTTCAGTTGATAGGCTGAGGGTGGTGCCAAACAGTCGTGGCAGTTCGAGTTTCGCGAGTTTTCTCTTTTTTATAAAGAGGATCATCTCGGTTTTTGTGGGGTTTACTGATAGTTGGTGTTTACTACTACTCTACTATTTTCAGGGCTTGGCGCATGAGGTGGCATAGGGTGTTTTCATGGGTGCCATTTATTATTATGGTTACATCATCGGCGTATCCTACGGTGAAGTAACCTTTATCGTTGAGTGTTTTGATGAGGCTGTCTACGACCAGGTTCCATAGAAGTGGCGAGAGGACGCCCCCTTGCGGGCAGCCCTTCACCACTATCGCCCTTGTAGTGTCGTTCACTGTAACTTGAACAGCTCTCAATTTGAGCATGTTGGTGATCCACCCGCTCAAGGTCGGGTTTATGTTGTGTCTGTCGAGAGCCGTGCTGATACTATTGAACATAGTTTTGTCGAAAGCGCCCTCTATGTCCATGAAAACCGCCAGTGCTGAGCATTTGTGGTCCACTGCGCATTTAATTTTAGAGACCACGCTATGTAGCGCAGACTCTGTCGATCTGCCCGTGGAGTACGCGTGCTGTTTTTTGTGAAGGGGTTTTACTCGGAGAGGTCCGTCTCGGATATGTCTATCGCAGAGTCTCTCGAGGGTTTTTAGTAGGTAGGATGTGAGACTTATAGGCCTATAGGCTTTTGGTTGTGTATAGTCGGGTTTGCCTGGCTTGGGTATGACAATGACTTTCACTTCGCGCCACGCTAGGGGTATGTATCTGAGTACAATGCAGGTCCGGTAGATCTCCACCAAGCATGGTATCAGGTGGTCAGCTCCCCACTGTAGGAGAGCTGGAAAAATGCCATCCAGCCCTGCAGATTTGTAGGGCTGAAAGGTGTCAATGGCCCACTTTATCCTTTCTTCTGTTACAATGCTTTGTGCCCTGGACCAATCTAGGTTTGTTGGGGTCCATTCTGGTTCAGCTTCCCACGTCCTGACCTCTTGGAGGTTACAGCCGGGGAAGTGGGTCTCCAGGAGAACCTTACTGGTTTCGTGGTCACTTAGTGTGTATGAGTTGTCGGGTTTTTTGAGCTCACCAAGGGTTCGATCCTGATCAGTCGAGAGGATTTTTCTTACCCTTGCGGCTTCGTTGTTGGTTTCGATGGATTCGCAGAATTTTCGCCATGCTGCCCTTCTGGCAGTTCTGATCTGCTTTTTGTATGTGTATTGGGTTTCTTTGTATTGCTCCCAGTCGTCCGGGAGTCTAGTGTTATTGGCCCTGTTGAATTGTTTGCATAGTGTATCTCTGAGTTCACTAAGGTTGGCGTTCCACCAGGGATTTCTCTCGCTGTTGTTTCGTGGCGCCCTTAGTTTGCAGCATGCATGGTATGCTTCGATTAGGTAATCGGATAGTTTTGTGACGGTGTATTCTAGTTGTTCGGGGGTTTTTATTATTACTCGTGATAGATGTCTAGCTAGTAGGGAGGCCAGGAGGCGTTTGTACTCGGGCACATTAGTGCGCCGCGGGTTACGTTTCGGTACGGGTTCCCTAGTGTGGGTAGTTAGTGTGAATTGGATTCTTCTGTGGTCGGAACAGGAGGGTTCATCCGAGACGTGCCAGTTTGTGATGAGGTTTGTCGCGTTTTCTGTAGCAAGCGTCAGGTCAATGATTGTTTGTCCACGGACTGTGACCCAAGTGGGTTCAGAGCCTCGGTTAACAATGTTAAGGTTAGTAGAGAATAAATAGGTGGATAGTACCTCTCCTCTAAAGTTCGGCGAGTCGCTACCCCAGAGCGGGTGGTGGGCGTTGGAGTCGGTGCAGATGATCAGTTCCAGTTTGTCCAGTTTGGCACGTTCGCAGTGCTGCACTAAGTCGGCCATCTCCTTTGGCGGGCAGTTAGCGTCCTCGCCTGGCATGTATACCAAGGCTAGTACGACGTCTGGAACGTTACCATCAGTCTGGAGCCTGACTGCTGTCAGGTCTCTGGAACAGAATTGAGTGAGTGGTGTGGTAGGGATTTCTTTGGGTATGTAGGCGCAGGTTCGTGGTTTGTCTGCGCCGTGTGTGTTGAGAATTAGCTTACCTCCGATGTTACTGAGGCCGCAGATTCTGTTGTTCCTGATCCACGGCTCTTGGATCAGTGCGATGGTTCGGGGCTTAACCTCCAGAGCTCTGCGTAAGTTGGCCGTGGCAGTTTGGCTGTGTTGGAGGTTGGTCTGGATGACGTGTATGGGCGTTGACGGTGGTGGGGTGGAGTTAGTCAGAGCTGCATCCATCGGAGAGTCTTTCCTCTACTTCCACCCTGAGCTGGTCTTCGTGTAGGTCACCCGGCGACGAGGCGAGTAATCGTTCGTTCCAGCCGGGTGATGAGGGTGGTAAGGTGTCGCTGTCGTCCTCCATTGCTGCTCGGGCCATGACCTGCTCGAGTTGGGCAATGTCGGTGTCAGTCGTCTGTGTCAGTATTTGTGCGGTTGTCGCGTCAGTGCTGTCGGTCTTGGTGACAGAGGGTAGGATCGTGGGCCAAAAGCGCACGTATATCGACCCAAGGAGGTACGATATGCGTCGCTCCCGGGCCAGGACCCTGTCAACTTCCTCCGGTGGTACACCTAGGGTCAGATACGTCCCGTAGTTGTCGCCACCGACGGTAGTTGCTCTGTACAATGACCACCTGGCAATGGCGTACCAAGTATTCTGACGGATCAGAATACTCTGGAGGCTGGCCACGTCACCTTTGTAACGAGGGACGAAGAGCGAGGCTCGGACACGGGTGGGCACGTCGGACTGCTTCAGTACCGTCAGTGTTAGGTCAGTGTCTGGGAGTCTAATTCTGGGCGCGGCTTGTGTCAGCCAGGTCAGGGCATTGTCGTCCTCGCACCACATCTGCACGGTGCCTTCCGCTACCCGTGGGTACCCACGGAAGGCCGGGAGTGGTGTCGTCGGGTCGGTGTCCATTAGGAAGTCCTCTAGGGCCGTCTTTATGTACTCGGCCTCTTCCTTGGTCAGGTCTCTGGAGGGGGGAGGGAAGCAGATCGCTACGGCCAGCCTCGCAGGAATATCCTTCGTGGCTCGCGCGTAGGTTCTCTGCTCCCCCTGAGCAGAGTGGACCCTCACACGCTTGGTGTCCCCTTGGAGCGTGCTCGGTGAAGCCGTGTCGTCCGGGCGTCCTCTCTTCGCCGGCCCTGTACCGCTTGGTCCAGGCTGCGGCTTGGAGGGCCCTGGCAAGGTGTTTCTTGCCGGGGGATCCTGTGCGTGTGTTGGTCTAGGCCGCCGCCCCCTCCTTGTCCTAGATCCGGGTTGGTCGTGGGTCTTGTCGGAGGTCAGGGGTCGACTGGCGACCTTGGCAGATCCCGCCGCGTGCAGAGGCTGTTTGCGCTGGGTTTCCCCCGCGCGGACTAGCTCTCGCCCGCTTTGATGTGCGGTCGGCCGCGTTTCGCTCGGGGTTACCCCTGTGTGGACTGACGGCCGATCGCGTGGTTCCACGCCTGGCCGCGTTTCGCTCGGGGTTTCCCCTGTGCGGACTGGCGGCTGGACGTGTGGCTCCGCGTCCGGCCGTGTTTCGCTCGGGGTTTCCCCTGTGCGGCCCGACGGCTGGTCGCGTGGCTCCGCGTCCAGACGCTTTTCGCTCGGGGTTTCCCCTGTGCGGACCGACGTCTGGTCGCGTACTGCCTGAGCCTTTACCTTTTTCCTTTCCCGGGCCGTGACTTTTCCGCGCTTGTGCAGCAGGCGTACTCCATCACCCGAGAAAGTTTTAGAGCTGCCAGGCTCGCCATCCTTCCCCGTCCCTCTCTGTCTGTGTCTGTCTGTGTCGTTTCCTGGGTTAGTCACGCTATTCCGCACGATGCTCTGTTGCCAGAGGCTTGCGGGAGGCGCATGTTGCGTCGTGGGGTTTGGCGCGTGGGTGCAGCCGTGGGTGTGATTGTTGGCGCGTTTGTCGCAGCCGATGTCGAGGGTATGGGCGCGTTTATCGCTGCCTGTGAGAGCGGCGCTGAGTCAGCAGCCGAGTGCGCTGAAGAGCGCGGCAAAAAGGTGCAGTCGGTTGCCCCCCCCAGAATACGATGGGGGCTGACCGCCGTGGCGGTGTGGGATTCCCCGGCTTGGCCGGAACCCACCTGGGTAATATCTTTTTCCTGCTGCATTTTTTGAAGTTTGTTTTGTTGGGGGTGGGCTTTTTTGGAGCAGAGGTTACCCCTCCTCTGGGACCGATAGGATGTGAGGATGGGAGGGAGGAACTTTGTGGGACGGAATGGGTTCGTTGGGGTCACCCTAGGTCTAGGATCTGGCCCAGGGGTTTCGGATTGACGGGATAGCTGGAAGAGGAAGGATGGTTTGATTGGATGACGGTACACGGGGGAGATGGTCATTGGTTACCCTATGCCTGGGATTTTGGCCTTCGGGAACTTCTCTTGTCCGGGATCTCTTTCAAGATGCCCCGAGTGCAGGATCTGCCGCAAGGCGGTGTCGATCCCCCAGCCGGGGTTGGGCTATCCGCAACCCGCCCACCCGCTCGGTTGCAGGAGAAGAAGTGCCTGGCAGTCTGGGTTGCCCCACCGCGGATGTACGTATACATCCGCGTTGGTGCAACCCAGCCAGCCCCGAGAAAAAAAAAATCTGACAGATTTTAGTAGCTTGATGTGTTGGCGTCTGTACAATATACCTCAGCGTTCTGAATATGCAACTCAGGTTTCTGATTCTGTTACTGACCTGTTCAAGATGGGGATAAAAACATAATTGTGGTCAAGAATAACATCAACATATTTGGTTAGAAACACTTAGAGTAATTTTGAACGCTGACAATTATTTTAATAATCGCACATATGTACTCTAATGTTAAAAAATTTATTTGATTGCGTTCTGTGTGATATACTGAAACATGTATAATTCATTTTATCTGTGATAAATGTGAGCAGATTATTTTTGAGCCATTCAGTTATTTGGGTCATACCAGCCTAAGTACTTTTGGCAATATTGTGCCAAGTATTTCCAGAAAGACTACAGCAGTTTCTTCTGCATAAGAAAACACTTTAGCATTACTGATTTTAAGGTTACAGAGGTCGTTAATGTAAAACAAGAATATCGTAAGGCCCAATGCACTTCCTGGAGGGACAACAAAATGGGGACAAAGCTATTTGTGACAAACATAAGAGTGTACAATAACACATTTCAAGGTGTATATTTTAGACAGTGTTGTTTAATATACACTAAACCTAATTGCTCCCCGTTAGCTTATGTACGTATGTACATTTCACTTTTATTTTAAAAGTGGATTCGTGCAATATATGGACTTCCACCAGATGAGTCTAGCAGGCCAATATTTGAAGAACTTGGTTTATTACTGTTCTGTTTAGTACTGGTTAATCCAGGTGGTAGGTTCATCCAAATATTTTCCGACAGTTTCCCGGGCAAAGCCGCTGGCTAGTAACATTCATGTAACTGTGAAATACGGAAAACGCTTTTCCCCGACCTTCTATAAAACTTCATTTCACTTTGGCAGCTAAATAGATATAGTAATAAATCTTTATTTCAGCTAAAATACGTCTACAGCTAAATAAACCGTGCCTAATCGATATGCTTGGCGGGTTGGCGATCCCAGTGCGGTATGCATAGAGAACGCTGTTTCTCATTCTCTAATAAGCCCCTTAGTGGCTTTACGACACTTACAGGAAGAAAATGAATGGTGCTATTCTTTACATCCGGCACCACACCAGTTTATCTATAGGAAAAATAAATACGTTTCTGAGTAATTACTTTCATCTACATTACTTCAGTAACAAAATAAAACTAAATAACACAACATTACTAAGTAATGATGCTTTCAGTATAATGGAGTTTGTGTAGCCTGTTAGTCGAATTCATTGGATTTATATTTTTGTCCACATCACATTGGCTGTATAATTTTATACAAAAATAAGAGAATATAAAATGCCGTTGTCGTCACTGTCGTCGAGTATCAAAGAAAATCCTAGAAACAAAGTCGACAAGGATGTACAAGCATTACTTTTCCCACTGAATCTAATGAAAATTATAGTTTTGCATCCAAAGTATCAAATTAAAAACGACTTTATAACTCCCAATAATCGTATTAATAATTTTATATCATTGTGTGTTACATTATTTTGTGTGTCATCCCATTTTTATATTGTCATAAGTGTCCTACAGGACGACAATATGATACGATACCAACCGATACATTTTTTATATTTCGCGTCTTCTTTTGATTTGCTGTTTGTAAGTTCAGGTTTCATCGTGAACTATATCACCTGTTACATTCAAACCAATAAGAGTGTTACATTTGTTTTGACATTTCAAGAAGTGCACAGGTTTCTTAACAAAAAGTATAGTAGTAAGACTTCTACCATTATTAGTTGGATCAATGTCGGTTCAATCATCGGGTTTTATATCGTTACTGCTATTTATACGAACCTAGAATATCTAAATCCTCCATGGATTACGCTCTTTCACATGATGGCTCTGTTAATTCTGGACTCTGATACAGTTTATGCAATTCGATTAATTCGCCTGTTAACTGATGAACTTGTCCTCTGGAACAGACAAGCAATATATTCACGAAAACTTGGTGAAACTGAATTAAATTGTAAAAGAATGTTTCAGTCCTATGTCCACATATTTAAATGCTACAAGATTGTTATAAAACATTTTCAAACAATGGTGAGTAGACGTATGTGTGGAAACCTGTTGCCGGGTCTGTGAAGCGGAGGAATGAAAAACACGTCGTTATGAATGTTGTGAGTGTGAACGTTTATGATTATAAGAGAAGAATAAGTCCAAATGCATGGATTGAGTAAAGTTGTACCATCTTAAGCCATTTTATAAAAAAAAAGTATAACTAGAAAGTTGGCTACAGAGATGACGGGTAATAAAATTGTATGGAAGAAATATAAATGCTGTGACAATCCATAATAAATTGAGATGATGATGAGGTAGAACCAATAACCATTAACTACTTGAACATTGCTAAACCCTAGTAATACATTTTACTTTTTCTTTCCTCTATCTTATTTTTATCTTTCTACTGTAGTAATATCATCTCTTACTCAGTATATTGTTTGCTTGTTCTTGTATTTTTGTCTTACCAGACTCATACTGATAGCTTTTTTCGACATAATCATTCGCATTACATCCCCAAATCATGACAAACAATTTCCACAAAACTTCTCGTTCATCATTTGCAGATTTTTTTTTCTCTAACTTAGGAAATCTTATTATGGTTTTGTTGACTGTTTCAGACTCTTTTTAAGACGGTAGAATCGTTAATACACGAGTTGGTCAACTTTCAGATCTTGATTGATTTTTCAAAGTTCATTTTGAACAAAGAGTCACCAGTGAGTATTAGTTGACCACTTTATATTTCAAAATCTATTATGTTAATACAACACTGGTAATGATTCTGTTGTGTGCCAGCTAAACTTAATTTAGGCTATTGCTTTTTTTCTTTTTTTTTCGTTTCTAACAATAAAGAGACGGAAATTAATTAGAGCTGGCAAATTTCGTTGAACTAAAATTTTTCTCGACGCAACTATGACGAACTAAATCCATCATACTAATCATGCCAAATTTAAGGCAATCGAGATGTCATTTAATTTAACAGTTCTAAAGTGTTCTTTCACGGCCTGTCAGTAAGAGATAGCAAAGCTCTTAATTTAGCAAAGAATCCCTAAAAATATCCATTAGAAAAGTGATCACGATAAACATGTATGAACAATCTAAGGAGTGAATTAGTCAATGAACAATATGGAAGAAAAATAGGATAACAAAATAATATACAACTTTTTAGATAAGTTGATAGATAAATTAGGCCCAGTAGACGACCACGTTAGTTACAGCACCAGTGATGTTCATTAGATCTTCTTTAGTGCAGGTGTAGTGTAAACACTTGGGACACTCCGACATTGAGAATACGAATAATAAGAACATTAACCTCATCAGCATTTTCTTTTTTGCAGCGTTTCGTCCAAGGATTGCTTTACGCTTGGTTATTAAAAAACCTGATATTGCAAATTACGCTTAGTTTGCAACTCGAAGAATTTTATCTTACAGTGGAGAATGCTCAAGATTCATGCACTATTGCGTTGGCCTCAAATTGTTCAGGTACACTATATTTATTTTTTGTTACACTTTGTTGCGACTCGACTAAATATAGAGATTTATTTATTTTATAACATTATGCCTTACTTCCCCACAGTGTAGGACAGGAATTTACCTATAGTAGAGGCACATTTCTCCGATTATGTTTAAGTCTCATGTAATAGGTGAGGACAAGGCTTTTGCCATCAACCGGTTACGAATCCAGACTCCGGGCTGCTACTGACATATTTCATAAAGAATAGAATAGAATATTATATTAATTTATTTGCTTAGAATGTAGGTATTTACAATGAGGTGGTAACACAATTATGTTTGAGGGGGAATCCTTATACATCATCAAACATTGATATATCATATTTACAACTAAAATCTATCACCTAAAAAAAGCAGATACGGAGTAATAACATTTATTTAGAAGAAGTACAGTTGGTTTTTTTTTTTGTGGTTATTGGATCCTTTTTTATGGAATTAGGAACGTGGTTAAATATAGAAAGATAGTCGGTACCATACCAAAAACACTTTCCCTGAACAAGGCAGGTCCACCTGTGCGTAACAAGTTTTGGTATTGAGATCGCAAAGTTACATCTCGATATCTGCTTTCCGATAAACTTAAAAATAGATGTTGATTACATTTAACAAAGACAGCAATTTCTAAAATGTAAAAGACATGGAAATGAAAGAAAAACTCAACACTTGGACCCCACCTAGGAATCAAACTCTAGACTCCTTATTCAGCAGTAGCGTTTGCTCTACTGCTGATGTTTAGACGCCAGTACTTAAAGCTACTACAATCTGTCAAATTTCTTTAATAGATTTTCAACTTTATGGCCAAAGTCTTAACTTCAAGATTGATTGGCATTTGACAGTTTCAGGTAGCTTGATGTCTGGCGTCTGTACTACACCAGCCACTATCGATGAAGCAGATCATTATTATATGTAAGTTTAACGCGTTGGCAGCTACATTTACCTCACACCTGCGTACTGATTAACAATGTACACAATGTATTACATAGGTACTTTATATCTTATTTTTATACATAAACCCGCTGGAATAAATGGTCTTAATGATGGTGGAAACTGTTTTAAAATTCATAAAGTAATTTAGATAAACAAAACGGACACACTGCCACAAATATACTTAAAGCAATTATTACAATAGCCTTAGATCATTAAATAGGTGCCGCAGTACAAGTCATTATGAAGGAACAGTTAGAAAATTGAGCTTTGTTTTTTAGATGGCAACAGTACTGCAATGCGTTATCAGTATCAATCACACTTTCACATACTAAACGTTTTCACTAATACTAGACTCCATCTTAATCACTGCCTGAATATGATTATTACATTGATGAATAATCAACTCTTGGACGATAGTCTTCGACGTCGGGGTCAAAGCAATGCGCCTCAAATGGAATTGGGCAGAACATCTGGTTAGCCGTGGAGATAACCGAGGGAATAAGGCATTAACCAAATGCTGGCGAATGAAAGCAGACCCCTCCAAAAGCGCATTGGGTGGCCGATTTCGTTAAGTCGTCGGAAAAATCTCCATTAGGGACACTCGAGACCGATAAATACAGCACCTGTCATACTATCCATATACTTAGTAATTGCTGTTACCAGGTTAAAGCGATGATGATGATGATGAATATACTGATATTAATAATAATTTTATTCATAGACGAGAAAAAGAAGTTGTGCAAAAACGTTCGTCGTTTACACCGAGCGTCATTCAGCAAGATGAGCATCTTTGGGATGTTCAACATAGACATTTGTCATCCACTACGTTTGGTGGCGCTCCTCACAAATTATGCTGTCGTGCTGTTGCAGTTTGCATTTCTGTGATTCGAGTACTTGGATGTAACTACAGTGAGGTTTGAAGTAAACTTTACTGAACATAACAAAGTGCAGAAGATGTCATTGGTAAACTTGAGCTGGCCTAGCGTAGTACGGAATTTCAATAGAATGAGAGCCCAACTTATATTGTTTTGGCGGTGGTGGCTGTCATTGACATGTGGCCTAGATTGCTCACAATAATTGTTTTTTAAGAAGTTAATTTGCATCAGCATAATCAGCCAATAATGTTTCCACTGCAGGGACTCAAGTCTCCTCGCTTCAAAAGGGATTGGGCTGTAAGCTACCACGCAGGTCCAGTGTGAGTATTATTGATTCTAGAACAATCCGGAATTCTAAAGATGTTTTCCTTTACCGTTTTAAGGGAAGAAAATGTATTTAACATATTGTAGGTAGTGGAATAAATAAAAATATTAAAATTTAATTTTGCAGCTTTGTTTTAATTTTTATAATTGCAAAAACCTTGAGCTGGAAATCTAAATTTTTGAGCGATCAAATTAAAAATTCAAATAATAAAATAAAAACCACTTGGAAAATCATTAACAATGAAACGGGTAAATCGGTTAAACAAGAAAAACAACTTGAAATTATGGTCGACAACAAATTAGTAAATACGGCAGCTGACGTAGCACAGGCATTTAATGAGTTTTTTGCCAACATACCTATAACTACGACTCGCTCCTTAAATTCCTCCCCGTCTAAAGCTGAAAACCTTTTGCATAGTAGTGTGCCTAAAAGTAGTTGCCTATTCAATTTTGAACATGTAACGCCTCGTGATGTAGTTAATGTTTTTAACACACTTAAGTCTAAAAACACTGGCGATTTCTGGGGCATTTCCATCAAACTATTAAGTAATATAATAGACATCGTAGCCCCCTATTTAGCTGTTACTTTTAATAAATGTGTTGATGTCGGAACTTTTCCTGACCTCATGAAGAGTAGCAAAGTTATACCATTATTTAAATCAGGTAAAAAAAAGACGTTGCTAATTTTAGGTCTATTTCTATCTTACCTGCATTTAGCAAAATATTCGAAAAGTTAATACTCTAGCAGTTGCTAAGACATTTTAAATTAAATAGCCTCCTTCATAATGAGCAATATGGCTTTAAGAAAGGTCGTTCAACTACAGTTGCGGGTGTTACTCTCTTGAAAAACATTTTTGACGCATGGGAGAACTCGCAAAATGCTATCGGAGTATTCTGTGATCTCTCCAAAGCCTTTGATTGCGTGCACCATGACACGCTTTTGTGTAAACTACGTCATTACGGTGTCCATAACGAAGCTTTAAACGTAATAAATTCTTATTTACATTACAGGTTCCAATGTGTAGATATTAATGGTGTAAAATCTACCGGGCTACCGGTTCAGTTAGGTGTGCCTCAAGGCTCTATACTTGGCCCATTCTTGTTCTTAGTGTATATCAATGACTTACCATTCTTTTTAAAGGGTATTTGTGACGTTGTACTGTTTGCAGATGATACTTCTCTTATTTTTAAAGTAGATAGGAACAGACAAGATTTTGAAGACGTAAACAATGCACTCTCAATAGTTACGGATTGGTTTACGGCAAATAACTTAGTTCTCAATGCCAAGAAAATGAAATGTGTAAAGTTCGCTTTACCGAATGTTAGAAATCTAGGTCCCAAAATCGTCTTAGATAAAGAGGTTCTTAAAACTGTAGACTCGACAGTTTTCCTGGGAATAACAGTAGATGGCAAACTACAGTGGGGCCCATATATTTCAAGTCTAGCGGGGAGGCTCAGTTCAGCCACCTACGCCGTCAGAAAAGTAAGACAATATACTGACGTTGATACAGCTTGGTTAGTCTATTTTAGTTATTTTCACAGCGTTATGTCTTACGGTATTCTACTGTGGGGCAAAGCTGCTGATATTCAAAACATTTTTGTCCTTCAGAAACGAGCTGTTCGAGCAATTTACCAGCTTGGTGCCAAAGTTTCTCTAAGGGACTTTTTTAAAGATATTGGTATTCTTACGGTAGCGTCACAATTCATCTTCGCCAACATCTTATATATTAGGCAAAATTTACACTTACATGCTAAAAACAGTGATTTTCACACTGTTAACACTAGAAATAAGGACAAACTACGTGTTCCCTTTCACCGGCTACATAAGGTGCATAACTCATTTGTTGGGCTTGGTATAACATTTTACAACAAGCTACCACCTTCTTTACTAGAATTAACTTTTAATGCGTTTAAAGCTCAAGTAAAAGCCAACCTTTGTCTAAAGGCATACTATTCCATCAACGACTATTTAAATGACAAAACTAGTTGGTCGCTGTGATTAACTCAAGACAATGTTTGTGTTCTTTCTCCAGTACTAGCGTACCTAGTGATAGGTTATATAGCTGTAATATAATTGTTATTTTTTTTTTTACTGTTTTAGTCATTTTTTTTGTGTATGTATTGGTTTGACATGTTCTATGCTTTGACATATTATAATGATATAAGTATTGCATAAAATGATTAGCTAGCGACCTCGACAAGTTGTCATTCAATTCTTGCCTGAGCAACCGGCAGCTCGTTCGTCATGCTCCCTTAGATGTCAATGCTTGCGGTAGCGTCAGGGGTCGGGTTACCCCCTTCCCTCAAATAAGGCGAGGGGGGTTGTTTCGTCCCGTTTGATTTGTTTACTCTATGCGCCTAACGGAACGCGCCCGAACAGAGTGATATCTGACTTGTCAGTTTGACTTTGACAACGCGTCCTTTCTCTTTGGTTGGGCTCTCGGAAAAGGGAGCATCGTCGCCGTTTTGATTTCGCGACCAGTTGTAAATTAATCCCTTTAAATCGATCCGTTTGGGACAATTTGTCATGATCCAATTGTTTTTGTGCGTAATCAACCCCCTTTGACGATATAATACGGGTTCAGTTTGTTTGAAATGGAAATTAGTTCCACGTGTTAGTGATACCATTGAAGACCGCGTGCCATGAAAACATCTGGCGGATTGTTGCGGCCTGTATCCTGGAAAACCCATTTACAACGTCACTACACAATACAATATACACTCACTTACATACATAAATCCAGGTAGGCTCCAGAGCAGGTGTTCTTCTACCATCAGGTGAGTTATTTGAATATTATATTGTTAAGCTCCGCGCACGGCGGACAGTTCGCTCGCCACTTCTTGACCTAGGGCCCACAATTACCACGCTTCCACATAATAATTCATTCGCTAACGCTCTGTCGTACGTACCGGTTCGGTCTCAACGTCTAAGTTATTTGTGCGCGAACTACCCCCTACTCTAACCAAAATGTCAAAGTGTGATAATTGCAATAAAGGTATAACCAGCAGATCACCAGGACTGGAATACAGGTCATGTGCTAAAACTGTTCATGCTAATAAAACTTGCTCTGGTCTTACCGCAAAGCAGCTATCTGCACTTCGTAATGCGAACAGCCTGGACTGGATATGTGAGGAATGCAACCACAACTCGCCTAATAGAAAATCATCCTTCTTTGTTCCGGAAGAGGAAGACGAAGAAGAAGAAGTCGCGACCTCCAGTAGAAACCTAGGTAACTGTAACATCGATAGCGTCAAATTTCTGAAGGATATTACAGCCGAACTAAAAAAGGTCCTAAAGAAAGAACTGCAACCAATAGAAGTATCTGTAAGCATCTGCAGCAACAAAGTAGATGAACTAACAAAAACTGTGGAAGCCCAAAATAAGCACATACAGGAGTTGGAGAAGAAGTACATCCATCTTACCAACGAAAAAACTCATCTGTAACTAGAAATCAGCTCACTAAAACAATATGTTCGTAATATAGATCAACAGCGTCTAGATAATGTCCTGGAAGTGATAGGAATCCGTAAAACTCAAGACGAAGACCTTGACTCGATATCTGGTAAACTGGCTGAAACCCTCAATATGGATAAATCACAGATAATAAATATCAAGCGTGTAGAAGACCGAAATGAACGTGAGGGACACATCCAGGTAGAGCTAAAACAAGCAGAACAGGCACAGTCATGGGTACGTGCATCCAGAAAGGAAGAAGTTTTGCTGGAACAAATTGTTTCCGAAGCCCCTGCAGAAATCTCCAAGTCGAAAGTTATCCTGCGTCGCGCCCTTACAAAATCTAATAAATCGCTACTGTGGCTAGCCCAACAAAAATTGCGTCCAGCATATAAATATGTATGGTTCCAGGATGGAAAGGTGTTGCTACGTAAACAAGACAAAGACAAGCCTATAGTCGTAAGGAGTGAAATGGACGTCGATCGACTTTCGACCACAACGCAAGCAGCACGTCAAAATATATATCGGTAATTAGCTTTAACATAAATTATCCCGGATCTCTCTCCCGATCACCAAGAAATATTCGACTGTGCAAACATTAATGTTTTTAGTAAGCTTATACCTTCCATTCGTAAAATAAATTTGAATATTGTTCACATAAATATAACGTCCATTATTAAGAATTTTGGTTGTGCAACACATTTAATTAGCACATCCAACGTAACTATAGATGTCTTAATCTTAACAGAAGTTAATATAAATGAAAACACTGTTCAAATGTACAATATCGATGGCTATGAAATGCACAGTAAGTTGCGTATTAACAGAACAGGCGGTGGAATAATAATTTATGCTAGAGATGGTTACGTATTCACACCAATGAATCACTCTTTAATACACTGTGAATGTATTATTGGTCAAATCATCACACCTTACAACTACCACGCATATATCTGTGCAATTTATAGACCACCAAACGAAAGTAAACATCTATTCGTAAAGGAGTTAAGCAGTATCTTATCCAATTCACTTATTAAATCATATGACACTTATTTGCTGGGAGATATTAACATAGACCTAAAGGCATGCGACAACATCAGAGAATACTACGTAAGTAGCATGTCCGAGTGTGGTCTAACGAGCGCGATATCTGACTACACAAGAATTGAAAGACGCGGAAATAACACTACACGCAGCTGTATAGATCACATATTTGCAAGGACGCGCTCGTTAGATCTGTACTCGGCCGCACTCGGAACTGTAATGGCCGATGTTAATACTGTCGTGCGTAGGACTTGACCCAACACAAATACAGGTTGATGCAAAATTAATACAACAGATTGATAATACTAAAATTAAAACTTTACTTAACAACGTAAAATGGAGCGAAGTAGATGATATGGACTGTCCAAACACAATTTACGATTTCATACAAAATCAATTTCACAAATGCTACGATGAATCAAAATATATCAGAAAAATAAACGTAAATAGTAAAAGAAACAAACAACCTTGGATAAATAATAGAATTAATCATATGTGTAAAAAAAGGACCAATTATTTTTGAAGTGGAAAAATGACTCAACGAATAAAATACTGCGACTAGAATATAATAATTTAAGAAACAGAACTCATAAACTCATCGAAAAATCTAGAAATAATCATTTTTTGGAAGAAATAAATAATAATAAAATGGACCCCAGAAAGCTGTGGCAAATATTAAATAAGTTGTCTGGTCGCAACAAAAATTCGGTGGAGGAAGTTATTCTGAGAGCCTTCAAAAACAATAATATAGAAATAAAATCGATAGCTGACAAGTTTGCCACGGAATTTAGAAATAGTGTTAGGAAGATCTTGCCCAAGTGTAACTGTCGCCTACTGAATGAATCAGAATATACATTTCCCTTTAACACATCAATGTACTTTAAGAAAGCAACAAATAACAGCGTGAGTAAGCTAATTAGAAACCTCCATACAAATAAAGCTCCAGGTGTAGATAACATTAGGTGTATTGACATAAAATCTCTTTGTGACAAAATGTCAGGCGTTATTGCTAAGTTGATAAATGCTAGTGTCAAACAAGGAAAATACCCGGAAGTACTAAAAACCGGTGTGGTGCGCTCAATATATAAAAAAAAGGCAGTCTGGCCGACTACGAAAATTATAGACCGATCATTGTCCTACCTGTTATCGACAAAATAGTAGAAAAGTACATTTGTAACCAGATGCAAGATTTCTTCGCAAATAATGACGTTCTGTCCAGCACACAATACGGTTTTCAACCTAATAAGTCCACCTCACAGCTATTATCTAAATTCACGGATGAAGTTAACGAATCCCTTAATGATAAAAATAATGTTATTTTACTATTTATCGACTTCAGTAAGGCGTTCGATACGCTCAGACACGACACCCTGCTGACAAAATTAAATAATTCTGGAGTTCGTGGACCAATACTTAAATGGTGTGAAGACTACCTTAATAATCGCAGATACAATGTCAAAATATGTAATGAAATCAGTGAAGTCATTGAAGTCACTGAAGGGACAGCTCAAGGTTAAGTACTTGGACCCTTACACTATCTGACGTATGTTAACGACATGGAGCATGTGGTCAATCACTGTTCTGTTTACCAATATGCAGATGACACATGTCTTGTAGCAATCCACAAAGACGTAAAAGTAGCAGCTCAATGGTTGCAGGACGATTTTACTCGAGTCTCCAAATGGGCACACGATGCTGGACTGGTTCTCAAAGCAAGTAAGACCAAAATCGTACATGTCCACTCTAGTCATATAAAGCAGATAACATCTTTTAAGATAATCGCGCACAGTCACAGTTGTCTTCACTCCACTCTGTCGGGTACGTGTCGATGTGAGGCAATTGATCAGGTAACGCACCACACCTACCTTGGATTAGTCGTGGATAATCGCTTTAGCTGGAGTTACCACGTGGACTCAGTTTGTGATAAGTTGCGAGCTATACTGGCGAAATTCTACATCCTAAAACCTAAAGTCCCGTTCAAAATGCTGCTCAGCATGTACATTGCTCTAGCAGAATCAATTATAGCATACGGACTTACGAGCTACGGGCGAACATTTAAAACATATACTGAAAAAATTTCCAACCTGCAAGTAAGACTATTAAAACTCATCGTACCAAGAGAAATAAAAGAAAACGTCATCGAATTATTTAAATATTGTAAAATTTTGCCAGTGCAGACTAGACTCAAAATGACCCTCGTGATCGAGCAATTTGAAAATAAAACCATTCAAATACCTATATCGCATAAAATAATCACAAGAAGTATCAGCCAAAATAAATTAATAGTACCTCAGACTAGAAATTATTATGGCAGACGAACGGTAAAATTTTTAATTCCCACCATAATTAATGAAATACCAAACTGCATAAAAAAAGAAATAAACGTGAAAAACTATAAACAAAAATACAAAAAATACTATTACAATTGTATATTAAATACTAATTAATCAAATAAAAAATTACCTTATAAAAATAAATAACAAGTTAAGCAACCTGTATAAAAATATTTACGTTGACTAGGACCAGTCATTTAATGAGTGGTAATGAGCCGCCTAACGTAGGTTAGGTACTTACCTACTTGCTAATAGATGTTTACGACTGTCATAGTTACGTATAAAATATTATTGATGTACCCACATTGTTTTTAGTGCTTAAGCAGTGTTTTTCATTTAATGCGAATGTGAGTATCAATACAAACCATTTCTGGTTTAATGATACAAAAGTAAAACGAACCTGTAAAGACTATAATGTATAAATAAATAAATAAATAAAAAAAATAAAATTGAAATCCTATGGTCGGGGCCCGGCCTGGCGTCGAACAGGGGTAATGGCTGATCTTTGCGTTATGCTCGTGAATGCATGATCATCACTGTGTGAAGTAGCCAAAGAGCTACTAAAGATAAAGTAATAAAGCTGATCAAAAATGGTGATTTATCCAACGGCATCAGTGGCATCCATTATGTGAATGCGGTGTTACAGGAAAGCAAATTGCAGTAATACAATAATGTGATTTGTGATAATGGAACAAAATTTTATCATTGTCACTGCGTTGATTGTAAACAGTCCGGATGCATTCAGTTTTACTATATTTACATCCATCATTCATGTTTTTCCAGAGCTTTCTCGATGTCACTGAAACAGATGATTATGTTAACAGGTTGTATAAGTTTTTTTAGGACTTCACTGATTTTACAGTTAAATTACTGTATTCTATAAGTATGTATGTGTTAATATACAGCATGAAAGATATTTCAGTAACGATCAAATGAATTATTTCATTTTCTTATTTAATTTTGATCAACCGACCTCAAACCAACACTTGTTTTGTGACTTTCGCTGTTAGAGGTTTCAGATATCACATATTTCCTGGTCGTTATGACGTCTACACTATTAAAAAAATTACTGGTTGAAGTAATGGGTCCATACTCTGGTACTACAAGAACAATGATTTCTTTCACCTCTTTTACTAAAAATATGTTCATTTTTTCTTACAAACATGATGATTCCATATTGTGATGAATCAACTGGCTCATCTTATATAGGATTCTATTGAAAATGTTACAATAAAATACCTCCCACAAACTTCAAATAAGTAAAACAAACTTGAAGTCTTGTATGAAACACACAATTTATTTAGGATCTTCAAAAAATATATAGACAAGGCATTATAAATGAATAAAGGGCAACATTAGGTATTACGTAAGCAAGCAGATATATTATAACTGCCAGCCAATCAGCATGCGGCGAGCAATGGGTAGCTTTCCACCCGGTAAGGACCAGGCTCGGGTAGTGTTCCACGCGCACCTCAAAGAGATGTCAGCAGAACTGAAGGGGTCTGCTAGGACCGGTGCCTGTCAGGGTCACGATATTGTTCGAAAGAGACACCGTGCCGCACATGGGCAACTGAAAGAACACGGGTGGGTTTTATTTAGTCACTAAAAGTCTGACACGCTCTTCCGCTCCGCCTAGAGCGGTAGAAATTATTTGATTATTTCCCATCCAAAAAAAAGGTGGCGGCTGCGAATATTGTTCAACGTGGGTGTCGTTTTCATGGGGTTTGACAATTTAAGTCTCTATATCGAATCAAACCTCGCACTTTACAGGGTCCCCCGAAACCAAACTTTTTTTACATTGATTACATAACTAAATTTACATATTCAAAATAACAGGTGAAATAATGATGTAATGGTGCAACTAATATTTTGTAACAGTTTAACTTAAAAGAAAATAACGAAAAATGGGAAAGACGTATTTCTCGATATAAACCGACTACGCTATGGAATGGGCAAATTTGTATGTTTCTGAGTGATCGATTCTTTGACAATTCAAAAGGGCCTTTAAATGGTTTCACTGAAACAAATACTTTGAGTTTAGGCAAGCGTCACATAATATGTCACATAATTTTATACAAACTAGTGATCGCATATTGGTCGAAGTTCGACTGTAATTCATTTGAATAGAAATACATTATTAAATGAAAAAAAAATATATAATAATAAATATAAAAACATATATTTGACATTCAGTAAACTCTATAGACAAATAATATTAAAGACAAATATTCTCGATATGATCATAGATTTTTAAAATGAAAAAGGTTATATATCTATAAAATTAATTTATAACCTATGGTTATACTTGACATTCAGTAAGACTATAGACACAAAATATTAAAGACAGATATTCTCGATTGGACCACAGAATTTAACAATAAACTTTCGTAATCCATAATTATATTTGACATTCAGTAAGGCTATAGACAAATAATACCAAAAACAAATACAGACTCAATTTGTGCATGTGTAATAGTAGTGTGTGTTACGTGTTATTTATTGAAAATAATGTATTTTTAAGCATAATTAAAAAAAAAATATTAGCATTCGTCACTTCTTCTCTGTATAAACTATAAGTGTGCGAAAGGGTATAGCAGGTTAAGTATTGAAAATGTGCCCCCAGAGGCAAATGTAATGAATATGATACTGTTAACTACGCTGCTCATTTGTATAACTATTTATGTAGTTTTTGACTGCCTAACTCTAACTGTCATTGAGTAACCTTGGAAAATATCCTAATAACAGGCAATTATTTAAACTTTTCGTTCTCTAAAACTAATAGAGCTAGGACTGTGATTCCAAAGCCAAACTGTAGACAACATTATGACAAATATTACGTATATCGAACTTACTTAGTTTGCTAAAAATATATATATTTTTTTAAAAGACAGTCTCCGCGCGAACTCGGAAGCGTTCGGGTGTAGAAAATGTCTTCTGAGAAAGTAAAGTGTGTATCATGTAACATAGTAATAAACGAGTTGTTATGCTTTGTGCAAAATAAAATAGACATTATGGACGAGGAGAACTTGATCCGTTTGTGTGTTAGCACCTATACTCAGGGAGAAATCGCAACGGCAAAAAGTTTATTGTTTGAGTCTATTTCTACAACTACCCGCAATATATCGAGGCGAAAAAACAAAGAGCAGAAGAATATTGAAGATATTATCTGCGTCTTAAAGACTACAGACCCAGATAAAACCCCGATCTTTGTGGCCCGAATGTTGGAAAAACTACCACCGATAACCTTTGACCACATCGATGTCTCAGCTCTGTTGAAAGATATTTTGGTTTTGAAATCGGAAATTCAAAATTTAAAACAGTCATGTGTGACGATTGACCAATTCAATGGTGTAAAAGCGGATATCGACCATATGAAGTTTGCGTCACTGGTGGATGCCGAACGACCAGTGTATGTAAACAATAGACGCGGTGGATACTTACTGGAAAGTGGATGTGATAGTGGTCCGATCGGCATCATTAATATTTCAAAAAATAACAGTAATGTGGAAAGTACGCCTAAAAATCAAACAACGGAAAAGGTCCATTGGCGATCACCAGCATTTCTGCAACATAATAAGACTGGAAGTTGTCACAGCGCTATCTCTTCCGCACTCAGCCCGAGCCCAGCTGATAACACTACCGTAGCCGCCGCCCGCGCTGTTGACACCTGCGACGTCATGCAGCAGCGATCGGGTGACTCACAAATTGCGAGTGCGCATGAAAAAACATTATCGCCGTCGAACCGGTTTGTTAAGAGAATGCAAGTGCCAGAGATCGCCACCGCTAGCGCCGACTCATTAGATAGCCGTATCGTTACGACTGATGTAAATATAAGTAAGTCGTTAGCAGAGGTAACGCGGAATGGTGTATGGAAATCGGAATGTCCTAATGAACCATGGATCACAGTGCAAAGGAAGAGGCACAGAAATATGCACTCAGACTCTTTTGTAAGAGGAAAAGCAACTTACATGCCAGAGGATAAATTTAAGCCTGCAAGTTCGAAGATACCTTTGTTTCTCTCGAATGTACACAAAGATACATCGGAAAATGATATTGTGGAATATGTGTTTTCAAAGATTAAGGAAAAAGTTGTTCTACAAAAAATTAAAATGAAGAACGAAAAAGAGTACAATGCGTATAAATTAATAGTGTGCAACAGCAAATTAGACATGTTCCTAAGCGATGAGTTGTGGCCGGCAGGTATAACATGTAGACGTTTCAGACCTTACAAAAACCCTGGGTCTGACAAGGATGAAAACAGAAAACAAACAAAACAATTATGAGTACAACCTTAGTGACATATAACTGTAAAAATATCAAGCGCTCCGTCGAAGGTATACGTCAGCTGTGTAGCTTTGCAGATATAATTGCCTTGCAAGAGACGTGGTTGCTGCCGAATGAGATGCCGTACTTGGCTGACGTGCACAGTGAGTTTGGGAGTACGGGTACGTCGGCTGTGGACGTGGCCGCCGGTATTCTAAGAGGTCGGCCTTTCGGTGGAGTTGCATTGCTGTGGCGTAAGGCGATTTTCCCGTGCGTCTCTGTGGTCTCGTGTGGGAATCCGCGTATTGCAGCTATACGGGTGATGACGAATGATCGGCCAGTACTAGTGTTTAGTGTTTACATGCCTACTGACTGCGCGGAAAATGTGCCGGAATTCACAGACTGTTTAAGTGCGGTGAGTGCCTTAATTAATGAAAATGATACTGAGTCCGTAATTATGCTAGGGGATTTCAACGCACATCCAGGTGAGCGTTTTTATCGTGAACTTTTAACTTTCTCACTGGAACAAGACTGGACATGTGTGGACACTAGTAGGCTACAGCTAACATCTGAGACGTTCACATTTATTAGTGAGGCACATGGTTGCAAACGCTGGCTGGACCATTGTATGGTTACAACCGCAGCCTTTGATTGTATTACCAATGTATATGTTAAATACGACGTCTATTGGTCAGATCATCACCCATTAGTCATCAATTGCAATTTAGATGTTATTAAGCAAAAGGCATTGCCAATAAACCCTGTTTGTGACAAAATTAAATGGGGAGACAGGAATGCAAGTCAATGTCTGGCTTACGAAAGCTTATGTAACTCTAAACTTAAGCTCATTGATTTGCATACTGAGTTACAACAGTGCTGTGGGAAATATTGTAATGTGACCTCTCACAAAGAGATTATAGATAGTGTCTATAAAGAGGTAGTTAATATCTTATGTACGAACGCTATTGTAACTTACGAGCAAAAAGCTTGTAAACGAAGGAAACCATTAGCTGGGTGGAACAGATATGTGAGCGAGGCTCATAGAAATGCCAGGCTGGATTTCATTACATGGTGCGACTATGGAAAGCCCTCATCGGGTCCCGTTTTTGTCTCAATGTTGAAATCGCGGAAAATTTTCAAAGGAAAAGTCAAGTGGTGCCAAAACCACCAGGAACAGTTAAAGATGGATTCGTTGGCAAAGCACTATGCCAATTCTGACTTTAAAAGTTTCTGGAAAGGTACTAATAAACTAAATGCTAGGCCTGGTATTCCTGTGAGTATCGATGGGATTACCAACCCAAAAGATAATGCTGAGTTATTCAAAACGCAGTTTACCACACACTCGCCCCTGGGACCTCCATGCGGGGAGCTCGATGCTCTTCCCAAAGGTGAGGAATTACCTACGATGGTCTTGACGAAAGAGGTCAAGTTCAAAATTGTAAATATGGTTAGAGGGAAATCCCCAGGATACGATGGGCTAAGCATCGAGCACCTACAGCATGCTGATGCGCACCTGCCACGAGTACTCGCACTACTGTTCAACTTGTGTCTGTCTCACTCATATTTACCCTCGGACATGATGCGGACTCTAGTGGTGCCAGTAGTAAAAAACAAGACTGGAGACGTATCGGACGGGTCAAACTACAGGCCAATCTCACTGGCTACCGTCATAGCCAAGGTACTTGACAGCGTGCTCAACTCGCATCTGAATAGGCATGTCAAAATTCATGATGCCCAGTTCGGTTTTCGCGCAGGACTGTCAACGGAGACGGCCATTCTTAGTCTGAAGCACGCTGTTAAGTATTACACGGATAGACAGACACCAGTCTACGCGGTTTTCTTAGACCTATCCAAGGCTTTTGACCTAGTCTCTTACGATTTGCTCTGGCAGAAGCTAAGAGACACAACACTACCACCAGAGCTCGCATCTCTCCTCAAATTCTGGTACCTTCACCAAGAGACTCGGGTGAGATGGGCAGGGAAGCTTTCGGAGCCATGCAGGCCGGAGTGTGGGGTAAGACAGGGGGGACTGTCCTCGCCCTTGCTCTTCGGTCTTTATGTGAATGCCTTGGTTGAGCGACTCAGCAGCATGCGTGTCGGATGCTATGTGGATGGTGTTTGTTTTAATAATTTGAGCTACGCGGACGACATGGTGGTGCTGGCGCCCTCGATCAATGCTCTCCGAAAGTTACTGGCGGTGTGTGAGTCGTACGCAGAGTCTCATGGGTTGATATACAACACGAAAAAGACTGAGTATATCGTCTTCAGGTCTGGTACCAGCTGTCCATCAACGGTCCCTCCTCTGTTACTCAAAGGTCACCCAATAAACAGGGTGTATACGTTTAAATACTTGGGCCACCTGGTGACAGATTCCCTGAATGACGATGCAGATCTGGAGAGGGAGCGCAGAGCATTGTCAGTCCGGGTGAACATGCTGGCCCGCAGGTTCTCTCGTTGTACAGTCGCAGTTAAAATAGCCCTATTTAAGGCATATTGCACATCACTGTACGCGGGAGCCCTGTGGTTCAGATATACTCAAAGGGCTGGCAATGCTCTGCGTATCCAGTATAACAATGCGTTCAGGGTGCTGTTGCGACTGCCACGCTACTGCAGCGCGTCGGCGATGTTTGCCGCCGCGCGCACTGACAGCTTTGACGCAATATGGCGGAAGAAATCTGCCTCGCTACTTCGCAGGTTGCGTGATAGTCCCAACATCATTCTGCACTCGATAGCCGCCCGGGCAGATAGTCCGCTTGTGTGGGCTTTAGCCAATCGGACGAGATCTGTTTTAGTTATTAAGTACTAACATAGGCTAAGTAAGATTGTTACTAACACAATGGACCTCATTTGTAGTCTGAAATAAATAAATAATAATAATAATAATAATTTAAAAGAAATATTTTTTTTTTTTGGCTATTATTAGTAAGTTCTAACAGAGTGACCACTTTAAAAAAAAATCTCAGAAAGAGTACTTAGTGTGTTGATTTTACTGCTACAAGTTTCATCGAAATGCCCCACCTGCAACATATTCAAAAAAAAAAAAAAAAATGAAAATGTTGCTCGGCTTCCAATTCGTGACACTACACATACAATTTTTAAATGATATGTATAATAATAATAATACACAATAAGAAAAATTATTCTCCATACACTCTGCTAAGCTAACCCTGTAAGAGTTTGGCGTGCAGTTAAGTACGCAAATCGAATTCAAAATATGCAGATCCAAGTGTATTTTTATTCAAGAACCTTTATACAGACTGTGCCTGTATACCTCGTGGCACACTTATTGAACACCGATTGATATACCCTTCTCGCTCTTTTGCATTGGCGGGAGAATACACAAGAGCGAGAAGAGTATGTCAAACAGTGTTCAAGATGTTTGCCGGGACCTATACAGTGTTACGTAAACGTTAAAAACGTAAGCATAGGAACGATAGATTTTTATTCACTATGTTCGACGCCAAGCCAGGCCTCACTATAGAATTTTAATAGCGCAGTGGAAAGTATGGTGGGCCCTGGGTCAAGAGTGGCGTAGCGAACTTATCCGCCGTGCGCGGAGCTTAACAATATATTATTCGAATAACTCACCTGGTTGAAGGAAACTGCTTCTGGGGCCTACCTGGATTTATGTATGTAAGTGAGTATATATGTATCGTGTAGTGACGTCATGAGTATTCTCCAGGATACAACCAGGCCGCTCCAAGTGGTCTGCCATCCAGAAATGCGGTCTCCAACACTTAACCTTCAAACTATTTCAACAAAGATATATCCAAACTCAACCTGTATTATTTCGTCAAATTGGGGTTATTTACAATCAACAATACGATCACGACTAATTGTCCAACAAAACGATCGGTTTTTAAGGGATTAATTTACAACAGGGTCGCACACGCAAATTGGACCGACATCCCTTTTCCAAGCTCAATACCCAAGTGAATGTGTCAACGTCAAATTGACAAGATGTCACTCCGTTTCACGTCATGGTGCGTTCACAGAGTAACCAATTCGAACGGGACGGAACATCTACCCCCCCCGGACGGGCCTTCCCGTCCGCTAATCACTTGGCAATCTTGACAAGGTTGCGTTTTATCAGTTCACTTGACGCGCTGCTGGAGGATGTGCAAATACTCCAAGCTCCAACGCTTTCAAAACTCTGAGCGAGCTGCTGCACCAACTGAAACCGCGATAGCCAATTTTGGCTCACATCGACAAAAGGGTGCTCCGGCAGGGCGGCAAGTGGCTGTCAAATCAAAAAAATGGCCCGGGGTTAGGGCCTCCAAGTCGTTCGGGTCCGAAGACAGCGGGCACAATGGACGCAAGTTCAATACTAGGCCATGCAAACCGGATACCCGGATAACTGAAAAAACTGGATAACCGACTGATTTGAAAACCGGGTTTTTTAGGAAATTAAAACCGGAGTTTCCGGTTTTTCGGTTAACATTATATATTACAGAACTTGATTTAGAAACTAAAATGAGGGTGGAGATGGCACTTTACGACGGTGGAGGAAAAATGAGAGAGCACTTAATGAAAGTATATAAGTAAAGCTTTGGAATCTATACCTCCAACAAATATGGAATCAGCGAGAGCCTTTTTATCAGCAGGTCTCATCTATACTATCTATACTTATATTATAAAGCTTAAGAGTTTGTTTGTTTGGTTGAACGCGCTTATCTCGGAAACTACTAGTTCGAAATTAATAATTTGTTTGTGTAGGGTAGCCTATTTACTAAAAAAGGCTATAGGCTATATAACATCACGCTACAATCTAAAAAAGCGGAGCAGCAATGAAAAGTGGACGAAAACTGGCAGGCAATTCGATGCGACGGGAAGGGTCACGGGAGCAAAAATTTGACGCGGACGAAGTCGCGGGTAGAAGCTAGTGTGTAATAAATCCGCAGTACTCTAAACGGTGAATCTCTCGATGGACTTGTATCCTATCAAAGTAAAAAATATATGGTCATACATGGCAATTTAATCAAAGTAGAAAATATTAATTTGATTTAGCTCTGTAATTTTAATTTAGTTATAATAAATCTATTATATTTATAAGAATGTCTGATTTATTTTGTTTTGGTTTATTATGAATAAGACTTCTATTTTAAGCGATATTTCAATAATTATTTTGATCTCATTTTACGTACTGTTGATTTTGCCTGTGTGTATTTTATGACAGTTAAATTGTTATTTAATATCCTGTAATTTTAGGCCTTTGTCTACCTACCCAATGTTCCTAATTATGTATGTTAGATACCTTAAGTTTTAAAGAATATGTTGTTTTCCTAAATAATAAGTTTTATGATTATTATTCTATGTTATGTATAAAGAAAAGAAACTCTTTGTATTGCGTGTTAGTAGTTGTAGCTTATTTCAGTCCGTAAGAAATACATTTTTGGATTAGAATTCAGCATTTACATTTCTTTACAGACATATTTCTCATTTATTTAACTTAAATGAATAAACCCGAAAAACCCGATTTAACCGGTTTCACCGGTTTTGTAAACAAAAAACCCGAAAAAAACGGTTTTTATAAACAACCTGGTTTTTGCATGCCCTATTCAATACAGCTTCAATGCGGCAAAATACCGTAGCTAACTCCATAAAGGTGAGAACGGTGTCTCCCAACAATATGCGCCAGAGTCCCTTTGCTGCTATCACTGCGGCCTCAAAAAATACCCCCCAACGGGGGCAGGCTGGCAGGTCAAAACAATAACAAACACCAAAAACAACCAAACAACAACAACCAAAAACTACAAACAACAATTTAAGCAAATGGCCCTCCTTAGGCAACAAAAGGGGGTGACGCGCCCCATAAGGAAGGCTAGAGTGCCTCAACCGTCCCCAAACATGCAAAAGACCCGTATCGTCCAAAAAGGGGTCCAACTCACTAACGGCTCCCGACAATATCCAAAACTCTCGCTGCAGAATGGCCAACAGCGCATTGCAACCGACATGCGAGTTCTTAATGTGACGATCAGTCACCAACAATTCAACAACAACAAACAACAATTCAACGATTTGTCGAGGGAGCTGAATCGACTCAACAAAAATCAGGGTCAGACGGAGGGTCCTTCGTTCCAACAGCGAGCACCTTGAGCCCGGGCAAAGGAACCGACATCCTACAAATCAAAGGCGTTTCAGAATTGTGAATCTGGGACACTCGGATTGCAACAAAGACCTCCAAAGAGTGGACGGACGTCTTCAACCAACACAAAACAATTTGACTGTCCGTCCAGGCGTAACAAGCCCGAATGTCCACAGTTCCACCCAAAGTGTGAGCAACGTGGTTCAATAGACGCACAAGAAGCGCCGCCCCTGACAATTCTAACTAAGGGATGGTCAGTGCCGTCCGGAGGGGGGCCACCTTGCTCTTGGCCAAGACCAGTGACAAATTCACCTAGCCTGTCACGCAGACAAACAACAGCTGCATAACCGTGCGAAAACGCATCACAAACAAGGGTAGCAGTGTAGCTCCCAGGGGGGAGGATAGCGCGGGGTAACACGACCTCTTTGACTGCAGGGAGTGCGGATACAAATTGGAGCCAATCTTCCAATAGGGTTTCCCGAATTGGCTCGTCCCAGCCACGTCCCACAGTCCAAAGCCGCCGAAGAAGAAGAAAACAATTTCACCCAAAACAATACACAAACAAAACAACAAAACAATAGACAAGGTCAACCCTGGGCTCCCATGTCCACAGAGTCTCCCGTGGGCCCCCAGACCCTGACCGATGCCGTTGGCAACAAAACCGTGTCGATCTGAGGGGTACCTTAGCGGGGCAGGCGCCAATGTCCTAACAATGCCTGGGCGGCGATCGATCGCCGCACCCAGGCTCAAGTCTTTCCCGACGAGGATGGAGGACAAATTCCTCGTCCGCGCGGTGTCCCGAGCCACGCGCCATCGCTGGAAGGGCATATCCCACCGGATGCCTGAATGGCGGGGGCGTGACTCCAACCGGGGACGTTCCGCCAACGGAGGGGAGGGAAAGCGGTGCTGGTCTGGCCAGCGCTGCCTAGCAACAACTGCGTAATTGCCTTTACGCGGGGAGACCAAATGGCGGTCGCGCGGCTCCCGATCAACTTGCGCGGGGGGTGGAGTGCGGCGCTCAAAATTGCGGGCCTCTCCCCGGTTCTGAACCGGTGAGCCAGAAGCCCGGTGACCAACTCCATGGTACCCCCCCGTGCGCGAACCTTCATCAGAGGCTGGTCTGCCAGCGTGGTTCGCGTTAGCGCACAAAATGTCCAAATGGGACCCCCTACAAAATCTACAAGGGCGGGGGTTGGGGCAGTCCCGATGGAAGTGAGCCCCCAAACATGAGAAGCACAGGCAGCGTGCATTGGCAATTCGGCGGCGGGCACTCACGTGCAATTTCAAAAAGGCCGCGCAAGTTGCCATGCCATGCCCCGTGTCCCTACAAAACTCACAACCAGGACGACTCTGGGTGCCAGCAAAACGAGCGGCGGGGCGACCATCAACAGGCCCGCGAGCCCTAGTCCGTCCTTGGTCTCGTGGCCGGGAAGACGGCTGGCGTGACTCAGTGGCAACGCCAGAGTGGTCCACAAACCGACACTCATCCTCCAAAAATTGGACGAGGTCACCAAATGGGGGGAGATGTGTGACACTATCCCCACCATACTTTTGCTCGAAACGAGCCCTCAAATCGGCAGGAAGCCGTTGCAGCACAACGTGCACCAAAAGGTAAGACCAATGGTCCACCGGCAAGTCCAATCGCTTTAAAGCGTTGGTCGTTGCCACCAACGGGTTCAACAGATCAGTACGCAATGCTGACAAACTAGTAATGACCGGTAACCCCAAAATCAATTCAATATGAACGTCAGCCAAACAACGTTTATTTGGTACCGCCGGGTGAGTAGTTCCAAAGCGGTAGGGTAGGCTGAGTCAGTCAACGACAGATGCTGTACCAAGGCTCGGGCCTCACCTTCCAGGACAGACAACAAATAGGCCAACTTTTGGGCGGGTCTGAGGTCCGAGCGTGCATCAACTAAACTTTCAAAAAGGTTTTGGAAACACAACCAATGGTCCAAGCGACCGTCAAGTGTGGCAGTTCCAAAGTAGACAGTCTACTCAATAGTCCGGGACCTGAAACAACCGGGGTCTCCGGCTTGACCTGGACAGGTGTCCGGCTCTGCAATATTTCCATTTGTATGCCATTGCACAAACAAAACCATTCAAACAAATAAAACAATTAAATAATTGTAGCCACAAGTCATCACAGCACAATACCACGTTTTAGACATTCCGTAAAAGAAATAATAAAGCAAACAGCCCTGAGAAGAACTGACACCACGTTTTGACAAGTCTTTAAAGAAACAGGAGTGTCAGGACTGCAGATGCCACACGCTGTCATCGTGTTCTCCAGGAACACCAGCGTTGTGCAGTGTGCGGTTCACGGAGTCTTCCATCTTCCATCGCCGCGCCCTGCTGGTTCACTGCACGCATCATCACCCGACGGTGGCCGCCTCCTAATTATATTTACGGATCACAAGCCATTAACATTCGTAATGACTAAAGCGCAATCGAATACAGAAACACCGAGACGAACGAGACAACTTTTGTTTATCAGCGAATTTACCACAGACATACGTCACGTAAGCGGTAAACAAAACATCGTCGCCGACACACTCAGCCGCATCGAAACAATATCATGCCCATCTGCGATAAACTTCAAGGACATAGCCAGCGCAAGAAAAGGATAGCAACATACGACAATTATTACAACAAAACAACATCACTCTCAAGAAAGTAATAATACCTAATACAGACGTCGAGTTATACTGCGAAACATCTACGCCATATATACGCCCGTATATACCAGAGGCACACAGACAAGAAGTTTTTAACAACGTGCACAACATCAGTCATCCTGGTACGCGCACGACCCGCAAACTTGCAACACAAAAATACTTCTGGCCATCATTGAACGCAGACATCAGCCGTTGGACTCGAACATGTATACAGTGTCAGAAAAGCAAGATACACATCACACATTCTCGAACATCTCATCTTTCCCGCCAAGCGCCAAGATACGCACGTCACACATTCTCGAACATCTCATCTTTCCCGCCAAGCGATCGTTTTCAACACGTTCACGTAGACATTGTCGGACCGCTACCTACAACAGCTCAAGGACATTGCTACTTAATCACAATGATCGACCGACTAACGAAGTAGCCTGAAGCAATCCCTACCGATGAAATATCAGCTGTTCGAATAGCCGATATATTCTACCAACATTGGATTTCAAGATTTGGATGCCCGACAACACTAACAACCGAACAAGGTCGCCAGTTCGAGAGTCAGCTATTCCAAAACCTAATGAAACAAATGGGAATCAAGAAAACTCGCACCACTCCGTATCATCCACAGAGCAACGGGATGGTCGAACGGTGGCATCGCTCGCTCAAAACATTATTACGCGCGAAACTATCCGATGCAAGTACATGGATCAATGAGCTACCTACAGTGTTACTTGGTCTACGAGCCGCACTGCGCACTGACACCGGCGTAAGCGCAGCGGAACTTACCTACGGGTACAATTTACGACTACCTGGAGATTTTTTTACAAGTACCTACACACCTCCGATGGATTATACTTACGTCGATAAACTCCGTGACATCATTCAAGTAAACAAACCGCAAGCCGTCACTGAGCATCATAGCAGCTACAAGCGTGTTTTCGTTCATCAAGATTTACTTCAATGCAGCCACGTGTTTATCAGAACCGATGCAGTCAAGAAACCACTCCAAGCACCGTATGAAGGCCCGTATCGTGTTATAAGCTGAACAGATAAAGTGTTTACTATACAGCTACCGAATCGGCAAGCTAACATTTCGATCGATCGGTTGAAGCCTGCATACGTCATAGCTGAGCATACCAATACCTTACCTCCAAGCAAGATTACCATTACCTATGACGAGGCCAGTACTACACCAACCAAGCAACAACCACGGGTACCTACGGTCAACGTGACGTCACAGCCCGCTATCATCAAGACAACACGCTCGGGCCGCGTCGTAAAGCTGCCGGTACGCTTCGCTTGAGGGGGAGTACTGTAGCCACAAGTCATCACAGTACAATACCACGTTTTAGACATTCCGTAAAAGAAACAATGAAGCAAACAGCCCTGAGAAGAACTGACACCACGTTTTGACAAGTCTTTAAAGAAACAGGAGTATCAGGACTGCAGATGCCACACGCCGTCATCGTGTTCTCCAGGAACACCAGCGTTGTGCAGTGTGCAGTTCACGGAGTCTTCCATCTTCCATCGCCGCGCCCTGCTGGTTCACTGCACGCATCATCACCCGACGGTGGCCGCCTCCAAATGGAAGTGCGGATTACTAGCCACCTATACTTATGCCTTCGGCGAGCACGCCGCTCGGCGCGCCACGGACCCACAGGCGAGTGAGGCGCCCCCGTGCGGAATTCTTTAGACAACATTGTGCTGTGATGTGATTGGATGTAATATCGTAGATCTTATTTGTTATATTTTTGAATTATATGTTTATTGGTTAGGTCACATATTGTTAAAATGTATATAAGACGTGTTGTCCTACAAAATATATGATTATTCACATTCGTACATCAATACGTATTTCTTCTACCTTCTGACAACAGTGGCAGCCTAAAAATAACCAATAAAGTACTAAATAATCAAATAACAAAGTTCAATCAATCAATTACAAAATAAATACAAGCAAACAATTGGTTTCAATCCAAACATAACAACAATAAACTTTTATTTCAATTCAAACAATGTCAACGTTCAAAAATTCTATTTCATATTCAATTCAAAATTCAAATTCAAATCCAATTCCAAATGTTAATTTCACAAACCACTATGTCAATGGTACAAAAACTCAATATTTTTTATGTCTTCCTGACATTCAACACAACAGAGGTCGGATACAAACAAGGGGTTGTAACATAGCCCAATCTAATCAACAATATTAGCATATGCAAACCGGCTGACCCCGGCAACATCAGTTACTCGTCTCAACAAATTTAAACAAATTATTTCAAATAAACAAGCAATCACAGTTAACAAATATTTACAGCGAATTACTACTTCCTTATAGAGACTGCCAAGTAATTAGCCTACTGTAAATTCCCAATTTTGTGGTTGTACGTGTTAGAACCACGTTCTGCTACCAAGAATGTTCGACGCCAAGCCAGGTCTCACCATAGAATTTTAATAGCGCAGTGGAAGGTATGGTGGGCCCTGGGTCAAGAGTGGCGTAGCGAACTTGTCCGCCGTGCGCGGAGCTTAACAATATATTATTCGAATAACTCACCTGGTTGAAGGAAACTGCTTCTGGGGCCTACCTGGATTTATGTATGTAAGTGAGTATATATGTATCGTGTAGTGACGTCATGAGTATTCTCCAGGATACAACGAGGCCGCTCCAAGAGGTCTGCTATCCAGACATGCGGTTTCCAACACTTAACCTTCAAACTATTTCAACAAAGATATATCCAAACTCAACCCGTATTATTTCGTCAAATTGGGGTTATTTACAATTAACAATACGATCACGACTAATTGTCCAACAAAACGATCGGTTTTTAAGGGATTAATTTACAACAGGGTCGCACACGCAAATCGGACCGACATCCCTTTTCCAAACTCAATACCCAAGTGAATGTGTCAACGTCAAATTGACAAGATGTCACTCCGTTTCACGTCATGGTGCGTTCACAGAGTAACCAATTCGAAAGGGACGGAACACACTAATAACTGTCTACAAAACATGTCAAATCTGTTTACGGATATTTTGCACTGTACACACTTAAAACGAATAGATAAAACATCAACTTTGAAGAAAAATAAAGTATCGATAAGCTATTCATAAGCTTGTTTGAACTCGCTTTGCGGTAACATTTGAATCGAACACAGGGAATCCAAGCTTCCACAAATGTTTTTAAATAACATACATGAAGAGTGTACAGTGCAAAATATCCGTAGGTAGGATTTGCGTACTTAACTGCACGCCAAACTCTTACAGGGTTAGCAGAGTGTATGGAGAATAACTTTTTCTTATTGTGTATTATTATTATTATACATATCATTTAAAAATTGTATGTGTAGTGTCACGAATTGGGAGCCGAGCAACATTTTCTTTTTTTTTAATATGTTGCAGGTGGGGGATTTTGATGGAACTTATAACAGTAAAATCAACACACTAATTACTCTTTCTGAGATTTTTTTTTAAAGTGGTCACTCTGTTAGAACTTACTAATAATAGCCAAAAAAAAATATTTCATTTCAAAAATATATTTATTTTTAGCAAACTAAGTAAGGTCGATATACGTAATATTTGTCATAATGTTGTCTACAGTTTGGCTTTGGAATCACATTTCTATATTAGTTTTAGAGAACGAAAAGTTTAAAAAATTGTCTGTTATTAGGACATTTTCCAAGGATACTCAATGACAGTTAGAGCTAGGCAGTCAAAAACTACATAAATGGTAATGCAAATGAGCAGCGTACTTAAAAATATCATATTCATTACATTTGGCTCTGGGAGCACATTTTCAATACTTAACCTGCTATTATACCCTTTCATACTCCTCCGTCCGCCCAATTTTCGTTTCACGTATTAATGTATAGATTATGTGGATATCTGTATTCGATGCTAACTTTACTGAGCAAAGTGCGATCTGCAAATGTTGCCCTTTTTTTTTTTTTTTTTTTCAGGATGGGAAATCATCAAATGACTTCTCCCGCTCTGGGCGGAGCGGGAGGGCATGTCAGACTTTTACTGACTAAAACCCACCCGTGTTCCATCAGTTGCCCATGTGCCAGGGTCACGGTATCTCTTTCGAACAATCACGCGACCCCGGCAGGCATCGGTCCTAGTAGACCCCTACACTGCTGCTGACATCTCTTTGAGGCGCGCGTGGAACACTGCGCGCCGTCGACCCAAGCTTGGTCCTTACCGGGCGGCGAGCTACCCATTGCTCGCCACCCGCAAGCTCGCGCCTACGGTGGCCGGGAGTCCGCTATTGACTCCCGACGCCCGGGGCGTCTCCTCCTGCGGTGGCTAGGGACGTGAGGGCGCAGAGACTGCCACTCCCTCACGCGCCCCGCCTCCTCCTTCGTGAGCATTACTGCTTCGCAGAAGGAGGTGACGGCTTCCCATTCCCTCTCGCTCCGTACCATGGCTCGCACCAGGGCCGGACGCGAGAGGTCGCCGCCGCCGATCGCCTCCACGAGGACACGGCGGTGCTCCGCCCAGGCAGGGCACACCTCCACCGTATGCTCCACCGTGTCCTCCAGACGATCCTCGCAATGGAAACACCCGGACGTATCCTCCCGGTTTATCCTGAACAGGAACCCACCGAAGCACCCATGCCCGGTGAGAACCTGCGTCAGGCGGAAGGTGAGGACGCCGTGGCGCCTCTCTATCCACTCCTCAAAGAGGGGACTTACCGCCGCAATTGTGGCGTGCCCAGCACTGGGTTGCGACAATCGTACCCGCCATGTCGCCATGAGATCACACCGGAGCTCTGTCCGCCGTGCCGCGATTTGTCGCGGCAGCGGAGTTTCGCCCCGGCGTTTCGCCTCCTCGCGCCACTCCCACATGTGCACGAGGACCTTTGCCTCCAGATCCCATGGCGGCACTCCGGCAAGGAGGCTCGCCGCCTCGCACGAGACCGTGCGGTATCCCCGGATTAACCGGATGGCCATGACCCTCTGGGCCGCAAACAGCCGGCGCGCTGGGCGCAGTCTCAATGAGGGTGCCCACACCGGTGCTCCGTAGAGGGCCATGGACCGCACGATCCCCGTGTAGAGCCTCCGGCAGGAGGCGTTTGGACCCCCCAGATTGGGCAGGAGCCGCTTTAATGCAGCCCCAGCCCGCTCCAGTCTGGGAGCCAAACGTCGGAAATGCTCAACGAAGTTCCACCGGCTGTCGAGGACAAGTCCCAGGTACTTCATCGTCGACTCGACGCCGATGTGAACCCCTCCTACCGTAAGTTGGGAACCCGCGGGTGGCGCGTTCCTAGGACCATGAAAACCCATGGCCTCGGACTTGTGCAATGCCAAAATGTTGCCCTTAGGGAGGATTTTATTTAGCAGTCTTGACTGCGACCACTAGACCAACGAGGAACCATTTGTATTTTTAATGAATTATTTAATTACTGTGCAACTGTCTTGTGATGATTTCAAAATAGCATTAGTTCTGGCTCTTTCTGCTCCCTTATAAAATTCCTCACAGACGTAACACATTGTCCCCTCCAATATGATTAACTTGCACAGGCGCATGGTTACTCCAAAAATGTGACTAATTATTATCATATTTACCAGCTGTAATAGAACACAGTATGATGCATGCGTGGAAAGGTTTCAAAAAGTTTCCTAAAGAGAAAATGTTGACCGTTTGAATTGAATTACTTGCGATGGAAAAAAAAAGTACTACAACAAAATAATATGAAATATATCGTCTGCTGGTAGGAGATAAATGAATCTGAAAATGGAGACCTACAGCAGTAGAATTCTAGAGGCTGATAAGAAAGTGAGTAGCAGAAGGACATACTGTAGATAATATTATCATCAGTAAATTATAATGAATACTAGCCTCATTTTTACACGAAAATATTAATAGCATCATAACATACATGACAAAAATCATAAATGTAGAGATGAAATGAAGCAGAATCTGAAATCAAACGGGCTAATTATAATAAGACTGAAAATATGTGACGTTTAACCGAGTTTGCGGTACTAGCGAGCAGCCACCGGTTTGCAAGGAAGCTACTTTCCTTTTAATGTGGCAATATGATGTCAAACCATCGAAGTATTGTTGTTTTGTGATATTTATAAAATACTAGCTTTTGCTTCGCCCACGTATTATAGGTAAAAACCATCTTATATCACAATCACTCTGTGTATTGGTGAAAATCGCATTAAAATCCGTTGCATAGTTAAAAAGATCTAAGCGTACAGACGTGAGAACTTACTCTATTTTATACTTTGTAAAGATGTATTCATGTTATCTATTAAGATCTCTTTTTGATCATAATTTAACTATATTATTAAAAATGTACTTACATGGAATCCAAATATTTTGTTCGCCAGTTTCCAAGCTTTGCAGGTTAATTTTATGACTTGATGTTTGTTCTTTACTTCTCTGGCTATTGTAATTGTTTCGTCTTCATCGCCAAAATTCATGTTTTCTACGATATTATTCAATTTTTCAAGTTTGCGAGTCAAAATATAAATAACCATTAGTGTATGAGCTATTCCTAAATAAAAAATTATGGATGAAGTACTGTAAAAGACACTGATCCACGTCCAGTATAAGTCGTAAACCATTTTTCCAGTAACAATAGTTAGCCAAAGAATAATTATTAAAGAAAAATACACCCAAAAAAATATCTTGAACTTTTTAAAATCATTGATACTGTAAAGACAATGATTGATTTCTTGAAAAAACGCTGTTATGCACACATTTAAATAGCGCCTGTGTAAATTGGTAAAACACAAAACTGCAATGTTAAAATTAAATAACAAGTAAAGAGATAAGTAAAACATTTTGAACAAGAAGAAACGAAAAGGATTATACATAATAGTGGCCCATAACATACAAAAATATACGCCGTTACCAAAGACAGCATACATGATTTTCTTTTTGCAAACTTTTTCTACGATTTGATCACCGATATTAAATTCTGGCTCGAACAAAATTATTACGATAAAGTATAAGGGAAAGAAAATGCTCATAAAATAATTATATATCAATTTTCTTTTTAAAGTTTCCAAATATTTTTTGAGGGCAATCGTTTATGTATTTATTTTTTACGTTTTATCGAAGACGTTATATAAAGGTCTTTAATAGCTTCCGAGTGATAAAAGATCAAATACGGAATATGTCAAATACGGATATCGAATTTGAATAAAGTATTCCTTAATTTGTTTCTACCACTAACGTTAGATTGATGACCTGAAAAATTAGCAATATACTTATCTGTGTTAAATAATAACGCAATTTAGTATAAACACGTAGTTTGATCAGTTATGTTTACAAAATATTCAGAACTTACCACCATCGCAAATAGTTGTCAAATATTATGCATATTTTTAAAATATTTGCGATGTTGGTAAGTTTAAGTTGGATCTAGTTTATCCTGCCATCTCTTTTTGGCCTTTCATTATGCTAATTTACGTCTGCAAAACTTAATTTAGGCTATTTTCATCTTTATCTCTCTAATACGCCAAGAATGGAACCGACGCATAAAGGAGACACCTTTTTTTTGGTTCGGAAATCCTCAAATGAGTTCTCCCGCTCTGGGCGGAGCGGAAGGGCATGTCAAACTTTTGCTGACTAAAACCCACCCGTGTTCTTTCAGTTGCCCAAATGCCAGGGCCACGGTAATTCTTTCGACGAATCTCGCGACCCTAGCAGGCATCGGTCTTAGCAGACCCCTTCATTGCTGACATCTCTCACACTACGCGCCGTCGACCCGAGCCTGGTCCTTACCTGGAGCAATGGGTAGCTCGCCACCCGCAAGCTCGCGCCTACGGTGGCCGGGAGTCCAAAGGAGACACCTTACACTTCTATACATGTACAGCCTTATGTATAAAAATCTAGCTAATTACTGACGAGCCAGTTAGCTCATAGTTGATGATTAATTTTTGATTATTTATAAACGCTAGTTAGCGAGTGAGTAGTAACGAATCGAAGTAGAGGTGAAAATAGGCGTCCGGCACGAATTATTTTCAAAATAAAAAAAATGGCTGGCTTAAAAGAATTTTTATAAAATAAACTTATCAAAACTATAGTTTTTGTATCCGTCATGACGCTGACAAACAAAAGTCAAAAACTTCGTAGGAAAATTTGAATTTGAATAAAATAATTTTATAAGTTTATTTCATAGTGTTTGTGATGGTAGTAATAAAAAAATATGATTCAATGATTGAAATATAAATTGGTAATTAGGAAAAGGATTGGACTGGTAAATAGGAAAAGTAATTTATGTCTACTTAGTAATGTAAACTGTTATGAATGACAGTAAGTTAAACACATGAATGTTAAAGCAGTAGCCGTTAGTAGCTATGTATTTGGGTGAACGTTCTTACAGTTCTACGTTTGTTTGCATGTATATACTCTTTTAGAAATATGTGTAGGTACTTTTTTCTATTTAAATACTTTCTATTGTATTCTTTGTGTATACATCACCATCATCATTTCAGCCTTAAGATGTCCACTGCTGGACAGAGTGAAGCTGGACTCCCCTAACATGGGGGCTTTGCAATAATCACCACGCTGGGTAGGCAAGTTGGCAATCGCAGTATAGAGGTAAAATGCATAGAGAACGCTTCTGCGCATTCTTTAGTAACTCCCTTAGTCACTTATTACGACACCCACGGGAGAGTATGGAATGGTGCTATTCTTTACGCCCAGCACCTCACGAAACTTCGTGTATTAGTTGTATGTTGAAAGAAATTAAGAAATGTATAGTTTCGTATTTACCCCTGTATAGCAAATGCTAACGGAACGAAGGAGCCAGGATCTCACGACACAGGGAATCCTAGTCTGAGGTCCTTATCTCGTACAAGTTGATATCCAGCATGTTTTTAGTGTAGTGTCGGGTCAATCTAGCTCTTGACTCGTTTGCTAGGTTCATAATGGGGTTACTGGTTGACGTGTGTAACCGTCCATGGATCCTCTTGATCTCTCTCAACAGCTCAGATTTGCCGGATACGACTTTGTCATCGTCGGTCTTCAGAGCCACAAGTTTGCTCTGATCAATACTTAAATCTCTTGCACAGACCTTGAAGCCCTTGTTTCGCTCTATATCGTCCTTAATACGGTCCGTATTAAAACTGTGAAGGACAATTCAAGGACTTAGAGATTTGTCATTGAGTTGGTACTGGAGCGCATCATCTGAAGACAGCTGTATTATTTTCGTAATATTATCAATTTCTATTAAAATTAAGCAACTTGCTTCTTATTAAAAATATTCACAATTTAAAACACAATGAAATGAAGTTATATATTTACTATTTGATGGAGTTGCTCAAGTCGCTCTCATGCTAATGAAACGCAAAAAAAACAATATAGTCTCTTTTTAGCTATGTACATATATATATGTGTATGCAGTGTAGGTCAACGCCTCTAGGGCGTTCGCTGCGATTTGTATGAAGGCATAGCATAGGACATCGTGAAAATTGGGGAGGCAGTGAAAGCTTTAATAAATAAATAACTAAACTTATCGACCCCACAAATAATATATACCCATGTGTCTGAAAAAGCAAAAGAAGTGTAAATAATAGTTGATGGTGTTTAAATTTTCTTATTCGAATTTATTATGTTACTTACGATAACTTGTTTTAGTGCCTGCATATGGATGCACTAGAACAAGTTATCGAAAATATGAAGAATTTAACTAGTCTTTATATGTAGGTTTCATTGATTATAGTAACGCGTTAGATATTATTAACCATAGTTCTTTATGGAAATCACTAAATATCCTACATGTCAACCCAAATTGCGTATAAAAAACATCATAAAAAATATATATAGAATAACAGTACAAGTAAGGTCAGATTAGAATCAAGAGGTGAAGCAATAAATACCAAAAGAGAAGTCAGACGAGGTGACCCCTTGTCACCTAAACAATTGATTGCTGTTTTAGAAAACATATTCAAAAAAACTTACTGGAAAACAAAAGGTATAAAAATAAATAACTGCTATTAAAACCACCTAAGATTTGCTGATGACCATAGTCATACTATCAAAAACATCATGAGATCTACAAGAAATGCTACGTTCACTAGACCAAGCAAGCCCGAAAATAGGACTAGAAATTAATGCTACTAAAACCCATAAACGAACGAGAAAATACAATAGAATTTTTGACAGCTATATCTACATAGGTAACAAAATGTCATCTAATAAAACAAACAACGAAGACAACTTTGAAAGAAGATCAACTATATAATGTGGAAGAAATTTGGTCACTCAAGAAAATCTTAAAAGGAGACTATTTGATAATCATGAAGAAAATTATAATAAATACCTGTAAATTGCCCTGTCTGTTGTATGGTTGCTCATCTCGGGTATTCAAAATCAAAATCAAAAGTCATTTATTCAAACTAGGCTGAGAGTCAGCACTTTTTGAACGTCAAAGTTACAAAAGACAGTCCCCCCAAAACGCCCGCCCTTCGACACTTCCTAGTGCTTTAGCTGGGAAGAAGAAGTGGCGGAACAAACTCCCCAGCAGCACAGCTGTCTGTTAAGTTAGAAGAACTTGATTCTATACAATTGTAAGGAGGTAACATTATGAGACACAAAACATTAAATTAAATGATTTGCCATCTGTCAGCTAGCCAACCCAATAATCCAGGAAATAAAATGAAATCTATACTCAAGCAAAAGCAAAAAATATTTTTATCATGTAAATAAAGGTACCAAAATAAAAGCCTCCTGGCATAAGGGCGTGACAGCTTACATATGCAATGCTGAATCACGTTCACATAGCTGTTACGACCCGAGTTACAACTCGAGGCCTCAAAATGATAAACTAGGACCATCGGCGTAAAAACAAATAAACAGGTAGGTAATTAACAACAATACCAACATCAAGGTCAGCAAGACGACCAGTCACCACAAGCAGCACCCGTTCACGAGCATAACGCAAAGATCAGCCATTACCCCCCTCGCCTTATTTGAGGGAAGGGGGTAACCCGACCCCTGACGCTACCGCAAGCATTGACATCTAAGGGAGCATGACGAACTTGCTGCCGGTTGCTCAGGCAAGAATTGAATGACAACTTGTCGAGGTCGCTAGCTAATCATTTTATGCAATACTAATCATTATAATATGTCAAAGCATAGAACATGTCAAAACCAATAAATACACAAAAAAAAATGACTAACACAGTAAAAAAAATATATAATAAAAATTATATTACAGCTATATAACCTATCACTAGGTACGCTAGTACTGGAGAAAGAACACAAACATTGTCTTGAGTTAATCACAGCGACCAACTAGTTTTGTCATTTAAATAGTCGTTGATGGAATAATATGCCTTTAGACAAAGGTTGGATTTTACTTGAGCTTTAAACGCATTAAAAGGTAATTCTAGTAAATAAGGTGGTAGCTTGTTGTAAAATGTTATACCAAGCCCAACAAATGAGTTATGCACCTTATGAAGCCGGTGAAAGGGAACACGTAGTTTGTCCTTATTCCTAGTGTTAACAGTGTGAAAATCACTGTTTTTAGCGTGTAAGTGTAAATTTTGCCTAATATATAAGATGTTGGCGAAGATGAATTGTGATGCTACCGTAAGAATACCAATATCTTTAAAAAAGTCCCTTAGAGAAACTCTGGCACCTAGCTGGTAAATTGCTCGAACAGCTCGTTTCTGAAGGACAAAAATATTTTGAATATCAGCGGCTTTGCCCCACAGTAGAATACCGTAAGACATAATGCTGTGAAAATAACTAAAATAGACTAACCGAGCTGTATCAACGTCAGTATATTGTCTTACTTTTCTGACGGCGTAGGCGGCTGAACTGAGCCTCCCCGCTAGACTTGAAATATGTGGGCCCCACTGTAGTTTGCCATCCACTGCTACGCCCAGGAAAACTGTCGAGTCTACAGTTTTAAGAACCTCTTTATTTAAGACGATTTCGGGACCTAGATTTCTAACATTCGGTAAGGCGAACTTTACACATTTCGTTTTCTTGGCATTGAGAACTAAGTTATTTGCCGTAAACCAATCCGTAACCATTGAGAGTGCACTGTTTACGTCTTCATAATCTTGTCTGTTCCTATCTACTTTAAAAATAAGAGAAGTATCATCTGCAAACAGTACAACGTCACAAATACCCTTTAAAAAGAATGGTAAGTCATTGATATACACTAAGAACAAGAATGGGCCGAGTATAGAGCCTTGAGGCACACCTAACTGAACCGGTAGCCCGGTAGATTTTACACCATTAATATCTACACATTGGAACCTATTATGTAAATAAGAATTTATTACGTTTAAAGCTTCGTTATGGACACCGTAATGACGTAGTTTACGCAAAAGCGTGTCATGGTGCACGCAATCAAAGGCTTTGGAGAGATCACAGAATACTCCGATAGCATTTTGCGAGTTCTCCCATGCGTTAAAAATGTGTTTCAAGAGAGTAACACCTGCATCTGTAGTTGAACGACCTTTCGTAAAGCCATATTGCTCATTATGAAGGAGGCTGTTTAAATTAAAATGTCTTAACAACTGCTTGAGTATTAACTTTTTGAATATTTTGCTAAATGCAGGTAAGATAGAAATAGGCCTAAAATTAGAAACGTCTTTTTTATTACCTGATTTAAATAATGGTATGACTTTGCTACTCTTCATGAGGTCAGGAAAAGTTCCGACATCAACACATTTATTAAAAGTAACAGCTAAAGAGGGGGCTACGATGTCTATTATATTACTTAATAGTTTGATGGAAATGCCCCAGAAATCACCAGTGTTTTTAGACTTAAGTGTGTTAAAAACATTAACTACATCACGAGGCGTTACATGTTCAAAATTGAATAGGCAACTACTTTTAGGCACACTACTATGCAAAAGGTTTTCAGCTTTAGACGGGGAGGAATTTAAGGAGCGAGTCGTAGTTATAGGTATGTTGGCAAAAAACTCATTAAATGCCTGTGCTACGTCAGCTGCTGTATTTACTAATTTGTTGTCGACCATAATTTCAAGTTGTTTTTCTTGTTTAACCGATTTACCCGTTTCATTGTTAATGATTTTCCAAGTGGTTTTTATTTTATTATTTGAATTTTTAATTTGATCGCTTAAAAATTTAGATTTAGCAAAAGCACTAACCTGTTTAAATAATTTTGAATATTTTTTTACATACTCTAGGAAAGGAGTATCAAACCTGTATTTTTTTAAACCATATAACTCGTACAGCCTCGCTCTACTTTTAGAAATACCTGGAGTAGCCCATTGGTTAAAGCCGACGGAGGTGCCATTAATGTCAATGGTTTTGGTCTTGAAAGTAGATTTGTACTCTTTTTGCACTACATTAAAGAGGGCTTCATAAATTGCATTAGGATTCTCGTTTTCTACTATGGATGGTGTAATTCTACGAGCTACATTATTTTTAAACTTGGTGCAACAACTAGCTGTATAAGGCCTGCATTCAAGTTTATGTGCCTTTTTAAACAATGACATAGGGAAGCTAGATAGCAAACCACAGTGGTCGGACGTTAAATCAGTTAGCACTAATTTATTTTTGGCATCACCATCACTAAATATATTATCAAGACAAGTTGACGAAGAAGCTGTGATCCTAGTTGGTTCAAAAAACAAGTTAAATAAATTAAAAGACCTTAAAAGATTGAGAAGTCTAATACTCAATGGAGTAACATCTAAAATATTAATATTAAAATCGCCACATACAATTATACTTTTATTACTTGATTTTAACTTATTGAGTAAATCCTCCATTACTGACTCGAAACAAACGAAATCCCCAGAGAGGGGTCGATAAACGCAAATTATAACGTATCGCTCGAGTTCAACACAAGACAACTCAATAGTGCGCTCAATAGAGAGATTTACTAAATCTGAACGTTGCTTACATTTTAGCTTGTTTGAAACAAGAACTAAAGAACCACCACGGATGGCCCTTTTTCTCGCAAATGCACTTTGTACAGTAAAATTATCATCATTGATAAACACTATTTCATGTTCTTTCAACCAGTGTTCAGTTAAACATAATACCTGAACATCATGGTTCTCTATAAATAAACTTAACTCTAACTCTTTGCCGGACAGACCCTGCATATTTTGATGAACAACATTCAACATATGCGGCTCATCCGTTGTCGCACCTAGTAGTTTAAACTACTAGGCGTATCAATAGTAGTGTTAGTATCACTACCAACACTAATTAAATAAGACTGTGACATACTACTTATGTCTGAGTTAATATAAGCTAATAACCTCGCTATTTGATGTCTAAACCTAAGGGGAAGTTACACTGTATTCTTTGTCGATTTTAACTTATCAACAAAAATGTTAGTGTCAAAAAATATAAGTTTATCATTGTAGTGACTGACCAAAAACTGCATATGATTATTAAGCATATGAATATGTTTGTTTTTCCTACTAGATAATTTCTCAAAATATGGAAATGCACACAAAATAATTTTGTTACAATTAATCTTTAAAAGCTGAGTAACACTGTCAGTTATATCATTTTGTTTGACCTTTGAACTATTACCTACAAATACAGTTATGTTGGTATTACAATCATATTGATATCTCATAATTGATGTCATTATTTCTGTAAAGGATTTCCCAGGCAAACAATTATTTTGATTCGAAATATTCAACTTGTTACTAACTAATTTCCCTAAACCTCTTCCTATACTATCTGAAAACATAACGGACTGAAAACCAAGTTGACTGCAACAAGGGGTAACACTACTAGCTACTACCTGTACCCCTTGAGATTGTTCATGCACAGTATCAGGTATATTTTGAATGGAGATAGAGTGCAGACTACTCACAACTTGGGACGGGTTCACCATTGCCTCAGGCTGGAGGGCATCAGGGTTGGATACCCTTCGACAAGTGCACTTAGTGTTACTGAGAGTCAGCAAATCCACTCTGTCTACCAATTCATTTGTAGCAAGGATATGTTCCTTAATTTGGTGCTTAGAGCATAAATATTTATTATAAAGTGACTTAAGGGATTCATCAAGAACTTGAATTTCAGACTGTAAGCGCTGAGTGTCTACTTCATATATATTTATGCTATCTTCTAATTTAATTTGATAATTTTTCAATTTGTTGACAAGAGAAACACGTTCTTTCCTTAATTGAATATTTGTGGAATAATGTTTTTGATGTTTCTTGAATTTATTACATTTTTTAATAATTTTATTCAGTCGCGCATATTTTTTAAATTTATTTTGACTTATTTTATGACTACAGTTATGTTTCAGTAAGGAATCCTCGGTGAGGTCAATTGTCGTTATAGAGTGTGGGTTACAATTTGTATTAAACAATTCATTAAACAAATGGTCAGTTTCTTTGACCTGATTACGTTCTTTATCCTTTTCTAACTGTTGAATTTTGACATTTGCATGGATTAATTCATCCTCTAGGTCCCTAACCTTACTTAAAGCCTGCTCATACAAATTACTACAGTTGTTGAAACCATCTGTAACCGCCTTTAGTTGATCCCGTTCAGCAACAACACTGAGGTATTGGAGATGTAGGTCTTACCAAAATGTACGCTGCCAGACTAGGCCCACATAAGGTTTTAATTATTATGTGGAAGCGTGCTAATCGTGGGGCTCTAGAGACAAGAGTGGCTAGCGTACTGTCCGCCGTACGCGGAGCAGACAATATAATTCAAATAACTCACCTGATGGGCGACCACCGGCTTCTTGGGATTACCTGGATCTGTGTATGTAAGTGAGTGTATCTGTATTGTGTTGTGACGTTACGAGTATTCTTCAGGTTACACTCCGCCGCTCCAAAAGATCTGCCATCCAGACATGCGGTCTCCAATAAGGTCACACTTTGCTTAACCTTCAAACTATTTATCGAGATATTTCCAACAAATGAACCCGTGATATGTCAAATTAGGGGTTATTAACAATCAACAATACGATCACGACTAATTGTCCAACAAAACGATCGATTTGAAAAGATTACTTTACAAAAAACTCTCGAAAGCAAAATTCTGTCCGACGCTTTCGAAGACAAAACTAAAAAATTATTCATGGTAAGAGCCAAACAAAAGATTGAAACAACACAAATAGCCATGGAGAGAATTATATTGAAAATAAGGAGAATACACAAAATCAGAAGTGAAGCCATTAAGCTAACAACAAAGATTCACGAAAGCTCTGAAATGGCAATAAGCTGGCCACGTAGCATGATCTAAAGACGGTAGATGAGCATCTAACACTCCAGAGTGGGAAGGACCAGAAGGAAAACGAAGAGTAGGCAGACCGAAGAGAAGGTGGGCTGACGGCATAACAGATTAAAAAACGATTTGCTGAATAGTGCAAATGAAAGGGACAAATGAAAGAAACTGGAGGAGGCCTTGTTCCATGAAGGGGCCTATATCAAAAAAAAAAATGTAAGAACAATTAAAAATATTAGCAAATTAGTAAAAAAAAACAAATATGTTTAAAATGATATTATGAATGGTAATGGGAAATAAAGGCTTTTTTATTTATGTATTCGTTTATTAATTTTATTTTATAAAAACGCTCGGGGCGTTTTTATATTTTTTGCTAGCAAATTCTGTTCTAGGTATGGAAACTTATACTAAGTGGTGTTTTTTCTATTTCTTAGTGTTTTAACATCATATGGTATCTCTTTGTGCGTTTTGAGGATGATAAGTAAGATATACAATTTTCTCAAAGACAGCAGATTACATAATTCATAAATCATGTCAGTAGAAAATCTTTTTTTTTTTTAAGTAAATCACCTTAAGCATCGCTCTTTGAGAGCGTTGTACCCGTAGAAAACTAGATTCCGCTGCTCCACCCCACGCAGTCATGCAATCTACACTAATATTATAAATGCAAACGTAACTCTTTCTGTCTGTCTGTCTCGCTTTCCTGCTAAAACTACTGAACTGATTTAAATGAAACTGGGTACACAGATAGTTTAGGTCCTGAGAAAGGACACAGTGTCGGTGATATTCTGAAACCGCGGAACTAACAGTGTTTAAAACCGCGTAAGGTAGGTGCAGTGAATTTTACAGGAACGAGGAAAAACGTAATATTTACTAAACCACTTGACTTTCTATTGTTTAAACTTTTAAATTGTCAAATTATATTACTCCTCTTAATATTGTAGGCATTATTTATGTAAAATATGTATTAATGAATTAGAAAATCGCCTTTCGCGGATTTATCATTACAAATAAAATCAAAATAAGGTTTTTTTTAAGTCACTTACGCGGAATTGTCGGCCGAAATAAAACAAAAGAATACAATCAAAATCTTATTATTATTTATTCAGTCAACTTCTCAGTTTAATTTTTGGCACATAATTATTATTATCATCGGTACATTACGTAATCAACAATATACAAGAAAATAACAGCATAAATCCCCATAATGTTAAAACAAAATGCTCTCTATAGTGTTAGCGATCCTCACTTTTAAAGAAAAATAATAATAAGTGAAGGTAGAATTACATTGTTGATTTGACAGATAGTCGAAGCGGAGCAGCCCGGACGGGCATTATCGATTGTAACGTTAGGCCTAACGCTTGTAACTATATTTTCAGAACAAGTTGTAGTCTACTGATTAAACATAACATTTCAGGAAATGGAAGACTGTGTATAATTTGACCTGAGTCCGCTCACAGTCAGAAGTGGTAAGAACTAAGAGTGTTGGAGAAAGTTTTCAGGTATGTTACTTGATTTATTCTTTCAAAACAAGTTACGGTAGTTGACGCCTACCGAATTTTATGGTTGAAAATTAATATCTGCCATGCTAATGCATATTCAAACAGATAATTTTATGCGCCTTATGATTTGTTTACATGTAAAAAGATGTGTATCATTAACATTATGTAATAAGTTGTTTCTAACACCGACCCCGACGCGGGGCAAAGTGCGTGGCGTGGGTACCCTCAGACTATGGGCAGAATTAAACGTAGTTTATGTATTTGCCCGGTCCGTTTATGTCTGAGGTGAGTGGAGAAATTCTGATATTAGCTTCTGTTGAAATATTATACCTAGGTAAAAATTACTACAAAAATGGCACTAAATGATTGTATAAAATAATAAATAAAAACGTGCGTATGAAATATCTCTGTGCCTACGTACTTTTATTTCCATCATAGAATATCAATCACCCGTCAAAGTTGAGTTTAATGTTTACATAGGTGTCTTTATGATTTAAAGTAGCTACTTAATTATGTAATTAAATCTGATCATGAAGATTGCCGATATTTTAAAATAATGTTGACATTAAACTATTCGATATTTGTGGGTTAATTATGAGAAATAAGTATTAATGACTCAACAGGACATTTCCATGTTTTTGTTGATTCACGAGTCACGTACATATAAACTACTTAGGGGCAATATAGCGGATTAACCGCTTACAGGTATTATACATAATTATACCACGCACAGTAGCTACGAATTTTGAGTACATCAATAAATTGAATTGAGGTAGCTACTAAGGCATGATGGGTGCTGCAGAATTGGTTATTTGTATTTAAGCTTCTTATGGGTGATTTTACACCCATCACGGTGCTATTGCTGCTGCATGGGTATGTACTTTAATATAATTATTATTTAATTTGAGATTTGTATCACTATTCGTTCGTTAGACGATTCCGTAACTTGCAAATACGGGTCGACTTGGTTTATTTTGTAGGTTCATTACTGTAGGTACGGTAGCGAAACAGCTGCAGACAGCTGTTAGTGTTTGTGTGGAAATTATGCCAAATGACTAATAATTGTTTTTATGTTTCTTTTTTCCTGACTAATTCTATTACACGATACTAACTTACACCACGTCCCCACTCCACTATGTACCTACAAATAAAAATTAAATAAAACCCTGTTATGTGTTTAAAATATTGATATATTGGTTTTCAACTTATCACATATAGTCTCCGCCTTTAAACATAGTACCAATGGATTCCAGTGGTAGTTCCAATTATACTCCACCTCTGGAATTGAATAAACCTAGTAGATCATCACGGAATCCCGGGCGTATCCAGGCGCCGCGAACAAATAAACATACCACAAGGCTGAATCAAGACAACAGAAACGTGATACTTACCGGAACAGATCTCGTCGTAGATCGGCATCTGTTTCGTCGTCCTCGTTATCATATTGGCCTCATAGGAATAATAGTAGGTACCAGTTCCAAAACCAGTCAGTCAGATTATCACACGCAAAATAGATGCAGGTCTCGTTATACCCAATACCACAGTTGCAGTTTTAAATCTTTCTCAGCGCGTGATGACAGTGATGATATCAAGACTGGTAGCTCCGAACATAAAAACAAATATAAACGAAAACTAGATTCGTCCGATCTCTCCGATAAATCGGCGTTCGTAAATAATATCGAAAATATCAATTGAAAACGATCTCGTTCGAGTATGTGTTCTCACTGGAATGAAAGATGTTCCAGTACTCACATAGAAAGATTATAAAAACTTTCCCAGACGATCGCAACTACGCCGACCGACTTACAAAAATGCTTAGCAAAAAGTAGGAGAGAGGAATTGATGGAGGAATATTTCCATGAGATGGCCAGGCTGGTGAAAATGTGCGACATTAAAGGAAGAAACGCCGTTGATTGCATAATATGTTGTATCTTTGATAATGTTGTAAGACTAAACGCCCTAGGAGGTAGTTTTAAGAGGACATCGGGCTTGCTAAAATATTTACGTAGAATATCAAAACGTAATCTTATCTCAAAGACGGAACCCTTGTTACTTATACAAGGACCGCAACATTTACAAAACTCAGACAATAATCGCAGCAACATGTCAAATAAATCGTTTGCCACAACTGCCCGAACAAGGTCTAGATCTTTTCAATGTTATAATTGTGGTGATACTGGGCACACGGCTCGTAACTGCAATAAACTATTAAAAAGATGTGATAAGTGTTCACGGCTAGGACATATGACACATAATTGTGAGCTGATAGGTTCTCGACCAAAACCTGATCAAACATAAGATATCACGAACCATATAATCATACACAAAACGTTTTAAAAATAACAACCAACGGAAAATCAAACAGTAAGTATGTTAAAACCATTTATATTTTTTTGTATGCGTTTGAGTGGCACCCTGGGTGGTTTAGATTCACTATTGGACCAAATAGGTGGCGCTGCTATCGAGTTCTAGGAAACAGGACAACGTCTGTACGGTCAGCTAGTATATATATAAATACACAAGATACGTTTTCAGGATCATTATTTGTCCCTGACAGCGCATGCACGAAACCTGGCAACCAATACATTCTATTGCAAGGTGTCTATCAATTTCATAATGGGTGGAGTCGATGTGTAGTCATCAATTTGTAGAAAATTCAATTATTCTAATCAATTCCAAATTATTGTCTCGAGCAATAAAATTAAATAATCTAGGGCCATTTACATCACAGCATGAACCCTTGGATGTGAATGCTATTCATCTTAATACCCAGTTATCTGATAATTGTCATAAATCCAACACCATAAAAGAACATATTACTTTAGATATGTTAGATATTGGCCTCAAATTAACTGAGACTAAAAAATATCAGTTATTATACCTCCTGAATGAGTTACGGGACTGTTTTGAATTTAATATGTAGGAGCTTGGACTGACTCAAATAACCGAAATGACACTACATCTCAAAGATGATAAGCCTGTGATGTATAGACCTCATAGACTCCCTTTTAGTGAACGCGCAAAGGGACAGAAAATGATAGGTGACACGTTAGCTAGTAATATTATAAGAGAATCACAGTCAGCTTAAGCCAGTCCAATAGTCTTGGTTCGAAAAAAAAAAGACAATGTATACAGGCTATCCATAGAATATCGGGCACTAAATAAAAAGACAGTAAAAGACAGCTAGCCGATGTCGGTCATTGACGACTAGCTCTACAGACTTAGCGGCAAATACGAGTATATGACGATGCCATTTGGTCTTGTAAATGCTACTGCCGTATTTCAAAGTATAATTATCATTAGAGCTCTGGGAGCACAACCATTCGAGCTGGCTATCCGTTACTTAGATGATTTAGTATTAACAGGTAGTTCTTTTGATGAAGCATTCGGTAAACTAAAAGGTATTTAGCAGCTTTTACGTAATGCCAATATAAACAATCTGAAAAATGTTTCTTTTTCCAATGAAATCGGAAATAGACTATTATAGGTATGAGATTTCGGAAGCTGGTCTTAAACCTAGCGGGCGGTATCTGAGTTCCGAAAACCTACAAATGTACACCAAGTTCGTCAATTTATTAGCTTGGCCAGTTACTTTCGGCGGTTTTTATTTAACTTCGCTTCCATTGCGAGACCACACACAGCTGACCAAAACTGATGTGTCCTGCATTGGGGTTCCGAACAAGACAGTGCATTTAAAGAAATACAACCAAATTGATTGTTAGACCTGTACTAGCCTTGTAGTACAACCCAGCCTATACCACAGAGGTTCATTGTGTTGTGCGTGTTATTAATGGGGTCCAGGTAAATGATATGCGAATTTAGTTTATACTGAATTTGATAAATATTAAATAAAGGCTCACAATAACTTGGTTATAATTAGTACAGTAACTTAGGACATGGCAGGGCGGATAGTATGTAAGTGACTAGCGAGCCCAGCGCGGGCGCTCCTGTACAATATCAAAAATGCAACTGAGCAATCGTATCGCTACAATTGTGATGCCAGTAAATTAGGGATTGGAGGTATCTTACTTCAAAGACCTAATGAAGCCAGTTGATTATTCCAGTCACCAAACAACGCGCGAGGAAGCATTTTGGCACTCCTATGATCTAGAAACGATGGCAGTGGTACTTACCTTAAAGAAATTTAGAGTTTGTTTGATTGGTCTAGAATTATATTATAAGTTATAATAGACTGTAACGCATTACGCACCATTTTGGTTAAGCGTGATTTAATACCTAAAATTGCAAAGTGGTGGCTGATGTTGAAGGAATACAACTTTACTATCGAGTATCGGCCAGGTCATAATATGCAGCATGTTGATGCTCTGAACTCATCTCATTTCTGTCGTATTCATCATCTTAACTATGATGAAGCGGGTCATTTATCAACTGAGAAAACGATTGAGAAGATAGGAGCCGATTATTGGTTCCCAAAAATGCAACGTTTCATAAAGAAGTACGTTAATGCTTGCTTCAACTGTGCTTATAACAAAGAAATGTCAGGGAAAAAGTCGGGATACTTAAACCCGATCCCCAAGGTAAACGCAATATTTCACACAATACACATTGATCATTTCGGTCCATTAATAACAATTAAAAAACAGGAAATGCCTACATTCTCGGAGTCATTGATGGGTTTAGCAAATTCATATTTGTCAGACCTGTGAAGAACACTAGGTCTAAGGCTACCATTAAAACACACGGGGATATTTTCGCAACATATGGATACCCAAAGAAAAAACAAATATTATTATCAGACCAAGGCATAAGTTTTACGTCTGGCGAATTTAAAAGTTTTGCCATATCGATTGGAGCCAAACATGTTCTAAATGCGGTAGTATGCGTTTCATGAAGGTGAACTCGTCATGATCCCATATAATAATCCAGATCGGGGCAAGAGCAAACAGTTAGCTCCTAAATTCAAAGGTCCAATTAAGGTAACAGCAGTGCTAGAGAAAGACCAGTACGAAGTATTTAGCATTAAGGGAGTCAGAGACAGTATAAGAATATTTTCCCGGCTGATAAGTTAAAATCCTGGATTAATTTAAGTTTATCACCGTTAGGTAGCGATAAAAGTGACCATAGCGATTCGGATTCGCAAGATGAATAGTATAAAAAAAAAGTGTGATATGTTATGTTTTCTGTATATGTACATATGTATGTAATGGTATAAATACATAAACATGATGAAGATACTATAGTAGATTTATAGTGGTAGTGGCCGGTAGCCCTTCACCTAATTTCCATAATCATTTACAGCTTAGATCAGTGTCGACAACGGAGAATCGGCAAAACCCGGTTATTATAAAACTGAGCGTCGGTAAAGAGAACGCTGGTGACAAACTGTTGGTAGACCGTGGCTCTCGGGTGGCTAAACGGCAGATCATTGATTATTGTTTGTGAAATTACAAGGTAATGGCTCTCGGGTGGCTTGATAAATGTGATTGATGAATGATGACCTAAGAAGATGAGCAGACCGTGGCTTTCGGATGGCTAAACGGGAGCTTTCTGAAAATATTACAAATGTACCGACGAGTTTATTCGTGAGTACGAGCCGTTGGATGACCTCACTTCGGAAGATAACTACTTATTGTTAGAAAATTAGCTCATGTTCTCATATTTTGTGCATCATATTTTAGTTTATCTTTTTTTTTGTTTTGTTCTGTATATAGTATGTCATTGCTTGATGTAATGTTTAAAACTATGTTCAAATTTAAATTATTTGTGGGTAAAGGAAACTTTATTTTACTAAATGTTATTAGACTTACTTGATTTAATTACTTGCCACAATTCGATTTTTTTTTTAATTATTTAGTATTTGTAGTTAGTTTTATTTGTTCTGGTATGAGGCCATACCCTGTACGGTAGAATGGCCGAGTTTAATTTAGGAATGTGGACATTCCTATTGCAGAATGGCCGTCTGTTAGCGATCCTCACTTTTAAAGAAAAATAATAATAAGTGAAGGTAGAATTACATTGTTGATTTGACAGATAGTCGAAGCGGAGCAGCCCGGACGGGCATTATCGATTGTAACGTTAGGCCTAACGCTTGTAACTATATTTTCAGAACAAGTTGTAGTCTACTGATTAAACATAACATTTCAGGAAATGGAAGACTGTGTATAATTTGACCTGAGTCCGCTCACAATAGCTAAGTATGTTAAAAATACCTTGTTGTAGGGTACTTACTAATTAACATTTAAAAATAAAAATGAATAAACAAAATGTATAAAAATATTACTTCTGAGTAGAATAATAATTGTACTTTGAGGTCTTTGTTAAAAATGAGATCGCTAAAACTTTACTTTTTCTTAAATGATAAATTATCGTAAAATAAGTGACAATCTGCAGGTATCACACTCTTTAATTGCTGTAAGTGCTGATACTGTCTTATATAGGCAGTCTAGATGAATACAGGGAAGGTACATTATTTACTACAGCTGAAATAGGTTTCAGTCTCCAAAGAAGAGGGCTGAAATCATCTTTAAAGTGTTTTTTAAACTCTATTGTGCCGTTAGGATTATACTATAAACCCTCAGATCCACTACGCAATCATCCCCAGCAGAACGCCCAGGACAAATGGAATCATAAATTTGGTATTCTTTTAGACTGTAGTCTTTAAAAAAGGTGTAATCTGGTTGAAACACATGGTATGGAGAAGGATGCTTCCTGGCTTCTTTTGTAATTGAGGCATACTGAGATGGAAGAAAAATTCCAACATTTTTCAGCTTTCTTTCCACCAATGAGTGTACGGAGTCCACTTCCATTTGATTGTGACCTTTTTCCAGATACTTTTGTGAAATTGTTGTATTTTTGTCTATTGCTAAACTTAGAAGGGCATTAGAAACTATCGAGTTTCTGTTCTGTGCAGTGCAGCCATCTATCCAGATGACAACATCGCTGTAATCTTCTTCTAATAACTTAGTCAAATAATCAATGAAAAAAGATGTGGAAGTGGTAGCTCTTAAATCACAGGCGGTTTCGTCGAACCAGTAGCAAGTTACATGACCCGTTGCAATATCGTATAAAGTTGTGCACAGCTAATTTGGTCTTAAAGTATAAAGCACTAGCTGCTAGCGAAGGGCACAGCTTAACAGCCTGCAAATCGGCGGTCACAGCATGAAGAAGTCCTCTTTGAGCGCTTTCCTTGTCGCTAAGTTTTTCAGCTCGATCCAATTCTTTCAGTTGGATGTGGTATTGTTAGTCTTCTTCAGAAACGTTGCGGGCTTTATATGAGCAACTATAATCGCATGCATCTTTCTTGGGTTGAAATAGTGCAATGTTTTGTACATCGAAGATGTCACAAAACAACTTTCTTGGAGCTACTGGCTTAGACATTGATGATGGAAATTCTACGTACGTATTATATAGCTGAGATACATATGTACGTGTTATGAAGCAAACTCTCTCTTTCCTGCCATTGACTTGTAGATACTAAAATTTAGTATTAGAACGTCTAAAGTTATGTCCTTTCTTCCCTCTTCGAACAGGTACTTTGTCAATCATTGAAATCAATTACCATTGAACATCAATTCAATTCAATTTGATCATTGTCTTTGTCAATCAGTGTGGTTTTATAATTAAAACCACACTATTTCACGCACGCTTCGTTAAACGAACACACCTTTCATGTTATGATGCGCAGACGCGGTTTGGGCACAATAAACAATCACCTGACCTTACGCAGTTTAAAAGACATTCGATTTCACGGCTTCTTATGGGATAATTGGCCTGGCCAACATCACAGAACGCAGCCAATCACTACAACGAAGCTAAGCCCACGAAATCTCGATTTTGCTACTTTTGTAAATACGTGGTTTTAAACACTGTTAGTTCCGCGGTTTCAGAATATCACCGACGATAGGCTACTTTTTATGCCGGTAATATGTTCCTGCGTGATAATTTCCGATCTCCACGCGGGCGAAGCCGCTGGCAAAAGCTAGTACAATATAAAAGACTCGACCAAAGATACATTAATTTAATAGATTTCTTTGGTTGCTCTTATTTTTATTTACATGTATTCAATGGTACAACATATCTCAGCTCTTTGAATATCCATTTACGTTTCCTTACTCAACTCATGATTTGTTCCAATTGAGGGTAGCAAGAAAGACGTTGGTCAATAATCACTCCAAGATATTTTGTTTGAGTAACTTTTTGGATAGTTGGGCAATTATAGCAAGTTCTATCTGCACCAATGACGCACGTGTGGATATTTTAATTAAATGCTTTGTCTGGTTGAATCCGATTACAAATTTTAAAGCAAAGGACATGGCTAAATTGAAGTATAGGCGAAATCCTGGCAAGTTATAAATATGGTACCTAGCAATATGTAAAGCTGAATAGTTGAATATTAATATTTCATATAAACACTGTTTCAGGAACTTTTCATTTCTTTATAATCTTAAAAATAAAATCGCTATCGTGTAACTCCTACGTCAATAGGTATGGAAACTGCAAACAGATGACATTGCTATGAACTTTTACCTAGGCGTATCTGCATCTGTTGTATCTGGATTATATTGTATTTTTCACTAGCGCCCCATTACCATTGCGCACGGTGGCACTTGAGTAAATATCAACAAAGAGGTAATTGCACCAAAAACGTAACACAAAACGTTTTCTACAATCTGCGCGAAAACCACTCCCACTCGCGTGTATAGTACATATATTATTATACCCTTGTAAAAAGTTGAAACAAAGACAGTTTTCACAGAAAAAATAAATAAGTGGCTGAAATGATAAGCACGTTTGAAAATAAGGATTAATATTAACTGACCCAAACAAGTGTATGATTTTTGTATTTGAGGTAGGTAAACAATTCTGCTAAGTATTACACATTATTTAAATGTAACTAATCTAAGTCCCCCTGGTGCGTTTTTTGTCAGTCTATTTGTACTGATGTATCAACAAACAGATTTAAATCAATTTAGGAAAATCCTTCCGCCTGAGTGCTTTTCTTGCGCGCGTTGCTGCGTGGTAATTAATAAAACCGGCCTAAACTAGATAACGAACGCAGTGAGTAACCAAGGACATATAATATATTGAAAATAAAACAACTAAAATATGATTTATTTATTTGTTCTTTAATCTATGAATCTTCTTCAATGTCCCAAACACACAGTGTCTAGAGGTGTTTGCAGTCCATTTTAATTTGGTAGGTTTAATTTCTGTTCTGATACAGGTCTAGCTACTGGTTCAGGTATTGGTTCAGGTTTAGATCCAGGTCCAAGCAGATTTACCCGATTTTGATGTGACTGGATGTGACGTTGATAAATTCTGTATCACTGAATCGTTTCTTTCCACTGCATGGCGTTGTATACTTCTCACAGAGCGGCCACAATTTATGCACGCCATGGTATGGCCAAAAAACAAACATCACCCGTAGCTTTTGAATTACCGCAGTTTATGTATCGCATGATGAATTTATTGAAAGTCAAGCCCGTGTAGAGTAGGTAGCAAGAGGTCAGTAGGTAGGTGAGCACACACAATAAGTCTAATAAACAAGCGTGGATCAGTGAAAATCCAAAATAAAAAAACACAACGAACAAGCAAACGGGAAAGCGTTCAAACGACGACGTCTGACATCTGACGTTTGCTTTTTATGATAGAGATGTGATTGAACTTCATGTGTAAAAGAATCGATAAAATAATCGAAAGAGTTGAAAATAAACAGTTTTTTCGTCCACTATTACTATTATTACTTAATATTTTTCGAAACAATATAGATAGTAAGATTAAAAGACGAGGCACATTCCTTGAATGAAAAATTGGAAATGGAATGTGTCTTTTTTTTTTTTTTCGTGATTGGAATTCATCAATTGAATTCTACCGCTCTGGGCGGAGCGGGAGGGCGTGTCAGACTTTTACTGACTAAACCTACCCATGTTCCATCAGTTGCCCATGTGCCAGGGTCACGGTATTTCTTTCGAACAATCACGCGACCCCGGCAGGCATCGGTCCTAGTAGACCCCTACACTGCTGCTGACATCTCTTTGAGGCGCGCGTGGAACACTACGTGCCGTCGACCCGAGCTTGGTCCTTACCGGGTGGCGAGCTACCCATAGCTCGCCGCCCGCAAGCTCGCGCCTACGGTGGCCGGGAGTCCGCTATCGACTCCCGACGCCCGGGGCGTCTCCTCCTGCGGCGGCTAGGGATGTGAGGGCGCAGAGACTGCCACTCCCTCACGCGCCCCGCCTCCTCCTTCGCGAGCATTACTGCTTCGCAGAAGGAGGTGACGGCTTCCCATTCCCTCTCGCTCCGTACCATGGCTCGCACCAGGCCCGGACGCGAGTGGTCGCCGCCGCCAATCGCCTCCACGAGGACACGGCGGTGCACCGCCCAGGCAGGGCAAACTTCCACCGTATGCTCCACCGTGTCCTCTAGACGATCCTCACAATGAAAACACCCGGGCGTATCCTCCCGCTTTATCCTGAACAGGAACCCACCGAAGCACCCATGCCCGGTAAGAACCTGCGTCAGGCGGAAGGTACTTACCGCCGCAATTGTGGCGTGCCCAATGGAATGCGCCTTGAATTGTAATGTGCCTTTTTAAAAACTACCCTATTTTCCGAATCAAAAGCTGCTGAAAACACAATAACAAATCACTAAACAGGACACCAAATTGAACGCCGTTAATTCCCGCCAAAAACTCTTTAGTTTCAGACAGTAAATCGTTTTAATAGCAGTTATCAAAAATCGAATCAGTTTCCATTTGACATTCTGAAAAGCGCTATGACCCCTCCCTAGCTTGCAGTACTGTATTATTTCCCCTTGACATGTCAATCAAAAAGCTTAAAAAGCAATTAAGATACTTTTTTATGCTAAATAGTTCACGAAAGTTCTTGGAAATTAATAAACACTAAATAATTCATTAATGAATTTTTAAATATTACGAGTTAATGTGAGATTCCAATACATTCTCAGGGTATTCATTTAGCCATCTCCTTTACATGGTTTTGCTAGCATTCAGGGTGATCAGATTATCTTTTAACCAAGTTACAACAAGAGGAAGCCCTTGTTCTGCACTATTTTTAACATCACCCCATGTTTCCTTGGGAAGACGACAGCTGTATCATTGGTGCATGAGAATACTACGGGATTATTAATCTTCATGTTACGGAGGTAATTTATATAAATTAAAACAGCGTAGGGCCTAGTATACTTCCTTGAGATACAAGGTAAATATTAAAGCATGATTAAAATATAATTTGTCAAAGTGTTTGTTGAAAAAATATTGAATGTTTACACGACAGCTATGTATGTATGTTGTTACTAAGAAAACCACGGAATAGATATTATCTGTTCCGTGAAGAAAACAAATATTCAAATTGATAAAATGAGAATGTTTCATTAAAATATTTTATAGAAACTCCCATTTGTTTATTTTTGCTTTTGATAAGTGATTGACTCAATTATAAAAATAATAATCTTAAATATAATATTTTAAGATCAACATCGTCTTAAATAAATTATATATATCTTCTTAAAGTTCATGTTATAAAATAATACTAATATTTTTCTTTGGAATAAATTAAATGTAAACATAGCTTATGCTTATTTAATTCTTTTTTTAATTAATTAAGTCATAAAAATAGTTTAAGGAACACACATCAGTTTACTTATCATACGTCACTGTCCTTAAAAGAACTTCGTCATCACGTATTTCGTGTTTTATAGTATTATAAATTGGTGGAGCTACATCAATATTCTTAATAGATTGTTCATCAACTTCGCTTACCTTGTTTGTACTGTATATTAAATTTCTACGAATGCCATCGCTTAAATGTGTCCGCATACTCTCAACAAAATGAAGTCCATAACAAGAAAAAAAGAATAAAACAAAAGGAAAAGTTTTCGTATACAATTTCTGCTAAACGAGTCGGTTGACAAAGATATTCAGTCAATGATTTTGCCTTTAAACCTCGTGCAAAATATTTTGTTCTATCCCAAATATCGTATTAAGAATAACCTAATTTATCCGAATAGCCGTACATCAAATTTGGTGTCATTGTGTGGCATGATAGTGTTCATTTCTTTTTTCTGTTATCACGTGTACGAAAAGTCGTTGATCATTATCTTAGGTGAATTTTATCACATAGTCTACATCTACTCTTACTTCGAAATGTTCTTGTACTGTATCGAATTTGTCATAAATTTTATAGTTAACATATCATTAACAAAAAGGAATATAACATTTGTTTTAAAAATTCAAGATGTTCACAGATTTCTCACCGAAAAGGAATTTCGCTCAAATTCCTTATATTATACCCATGTTCCTTATATATTACCCATGTTCCATCAGTTGCCCATGTGCCAGGGTCACGGCATTTCTTTCGAACAATCACGCGACCCCGGCAGGCATCGGTCCTAGTAGACCCCTACACTGCTGCTGACATCTCTTTGAGGCGCGCGTGGAACACTACGTGCCGTCGACCCGAGCTTGGTCCTTACCGGGTGGCGAGCTACCCATAGCTCGCCGCCCGCAAGCTCGCGCCTACGGTGGCCGGGAGTCCGCTATCGACTCCCGACGCCCGGGGCGTCTCCTCCTGCGGCGGCTAGGGATGTGAGGGCGCAGAGACTGCCACTCCCTCACGCGCCCCGCCTCCTCCTTCGCGAGCATTACTGCTTCGCAGAAGGAGGTGACGGCTTCCCATTCCCTCTCGCTCCGTACCATGGCTTGCACCAGGCCCGGACGCGAGTGGTCGCCGCCGCCAATCGCCTCCACGAGGACACGGCGGTGCACCGCCCAGGCAGGGCAAACTTCCACCGTATGCTCCACCGTGTCCTCTAGACGATCCTCACAATGAAAACACCCGGGCGTATCCTCCCGCTTTATCCTGAACAGGAACCCACCGAAGCACCCATGCCCGGTAAGAACCTGCGTCAGGCGGAAGGTGAGGACGCCGTGACACCTCTCTATCCACTCCTCAAAGAGGGGACTTACCGCCGCAATTGTGGCGTGCCCAATGGAATGCGCCTTGAATTGTAATGTGCCTTTTTAAAAACTACCCTATTTTCCGAATCAAAAGCTGCTGAAAACACAATAACAAATCACTAAACAGGACACCAAATTGAACGCCGTTAATTCCCGCCAAAAACTCTTTAGTTTCAGACAGTAAATCGTTTTAATAGCAGTTATCAAAAATCGAATCAGTTTCCATTTGACATTCTGAAAAGCGCTATGACCCCTCCCTAGCTTGCAGTACTGTATTATTTCCCCTTGACATGTCAATCAAAAAGCTTAAAAAGCAATTAAGATACTTTTTTATGCTAAATAGTTCACGAAAGTTCTTGGAAATTAATAAACACTAAATAATTCATTAATGAATTTTTAAATATTACGAGTTAATGTGAGATTCCAATACATTCTCAGGGTATTCATTTAGCCATCTCCTTTACATGGTTTTGCTAGCATTCAGGGTGATCAGATTATCTTTTAACCAAGTTACAACAAGAGGAAGCCCTTGTCCTGCACTATTTTTAACATCACCCCATGTTTCCTTGGGAAGACGACAGCTGTATCATTGGTGCATGAGAATACTACGGGATTATTAATCTTCATGTTACGGAGGTAATTTATATAAATTAAAACAGCGTAGGGCCTAGTATACTTCCTTGAGATACAAGGTAAATATTAAAGCATGATTAAAATATAATTTGTCAAAGTGTTTGTTGAAAAAATATTGAATGTTTACACGACAGCTATGTATGTATGTTGTTACTAAGAAAACCACGGAATAGATATTATCTGTTCCGTGAAGAAAACAAATATTCAAATTGATAAAATGAGAATGTTTCATTAAAATATTTTATAGAAACTCCCATTTGTTTATTTTTGCTTTTGATAAGTGATTGACTCAATTATAAAAATAATAATCTTAAATATAATATTTTAAGATCAACATCGTCTTAAATAAATTATATATATCTTCTTAAAGTTCATGTTATAAAATAATACTAATATTTTTCTTTGGAATAAATTAAATGTAAACATAGCTTATGCTTATTTAATTCTTTTTTTAATTAATTAAGTCATAAAAATAGTTTAAGGAACACACATCAGTTTACTTATCATACGTCACTGTCCTTAAAAGAACTTCGTCATCACGTATTTCGTGTTTTATAGTATTATAAATTGGTGGAGCTACATCAATATTCTTAATAGATTTTTCATCAACTTCGCTTACCTTGTTTGTACTGTATATTAAATTTCTACGAATGCCATCGCTTAAATGTGTCCGCATACTCTCAACAAAATGAAGTCCATAACAAGAAAAAAAGAATAAAACAAAAGGAAAAGTTTTCGTATACAATTTCTGCTAAACGAGTCGGTTGACAAAGATATTCAGTCAATGATTTTGCCTTTAAACCTCGTGCAAAATATTTTGTTCTATCCCAAATATCGTATTAAGAATAACCTAATTTATCCGAATAGCCGTACATCAAATTTGGTGTCATTGTGTGGCATGATAGTGTTCATTTCTTTTTTCTGTTATCACGTGTACGAAAAGTCGTTGATCATTATCTTAGGTGAATTTTATCACATAGTCTACATCTACTCTTACTTCGAAATGTTCTTGTACTGTATCGAATTTGTCATAAATTTTATAGTTAACATATCATTAACAAAAAGGAATATAACATTTGTTTTAAAAATTCAAGATGTTCACAGATTTCTCACCGAAAAGGAATTTGAGCGCTTTATTATTTGGAACTGGATCAGTGTCATCGCAATCTTTGTGTTCTACATAACCGCTATTACTTTATTCAGTCATAAACTTCATGACTTCTTTCGTGTTTTATCAACCATTTTAATTGACTTTAACATTGTTTATGCTATCAGACTTCTGAAATTGTTAAGAAATAAAGTTAATTTATGGAATAAGCAAGCTCATCGTTTGCAGCAGATGGATCATAGTGACACTGAAACTCATTGCAAAAAAAATGTTTGAAGCCTATGGAAATATTTTGGAGTGTTACAAAATCTACAGAACTTTTTTTTTTTTCAGGATGGGAAATCATCAAATGACTTCTCTCGCTCTGGGCGGAGCGGGAGGGCGTGTCAGACTTTTACTGACTAAAACCCACCCGTGTTCCATCATTTGCCCATGTGCCAGGATCACGGTATCTCTTTCGAACAATCACGCGACCCCGGCAGGCATCGGTCCTAGTAGACCCCTACACTGCTGCTGACATCTCTTTGAGGCGCGCGTGGAACACTGCGCGCCGTTGACCCGAGCTTGGTCCTTACCGGGCGGCGAGCTACCCATTGCTCGCCACCCACAAGCTCGCGCCTACGTTGGCCGGGAGTCCGCAATCGACTCCCGACGCCCGGGGCGTCTCCTCCTGCGGCGGCTAGGGGCGTGAGGGCGCAGAGACAGCCACTCCCTCACGCGCCCCGCCTCCTGCTTCGCGAGCATTACTGCTTCGCAGAAGGAGGTGAGGGCTTCCCATTCCCTCTCGCTCCGTACCATGGCTCGCACCAGGGCCGGACGCGAGAGGTCGCCGCCGCCGATCGACTCGGCGAGGACACGGCGGTGCTCTGCCCAAGCAGGGCACACCTCCACCGTATGCTCCACCGTGAATCTACAGAACTTCATTTCAGTATATGGTACGTATGCTTATTCTTTTATAAACAAACTAGCGCGCTTCTTCGATATTATCTCAGGAGAGCGCACTACCGGATTAAAAAAAGTATCCTTCATCCTAGGCCAGGTCATGGTCGATACTCAATATTCACTATCTTTATTGCTTTATTTGCCAGACTTCTTGGCAGTATATGGTTAGGTATAAATGAGACCAAAGATGTAGTATAGTCTGGTTATAATTATCCAAAGGTGCATCTTATATACTAACGACTACGTGTCGATAACAGATAGTAGAAACATTTAATAGATATTGAACGTGCGATAAAGAACATAAGATTGCGATGTAGATTGTAGATACAGCACAAAGATATTGTACTGCAACACTTTACCATAATGTTACTTAGGCGGTAACTATATCATTTAGATCATTACGGACTCTGTAAGACGCAACAAAAGGATAGGAGAGAGGAAGTTCTGTTTATGAAGATCATTTAGTCAGGAGATTGCGAAAAACACACTAATAAATCGCTTATTTATTTACAAAATCAATATCTTTCATCAAAATCAGCTCCGCCGTAAACGCGTGAAAGAGTGACGGACAGAGTTTATTCGCACTTAAAAAATAAGGTGCCTACTGCCCCTACAGAATTGGTGAGTATATTGCGATAGACGATAATGTACGATTTATTTTTCCACCAGTATTCAGGCATTCGATGCTCTTGAGCAGCGAAATCCAAATCCGTTTAGCCGTTTTTGTATGATGACATAACAAACATCCAAACTCTCAAACATCTATACAAACATACTTTCACATTTATCTTATATGTATGAAAATCTTTTTTTTTTTTTCTGGATTGGAAATCATCAAATGACTTCTCCCGCTCTGGGCGGAGCGGGAGGGCGTGTCAGACTTTTACTGACTAAAACCCACCCGTGTTCCATCAGCTGCCCGTGTGCCGGGGTCAAGGTATCTCGTTTGAATAATCTCGCGACCCCGGAAGGCATCGGTCCTAGTAGACCCCTTCACTGCTGCTGACATCTCTTTGAGGCGCGCGTGGAACACTACGCGCCGTCGACCCGAGCCTGGTCCTTACCGGGCGGTGAGCTACCTATTGCTCGCCACCCGCAAGCTCGCGCCTACGGTGGCCGGGAGTCCGCTATCGACTCCCGACGCCCGGGGCGTCTCCTTCTGCGGCGGCTAGGGACGTGAGGGCACAGAGAATGCCACTCCCTCACGCGCCTCGCCTCCTCCTATGTATAAAAATCTCGTATCACGATTTCACGATGTATGTCCACGATAAACTACGAAATAACTGAACCAATTTTTATCCAATTTTGTAACCATCTGTGATTTGGTCCAACTTAAAAGATAGGATAAATTTTATTTCAATTATTAACCTCGATATTGTTCAATAGGGACAGACAGACAGCTTCCTATGAAACACCTTTAATTTGCAAATATTGTTACGAGCTGGGGTTCGGGATAAATTAATTTAAACCAATTTACCAAAGACACAACACAGTTTAATTAAATAAACACAAATATCGCAACTACAAGAAACGTCACTTGGAATCACTTGTTTCGCTTCGCTACTGTATCACTCGAATCGTATTCGCTCGCTTCCGAAATCGAACTGCTTGTCGGCCCGACAATCCGCTATTTATATCCCGAGCAGAACATTCTCGAACATTCGACACCGCCACAGCGTAGAAGCTTCTAGTAACTTCCATTGAACTGTTTAATCCCACTATTCGACAATAGATGGCAGTAGCGTCTACGTACAATTTCGTGTAGTACTTGCTACTCAATAACAGATGGCGTTAGAGTGTCATTTCCAGTAGTTTCTAACACTGCCCCGTCCTTAGATGGAATTAGCGTGATGTTTCTAGACTTTTCGATTTACGTCACACTGCCCCTTTCTGAGACGGAGTTAGCATGATGCTTCTAGACTTTACGATCTACGTAACACTGCCCCCCCCTTAGACATGCTCGTCCCGAGCATCATTATTCCCGTAGTATCGTGCCAATCGATCTACATGGACAATTTTAGGTGCAGTTCGCATACCCTTTTGTATTCGGTAAGTGACGTCGTTGATCTTGGTCACAATTCGGTACGGCCCGTCCCATTTTGCCTGCAGTTTAGGGGACTTTCCTTTGCTGCGCACTGGGTTATGCAACCACACTAGCGAACCTTCGTCGAAGCCAGTATTGTTCATCTTCCGATCATAACGAGTTTTCATTCTCTCGGACATCTGTTGGCCTGATTCTCTGACATGCTCATATACGTCATTCATCTTGTTGCGCAGATCATTTGCATAATCTGTTATACTCCGTGGTGAATCAGGGGGAATGCCGGTTATTAGATCAGCTGGTAACCTTAACTCCCTTCCAAAGTTCGCGAAGGCTGGCGTCACAGTTGTACTCTCGTGAACTGCACTTCGGTATGACAGAAGAAACGGTTGTATGTGCTTGTCCCAATCCTTTTGTCTGCTTGCTACAACTTTTGCCAGATATCTTTCCAAGGTCTGATTAAATCTCTCCACCATTCCGTCAGAGTGTGGGTGGTATGAAGTGGTTCTGGTTTTGTGAGTACCCATAACCCGACATGTTTCCTGAAACACTTGAGACTCGAAATTCCTTCCTTGATCGCTGTGGATTTCCAAGGGTACCCCAAACCGACAGAAGACTTCGTGGACTAATTTATCAGCGACTGTTGCAGCTTCTTGATTAGGGATGGCGAAGACTTCCGGCCACTTGGTGAAGTAATCCATGACAACCATGAAATATTTATTTCCACTTTCACTTTCGGGGAATGGCCCAGCGACATCTAGTGCTATTCGTTCCCAGGGGGCGCCTACGTTGTACACTTTCAATGCACCCCTGCTGCGTGTGTGTGGTCCTTTTACCGCTGCACAACTGGTGCATCTGCGACACCAGTCCTCCACATCCTCTCGACAATGGATCCAGTAAAACCTTTCTCGGATCTTTAACAGAGTCCTTCTTACTCCCATATGACCACCTGAAGAACCATTGTGGTAGAGCCGTAGAACTTCTGGTACCTTCCTTTTTGGGACTACCATTTGCAGGTGACAGCTATTCCCTCGAGCATTTTCGGCACAAGACACCATCCTGGATCACCAAGCTCTCCCATTGTGCCCAATAACTTTTTGTGGTGGTACTCATCGCTGCAACATCACACCATTTCGGTTTGGGAGCATTAGCTTTAATCCACTCGAGAATTGGCCGGATATCTGTGTCACTTTGCTGAGCATGCTGTAGGGTTTCCTTCCATTCGTCACTAAGGTCCGTTCTTAGCATCCTGACAGGTACTGTTTCCTTAGCTTCTTGCCTGACACAATGCTTGCAGTCTTCAGGACAAGGTCTTCTTGATAAAGCGTCCGCGTTACCGTGAGACTTCCCACTACGATGTTCAATTGTGAAGTCATACTCTTGTAGCAATTCAATCCATCTCGCCACTTGTCCTTCTGGATTCTTAAATTGCAACAACCACTTTAATGCAGCATGGTCAGTCCGCAGGTGGAATTTACGTCCAAGCAAGTATTTGCTGAAATGCTGCAATGTCTTTACGACGGCAAGAAGTTCGCGTCTCGTGACACAATAATTTCTTTCTGGCTTTGATAAAGATTTGCTGAAGTAAGCTATCACAACTTCATAATCTCCTTTCCGTTGAGATAACACACCGCCAACCCCAGTGTTACTTGCGTCCGTGTCGACTATAAATTCATTTTCTGTGTCAGGGTAGCCCAAAATTGGGGTATTACACAAACGTTCCTTTAAATCTCGAAATGCGATGTCACAGTTCTCATCCCAACAGAACGGTCTCTTCTCCTCCGTAAGCTTGTGAAGAGGTTTGGCAATGTCAGCAAAATTCTTGACAAACCGTCGATAGTACGAGCACAAACCCAAAAATGCTCTGACCTGCGTCTTGTCTTTCGGGACTGGCCATTCCTTGACGGCGACAATTTTCTCAGGATCTGTTTGCACTCCTTCTTTCGAAACCACGTGCCCCAAAAAGCTTACTTGCTGTCTGAAGAATGAGCACTTCTTTGGACTTAGCTTAAGATTGGCTCCTCGGATTTTTGATAGAACACGTTCCAGATTTTGAAGGTGGTCTTCGAATGTGCGGCCCACGATGATGATGTCATCTAAATAGACAAGGCAGGCGTCTCCAATTAGTCCAGTGAGAACTAGCTCCATTAGCCTTTCAAAAGTTGCAGGAGCATTGCACAATCCGAATGGCATAACGTTAAACTGCCATAGTCCCTTTCCCGTAGAAAATGCAGTTTTCTCCTTGTCTTCAGGGTCTATTTCCACTTGCCAGTAGCCACTTTTTAGGTCTAACGTGGTAAACCACTTCATTCCTGACAGCGTGTCCAGCGTGTCGTCGATCCGGGGTAGTGGATAGCTGTCTTTCTTAGTAACGTCATTCAATCGACGATAGTCTACACAAAACCGCATGCTGCCATCTTTCTTTTTTACCAGGACCACAGGAGAACACCATGGACTAGACGAAGGCTCTATAACTCCATCCTTTACCATTCCCTTAATCATGGTATCTACCTCCTTTTCTCTTGCCACTGGTAGTCTTCTTGGTCGCTGTCGTATCGGTAACTCATTTCCGGTATTAATTCTGTGTTGAACCAATCCAGTCTTCCCTATGTCAGCATCATTTGTAGAGAATATGTCTGCATATTGAAGTAGCATCTTCCTAGCCTTCTCTCTTTCTTCTTCTGATAGATCTTTACGACAGTCTTCCAAAAGATTTAACACGTTAAATCTTGCACTTTGGGCGTTATTTTGAGGAGGCCCATGTTGGCATTCACGCATCCAAGCTACTTCCTCACAGGAACCCATCAATGTACCCTTCTTGATTACTTGCTCCTTTTCACTTGGGTTCAGTATGCGTACGGCTGCAACGTCGATTGCCTTTACCAAGGTCCGCGCAATCTTCCATGGAAGGTTATCATCCAATCCTTCAATGAGAATACATCGGTTCTTCTGCCCAGAATTATGTGGGAGACTTACTGGAACTATTGTTTCCGATCGGGGAGGAAGAACAATCTTCTTCAAGCAGTACACTTTCCCTGATGGTGCACCTTCCATGAAGACTTCTTCTGATCCACATTTTAGGACTCCTTGATTAACGTCGATCTCGCAACAGTGCTGTCGCATGAAGTCCAAACCTAGGATGCAGTCATCTACTATGTCAGCCATGATGACCTTATGCCGGTAGATTGTGTTACCCAGTTTTAACTCCACCTCCTTCTCACCACGGACGGTTATGTGCTGACCCGTGGCTGTTACTAATTTTACGCCGTCATGCTTACCAAAGAAGTCCCCAAGAAAACGATTCGCTAGTTGGGAACTGACAACCGTGCGAGAAGCTCCAGTATCCAATGTCAGCTTACATGGTCTTCCGTTCACTTCACCTTTTATGACTAGGGTGTTCCCATCATGGGCTTGTGAGACCGAAATTCTTGGGGCTATTTTAACACCAGCCAGCACCCGCCCCGCAGTCCTGGCGTTGACTAGTTTTCCTGCTGCTGGGCAGTGACATCTGCCGCCCTTCTTTCCCGGGTCTGATCTTCGTTGCCAGTGCTACGCTTCGGACAACTTGCACGGAGGTGGCCCTTTTCCCCACAAGTGTAGCACCTAGGGCTGTTCCTCAGACGGTCACGAACAGGTGAAGCCGCAACCTCCCTGATGCGATGGGCTCGATGATCATGCCTCACTGCCTCCACCTCCAACGCATGGGCCAAGGCGTCCTTGAGCGTCTCGTGGTGTCCAAGTCTTACAGCAGCCCTTACTTCCAGGTCCCGTATGCCATCTATGAAAGCTTGAGTCAGAGTCCCTTCGATGACTGCAGGCGCAGACTGGTACGCTTTTCGAACCAGCTTCTCGATTTCTAGGGCCCACTGCTGCAGGTTTTCACCACTGCGCTGCACACGATCCTTCAACTGCGCACGAAAAACGTGTTCCAGGTGCGCCTCACCGTATCTGGCTTCTAACGCCTCAACAAGCTGCTCATAGGTAACATTTTTGCCGAGAGCCTCTAACACGGTTAAGGCCTGATCGCGAAGGGCCAAAGTAAGCGCGGTCATGGCCTGCCCTTTTGTCCACCCATTTGCACTCATGACAGCTTCAAATTGAATTTTATATGCTGACCAGGAAGATGTTCCGTCGAAGGGTGGCACTTTAAACCCGCGCACGGAAGGTGCAGCAACTATCGAAGCCGTAGTCCGGTCTCCAGCTTTCAGAACTCCAACCGCTTTTCTTATATCGGCGATCTGGACTTCGGCCTCGGAGATACGATTTTCATGTACCTGAACAGTCTCCTTCATGGCTTTGATGTCCTTGCCAAATGTCGCGTGTAGATCTTTCAAAAGGAGAATCTGCTCCTCTTTATCGCGCTGAAGCTGCTCTTGCAGGCGGCGGGTCTGTTCTTCCTGTCGGCGAGCTTGCTCCTCTTTGTCCTGCTGCAGCTGTTCCTGTAGGCGGCGGGCCTGTTCTTCCTGTCGGCGGGCCTGTTCTTCCTGTCGGCGGGCCTGCTCCTGCAGCATCGCCATTAGCGCAGAAAGATCCATGGCTGGTGATGCTGTAGGAACACCAGACGCTTGGGAGACTGGCTCTGTCGTTGGCTGATTACACCCAGGTGTCTGTCTAGAAGTTCCTTCAAACTGCCTCTGATCCACCTCCTGCTGGCGCTGACTCCTGGTACGGATACCTTCCGTATCCTCCTTCGGTAAAACTGGCATAATTTATCCCACTTCTGACACCAAATGTTACGAGCTGGGGTTCGGGATAAATTAATTTAAACCAATTTACCAAAACACACAACACAGTTTAATTAAATAAACACAAATATCGCAACTACAAGAAACGTCACTTGGAATCACTTGTTTCGCTTCGCTACTGTATCACTCGAATCGTATTCGCTCGCTTCCGAAATCGAACTGCTTGTCGGCCCAACAATCCGCTATTTATATCCTGAGCACAACATTCTCGAACATTCGACACTGCCACAGCGTAGAAGCTTCTAGTAACTTCCATCGAACTGTTTAATGCCACTATTCGACAATAGATGGCAGTAGCGTCTACGTACAATTTCGTGTAGTACTTGCTACTCAATAACAGATGGCGTTAGCGTGTCATTTCCAGAAGTTTCCAACACTGCCCCGTCCTTAGATGGAATTAGCGTGATGTTTCTAGACTTTTCGATTTACGTCACACTGCCCCTTTCGAAGTTAGCGTGATGTTTCTAGACTTTACGATCTACGTAACACTATGTATGCTTAAATCTTCAAAACTACGCAACGGATTTTGATGCGAGTTTTTTTAGTAGATAGAATAATTCAACAGAAACGTTTATATGTATATAACATGCGTAACATAGTAAAGAAACGCTGATAATTACATTGCGAACGCTGGCTGAACCCCACGAAATAGATCAAAATAATGTACTACAGTATTGTAAACCTTAAAATATATGTCTATCTCTTAGAGATAACCCACAATAACCATTTTTTGTCCTTTACTTTTAACGAGAAACAATGGCTTATTTACGAAGCGATTTTAAGCAATCCAGCATTAATCTTTATTCAATTAAATATATCGATAACGGAAATATGAAATAACGTAAGGGACATTTTGTCGAAAATGAGTTATATATATCGTTGGATTCGGAATTTTTTGCTCTATCGATTGGTATATTTAAAATCTCGATATCTTAAAAAAAATGTCCTTTACATCACATATTTTCCATAGGCCTAGACCAAAGAGATTTAAGACAAATAGAGAGGCTACCTGAAGAAATGTCAAAGAAAAATTGTGATCCCATGACTCAGAAACGCCATCTAGCATAGTATAGCAAAATTAGAACGGCTATGAAAAACATTTTTGTACAAAATTTTACTCTCCAGCGTCATTAACGCCATCTAGCTTTGAATAGCAAACATTCGAATACAAAAACTTGATTAAGGCTGATTTCATCAATTCTCTATCGATATAATATATCGATAATATTGAAAAGTGACTACATTTTTTTCACATTTGAAAAAATTTTAATAAGGCAAAAGTTAACAAAATCAGTTTTGTTAACTTTTAAAAAGGCCTAAAATAGTGGAGCAGACAGATATCAAAAGTCAAGTGAATAGGGAATGTTCTAGTTTACCATACATACATTATGAACGACTACGAAAAATGTATAAACTTCTCTTGTAGTACAAGGTACAGATCCTTTTTTTAAAATTGATCGACCCGTCTTTCCAAAGTAAATGTCTCCGCTTTTAAAATGCTTGGAACATAATTTTGACGAAGCAGATGGAAGCCAATTTACTTCTCTACGATCTTTTTGAACAAACTGTATCCACTTTTCACGTTCAACTTTATTTACATTCGGAAACCTAAAATAACAGAAACCAATTTTACGTACGCACATATACAAACAGATAAGAACAGCAAAATACATGTGCATACAAAAGTAATGCTTATTTCTAAAAAAATTTCTTCCAGCATACCTCTGATAGAAGAGAAGATAAAAAGATGTAGTCAGCGTGTGTAAAAGTAAAAGAGAAAATAAAAAAACAGTTCACTAAAAAAAAAACAAATAATATGAGAATAATACTTACATAGGTAAACACAAACATAATATATACATACAGAGTTCTAAAATAAATATCTACGTGAGCAAACAGCACTATTGTTGCTAAATTGATATTAAAATTACATAAATAAGTTCAAATATTTTGAATTTTATCAACCTAATTAAATATTATCGATAACAAAGTCGATAAACATCATAACATCTCTGCAAGGCAGTAGTAAAGCTACTCAGCAATAGAGGGCGTTTATTACAAAATTATCGTATGTTCTAGAACCATCGATGAATATTATTTAATTAAATTATTGAAAAATATTTACGAAAACAAGCCGAAGTTAGGTCCAGACGTTTTACCATAGCGTGATTTGCAATATCGTAAAGCGCAACTCGGCATATTTATTTAAGAAATGCTTTTCTTTTCTTGTTAAACGGACACAAATGCGTGTTGACATGCAGACATGCCATCCTAGACTAAACGCCATATGACCACTAGGACACAAGTATTGGATTACGAGTTTGTTCGTTATGTCCCGTCTATATAATTTAATGTCTTTGGCCTAGACCATTTTTTTTATAGAAACTGGCTGTATATGACATTTAAATTAATATTGTTATACAAAACTAATGTAAGTCTCTTTACTCACAGTATTTGGTATTTACATTAAATCAAAATCGAGTACATTTTACAACAGGTCACATAAGTTATTACACAATTTGAGATGTTTTATTATTGTCTTATACATTAATGTTCCCTAAGAAGTTACAAATACCATGTCCCTTTTTTTTTTTTTGTTTTTTTTTCCCAGGATGGGAAATCATCAAATGACTTCTCCCGCTCTGGGCGGAGCGGGAGGGCGTGTCAGACTTTTACTGACTAAAACCCACCCGTGTTCCATCAGTTGCCCATGTGCCAGGGTCACGGTATCTCTTTCGAACAATCACGCGACCCCGGCAGGCATCGGTCCTAGTAGACCCCTTCACTGCTGCTGACATCTCTTTGAGGCGCGCGTGGAATACTACGCGCCGTCGACCCGAGCCTGGTCCTTACCGGGCAGCGAGCTACCCATTGCTCGCCATCCGCAAGCTCGCGCCTACGGTGGCCGGGAGTCCGCTATCGACTCCATACCATGTCCCTTACAATAAATTGTGACTCAAATCATCATAATTATATTGAGCCTTACGTTAATTTGTCAGCATCGAAAATAAATTGATCTGTCCTTTACATCACACTGGACTGCGTGATCCGTACAATTTCTCATTTATCTGAATGAATATTATTATGCGTCTCTGTCACACACGCAAAACGGTGCAACTTCTCTGAGCTAGACAGCAATACGGATTTTGTGTGAACTTCGTATTTCGCCGGCAATCGTGCGCCACGTGTGTCGATAACATTGTTTACGTGCGTCTAAAACTTACATGAACATGGTTTGTGACACTGATCGTTTTCATTACTCTAACTGCAAATAGTGAAAGTTTAATCTGGAACGTTCTGCGAATATACAAACGATTCAAATAAATTACTTATTAGCTGGACATACATACATGCCAGTAGATGGCTTACATGCTATCATTGAAAGGGAGGTTAAAAAACTGATTGTTTGGGGACCTTCCCAGTGGCCATCATTTATGGAATCAGCCAGAAAAAGACCTCATGCTTATCGAGTGAATGAGTTAGGACATCAGGATTTATTTCTTTGATTTCGATGATTTTATTGAATCCGTTTTTACTCCTGCTACTCTCAAACACAAAGACTGCATTTCAAGAAAATTCGAATATGTACATTTCAAAAACCGAACTTAAATATAGCGGCAGTAAAATATACGATGTTAGAGGATGGCACAATTCACAAAATAGAACTCTGCATAGACAGCTTACCATTTCTGTATAAGGAAAGACTGCCAATTTCAGTTCCAAAGATTAAAGATCTCAAAAAATTATGTGACAATGGTATAATTTCAAATAGGCTTCACAATGAATATTTAAATCTTCCTAATACGAGTATAATTAAAGACAGGCTCAATGACACTGACGATGATGAGACTGATGAAGATAATTATTAATTTTTGAGACACTTTCAATTTAACTGTAGGCTTTCTATTAAGGAAGAAGTTAATTTGTTTTTTGTATGTTTTAATGATTACTATTTACAGGGCAGGGTCGTATCCGCCAAACCTGAGATGTTTAAGGAGATTGGAGAGGTTCTATGGACAGTTATGCACGTCAACAAGTAACCCCGTTAAAATCTGGCAAATGCCCCAAGAGCTAGGTTGACCCGACATTTTACCGAAGACATCCCGGACGTCAGCTTGTACGAGATTCGGATAGGTCTAAAGCAGCTCAAGGCCCTTCAGAGGCTGTTTGATTACGACATCCTCGAGGGCAAAACGCCACAGGCATGGAACAGAGGTGTGGTGGTACTTTTCTTTAAGAAGGGTGACAATGCCCTACTTAAAAATTATAGGCCCATCTCACTTCTGAGCCATGTCTACAAGCCGCTTTCAAGAGTCATCACGATCCGTCTAGCGCGCAGGTTTGACGACTTCCAGCCTCCTGAACAAGCCGGATTCCGTAAAGGCACCGTAGACCACATAAATACGCTGCGGCAGGTTATACAGAAGACCGAAGAGTATAACCTGCCTCTCTGTTTAGCGTTTGTGGACTACGAAAAAGCATTCAATTCGGTCGGAACCTGGGCTGTACTGCAGTCTCTTCAACGGTGCCAGATCGACTATCGGTACATCGAGGTACTGAAGTGTCTGTACGAAAACGCCACTATGTCAGTCCGACTTCAGGACCATACCTCGAAACATATCCCTCTGCAGCGAGGGGAGAGACATGGAGACGTTATTTCTCCGAAACTATTCACCACTGCACTGGAGGATGTCTTCAAGGTTCTGGACTGGAAAGGGGCTGGCATCAACATCAATGGCGAGTACATCACTCACCTTCGGTTTGCCATAGTTGTCATGGCTGAGACTATGGAGGGCCTCAGTACAATACTGGATAACCTCAGTAGAGCTTCCGAAAAAGTGGGTCTTAGAATGAACATGGATAAGACAAAGGTTATATTCAATGCCCATGTGATACCCACTCCAGTGAAGATCGGAGGCGCAACACTCGAAGCTGTGGACGAATATGTGTACCTAGGACAGATTGTCCAGTTAGGTAGGTCCAACTTCGAGAAAGAGTCAAATCCGACTCGGCTGGGCAGCGTTCGGGAAGCTACGCAATATCTTCTCGTCCAACATACCGCAGTGTCTCAAGACGAAAGTCTTTGACCAGTGTGTGTTGCCAGTGATGACCTATGGAACTGAAACGTCGCTCATAATGGGCCTTATTAGAAGGCTGAAAGTCACCCAAAGGGCGATGGAGAGGGCTATGCTTGAAGTTTCCCTACGCCCTTGAATCAGAAATGAAGAGATCCGTAGGAGAACCAAGGTAACCGACATAGCCCGAAGAATTGCGAAACTGAAGTTGCAGTGGGCAGGGCACATTGCTCGCAGAACAGATGGCCAATGGGGCCGAAAGGTTCTGTAGTGGTGACCGCGTACCGGAAGACGTAGAATTGGAAGGCCTCCAACGAGGTGGACCGATGAACTTGTGAAGGCCGCAGGAATTCGCTAGATGCGGGAAGCACAAAACTGGTCGAAGTGGCGGAGCTTAGGGGAGGCCTATGTCCAGCAGTAGACGTCTTTCGGATGAAATGATGATTTATATAAGAAGACTGATTGATTTGTTGATTTTGTTTATTTTTTAAGTGAAATTTATTTTTCTTTTGAGACAATGAGTCTAATTTTAGTAAGCCAAAATAGCAATTTTTTATTGTGATTTAAAACAGAATTTAATAATGTTATACTTAACATAATTTACGAGAGTACCTGAATTGCGTTTATAAAACAAGATTAGTGAGCACAAATAAAAGTTTTGATCTATTTTATTCATTCATTTTTTATCCCTATGAGTCAGCAAGTAGTTTTAAACTGTATGGCATAGGCATAGTAGGTCACGAATGTATAAAATTCTATTTTTTATGTTTGTTAACAGCATTAACAGTATAGAGTGTACCATTAACAAAGCGTTCTTTGAAAAACTCTAAATGTTTATTTCCTTAAGTGTCCCATACATCGATGCCGCTTATTTACATCTAAAATTTTGTAAACGTATATCACTCGTATTCATTATAATTTAACGTAAGGGACATGCTATCTTTGAAACTGTAGGCTTTATTGATGTTTTACTATTTCAGCTTCAAAGAATGAAGAAATCTAAGAAACTTTGTCCTAGATACTTTTTAGATAAAACATATAGTTAAAAAATTATTGCCAGTTTTGTAAGAAAAATATCTTATTTTTGCTCTCCAGAAAACCTTAGTTTTGTCCCTTACGTTATTTCATATTTCCAGTATCGATATTAGATACGTTGTGCATTTATGTAGATCAAAATTGCCCTTACAGCATATCATTAAAATGAATATTTTAGAAGATATCAGAAGTTATAATAAAATAGCCGCAGAGCGGCTAGCGGGCCGTCCCGCGTCCGGCCGTCCCGGTTGGTAGCGGTCGGGTAGTGCAGGATTAGTAGGATTTTAATTCATATTACTTTGGCTTCATAGTAAATGCAAATATCATGTGTGTTCGAAGTACTCAAAATAAACCTAATTGTATTATTCTAAGTAAAAGACCGCGAAATATGGGTTAGATGTTTAGATTTTTGGATGGATTTGGATTTTTGGCTATCCTGGATACTTACCATACAGGATACTTTATCCCGGTAGTAGGTTCCCGGGTGATATTTTCCGACAGCTATAAGGGCGAAGCCACTGCCCCACTGGCCAAAGTACTATTCTTATAACTATATTTAATTCGGTGTCTGGTAAATAATTGAATGTCTGTATAGGTAGAATGGGAGCGTTAAGAAAAACCAGGAAGACTTATATTCAATTCAATCCAGCCCTATGTCACAGTATTCTTACTCTGAATACTATTAGTTTTATTTTAAGTACATCAAACACACATGATATGTATGGATCGTAGCAGGTGGCGTTCCGTAGTTTCTGCCTACCCCCATGGGAAAAAGGCGTGATTGTATGTATGTATAACATGGATTAATACATTCTTACCGCGGTAGTACGTCCTCTTGCGATAATTTCCGACATCCACGCGGGCGAAGCCGCGGGCAAAAGCTAGTTTTAAATAATTCGAAAACAAGTTACGTGATAATATTTTAGAAATGCTAAATTTTAAATTCTGAATAATTTCTACTCTTTATACATCTCCAGGTTCTTAACTTTTATATAACTTGATGATCACCGTTATCACTAAAACAATATCCTCCGGTTTTATGCAATTTTCATCAATCGGTGTAAATTCAGTGCTTATCCTTTCTTTTATTTAAGTGTTTTATTTTGTGTGATATGTATTATAATTGGAATGGTGTATATTTTTTTAGTAAAGTAGATCAAATTGTGCTTTTATTTCGTTTTATTTACTTGAAGATTTTTTCGTTCTTCGTCTCAAACATGTATACAGAATTTCCAGTATGACACAGCATTAAAAACTAGTACGACGACGGCCGTGAAACGGCGAAATCGTAAATTGTGACCAGATGCATGGTTTGTAGTGTTAAGTCTTGTAGAGTCAGGGGCTTGGTTCCATATTAAATGTGATAACTTTTTAACTGTGAAAGCGTTATGTAAGTCTTGGAAACCCTTTTTTGGAAACTTTACGTGAATTCTCTTTGGTGGCGAAAATATTCATCATAAAGAACCCACGCAAGTCTAACTCATACTTATCCGAATTTTTCATTAGCCAGTTAGTGCATATATTAATGCTAGCTTTTTTAGCGACTTTGCCCACGTAATATACTGTATATGAACTTTTCTCTTGAATCACTATGTCTATTGATGAAAGCCGCAGTAAAATCCGTTGTAGAGTTTAAAAGATCTAATTGTACAAACGCGGGAACCAATTTTGTTTAAAACTTTATAAAGAAGATTATCTAGAAATCGAAACCCACGCCATCTAGTGGATGTCCACGCCACCTAGATGTCAAACAATACGATGAATTAACTTACACCGCCATCTATTAGGAATTTATAGAACTGACCAATGAATACACATTGTCCTTTAAAAACATTTAATTTGCAAATAGCGGGGTCAATAATTGATATGAAAACTATCCTATCTTTTAAGTTGGACTAAATTAGAAAAAAAATTTACGAAGTTTGATAACAATCAGTATATAGTTTTGGAGTTTTCCTCAACATACATCATTTCACGAGATTTTGATATATCACTACATAGTATAAAACAAAGTCGCTTTCCTCTGTCTGTCCCCATATATGCTTAGATCTTTAAACTACGCAATGGACTTTTTTTAATAGATAGAGTAATTCAAGATGAAGGTTTATACGTATAATACGTGGAAAAAGTCGCTGGCAAAAGCTAGTACTATATATAAGATTTTTTATCTCAATCCATCACCGACGTACACGACTATACTGTTAGCGTGCGGCGTGTACGTCACGCGGTGACGTAGTTGATGCGCTGAAGTGATGACACCTTAGTTGACTTTTAATCTGATCTCGTTATTGCGACAATTAATCCATGTACCTTTACTATAATCCTTCAGGATTAGCGTAATATACTAAGTTTTTACCCTTGTACGAACTGTACGAACCATTAGGCAATAAGACGCCTGAGTCTTCTCTGTCTATAAACTATCCACATGCGTGTCGATCTTTATGTGCCTTTCTTCTGTGAATGTGTGGTGTTCTGTGTATTAACATTATAACCGTGCGCAACAAACAACCACCTTTTATTTACAATGCTGCTTTTTCATTCAAAATCATCAGTAAAGCTATTATGTTTTTACAAATTGTATTGCCAGCATCCTGCAGTTTGTGTTTTTCTAATATTATTTTCTAAATTTACTTTTCATCCTTTTGCATTATTTTTTAACTGACGAAAAAATCGTATATTTTTTATTTTTTTTTATGTATGACCACGCACAACTTTTACATAGTAGTGCTGAAAAATCAATGAACAAAGATCACTCAAAGCGCCGACTCATAATTTTAAGGTTTATTATTTTATGCTTTTCAGTTTTTTCGGCGGTTTAATTTTTTGTTAAAAAGTTTTTTCGTTTTCTTGTTTCTTAGCTATAAAAACACGTTAAATATACGTATAGACTCCGTTCGTTACAACTTTGTTGAAACGATATTTGTCATAGCAATACATAGTTAATCACGTTTTCTCACTATACAAAATGTCATATTTTTGAATTAAAAGTGGGCACTAATGAAACACCATCAGCCTGTTCTCACCACACAGCTACACGCCACACGCAGATCTTCTCTCTTTGTAAAGCAGTAAGCTATTAGTAGATGTCACATGCCTTCGAATTTTGGTTCTGACATGCCGGTTTCCTTAAAATGTTTTAGTTCACCGTTCTGAGAGCAAGGGTGATAAAATGATTAACACAAAGTATAGCGCCTGTTCAATATGATCTTTTGTGTATCCACTAGATGCGAGAAGCATAAGACTGGTCGATGTGGCGGTGCTTGGTGAGGCTTATGTCGCATTGGACGCCTTTTGGTTTGTAACGATCATACAGAAGCGCCTGTCAGGGTTCGGAACTACGATCCACAATTCGTCAGTCGCAGTCGTTACCACTACTGGGCCACTACTGCTCTACTGAGCCACCAGTAGTCTAAAAATCTTTTAAACAAAAAATTAAACCGCTGAAAAAACTGAAAAGCAAAAAATAATAAACATTAAAATTATGAGTCGGCGCTTTCAGTGCGGTTTAATTTTTGCTTTTCAGTTTTTTCGGCGGTTTAATTTTTTGTTAAAAAGTTTTTGTTTTATAATTTTTTTGTGGTTTTATGTACTTATAATACTTGAAAAGGGATACTCTATCTAATAAAAAAAGAATTATTAAAATCGGACTTCTCTGTATAAAGTTATGCGTGGTTATACATTACAATCAGTGAGTGAACAATCAATCATCCCCTGTTTTCCGACCCTTAGCGTTCGATTTTATTTCTCAAATTTATACGAAACCACCTTTGGAGTATACCCTTTCCAATAAAGAAAGAATTATCACAATCGGACTACTATGCACGCGTGGTCATACATAAAAAAAAATATACGCATCGAAGTGATAACCTCCTCCGTTTTTTTTCGTCGGTTGAAAAAGATTTACTACCATTACTGGTGACACGTAAAACTGGAATACTAGTGCCACGGTCTTCAATTCGATTAAACATAGTTTTCGTACAAGTTGTTAATACAGACTAATATTCTAAATGGATGAATAATTTCATTTAATTGAATCCACCGTACGTTTGGTGTTCACCAAGGTAAATACAATTTCGAACTACTAAATTACTCACTTGTGTACGCATAACGACAGTAAAATGAAGTTCATAAAAGTAAAACCTTATGTCAGAATTAAAAAATATCGTGCTACCGTACCTTTGGATACATTAGTTGACAAAGATGTTCAGTTAATGCTTTTTCCTTTAAACCTCATGCAAAACATTTTGTTTTGGCCTAAGTATCGTATTCAGAATAATTGTATATATCCAATAAGTCTAACATCGAATTTGGTGTCATTTTGCGCCATGATACTATCCATTTTGATATTCGTTGTTCGCGTTTACGCACTGCATATTTTCAAAAATATAAGACAACATTTCAATTTATTATACCTCTTTTCTTATTGCGATTTGTTCTTGTACTCAATCGGATTCATCGTAAATTATGTCGTCAATGTATCACAAACGAAAAGAAATATAAGTTTTGTTTTGAAATTTCAAGAAGTTCACAGATTTCTTACCGAAAAGACCACATTCAAGTGCTTTATCATTCAGAACTGGATCAGTGTCGTGTTTATCTTTAGTTTTTATATTACAGTAATCACTTATATTTACATGACAATTGAAAATTCCATCATAAATTGCGTTTGTGGGATAACTGTTATGTGTTTTGATGCCAACATTGTATATGTGAACATACTTCTTAAACTGTTATGTAATAAAGTTGACTTATGGAATATTAAAGCTCAAAATTTTCAGCAAATACACCACAGTGATATCGAAACTTATAGCAAACAAATGTTTGAAGCTTACATTAATATTTTGGAATGTTATGATATATCCAAAACTTCTTTTCAGTATTTGGTGCGAATACTTACTATTATTTGAATATTATAAAAGTTTAATACCTATATAGGTATAAAAATCAAAATTGAAAGAAAATGTTGATTTACAGATCGTATATCACAAAGTGGAGTTTTTTCTCCGCGTATTATCGAAGTTACAAATGTCATTAACTGTTTTGAAAATCACTGCTAGTAGCGACTTTGCCTATGTGAGTATTAAGTGCAGCGCAGACGACAGACTATCCGTGACGCACTTTTTAGTCTGTGAAAATAGAACCTATGCAATTATATGCAGTAACGCACACGACGCGCAAAAAGTCCGGCGCTTTTAGCCTTGACTTTTTGTGCGCCGCTGACTCGATCGCACAAAAAGTGTGCCGTCTGCGCTGCCTCTTAAGTTCGCTTTGCATTAAAATTTCTCAAAGTCGTTATTTTAAATTAATGTTTTCAAATTCTCGCAGTGCAGCATGATTCACTTTAATGTTATTTATTGAATTTTTATTACAGTTGGCAGTGTGGTTTTCAATCCTATATTTGTATGTTTGGGTGGTAAAGAGTTTCATATTTGAAATTATTTTGAGCTGTTACTGTGAAAAGTTCTACATAGCGATGAATAATGTTCAACACTCATGTGCGGTCATTTTGAAATCAAATTGTTTAGGTAATTTTCGTCAAAATAAATCATTTTCATACCTTGTAATAAATACAATAAAAAGTAATATCAGCCTTTTACTGTTCCACTGCTGAGCAAAAGGCATGAGCATCGGTCATGTTTGCTCAAGATGGATCGGTGGGTTGACAAAAAAAAAATCTATGCAGATGTTAGTTTTATAAAAGAAAATTATGATTACAGATGCTGAGAGAAAGTTGTGTAAAAATATTCAACGTTTACATCGGGCCACATTCGACAAGTTGAATGTCTGTGGAATGTTTTACGTCGATGCTAATTTCCTATTAAGATTTTTAGCTTTACTTGCCCATTATACGTTCGTACTACTGCAGTTTACGTTTTTATAATCATGTTTATATTGTATTGGTCGTCTGGTGGTGGTCGGGGTATCTGTATCAGCGATCAGTTTGCCTTTGTTGTTACTATAATGATATAATTATATTTCTTTCCTTATGGATATATTGTAAAGTTTAAACTCCTGTAACTGTCTAATCCTAACATTATTGTAATATGTAATTATTTTACGTAAAATTAAGATTAGAATAGTGTTCAAAATATGTTTATTTTTGCGACTGAAATAAAGTTGATATTCTTTTTATGGTATTAATATATCATAAATGAATATTATAGCATGACCTAAGTGGTAATAATATTTTTTTTTACTTTTATACAACGGGTTTCCAATTTTCACTGAGCATGTAAACAATACAATATTAAATCATTTACTTACACAACTATGAAAGTTATGTTTCATTTTCCATGTTGTAACTATTTAAGGGATCAAATTTTTTCAGCAGAATATTCCATTATTTGTTACACATTTTTTACAGTAAAATTACTTTCAATAAACATAATAGTGTGTTATTTTATTCAAATTTGGAGGTAGTGACGTATTACTTTCTTCTATATCATCCTATAGAAAGAGAGACACAGCATGCATTTGGGCGATATCCAAATCATATTTAAGAGCTAATGCGAACAAATATTACAACGATGAATATACTTCACTGTAATACAATTCTTTCTTATGAGGGTATCTTTTAATTACTAATCTCGCTTCGTATTTTGCTATGTTTTCTTTTTGGTCTTAAAAACCTATTTACAAGATATATCTTTCTTGCCAGTGGGTAAATTACATAATACCCAAGTACATTTTTTTATTAATCAGTTATACTACTCCTCGATAGCTTTCTTCGAATAGGGGGATTCTGAACAATATATGGCTTCTTCTACAGTTATGGGATCTTGACTTAGTGACCAACATGCATAAATGATAAATGATTTTATTTCTGTAAGTAGGTTTGTACAAACACTTTTGTAAGTCAATAATATTTTTTTGTGAGCTAGATAAGGTCGCATTATTTAATTCTCCTTTATCATGTAGTTGCCGTATTCCTGGCCTCAAAGGTCAATGCCCATTGATGGCCCAACCCGAACACATTTCGAAGGATAATTAAAAAATATATTTCTTTTAAACAGGAATTATCCATTTAACTTCTATCTCTAACTAAGACGCCGTCATTGTAACAAACAAATAAGTAATTAAACTTATTATTATCACTGAGAGTTTGACTGTCAGGCAAAGTTTAGGGTTGCTAGTATATTGTCAGTTTAATTTCGAGTCGTATATTGAATAAGTCTAATCGATTACAGATTAATTGATAATTATAAAAATCCGTGTGCTCAGAGGCGTGCAGTGTAATCACACTGCAAGCCGTCGTAATCATGACGGCCATTTTAGTTTCTGTGAACGTAACTAACTAACTCCAGTTTAAGACAAAACAATTATGTTCGTATACATCTCAAACCAGATATCTTATAGTCCAAACATATATAAACATAGAATGGTAAATCATTGTATTGTTTATGGTTTTGCTGTAATTAGATAAAATTAAATTGTTCAAGAGCATTAAAAGAAATATAATCGATTACTTGCATCGATGCAAGTAATCGATTATATTTCAAAATATGGCAGCATTATTCTATGACAGATGATGAATTTGACATTTGACACCCACTTAACAAATAGATAAAATATAAAATATAGTTTGTGTTCTTTTGTGAGCTTTTATGACAATGGACTCCGATCAATCTCACCAGAATGACAATCCTTGCACGAACTTGGATAGTGGCTCCACTTTGAATGATGACCCTGGTGTGAATGTGAAAACTGCTGGCTACATATTAATGACGACCCTCGCATGCATTTGGACTGCGGGAGACCCACTTTTACTAATGATTAATCAATTGCATCGATGCAAGTAATCGATTATATTTCTTTTAATGCTCTAGAACAATTTAATTTTATCTAATTACAGCAAAACCATAAACAATACAATGATTTACCATTCTATGTTTATATATGTTTGGACTATAAGATATCTGGTTTGAGAGAAATTAAATTGTTCAAGAGCATTAAAAGAAATATAATCGATTACTTGCATCGATGCAAGTAATCGATTATATTTCTTTTAATGCTCTTGAACAATTTAATTTTATCTAATTACAGCAAAACCATAAACAATACAATGATTTACCATTCTATGTTTATATATGTTTGGACTATAAGATATCTGGTTTGAGATGTATACGAACATAATTGTTTTGTCTTAAACTGGAGTTAGTTAGTTACGTTCACAGAAACTAAAATGGCCGTCATGATTACGACGGCTTGCAGTGTGATTACACTGCACGCCTCTGAGCACACGGATTTTTATAATTATCAATTAATCTGTAATCGATTAGACTTATTCAATATACGACTCGAAATTAAACTGACAATATACTAGCAACCCTATACTTTGCCTGACAGTCAAACTCTCAGTGATAATAATAAGTTTAATTACTTATTTGTTTGTTACAATGACGGCGTCTTAGTTAGAGATAGAAGTTAAATGGATAATAGAAGTTAAATGGGTAATAGCTATTTGTACGAAAATTAAATTCAATAAATCTGGAATTTTTAAATGTTGTAAGGCACGGACGGCGTTAACAAACTTATCATTAAAAATGTCTAAATTATCGGAAGTAACGGAAGTTAACGGTTTAAAATCTATGATCTGTTTTAAATAAGTGGCCGCTAGTGTGCGTTTGTCTTCATACCGATTCACTAGCGTATTGAAAATGAGTTCGTAATTCTCAGTGGTAGGTACAATGCCGCAATGCGCATGCGGCTAGCGCTTTACCGGTCAATTTGCCCTGTAAATAATGTAATTTTTGATGATCCGAGAGAGATGGATTATCATGAACAGCGGATTTATAATTTGAGTAAAACAATGGCCATGAACGAATGTCACCGTTAAAACTTATTAATTCAATCGGCGGTAACTTAATGATAGAAGATTTTTCTCTAAGATGGACGGAACGACGTCTACATTTGTAGAAGCAACCAAACGTTTTAAGCGACTATATAACTGTTCAAACGAAACCAGCGCCTTGTAATCAGCGCGCGCGGTGGGATTCGCTGTCAGTAGACAGTTATTATACTGATCCATAACTTCATGAAATTCGGAACGAATAGCGTCAATGTTTGCACTAGCGTCCAGAAAAGCCTCTTTCGCATCATCTCCCGTGCCTATGTCTTTAGATAAATCGTAGGCAGACTGTAAACACTCGAATAAAGCATTCCGTTTGGCTTCCAACGCCAACAACGAAAACTTCGTACTACCAGACTTAAGGTCATGGCACATTATACCGGCACCGCAACGGCACGGCTCCAAACCAGGAATTAACTTGTCATTCAATTTTGAGCATTAAATCGTGTGTAGTATTATATATTTCATAATGTCAGTATGAAAAAGCCAACGGCAGGCAGTCAGCGCGCTTGCCGCTACCATACAACTCGACTCGCAGCCCGCGTGCTGCAAGCCAGTGGACCATGTGTTTACAGCGCGCCGGCCGCATGCTTACTACGCGCTGACTCCGAGTCGCCAACGAAACATCGTCATTGCGTTGTGCGTAGCCCGCGCACCACCGTCGCCTCACGCGCCTCGCTGCATTCTCCCTCTAGTCTCGAATCCGATTTAAGACAGTGGATACACTTTGCTACGGCTCTAACATGAATAAAGAAAATCTAATAGAGGAAGTACGAAGATGCCATATAACAATTGTGTTCGCGGTGACAGCAAGCTTGCATCTCGCAGCCAGCGTGCGGTCTGCGAGCTTGCACCTCGCGGCCAACGCGCGGACTGCGAGATTGCACCTCGCGGCCGACGCGAAGTTAGCGCGCTGGCAGCTAGCTGTAGCCTAAATTCGAGGAGACGCCGTGCTGTAGCTGTGCAGTTGCGGTGCCGGTATAATGTGCTATAACCTTTAATAGCTTTCTTCATTATGAAATCAGTGCTCGAGCGTACGCTGCTCCGATCAGACGTTCAAGCGAGACCGCGTCGTACATCTGCCGCTTGCCATCAGCTGTCGTTCGTGTTATTAATTATAATTGTTGTCAAGTGTTATCTAACTTTGAACTATGGTTATTTGTGGAAGGTGTGGTGACGATGTCGCCGTAGGAATTCAGTGCACGGCATGTTGTAATCATTTCGACTTCCCTTGTTCTGGAATCACGGAGAAGGGCTACCGTAAACTTGGGGAGCGCCAAGCTACATGGAGATGTGCTAATTGCAAGAATGCGGGCCATGCAAGCGCCCAACCGCAATCACTATCAAGCACAGCCTCGCCAGTTGTTTCTGTACCGATTACACTGGAAACTATAATGTGCGAGTTGTCCAGCATTCGTCAAGAACTTATTCCCCTCTCTAGTTTGGCATCTGAAGTGCAACTCTTACGCCAGGAGCTAATTAATCTAAAGGAACTTCCTGGCAACGTCTTGGCGTTGGATGAGAGGCTAGCCAAAGTTGAATCAGTGCAGATGGACGTAACAAACAATAAGGCAGCGATTGTCAAACTCGAGGACGGCCATCAGGATATTGATCAGTGGCTGCGCAGTAATAATGTGGAGGTTAAAGGAGTACCGATGAAGGATAGAGAGAACCTATTTGATATAGTTATCAAAATCGGTGATAATATCTGCTACCCTATTATGAAGAACCAAATTATTTTTTTACACAGAGTACTGACTAACGCATCTACCAATAAGAACATTATTGTCTCTTTTATGAACAGATATGTGAAAGAGGATTTCATCGCGGCTGCCCGTTCTTGCAAGGATCCACTGCTTCCTGAGCATATTGGTATCACTGGTTCGGGAAGAATCTTTATTAATGATCATCTCACTATAAAGAACAAAATGTTACTCTCACAGACTAAATCCCTTGCCAAAGAACACAATTTTCAATTTGTGTGGGTGAAACACATGAAGATCTTTGTGAAACGGGATGCCACTTCCAAGACTTTCATCGTTGCTACGGAACGGGACTTGCAAAAAATACATTAGTCATTTTTTATTTCACGCCTTAAAATTAATTTCATCTTGGCTATGCCTTAAAAATAATATGATAAAACTAAAACGAATAATGGAAAAAACAGCAATTAGCAGTTTGAGAAACATTGAATGTGCCTACTCGCTTATCTCAGTCCAAAGTTCACTTGACCGTACTCGCTGTGTTTACGTTCGGATTTCTTTTGTATTAGAATGTGTAATTTTTTGTTCTTATAGATATGTACATTGCCTTGTTAAAAAATATGGTCTGATGTATGTAAAGCTATTTTCCTGTTCATTCGAAGTGCCTTTTTACAAGCGTTGTGTATTGAGTTTGGAGAAAAATATAAACTATTTTGATTTTACTGTAGTAAATATGCAATTAAAGCTCGTTTCTAACCTACCCGTAATAACTAATGATTACGCCAGTGTTTTGTGTAGAATGAATCATATTTTAGTATTAATGGACGAGTCTGCAAGCAAGTTAGATGTTTTTTTTTCTATGCTGATAAAGGTAAGCCTATACTCCTGTTCGAGATTGCGTCACTTTGTTTACACACTCTTTTTAATTAACTATTTATTTGTTGATATCTCATTCCATAGTGTGTGAACTAAATATTTATCACCAGAATGTTCGAGGACTGCGGACGAAGTCAATGACTTTTTATAGGAATCTAGCGAAGTGTAATTACGATATAATCTCTTTAACCGAGACCTGGCTCGTTGATGGGATTCTAAACAGTGAACTCTTTGACGATCGGTACCTAGTGTGGCGGCGCGACCGTGACTACGCGGTCACAGCGCAATCGCGGGGTGGCGGCGTGTTGGTGGCGGTCCGCCGCTCACTCGCTGTAGTCGAGAATGTTGACTGGCAATCCAGTGCGGAAGACATTTGGATTTCGATCCCATTAAGAACCAGCTGTGATAAACGTACCTACCGACTAAACATATGTACTCTGTATCTGTGTGAACAATCTTTCAGACTTAATAAATAACCACCCCTCAGATAAATTCATTATTCTTGGAGACTTTAATATGAGCTCCTGTTGAGACCGTTCCCTATATCCCTATGTGATGAGGGCAAGGATGTCTTCAATGAAGTGATTTATTGATTCTATTAGTATAAACGTATATTTTTCTTGAATTTTACAATAAAATCGTTGAGAGATACGAAGCTTAACCGTTTTTCTTGGAGAAGTGTGAAGTTGGTTGTGACGGTGCTGCCCCGCACGGGTAGATTGCGCCGATGTTCACGCCGCAGAATTGTTGCGTTCTTCGCCGCTAGATGGCGTTGCAGGTATATTGAACATGCCGGCCCCTTTGGAAGTACCAGGGTGTGTAGTCTTCCAACACGGAGTACTCGTCGCTGCTGCTTATTGTGACTGTAACGGGCAGATCTTTGAGAACGATCGCCGTATGATGCCGTGCGCTGTACGTATTTCAGCTACACGGGATATTCCATCAGTTCCGGGGAAAACTTGCGTTATTCGACCCAGTTTCCATTTGAGTGGAGGAACCTTCCCTTCTTTGATGAGAACTAGGCTGTTTGGAGTGATGTCCTCACAGTTTTCCTTCCATTTTGTTCGTTGTTGGAGTTCAGAGACATACTCCTTCGACCATCGTTGCCAGAAATGTTGTCTCAGCTGTTCCACACGGTCGTAGCGTCCCAGTCTCGTAGGCTCGATTGTCGTCAAGTTCTCGCAGATGGGCGCAGTCAGCGGTCGACCGATCAGGAAATGTGCTGCAGTAAGTGGAAGGAAATCGTTCGGGTCCGAGGACAGGGGTGACAAAGGGCGTGAATTGAGAACGGCTTCGATTTGCGTTAACACCGTTTCAAACTCCTCACGTGTTAGCTTAGTGTTGCCCAGTACCCGCCGTAAATGATACTTGCAGGACTTGACTCCTGCTTCCCACAACCCGCCAAAATGAGGACTATAAGGTGGTATGAACGTTAAACGAATTTGATTATTATTGAGGAAGTCTAAAATATCATTACTATTATTAAAAATTACTGACAACTCCTTTTCAGCCCCAACGAAATTTTTTCCGTTGTCTGAAAAGATTTGATATGGCTTTCCACGACGTGCTATGAAGCGTTTTAATGCTAGAATATAATCCTGTGTACTTAAACTGCCTACCAATTCTAAGTGTATGGCTCTAGTCGTAAAACATACAAATAAACAAATATATGCTTTAACAAGCTTAGCACCTCTGCCTTTGCGGTCCAATATGGACAGTGGTCCAGCGTAGTCTACACCGCATTGCATAAAGGGAAAACTTGGCTCTAACCTTTCAGAAGGTAGGTTACCCATCAGAGGGGTCAATGGTTTCCCTCTCATGCGTTTGCATATGATGCAATCATGTACTACCTGTCTGGCTAAGTTGCGAGCTCCCAGAATCCACCACCTTTCACGCATAGAATAAACTAGAAGTTGAGGTCCAGCATGGAGTAATCGATTGTGTTCATATTCACACAACAACCTTGAGAACCGATGTTTGTCACTTAACAATACGGGATGTTTTTTGTCATAATCAAATTCAATCGCATTAGATAGCCTACCACCTATACGAATTATGTTAGACTTATCTAAGAATATATTTAAACCCGATATTTTATTATATAATAACTTATTTGTGCTGTTATTATTAGTATTTAACGGTATCTTATTTTTTAATTTGTGATATTGCTCACTAAACGATTCTTGTTGAACGAAACGCGTCAACGTATCGAGCGATCGCTGCAGCTCGTCTACTGATAACGGACCGGTTTTACGCGGACACATGCCACCGCGCGTCGCCGCTCGCGCATTATCTATAAATCGCAAAAGATATACACAAGCTCTTTGCAAATGAATAAATGATGAGAAACGTTCAAAATCAAACAATGAATATAATTGAATGCAGTGTAAATTAATACTGTCAGGTTTAGTTTCCGGTAAATCAACGGATGACGATTCTTTATTATTAGTGTTTGGCCACATGAGACTAGGTTCCCGTAAAAACATAGGGCCACACCACCAGTTATTATTATTATCGTACTTTAAAGTGTCTAGCGTAGCACCTCGCGTTATAATGTCCGCAGGGTTCTCGGTGCCCTTGACATGTCGCCAAACTGTATCACATGTTAATTCATTTATTTGTACGACACGATTTTGTACAAAAGTCTTGAGAAGATGCGGTGACATGCGCAACCACCCTTGCACGATGGTTGAGTCAGTCCAAAAATAAATTTTATCGAAGTTTAAACGTAAAGACTTCTTTATTTTATTATATAATTTTGCACCTACTAGAGCTCCACATAGCTCAAGCCTAGGAATGCTAACCGTCTTTATCGGCGCCAATTTACTTTTAGCGCATAATAAACGCACTGAAACGGGTATAGTACTTTTACAATTATTAGAACACGATCTAATGTACGCGCATGCCCCGTAGGCATTTTGAGACGCGTCGGTAAATATGTGAAGTTCTATATAACGTTCACTAATGATGTAACGAGGTATTTTAATATCGCGTAAATGTTGTAAATCAGCAAGAAACGTATGCCATCTAGTCGCAATGCTTTTGGGAACTTCGTCATCCCAATCTAATTTATGTAACCATAATTTTTGTAACAATGATTTAACTACAATTACTGCGGGTGCCAACAAACCTAGAGGATCATACACTTGTGCGATGATTGATAACATTATACGTTTCGTGACTACTGTGTCACTTTGTGTAAATTTAGTTGTAAAATAAAACTCATCACTTTCCGTGTACCAACCTAACCCTAAAGTTTTAGACAAGTGATTTTCACCGATGTTTAGGTCTTTACAATTCTCATGAGACACGTCATGACTAAACGTCCACTTATGTAACGGGAAACAAGCCCCTTTTAATAATACGGAGATTTTGTTACATAACTGCATTAACGAGTCGAGGTCATCGCTCCCCGTAATCAGATCGTCGACGTAAAAGTCGTCGTTAATCGTCCTAGCAACTAAATCATCATTAGATTCTAATGCCAATTGTTTTAAGCATCGCATGCTAAGAAAAGGAGCCGACGCAGTGCCATACGTCACTGTGTTTAAAATATATAATTGTAAAGGTAAGTCTCGACTTTCTCGCCATAATATCAATTGTAGGTTACGTTGATCCGCTTGAATTAAAATCTGTCGGTACATTTTTTGAATGTCCGCGCACGCTACGTATTTATACTGCCTGAACCTGAGTAAAATAGAAAAAATATCATTTTGTAATGGCGGCCCGATATGCTGTATATTATTTAATGATTTGTTGTTCGACGTACCCGCGCTCGCGTCGAACACAACGCGTAATTTTGTAGTGACACTATCCTCTCGGTAAACGCCGTGATGAGGTAGGATGTAATGCGGTTTACTTAATATATTTGGAATATCCTTTGGTGCAACTGGGGTCATGTGACCAAGTGTTTCATATTCGTGAATGAATTCACTATACAATTTTTTATAGTTAGGTAAACGATCTAACTTTCTTTCGAGAGATAAAAAACGATTCTTAGCCATGGTGTATGAATCACCTAATGACTCGGGCGACTCCTTTAATGGAATGCGAACAGAGAACCTACCGTGTTCATCACGTTTTGTAGTCTCTGTAAATAGGTTTTCACAATAACGATCATCTTTTGACATAGTGTTCGGTAAGTCAGACAATTCTTCTAACTCCCAGAATTTTTGCAATTGAGTATCAACTTGAACGAAATTACATTGAACTCGTTCAGGTTTAAACGAATGGTTATTAAAAAGACGGCCAGAGATGATCCATCCTATTTTCGAATCGTATAGGAATGGACCACAACTGAGCTTAATTTTATCATTTTTTAAGAGATCCCAAAATATGTCCGCTCCTAAGAGTACATCGATGTCCGACGGAACGCTAAACGTAGGGTCCGCGAGCGTAATATGTTTAGGTATCTCTATGCATTGACATTGAACGTCTAACGAAGGTAACTTTGATGTAATACGAGGAAGAACCCAACATTGAACATTTGTATTAAAATCATTAACTTTAGAACGAATGTTTACTTTGCAAGTGTGAGAACTTTTAGAGACGGTTTGTCCTACACCCGAAATATGAATAGTGGACTGTATGATAGGTAATTGTAAACGATTACATAACGACTCTGTGATAAAACAATTCTGACTCCCGTTGTCAAGAAGTGCTTTAACTGTGTGATAATTATTCCTTGAATCAGGAACATCTATGAGTGCCGTCGATAACAAAACCGGTTGTACCGCGGCACTGCACGCGAGTACATTGCGTTCGGAATGTACTTGCGTATCAGCTGTTTTGCTTGCGCTCGGCAAGGGATGCGAAATAGACGTGGATGCGGCCATACCTATTCTTTCGCTAGAAATATTATTATTATGAAGTAACGTATTATGGTTATTTTTGCATAACTTACATGGACCGTATGAACATTCGCTTGGTAAGTGACTATCAGTCCGAATACAATTTTGACAAAGCTTTTTATTTTGCACGATTACATATCTATCTTGAACAGACAAATTTAGAAATTTGGGACATGAATACAAATAGTGATCACCGCCGCAGTCAACACAAATACGTCCTTTTTTAGAATTACCCGCATTATTTTTATTATGAGTTGAATTACTAACGTATGCATGTGTAACCGGTTGCGAGTTTATGTTGTTTGATTTATTAGCGTATCTATTGTTTTGATTGGAATTTGACTTAACGGAGTCATTTTTATTGTGCTTAGACGAAGAAACACTTTTATTATTATTTGACTTTATCATTTCCAACATATCCGCACGGTTTCTTAGAAATTCTAATAAATCATCCAATTTGATGGTATTTGAATCATTTTTAGACACTAGGGAACCCTTATGAGATTCCCACTCGCGTTCCGTAGATTGATCAAGCTTAGAAACAATAAGATAAACGATTAACGTGTCCCAAGCATCGGTTGGTTCGTTTAATGATTTAAGTGCTCGCAAATTACGTAATGTTGAATCTATTAATTTCCTAATTTGATCATACGATTCGCTTTGAAGTGGCTGTACAGTGAATAACGCTTTTACATGATTTTGTACCAATAAACGATTGTTGTGAAACCTCTTTTCTAGTAAATCCCATGCGTGTAAGTAGTTCGGAGCAGTGAATTCTAATGCACTAATAACATGAGAGGCAGAACCACCAAGAGACGATTTCAAATAATGAAACTTCTGTATGTCATTTAGATCTTCACGATTGTGTATCATAGTGAGGTATGAGTTTTTAAACTCTAACCACTGATCATAAGCACCATCAAAGGCAGGTAGCTTTATTACTGGCAACTTAATGGACACAGGATTACAAACTTGATAATGAGATAAAATACCTTGAGTTTGTTCATTATTATTAGGATTCACTAAGCACTTCGCGTCAGCCATGATGGAAAAGTACTGCTGTTCAAATGATTCGCGGTATTCTAATTGAGTGGGTAGTTCGGAATCATCAATTATTTGTTCAATTTCACATTGAATATCATTAAAACTTTGAAAAATAGTGCAAGTTGACTGTATTCGTAAATTTAATTCCATTTTGCTAATAGAATTTAATGTTAATTTGTCTAAATTTGCAATAAACTTCTCAAATAACGTAAGTCTGCCTTTCAGCGTACCTCGCTGCTTTTTCAAATCAGCGAGACGTTTATCTGCCATTGTGCTAACACCTAAACGGGGAGATTTGGACCTTTCTCTTATTTTAATGGGGTCCTGAACCGAGGCAACTTTTAAACACTCATCGTCACTCATTTTGGAAGGCAATAGAAAACAAGAGTACTTACAGTTTCCCGCTCAGTATCACCCCGGCGCCAGCACCGCACAAACGACGATAATCCTGGACAATCTTCTTCCAATGCCTCTGACGCTCCACTTGGCCGCGTGGTTCTTCGTATATCCGACTCGTAGGACCAAAATGTTGAGACCGTTCCCTATATCCCTATGTGATGAGGGCAAGGATGTCTTCAATGAAGTGATTTATTGATTCTATTAGTATAAACGTATATTTTTCTTGAATTTTACAATAAAATCGTTGAGAGATACGAAGCTTAACCGTTTTTCTTGGAGAAGTGTGAAGTTGGTTGTGACGGTGCTGCCCCGCACGGGTAGATTGCGCCGATGTTCACGCCGCAGAATTGTTGCGTTCTTCGCCGCTAGATGGCGTTGCAGGTATATTGAACAGCTCCATAACATGGAAGACTACACATGGTGAAGTTAGACCTGTTGCGCCTCAAACTAGCTTGTTTACTCATTTTGTTGATACCATTAATTTTTGTAGTTTACAGCAATTTAATCTTATTAATAACAAGCATGGCAAAATTCTAGACCTAGTACTCGCAAATGTTCCTGTCACGGTCTCGGCATGTTTAGAACCCTTAACTGTCGAGGACTCATATCATCCAGCGTTGTTAATTCAGCTTACTGCTGTGCAGCCCCAGGCACTTAATGCCAGTGCACGCATGGTGTATCAATATAATAAAGGTAATTACGAATGTATTCGATCTGACCTGCGAGACACTAAATGGGACGACATAATTCAAAAAGGAACTGTTGACGAAGCTGTCCGGAACTTTTATTCAACGTTATTCGAGATCCGAGAAAAACATGTCCCTCTGCGTCGGTGTAATGTCTTCAAATATCCACCTTGGTATAACTCGGCGCTCGTAAAGATACTAAAGGAAAAATTCAAATATTATAAGAAATTTAAAGTGTACGGTAATATTTCTGATCGTGTATCTTATCAATTACTCCGCGATAGAGCCAACGATATAGAACAGCTCTGTTATACGGCCTACATGACTAAGATTGAGTCCTCAATAGGTACTAGCCCAAAACTATTCTGGTCGTATGTGAAAAGTAAACGCATGAATAGTAATTTTCCATCAAGTATGTCATATGGTGATAATAGAAGTGACTCAGGTGGAGGTATCTGTGAACTCTTTGCTAATTACTTTCTCACAACCTTTCTAGATGCTTCATCCGCTAGTCCCAGCTGTGGTTCAGCCGACTGTACTTCAAACTGTGATTTAAGTACAGTCGAAATTGACATAGGAGTCGTTTATAAACATTTAAAATCCCTTGACCTAACTAAATCTGCCGGCTCCGATGCCCTGCCTGCTGTGTTCATAGTTAAGTGCGCTGATGAACTGGCTTTTCCTGTGTCACTTTTATTCAAAAGGTCAATTTCTGAAGGTGTGGTACCTACTTTATGGAAATCAGCTTTCATATCACCCATCCATAAAAAGGGTGCTAAAGATAATATTGAAAATTATAGGCCAATTTCTAAGCTTTGTCTGCTAGCTAAAGTCTTGGAACGCATAATTTACAGTCAGTTATACAGCAGTGTGATGGCTAGCTTGAGTTCCCAACAGCATGGTTTTCTGAAAGGAAGGTCTACAGTTTCCAACCTGATTCTGTTCACAGATTATATTTCGGAGCACATGGATAATGGATCCCAGGTTGACGCAATCTATACCGATTACAGCAAGGCGTTCGATAGGATCGACCATGCCATTCTACTGAGGAAGCTTTTTGAATTGGGCACTAGGGGAGACCTATATAGATGGTTCTCGTCCTATGTGCAAAATAGGACTCAGGCAGTTGTGCTCAATGGCTATATGTCCTCCTGGTTAACCATCCCTTCAGGCGTGCTGCAGGGCTCCTTACTAGGGCCGTTATTATTTGTACTTTTCATTAATGATATCGGCGAGTGTTTCAAACATTCTAAGCACCTAATGTTTGCAGATGATATGAAAATCTATACATCCGTTAAAAGTTTAAATGACGCTAGACTTTTGCAGGCAGACGTTTCTAGGTTGGAAAGCTACTGTAGAATCAATAAACTAGATATTAACATATCCAAATGCTTAGTCATCACTTTCACCCGGAAGAACCTACCAATCATTTTTAACTACTCAGTCGCAAATCAGCCCTTATCTCGAACTCATGTCACTAGAGATCTTGGAATTATACTAGACAGTAAGCTCACATTTGAGTGTCATGTCGACCATATCGCCAAAAAAGCTTCCAAAGCCTTGGGATTCATTATCCGTAATGCTAGTTCTTTCAATAAAATGAAAACCTTAAAAATCCTGTACTGTGCTTACGTCCGCAGTCACCTCGAATATGGTAGTCAAATTTGGAATCCGAATTACGCAGTGCATTCAGACAGACTGGAACGAATACAAAGAAAATTCACGCGTTACTTAGGTTAAAAATTTAGAATCCCTTATCTGAGCTACTATGATCGATGTACACGATTCCACTTACTCCCACTTTTAACTCGGAGAAATATATCTGACATAAGGTTCTTAGTGAAAATAGCTCAATCAAGGATTGAATGTCCTGAACTTCTTTCCAAGCTGTCCCTGAATGTTCCACCTCGACATTCTCGTTTGAGAAATCTTCTCCATGCTCCATATGCTCGCACAATTTACCGCAGTAATTCCTATATCATTCGCGCAGTCCAGGCATTTAACAAAATTTTAAAAAATGAATATCCGTCAATCGATTTGTTTGCAAGCAGCTTGCTGTCCATTAGTACCATTTTATCCAAAAACTATAGCATTTAGTGAATCCCTGTAGTGGTGTGCATGCACTTCTACCAGTGTAGCTGCATTCTTTTGTTAATGTAATTAGTATAATTTATATTTAGTTAATTTTAAGCTTAATTAATTAGTTAATCACTTACACAGTTATACTTAATATGTCATTGAATATTTTATAACCTTTACAGCGATACTCTGTTGCTATCTGTGGAGGCTTGTAAATGGCTTATCGTGAATTACCACACTACTAATTCTGTATTGTTGGCTGTAAGCCACCCTAACATAATAAATTAAAATAAAAAATAAAATAAAAAATAAAAATGAAATGAGAATTTTAAATTGAAGGTATACAAAATAATTTATTTGTGAGTTTGCGAATAATATAAAAGTAAGTGGGTACTCGTACCTACTTAGCGTGCCTAGCAAGAATCGTGCGTGGCGAGCGCCGAGCGCGGCTCGACGACACGTACCGACTTATACGCGGGCACGGGTGCTAAAGGGACGACAGCAACGGTTGCTTGCGTCAGTTATGGTAGGTATCTACCAAATCTCAGCGAAAATTATCGAAATAGAACCTTATTTCGCGAATACCACTGAGAATATGAATATTACAGCGAATAATAAGATGAAATATTAGTATGACAGCGAGAAAATAAGTATTTAGTGTTAAGCGGTAACAAAATGAAATAAATACCTTCGCTGTACACAGCGAGCGTAATGGCGTCGGTACGTTTTCTAGGCTAACGAAACGCAAACAAACGAAACGAAAACGGCGGGTTTTAACACTAAATCTCCTATTAGGTGACCTAAAAGGGGCGGAAACTGTATCAATCCGGCTCGAAGGACCACATTAATGGTGGGGCTCCGACGGAAGGCGAAAATTAGGTACCTTTGACGCGGACAGAAAAACTGATGAACGCAAGTGTCGCGCCTAGGGTCAGGGGGTGATGAAATCGTGCACCTACCTCCTCGTGAAGCCGCTCGATCTACCAGCAGCTCTGCTCCGGAGTCTTCAGAGTGTGGCACCACGTGTCGGCAAAGTCCAGAGGCACCACACAGCACTTCAGTTTTACCGTCGAAGCCACAAACAACACCACTAAAGAAACAGCGGGACTGCTATGAACATATAATATTAAAATTATATCGTTCTGCGATAAAATAATACAGCGGGTAAAAAAAAACACAGCGGGGAAGCGATCACGCGATCACGACGGAATCCATATTTGAACTGACGTTATAATGTCTTTCTCGAACGAGCCATAGAGAAGGCGACGCTCATTGGCAAGAAGTTTGCTAGGTGCACGATTGTGATTGGCGGGAAAGGACTAGCTTGACATCTTGCGTAATAGTTTAACAAAATAAAATAGATGGCGCTAACAGTGCCCTTTTTTATTAAAACGGCAGCATAGCCCTTTACGGGGCACCGGTGTGAGTGGCTCTCATTGAGGCTGCGCCCAGCGCGCCGGTTGAGTGCGGCCCAGAGGGTCAAGGCCGGCTAGTCCAGGGATACCACACGGTCTCCTGCGAGGCGGCAAGCCTCCTTGCTGGAGTGCCGCCATGGGATCTGGAGGCAAAGGTCCTCGCCCACATTTGGCAGTGGCGCGAGGAGGCGAAACGCCGGGTTGAAACTCCGCAGCCAAGACAAATCGCAGCACAGCGGACAGAACTTCGGTGTGATCTCATAGTGACATGGCGGGTACAATTGTCGCAGCGCTGGACACGCCATAATTGCGGCGGTAAGTCCCCTCTTTGAAGAGTGCATAGAGAGGTGCCACGGCGTCCTCACCTTCCGCCTAACGCTCACCGGGCATGGGTGCTTTGGTGGGTTCCTGTTCAGGATAAAGCGGGAGGAAAAGCCCGGGTGTTTTCATTGCTAGGATCGTCTGGAGGACACGGTGGAGCATACGGTGGAGGTGTGCCCTGCTTGGGCGGAACACCTCCGTGTTCTCGTGGAGGCGATCGGCGGCGGTGACCTCTCACGTCCGGCTCTGGTGCGAGCCATGGTACGAAGCCAGAGGGCATGGGAAGCCGTCACCTCCTTCTGCGAAGCAGTAATGCTCGCGAAAGAGGAGGTGGGGCGCGTGAGGGAATGGCAATCTCTGCGCCCTCACGTCCCTGCCCGCCGCAAGAGGAGACGCCCCTCATCGCGGACTCCCGGCCACCGTAGGCGCCGGCTTGCGGGCGGCAAGCAATGGGTAGCTCGCCACCCGGTAAGGACCAGGCCCGTGTCACCGGCGCGCAGTGTTCCACGCTCGCCTCAAAGAGATGTCAGCAGAATTGAAGGGGTCTGCTAGGACCGATGCCTGCCAGGGTCGCGAGATTTGTTCGAAAGAGATACCGTGACCCTGGCACATGGGAAACTGATGGAACACGGGTGGGTTTTAGTCAGTAAAGGCTGACACGCCCTTTCACTCCACAAGAGCGGGAGACGTCATTTGATGAATTGCCACCTACAAAAAAAAAAAAAACGTGACTATTTATAATTTTTTAATAAGTTTACCCAAGTTTCGTTAATAGAACTTTTACCCTAAAAGAAGTACTCCTAAAAGTGGCCAGAGTAAAAAAAAATAACAAAAAAAAAACCGGTTCAAAAATAAAATTACTAAAAGAAGTCATAGCTAAGAGATACCAGTCCCAAATATCGGCGGCCGTTCACGGACATGATGCAGTGATTAGCACCATTCACTTGAGGATAATTTGCGAGAAATTCCAGGAGACTGAGTTTATACTGTGCAAAGATAGTCTGAGTATCTTCAGCCGCTCCAAGGACATTTACAAACGTTAAACAATTTGTTCTGATTTTGGAGTAGAATCAGCATTGAGCCAAGCATTTTCATCAGTGACGTAAACCCTGAAGTTACCATGTCTTTCTGCGTACTTTATACCTGATGTGGCCCTTTATTTATTTGTAATGCCTTATGTATATATGTATTTTGTTGGAGATCCTAAATAAGTAGTGTGTGTGTCATAGAATACTTCAATTTCGTTTTACTTAGTTGAAGTTTGTGTGTGGTATTTTATTGTAACATTTTCAACAGAATCTTATATAAGATGACTCAGTTGATTCATCATAATATAGAAGCATCATGTTTGTAAGAAAAAATGAACATATTTTTAGTAAAAGAGGTGAAAGAAATCATTGCACTTGTTGTAATAAACGCAATACATTGTAATTTTTTTCATAGTGTAGACGTCAAAATTTCCAGGAAATATGTGGTATTTGAGACCTCTTACAGAAAAAGTCACAAAACATTGGCCAGTTTGAGGTCGATTAATCAAAATTAAATAAAATGAAGTGGATTAAGATCATGTTCAAAGTTTCCGTTACATAGGCACATACTAACATACGTAAGACGCTTATAAAAGCGTTTTAAAAAATAGATATTACATTTGATAATAATTGAAATGATCTTTGATGCTTTGATTTCTTTTATATAATAGAATACAGTACTTTAACTGTAAAAGCAGCGAAATCGTAAAAATTTCGTAAACAACCTGTTAATAAAATTAATCATCTATTTCAGTGAAATTGAGAAGGTTCTGGAAGAACATGAAACGAATGATGGATGTGGATATAGTAAAATTGAATGCGTCCGGACTGTTTACTATCGACGCAGTGACAATGATAAAATTTTGTTCTATTATCACGAGTCACATTATTGTCTTAGTGCAATTTACTTTCCTGTAATACAACATTCACACAATAAAGAATGCCACTGATGCCGTTGGATGAATCACCATTTTTGATCAGCTTTATTACTTTGTCTCTAGAAGCTCTTGGGCCACTTCATAAAGAAATGATCATGCACCCTACATGAAGAGGTCAGGAATAGTTTCAACATCTCCAATACGCTTCGTTGTGGGGGAACATTGTACCAGCTAACCTACAGGCATCGACAATACCACCGCACGCAATGCGCACACATCACACACTGAGGCACCCGATTTTTTTTTTGGATTAACATTTCGCATGTCAACCTATGAGGTTATCGGCTGCTTAACCAGACGTGAATGATGCACCCGTGCCTGTTGCACAGTATTTACGTGCTGCACCACTGAGGTCCTAGGGATCCTCAGAAACGTGAGCTCGCTCGTGAGTGGCTGAAAAATATTTTGAATGGTGTCATCAGCACTACCAGTGCTACCCATTATGTATTATGGTTACGCTATTTTGGCAATAAATGTACTGTGTGATACTAAAGCTCTTTTAATTACTCCCTTGGTGAACTCAGAACGATATTATTTACCGTATAATTTTGGAAAGACTAGGAAATATACTGCATTTTTTCAAACGTATGAATTGTGGAATGTTGACGTAAAAAAGTTGAAATCACATTTCAACTTTTTGCCTTCAAATATCGTACTGATCATCACCGTGTATATGAGCCTTAAACTCTAATGACTACGCAACTTTTTGTTACATGACCATGACCATGTACCATGAGCTACAGTTTATATATATGTTATCATATCAATAAATAAAAATGTTTTAATTTAATGTGGCAATAATAATAGATTTTGGAAATTGTGTATGTCACAGCTTTTTTCGGATATATTTTGTATGAGTAGGAAAAAATGTTGTTATTCTAATTGCTCTATGTTATGACGGCGATTATTTAATAAAAACCTAAATGATTCTTAATATGTTATCAGAAAACTTAGTAACAGGCTCAAGGTTATTGCAATTATAAAAATAAAACAAATCTGCAAAATAGAATTTTACTATTTTTATTTATTCAGTTACCTATAATATATTAAAATATATTTTCTTCTCTTGAAACGGTGAAAAAATCTTGAGGATTCCGAAATATTCTAGAAACAATAATTCTCCCAATGGACCCGCGTGGTAGTTTATAGCTCAATCCCCTTCGAAGAGAGGAGACTTGAGTCCCTGCAGTGTGGAAACATTATTGTCTGTTTATGCTGATGCATATTAACTTCTTTAAAAACAATCATTGTGGTTGCTAGGCCAAATATCAATGATGGCAAAACCAATAAAAGCTGGCCTCTCATTCTATTGAAATTCCGTACCACGCTAGGCCAGCTCAAGGTCAAAGTATTACCACCGATGTGCAGCCTTCTGTACTTGATTATTTTCAGTAAAGTTTACTTCAAACCTCACTCCAGTTTCATTCAATCACAGAAATGCAAACTGCAACAGCACAACAGCATAATTTGTGAGGAGCGCCACCAAACGCAGTGGATGACAAATGTCTATGTTGAACAGCCCAAAGATGCTCATCTTGCTAAATGACGCTCGGTGCAAACGACGAACGTTTTTGCACAACTTCTTTTCCTCGTCTATGAAGAAAATAATTATCAATATCAGTATGTTCATCATCATCATCACTTTAACCCGGTATCAGCAATTACTAAGTATAGGGATAGTATGGCAGGTGCCAGGAAAAAAAAAAGGACACTCGGGACCGATATATAGGTACATATCGGTCCCGAGTGTCCTTTTTTTTTTCAGGATGGGAAATCATCAAATGACTTCTCCCGCTCTGTGCGGAGTGGGAGGGCGTGTCAGACTTTTACTGACTAAAACCCACCCGTGTTCCATCAGTTGTCCATGTGCCAGGGTCACGGTATCTCTTTCGAACAATCACGCGACCCCGGCAGGAGTGTCCCTAATGGAGATTTTTCCGACGACTTAACGAAATCGGCCACCGGGATTTGGTTTCTTGCACCAGCTTTATTTCCTCGGTTATCTCCACGTCAAACCAGATGTTCTACCCAATTTCATTTGAGGCGCATTGCCTTGACTCCGACGTCGTAGATTATCGTCCGAGAGTTGATTATTCATCAATATATTAATATTAATAATACTATTCAGGCAGTCATTAAGACGAAGTCTAGTATTAATGAAAACGTCTAGTATGTGAAAGTGTCATAACGCATTGCAGTACTGTTGCCATCTAAGAAACAAAGCTCAGTTTTCTACATGGTCCTTCACAATGACTTGTACTACGGCATCTATTTAATGAAATGAGGCTGTTGTAATGATTGCTTTAAGTATATTCGTGGCAGTGTTCCCGATTTTTTATCTAAATTACTTTATGAATTTTATAACAGTTTCCACCTTAGAATGGTAGAATGAATAAGGTTTCCCTCAAACATAATTATATACGGTGGGTACATACCTACATTCTGAGCAAATAAATTAATATTTTATTTTAATATTCTATTCTATTCTTGATGGAATTTGTCAGTAGCAGCCCGGAGTCTGGATTTGTACTTGGTTGATAGCAATAACCTCGTCCTCACCTATTACATGAGACTCAAACATAACCGGAGAAGTGTGCCTATACTATAGGTAAATTTCTGTCCCACTCTGTGGGGAAGTAAGGCATAATGTTATAAAATCTCTATATTTAGGCAAGTCGCAAAAAAATGTGTGAAACAGAGTCTAGCAAAAAATAAATATAGTGCACCTGAACAATTTGAGGCCAACGCAATAGTGCATGAATCTTGAGCATTCTCCACTGTAAGATAAAAGTCTTCGAGTTGCAAACTAAGCGTAATTTGCAATATCAGGTTTTTTAATAACCAAGCGTAAAGCAATCCTTGAACGAAATGCTGCAAAAAAGAAAATGGTGATGACGTTAATGTTCTTATTATTCTTATTCTCACTGGCTCCTGGTGTCCCAAGTGTTTACACTACACCTGCACTAAAGAAGATCTAATGAACATCACTGGTGCTGTAACTAACGTGGTCGTCTACTGGGCCTAATTTATCTAACAACTTATCTAAAAAGTTTTATTTTATTTTGTTATCCTATTTTTCTTCCATATTATTCATTGCCTAATTCACTCCTTAGATAGTTCATACACGTTTATCGTGATCACTTTTCTAATGGATATTTTTAGTGATTCGTTACTATATTAAGAGCTTTGCTATCTCTTACTGACAGGCCGTGAAAGAACAATACAACTATAGAACTGTCAAATTAAATTACAACTCGATTGCCTTAAATTTGGCATGATTACTATGATGGATTTAGTTCGTCATAGTTGCGTCGAGAAAAATTTTAGTTCAACAAAATTTGCCAGCTCTAATTAATTTCCATCTCTTTCTTGTTCATTATAAAGAAAAAAGCAATAGCCTAAATTAAGTTTAGCTGGCGCGCAACAGAATCATTACCAGTGCTGTATTAACATAATAGATTTTGAAATATAAAGTGGAAAACTAATACTCACTGGTGACTCTTTGTTCAAAATGAACTTTGAAAAATCAATCAAGATCTGAAAGTTGACCAACTCGTGTATTAACGATTCTACCGTCTTAAAAAGAGTCTGAAACAGTCAACAAAACCATAATAAGATTTCCTAAGTTAGAGAAAAAAAAACCTGCAAATGATGAACGAGAAGTTTTGTGGAAATTGTTTGTCATGACTTGGGGATGTAATGCGAATGATTATGTCGAAAAAAGCTATCAGTATGAGTCTGGTAAGACAAAAATACAAGAACAAGCAAACAATATACTGAGTAAGAGATGATATTACTACAGTAGAAACATAAAAATAAGATAGAGGAAAGAAAAAGTAAAATGTATTACTAGGGTTTAGCAATGTTCAAGTAGTTAATGGTTATTGGTTCTACCTCATCATCATCTCAATTTATTATGGATTGTCACAGCATTTATATTTCTTCCATACAACTTTATTACCCGACATCTCTGTAGCCAACTTTCTAGTTATACTTTTTTTTATAAAATGGCTTAAGATGGTACAACTTCACTCAATCCATGCATTTGGACTTATTCTTATCTTATAATCATTAACGTTCACACTCACAACATTCATAACGACGTGTTTTTCATTCTTCCGCTTCACAGACCCGGCAACAGGTTTCCACACATACGTCTACTCACCATTGTTTGAAAATGTTTTATAACTATCTTGTAGCATTTAAATATGTGAACATAGGACTGAAACATTCTTTTACAATTTAATTCAGTTTCACCAAGTTTTGTGAATATATTGCTTGTCTGTTCCAGAGGACAAGTTCATCAGTTAACAGGCGAATTAATCGAATTGCATAAACTGTATCAGAGTCCAGAATTAACAGAGCCATCATGTGAAAGAGCGTAATCCATGGAGGATTTAGATATTCTAGGTTCGTATAAATAGCAGTAACGATATAAAACCCGATGATTGAACCGACATTGATCCAACTAGTAATGGTAGAAGTCTTACTACTATACTTTTTGTCAAGAAACCTGTGCACTTCTTGAAATGTCAAAACAAATGTAACACTCTTATTGGTTTGAATGTAACAGGTGATATAGTTCACGATGAAACCTGAACTTACAAACAGCAAATCAAAAGAAGACGCGAAATATAAAAAATGTATCGGTTGGTATCGTATCATATTGTCGTCCTGTAGGACACTTATGACAATATAAAAATGGGATGACACACAAAATAATGTAGCACACAATGATATAAAATTATTAATACGATTATTAGGAGTTATAAAGTCGTTTTTAATTTGATACTTTGGATGCAAAACTAGAATTTTCATTAGATTCAGTGGGAAAAGTAATGCTTGTACATCCTTGTCAACTTTGTTTCTAGGATTTTCTTTGATACTCGACGACAGTGACGACAACGGCATTTTATATTCTCTTATTTTTGTATAAAATTATACAGCCAATGTGATGTGGACAAAAATATAAATCCAATGAATTCGACTAACAGGCTACACAAACTCCATCATACTGAAAGCATCATTACTTAGTAATGTTGTGTTATTTATGTTTTATTTTGTTACTGAAGTAATGTAGATGAAATTAATTACTCAGAAACGTAGGTATTTATTTTTCCTATAGATAAACTGGTGTGGTGCCGGATGTAAAGAATAGCACCATTCATTTTCTTCCTGTAAGTGTCGTAAAGCCACTAAGGGGCTTATTAGAGAATGAGAAACAGCGTTCTCTATGCATACCGCACTGGGATCGCCAACCCGCCAAGCATATCGATTACGGCTTATTTAGCTGTAGACGTATTTTAGCTGAAATAAAGATTTATTACCACTATATCTATTTAGCTGCCAAAGTGAAATGAAGTTTTATAGAAGGTCGGGGAAAAGCGTTTTCCGTATTTCACAGTTACATGAATGTTACTAGCCAGCGGCTTTGCCCGGGAAACTGTCGGAAAATATTTGGATGAACCTACCACCTGGATTAACCAGTACTAAACAGAACAGTAATAAACTAAGTTCTTCAAATATTGGCCTGCTAGATTCTTCTGGTGGAAGTCCATATATTGCACGAATCCACTTTTAAAATAAAAGTGAAATGTACATACGTACATAAGCTAACGGGGAGCAATTAGGTTTAGTGTATATTAAACAACACTGTCTAAAATATACACCTTGAAATGTGTTATTGTACACTCTTATGTTTGTCACAAATAGCTTTGTCCCCATTTTGTTGTCCCTCCGGGAAGTGCATTGGGCCTTACGATATTCTTATTTTACATTAACGACCTCTGTAACCTTAAAATCAGTAATGCTAAAGTGTTTTCTTATGCAGAAGAAACTGCTGTAGTCTTTCTGGAAATACTTGGCACAATGTTGCCAAAAGTACTTAGGCTGGTATGACCCAAATAACTGAATGGCTCAAAAATAATATGCTCACATTTATCACAGATAAAATGAATTATACATGTTTCAGTATATCACACAGAACGCAATCAAATAAATGTTTTAACATTAGAGTACGTATGTGCGATTATTAAAATAATTGTCAACGTTCAAAATTACTCTGTTTCTAACCAAATATGTTGATGTTATTCTTGACCACAATTATGTTTTTATCCTCATCTTAAACAGGTCAGTAACAGAATCAGAAACCTGAGCTGCATATTCAGAACGCTGAGGTATATTGTACAGACGCCAACACATCAAGCTACTACAATCTGTCAGATTTTTTTTTTCTCGGGGCTGGCTGGGTTGCACCAACGCGGATGTATACGTACATCCGCGGTGGGGCAACCCAGACTGCCAGGCACTTCTTCTCCTGCAACGGCTGCAACCGAGCGGGTGGGTGGGTTGCGGATAGCCCAACCCCGGCTGGGGGATCGACCGCCTTGCGGCAGATCCTGCACTCGGGGCATCTTGAAAGAGATCCCGGACAAGAGAAGTTCCCGAAGGCCAAAATCCCAGGCATAGGGTAACCAATGACCATCTCCCCCGTGTACCGTCATCCAATCAAACCATCCTTCCTCTTCCAGCTATCCCGTCAATCCGAAACCCCTGGGCCAGATCCTAGACCTAGGGTGACCCCAACGAACCCATTCCGTCCCACAAAGTTCCTCCCTCCCATCCTCACATCCTATCGGTCCCAGAGGAGGGGTAACCTCTGCTCCAAAAAAGCCCTCCCCCAACAAAACAAACTTCAAAAAATGCAGCAGGAAAAAGATATTACCCAGGTGGGTTCCGGCCAAGCCGGGGAATCCCACACCGCCACGGCGGTCAGCCCCCATTGTATTCTGGGGGGGGCAACCGACTGCACCTTTTTGCCACGCTCTTCAGCGCACTCGGCTGCTGACTCAGCGCCGCTCTCACAGGCAGCGATAAACGCGCCCATACCCTCGACATCGGCTGCGACAAACGCGCCAACAATCACACCCACGGCTGCGACCCACGCGCCAAACCCCACGACGCAACATGCGCCTCCCGCAAGCCTCTGGCAACAAAGCATCGTGCGGAATAGCGTGACTAACCCAGGAAACGACACAGACAGACACAGACAGAGAGGGACGGGGAAGGATGGCGAGCCTGGCAGCTCTAAAACTTTCTCGGGTGATGGAGTACGCCTGCTGCACAAGCGCGGAAAAGTCACGGCCCGGGAAAGGAAAAAGGTAAAGGCTCAGGCATTACGCGACCAGACGTCGGTCCGCACAGGGGAAACCCCGAGCGAAAAGCGTCCGGACGCGGAGCCACGCGACCAGCCGTCGGGCCGCACAGGGGAAACCCCGAGCGAAACACGGCCGGACGCGGAGCCACACGTCCAGCCGCCAGTCCGCACAGGGGAAACCCCGAGCGAAACGCGGCCCGGCGTGGAACCACGCGATCGGCCGTCAGTCCGCACAGGGGTAACCCCGAGCGACACGCGGCCGAACGCACATCAAAGCGGGCGAGGGCTAGTCCGCGCGGGGGAAACCCAGCGCGAACAGCCTCCGCATGCGGCGGGATCTGCCAGGGTCGCCAGTCGACCCCTGACCTCCAACAAGACCCACGACCAACCCGGACCTAGGACAAGGAGGGGGCGGCGGCCTAGACCAACACACGCATAGGGTCCCCCGGCAAGAAACACCTTGCCAGGGCCCTCCAAGCCGCAGCCTGGACCAAGCGGTACAGGGCCGGCGAAGAGAGGACACCCGGACGACACGGCTTCACCGAGCACGCTCCAAGGGGACGCCAAGCGTGTGAGGGTCCACTCTGCTCAGGGGGAGCGGAGAACCTACGCGCGAGCCACGAAGGATATTCCTGCGAGGCTGGCCGTAGCGATCTGCTTCCCTCCCCCCTCCAGAGACCTGACCAAGGAAGAGGCCGAGTACATAAAGACGGCCCTAGAGGACTTCCTAATGGACACCGACCCGACGACACCACTCCCGGCCTTCCGTGGGTACCCACGGGTAGCGGAAGGCACCGTGCAGATGTGGTGCGAGGACGACAATGCCCTGACCTGGCTGACACAAGCCGCGCCCAGAATTAGACTCCCAGACACTGACCTAACACTGATGGTACTGAAGCAGTCCGACATGCCCACCCGTGTCCGAGCCTCGCTCTTCGTCCCTTGTTACAAAGGTGACGTGGCCAGGCTCCAGAGTATTCTGATCCGTCAGAATACTTGGTACGACATTGCCAGGTGGTCATTGTACAGAGCAACTACCGTCGGTGGCGACAACTACGGGACGTATCTGACCCTAGGTGTACCACCGGAGGAAGTTGACAGGGTCCTGGCCCGGGAGCGACGCATATCGTACCTCCTTGGGTCGATATACGTGCGCTTTTGGCCCACGACCGTGAGGATGGGAGGGAGGAACTTTGTGGGACGGAATGGGTTCGTTGGGGTCACCCTAGGTCTAGGATCTGGCCCAGGGGTTTCGGATTGACGGGATAGCTGGAAGAGGAAGGATGGTTTGATTGGATGACGGTACACGGGGGAGATGGTCATTGGTTACCCTATGCCTGGGATTTTGGCCTTCGGGAACTTCTCTTGTCCGGGATCTCTTTCAAGATGCCCCGAGTGCAGGATCTGCCGCAAGGCGGTCGATCCCCCAGCCGGGGTTGGGCTATCCGCAACCCACCCACCCGCTCGGTTGCAGCCGTTGCAGGAGAAGAAGTGCCTGGCAGTCTGGGTTGCCCCACCGCGGATGTACGTATACATCCGCGTTGGTGCAACCCAGCCAGCCCCGAGAACAAAAAAAATCTGACAGATGATGTAGTAGCTTGATGTGTTGGCGTCTGTACAATATACCTCAGCGTTCTGAATATGCAGCTCAGGTTTCTGATTCTGTTACTGACCTGTTCAAGATGGGGATAAAAACATAATTGTGGTCAAGAATAACATCAACATATTTGGTTAGAAACAGAGTAATTTTGAACGTTGACAATTATTTTAATAATCGCACATACGTACTCTAATGTTAAAACATTTATTTGATTGCGTTCTGTGTGATATACTGAAACATGTATAATTCATTTTATCTGTGATAAATGTGAGCATATTATTTTTGAGCCATTCAGTTATTTGGGTCATACCAGCCTAAGTACTTTTGGCAACATTGTGCCAAGTATTTCCAGAAAGACTACAGCAGTTTCTTCTGCATAAGAAAACACTTTAGCATTACTGATTTTAAGGTTACAGAGGTCGTTAATGTAAAATAAGAATATCGTAAGGCCCAATGCACTTCCCGGAGGGACAACAAAATGGGGACAAAGCTATTTGTGACAAACATAAGAGTGTACAATAACACATTTCAAGGTGTATATTTTAGACAGTGTTGTTTAATATACACTAAACCTAATTGCTCCCCGTTAGCTTATGTACGTATGTACATTTCACTTTTATTTTAAAAGTGGATTCGTGCAATATATGGACTTCCACCAGAAGAATCTAGCAGGCCAATATTTGAAGAACTTAGTTTATTACTGTTCTGTTTAGTACTGGTTAATCCAGGTGGTAGGTTCATCCAAATATTTTCCGACAGTTTCCCGGGCAAAGCCGCTGGCTAGTAACATTCATGTAACTGTGAAATACGGAAAACGCTTTTCCCCGACCTTCTATAAAACTTCATTTCACTTTGGCAGCTAAATAGATATAGTGGTAATAAATCTTTATTTCAGCTAAAATACGTCTACAGCTAAATAAGCCGTAATCGATATGCTTGGCGGGTTGGCGATCCCAGTGCGGTATGCATAGAGAACGCTGTTTCTCATTCTCTAATAAGCCCCTTAGTGGCTTTACGACACTTACAGGAAGAAAATGAATGGTGCTATTCTTTACATCCGGCACCACACCAGTTTATCTATAGGAAAAATAAATACCTACGTTTCTGAGTAATTAATTTCATCTACATTACTTCAGTAACAAAATAAAACATAAATAACACAACATTACTAAGTAATGATGCTTTCAGTATGATGGAGTTTGTGTAGCCTGTTAGTCGAATTCATTGGATTTATATTTTTGTCCACATCACATTGGCTGTATAATTTTATACAAAAATAAGAGAATATAAAATGCCGTTGTCGTCACTGTCGTCGAGTATCAAAGAAAATCCTAGAAACAAAGTTGACAAGGATGTACAAGCATTACTTTTCCCACTGAATCTAATGAAAATTCTAGTTTTGCATCCAAAGTATCAAATTAAAAACGACTTTATAACTCCTAATAATCGTATTAATAATTTTATATCATTGTGTGCTACATTATTTTGTGTGTCATCCCATTTTTATATTGTCATAAGTGTCCTACAGGACGACAATATGATACGATACCAACCGATACATTTTTTATATTTCGCGTCTTCTTTTGATTTGCTGTTTGTAAGTTCAGGTTTCATCGTGAACTATATCACCTGTTACATTCAAACCAATAAGAGTGTTACATTTGTTTTGACATTTCAAGAAGTGCACAGGTTTCTTGACAAAAAGTATAGTAGTAAGACTTCTACCATTACTAGTTGGATCAATGTCGGTTCAATCATCGGGTTTTATATCGTTACTGCTATTTATACGAACCTAGAATATCTAAATCCTCCATGGATTACGCTCTTTCACATGATGGCTCTGTTAATTCTGGACTCTGATACAGTTTATGCAATTCGATTAATTCGCCTGTTAACTGATGAACTTGTCCTCTGGAACAGACAAGCAATATATTCACAAAACTTGGTGAAACTGAATTAAATTGTAAAAGAATGTTTCAGTCCTATGTTCACATATTTAAATGCTACAAGATAGTTATAAAACATTTTCAAACAATGGTGAGTAGACGTATGTGTGGAAACCTGTTGCCGGGTCTGTGAAGCGGAAGAATGAAAAACACGTCGTTATGAATGTTGTGAGTGTGAACGTTAATGATTATAAGATAAGAATAAGTCCAAATGCATGGATTGAGTGAAGTTGTACCATCTTAAGCCATTTTATAAAAAAAAAGTATAACTAGAAAGTTGGCTACAGAGATGTCGGGTAATAAAGTTGTATGGAAGAAATATAAATGCTGTGACAATCCATAATAAATTGAGATGATGATGAGGTAGAACCAATAACCATTAACTACTTGAACATTGCTAAACCCTAGTAATACATTTTACTTTTTCTTTCCTCTATCTTATTTTTATGTTTCTACTGTAGTAATATCATCTCTTACTCAGTATATTGTTTGCTTGTTCTTGTATTTTTGTCTTACCAGACTCATACTGATAGCTTTTTTCGACATAATCATTCGCATTACATCCCCAAGTCATGACAAACAATTTCCACAAAACTTCTCGTTCATCATTTGCAGGTTTTTTTTTCTCTAACTTAGGAAATCTTATTATGGTTTTGTTGACTGTTTCAGACTCTTTTTAAGACGGTAGAATCGTTAATACACGAGTTGGTCAACTTTCAGATCTTGATTGATTTTTCAAAGTTCATTTTGAACAAAGAGTCACCAGTGAGTATTAGTTTTCCACTTTATATTTCAAAATCTATTATGTTAATACAGCACTGGTAATGATTCTGTTGTGCGCCAGCTAAACTTAATTTAGGCTATTGCTTTTTTCTTTATAATGAACAAGAAAGAGATGGAAATTAATTAGAGCTGGCAAATTTTGTTGAACTAAAATTTTTCTCGACGCAACTATGACGAACTAAATCCATCATAGTAATCATGCCAAATTTAAGGCAATCGAGTTGTAATTTAATTTGACAGTTCTACAGTTGTATTGTTCTTTCACGGCCTGTCAGTAAGAGATAGCAAAGCTCTTAATATAGTAACGAATCACTAAAAATATCCATTAGAAAAGTGATCACGATAAACGTGTATGAACTATCTAAGGAGTGAATTAGGCAATGAATAATATGGAAGAAAAATAGGATAACAAAATAAAATAAAACTTTTTAGATAAGTTGTTAGATAAATTAGGCCCAGTAGACGACCACGTTAGTTACAGCACCAGTGATGTTCATTAGATCTTCTTTAGTGCAGGTGTAGTGTAAACACTTGGGACACCAGGAGCCAGTGAGAATAAGAATAATAAGAACATTAACGTCATCACCATTTTCTTTTTTGCAGCATTTCGTTCAAGGATTGCTTTACGCTTGGTTATTAAAAAACCTGATATAAAGCAATAGCCTAAATTAAGTTTAGCTGGCGCACAACAGAATCATTACCAGTGCTGTATTAACATAATAGATTTTGAAATATAAAGTGGAAAACTAATACTCACTGGTGACTCTTTGTTCAAAATGAACTTTGAAAAATCAATCAAGATCTGAAAGTTGACCAACTCGTGTATTAACGATTCTACCGTCTTAAAAAGAGTCTGAAACAGTCAACAAAACCATAATAAGATTTCCTAAGTTAGAGAAAAAAAAAACCTGCAAATGATGAACGAGAAGTTTTGTGGAAATTGTTTGTCATGACTTGGGGATGTAATGCGAATGATTATGTCGAAAAAAGCTATCAGTATGAGTCTGGTAATTAAAATTAAGTTTTAGTTTCGGTTTTATGACAATTGATGCCATTGCGATTACAATTTTGTTTGTCATTTTTAGTTGACTTGTCAGTTATTCGAATTATAATTTTTATTTAATAGAGTTATTTATTTGAAAAAATATAACGAAAAAAATATGAAGTAAATGTTAAAGTAAAATCAGCAACAATAAATCAAACCGACATGCAAACTGGGACAATCACCAAACTGACACATCTAAAATTCTTAAGCTGAGGCTACATGAGTTAGGTACTAAATTAGGAATAAAAGTCATGTATTTTTTTAAATTTATTTGTTGTCTTTATTATTTTTGTCACTAACATTATATTTTTTGTGAAAAAATATGCAAATGTAACATAGTTTGAGTTATAAACGGTATTAACCAGTCAATTACCGTAATTAATTAACGGGGAAAATCGCACGGGTAGGTGATTTGACGCGACGGGAAGGGTCGGGGAAACACGAAATTTAACGCGGACGAAGTCGCGGGCAGAAGCTATTCTATAGCGGTGCTCCTGAACAGGAGCAGGGGGATTGACACAGAAAATTATATGCATTGTATGAGATTAGACATGTAATAAAACCAGTTAATAATATAAATATAAGGTCAAACCACTTACAGTATTATTATACATATTGTCACTTTTCAACATATCGATTGTCACTTGAAGGTACAACAAAGAGTGGATGAATGCTTCTAGAATGTGAAAAAGTGCCTGAAAAAATGATTTATGGTGAGATGAGACATTTTGCAAACCATTCTAGCACTTCGCCTTTGGCTTCGTGCCTCGAATAGATTTCGTGTTTTATCCTTGGCGGGTGTACATTATAGCAACTCTGTTGAAGGTAAGCTGGGTAAATTCAGCGTATAGTATTTCAATATAAAACTGCTATATTCAAGGAATTCTCCATCATTCTATGGATTATTAATACATAGGTACTCACAAAGTGCTGATAACAAAGTTTGTGGATGTCATAACACTCTAGTATGTTAACGTATGCCTCAAACATATTTTTACCATATCTGTACATGTCCCCCGTTTTTTGAGTGTTTACAGTCCATATGTAAACCTTATTTTCCAATAAATTAATTACTCGAGCGGAATAAATTACATTAAAATCAATAACAACCAAAAGGTTGATGCATAATGTAATATAGAAAGGAAGTCCAAGACGTATGAAGAATGTTGTATAAATAAATATGTAACAAAACAGAAATACAATTATAATAATCCAATTCCGAATAATGAAATGGTTAAATCTGGTTTCATTGTTAAGAAATCTATGAACTTTTTGAAATGTAAGGACAAACTTAATAGATTTTTTGGTTTGAAATATCCCGTTTACAAAATTAAGAATAAATCCTAAACAATAGAGGAAGCAATCGAAATAAACGCTTATAATTAAGGAAAACGCACATCTTTGACAGACGTTAGTAAAGCAGATCATATAGGTGCGATACATAAATAAAAATATATATATAAGTGTTCCAAACAATGAAATGATATTCCAGATGAAACTGTTTTGTGTTATAATATTATCCTTAATGCGATATTTAGGGCAGAGCATAATATAATGCATCAGATTAAAAGGCAAAAACATTGACTTCACATCACTGTCCACTGCTTCGTTTGAAATTTCTTCTACGTTACAGATTTTTTTTATTTTATATAGATCACAAACCATAAACTCCTAGTACCCAAGAGTTTTGATTAATTTATGAACACCAGCCATCAAATCCATTTTGAGTAAATAATATAATTCAAAGATGGAATCAGTAATTTCCTTTAGTGTATTCGACGAAAGATTAATGTATACTAAACAAACTTGCTGGATTACACCGTGACATTTTAAATGTCTTACAAAGGTTGCCCAGTTAATGTATCCGTCATAATATACATCCAGGCGTGTTAAAAATTGTTACCTTTAAATTAAGATAAAAAAAGAATAGGTCGAAGAAAATTTATAATGCATTAGAATTATGAAACATCCTGTTTATAATGTTTACTTATCAGATGGTAGAGAACATAACTACCCAGCGCACGAGTCGACAAGATCATTCCATTTTCCATGAGACAAAATATCAATTACAAAGTACGTCATGCGTCATCATAATGAATTTTTTTTTTTTTTTTAGTTATTCAAATGTTCATTTTTTTTTTCTTATGGATGTGTAGTGTGGTAGTCATTGGGTACATGAAGTGGGCTGCCGTTGTAAGACGATTAAAATGTCACGGTGTGTAGAGCCAACTAGGCCGTATTTCGACTATGGCAGCCAATTTAAACGGATTGGCGAATGAATTGACGAACCAATGGCGTGGGAGATATTTATAGTGCACAAGTGTGTGCGCAGACACAGGGCCACTCGCTCTTTCCTCACTCTCATAGTCCGATATGACGGCAATCCAACACGACGGGAGAGAGATCAGGCGCAGGACCAACGGCTTAACGTGCTTTTTGAGGCAAGTGGGTACCATACGGCCAACTTCCAAACTCAGGGCTGTTAATAAGAAATGATTAATGTAAAAACCCAACAATACTTTGCCCGACCTGGGAGTCAAACCCAGGACCCCACGCTCAGCAGACGCGCTTGCGACTACGAGACCAACGGGGTAGACAGGTGCATTATACTTGTTATTTAAAGTTCATTACCTAGGAATGCTTGGAATAAAAAAAACCGGCCAAGTGCGAGTCGGACTCGCGCACCGAGTGTTCCGTACAAACCTGAAGGTATCCTCGGTTTATGCATAAGGTTTATGTTTATGAAATTAAATGTTTTTTTTTTTAATTTTAATATTTGTGTTGATTGAATTAAAGGTAAATTGCGGTTTACGATTTATGACGTATTTAAAAAAAACTACTTACTAGATCTCGTTCAAACCAATTTCCGGTGGAAGTTTATATGGTTATGTACATCATGATTTATTATTCTCTTATTTTAGAAGTTACGGGGGGGACACACATTTTACCACTTTGGAAGTGTCTCTCGCGCAAACTATTCAGTTTAGAAAAAATGATATTAGAAACCTCAATACCATTTTTGAAGACCTATTCATAGATACCCCACACGTATGAGTTTGACGATAATTTTTTTTTTGAGTTTCAGTTCTAAGTATCGGGAACCCCAACATTTATTGTTTTTTTTTTTCTATTTTAGTGTGAAAATCTTAATGCGGTTCACAGAATACATCTATTTACCAAGTTTCAACAGCATAGCTCTTATAGTTTTGGAGAAAAGTGGCTGTGACATACGGACGGACAGACAGACATGACGAATCTATAAGGGTTCCGTTTTTGCAATTTGGCAACGGAAACCTAAAAAACCATACAAACAATAAATACTATTCACTGATTGAAAACAGGATTACAAGATTGCAGACTGTAGCAATACAACTGTGTAATTAGTAAGAAGACTCATCAGACTCTTTTGTAACGCGGCGTCTACGTAAAACAATCCACATACACGTATCTTGCTGAATGAGGCTTGTTGCAAGCGCAGTATGTTCTTGTATAGTTTTTTCTCATCATCTGTCAATCAAAATTTATAATTTGGTCAAACCAAAACTAAGTTGTAAGTTGGATTATGGGGCCGAAACAACGAATTTCCTGCCTAGGGACTACTCCCCTGTTTTGGTTATTCCGGTCAAAATTATGGGAGCTTCCTACACCGTATCATTTACGATACAAAGATAAGATTATTTAGGGGTCCTAACTTATAATAATAATAATATAATAATAATAAAACATTTATTTTCAGGTTAAAAAGACCCATACACATATAACTTATAAACTAACATACATAAAACTTGTGTATAACTCGTGTTAGTAATAATATCTTAAACTACGTTAGTAGCACTTCACTTTACGAGCTAGTCCGTGAGCTGTCCTGTGGCACTTATCCGGGGAAGCGACGGAACACCACGTCCTGAAGCCTAAAGTCTTCATCCATGACGACGGGCATATAGCAATTCGGTACACGCACCACAAACGCCTTGAAGTTAACGTTGCGGTGTGACTCCAATAACTGTACCCTCGGCATGTATTTTGTCTTCTGGCATACGTACTCCACAATGTCTTCCGCCTTTGTGGTGTAGTGTAGGCGGGAAATGTATATGGGAGTGTTCGGTTTAGCAGCGCGCAAGCAACTTCGGGCTTTGCGGTAGCTTTCCCGCAGCGGTTCTTGTTGGTTCGCGAACGGTGCTTCCTCCTTTGCACCGTCACGAAACCATCATCATCTGGTTTAGGCTTTTTAGTTGGAGCGCCTGGAGCACTCACAGTGACGCTAGCGAAGTCCTTTTGTGAGGGCTTCGTCTGAGCTGCAGACACTGGCAGCGAGATCGGGCAAACGGTTCGGGCGGCGCTGCGTAGAGGAGCCGTGCTGACGGGCGCGGGGGCAGTTCCAAAGTAGGCAATCTACTCAATAGTCCGGGACCTGAAACAACCGAGGTCTCCGGTTTGACCTGGAGTGGTGTCCGGCTCTGCAATATTTCCCGAGCACGTTGACCAATAACATCCCCCAGGTCCAAGATCTGGTCGTAGTCAGCAAGGACCTTATCACGTGCTGCCTGGTCCAGCACTTCCAGATCCACTTCATAAATGAACTCGTTGTAGTGGGTGAGCAGAGCATCAACGTTGCCGAGTCTCACGTTCAACTGCTCGAACCGAGCAAGCGTGACCCCTTCAAGATCCGGGCGCTCAGCGGTCGCTGCAGCTGAAGTGAACCACCGCAGCTGTGTGGTCAATCCACTGATTGCCTCTCTCACCGCTTTGTGTGCCATTGCACAAACAAACAATTCAAATAAACCAAATAATTAAATAATCAAATAACAAAGTTCAAACAATATAACCAGGAAAACCAAAGCAAACAATATTCAATTCAACAACAAACTTTTATTTTTAATTCAAAACCAATGTCAATGTTAAAAAATTCTACTTCAAATTCAATTCAAAAATGCCAATTTCCAAATGTTAATTTCACAAACCACTATGTCAATGGCACAACAACTCAATATTTTAATGTCTTCCCGACATTCAATACAACAAATTATTTCAAATAAACAATTAATTACAGTTAACAAACATTTACAGCGAATTACTACTTCCTTATAGAGACTGCCAAGTAATTAACCTACTGTAAATTCCCAATTTGGTGGTTGTATATGTTACCAAACCACGCTCTGCTACCAAGAATGATCGACGCTAAGCCAAGGGCTCACCATAGGATTTTAATTATTATGTGGAAGCGTGATGGTGAGGCCCTGGAGACAAGAGTGGCGAACGAACTTGTCCGCCGTGCGCGGAGCTGTTTAATACAATCAAACAAAAGACTCACCTCATGGTTGAAGGAAACTGTTTCTGGGGCCTACCTGGATCTGTGTATGTAAGTGAGTGTGTATTGTATTGTGTAGTGACGTTATGAGTATTCTCCAGGATATCAGCCGCTGCAATAGGCCAGAGATTTTCTCCAACATGCGGTTCCAATCACTATCACATTAACCTCAAAATCTGTTCAAATAAAGTTCAAACTAAACCCGTATTATTCCGTTCAAAGGGGGTTATTTACAATCAAAGCAATTGGGTCATGACAAATTGTCCACAAAAACGACCGGTTCTAAGGGATTAATTTACCAAAAGCGTCGCGAGGTCCCAAAACGGCGACGGCCCTTTTTCAAGCACAAACCAAGTCAACGTCAAAACTGACAAGTCAGATGTCACTCCGTTCGGGCACGTTCCGTTAGGCGCATAGAGTAATAATCGGGAAGGAACAGGGATAGCAGGGGAGGTGAGATAATGAAAGGTTTGTGATAGGCGACGTAATCTATGCAAAAGAGGTTAATAAAAGATTAAGTAAAGATAAACCCCGTTATAGGGAGGCAGCTGTTAGTGGAGGTATAGAACATAATGTGGTACTTATAACAATCGGGAATAGAAACACAAAAGTTCAAATTAAAAATATCAAACGTCCTCCACAGGTAGTGCCCGACGCTACTGGCAGTGACCCAAATGACATGGGCCATTCAACTTCAAAAAGTTGAGAAAACCCCGGTATTCTTCTCCTGAAACAAGGACAGGCGTTTAAACTAGTAGGAAAGTGGTATTATAAAACTTTTAAATATAGATCTCATAGGTAACGAACTAGAATTAAGTTTAATTAAATATATAGAGTTTACCAAATTATTAGATGTTAACAAACCCTACAGACATGAGTTTTTAGGCATTTGTACCCAAACTGACTATCTTAAAGATAAGACAATCGAAAATATTCAGCAACTTGTTCCAACTAAAAGATTTAAGCGAGGAATAATTGATCCACTTGGCTCCATGATTACAATAATCACCGGTAAGTTAGATCATAATGATGCAATCCAATATGATTCACTTATTTCTCAGTTAAAAAACAATCAATTAATAGTAGATAAAAAAATCACATGTTTCTCAAAAATGTTGGATGGGATTTTTAACAGTACATAAATCTTAAATAACAATACGTAAATTTGGATGAGTGTTTAAAAAACTGAGAGATTAGTTAAAAACTGAATTACGAAAGAAGAAATTTCTATTTACTCTACTTACATTTTAGGAATGTTCAATATGTTTTTAAGTAATTTTAGAACAATACATATAATTTTAGGTGAAATTGAGCCAGCTTTAGCCTTCAGTAAGATATCTGTACTGCATCGAGCGATAGCCAATTTGAATGAATTATTACACATGTTACAAATTATTGCCAAGACAGAACACCTGTTGTGTGCTGTTAATGAAAATAATTTAGTTAAGTTTGAAAATTGTATTACTGTTAAAACTTTTATCAAACAAAACCAGATTACGTTTATATTGGAAGTTCCATTAATAGAAAACAATACTTATAATTATTTCAAGCTTTATTCTTAACCTATGTTTAACACTGATTTAAATCAAACTGTAGTAGTGATTCCCAAATATCCTTTTGGTGAAAGACTCAGATTACTTCAGCCTGTGATCAGATTGCAATAAATGACAAATTCCTGTGTACCAATGATGATTTGTTGCCCCAACTAGAGCCATTATGCGAAGAACAGCTAATTAAATTTCATTCCACTGCTAGTGCATGCGAACAGCACACAGTTGACATCGAAGATATTAGATCCCAACGAATTGGCCGTCGCAGTTGGATTTTATATTCAAACCATTACGTGATAGCAAGTAGAAATTGCTCTGATGACGTGAACCACGAGTCCATATATGGGACATAAATAGTTACCCTGGACGATGCCTGCACCTGAAGGACACATACATCTTCGAAATTACCAATTTTCTGCTACACATCTAACTTATCCAATAACTGAAAAACGTCCCAATAGTGTCAGTGCAGTGAATGTGAAAGGTATCGATCTTTACGAGCTTAAAGAGTTAGCTCAAGTAGTGAAAATAAACCAGATTAAATTCAGTGAAAATTATAGTGCAGTGAACACTGAAACCATTAATTTAGGCACGGTTATTCTTTATGTAATGTTACTTCTAGGATTAACATCTTTTATAATTGGTCTAGTGTGGACGAAATGATCAGAATTCTAAGAACCCTGATAATTTCGTTCTTGAGGAGGGTGGAGTTATGCAACCTGCACCACAACGAGTGACCACCGTGAGAGCATAAATGCATCGTTGCAGTTTAGGGTGGTCCTTCTAGACGATTCCATACATTATTGTCAATTTAGCATTCTAAGTAACTGTAAGCCCCCCACTATGCCGGTTGTGTGCGGCCCAGAAGGTCATGGCCATCCGGTTAATCCGAGGATACCGCACGGTCTCCTGCGAGACAGCGAGCCTCCTTGCCGGAGTGCCGCCATGGGATCTGGAGGCAAAGGTCCTCGCCCACATGTGGGAGTGGCGCGAGGAGGCGAAACGCCGGGGCGAAACTCCGCTGCCGCGACAAATCACGGCACGGCGGACAGGGCTCCGGTGTGATCTCATGGCGACATGGCGGATACGATTGTCGCAACCCAGTGCTGGGCACGCCACAATTGCGGCGGTAAGTCCCCTCTTTGAGGAGTGGATAGAGAGGCGTCACGGCGTCCTCACCTTCCGCCTGACGCAGGTTCTCACCGTGCATGGGTGCTTCGGTGGGTTCCTGTTCAGGATAAAGCGGGAGGATACGTCCGGGTTTTTCCATTGCGAGGATCGTCTGGAGGACACGGTGGAGCATACGGTGGAGGTGTGCCCTGCCTGGGCGGAGCACCACCGTGTCCTCGTGGAGGCGATCGGCGGCGGTGACCTCTCGCGTCCGGCCCTGGTGCGAGCCATGGTACGGAGCGAGAGGGAATGGGAAGCCGTCACCTCCTTCTGCGAAGCAGTAATGCTTGCGAAGGAAAATGCGGGGCGCGTGAGGGAGTGGCAGACACTGCGCCCTCACGCCCCTAGCCGCCGCAGGAGGAGACGCCCCGGGCGTCGGGAGTCCATAGTGGACTCCCGGCCACCGTAGGCACGAGCTTGCGGGTGGCGAGCAATGGGTAGCTTGCCACCCGGTAAGGCCCAGGCTCGGGTCGACGGCGCGTAGTGTTCCACGCGCGCCTCAAAGAGATGTCAGCAGCAGTGTAGGGGTCTACTAGGACCGACGCCTGCCGGGGTCGCGTGATTGTTCGAAAGAAATACCGTGACCCTGGCACATGGGCAACTGATGGAACACGGGTGGGTTTTAGTCAGTAAAAGTCTGACACGCCCTCCCGCTCCGCCCAGAGCGGGAGAAGTCATTTGCTGATTTCCCATCCTGAAAAAAAAAAAAAAAAAAAGCCCCCCACTATGTAACCGACAGGATGTTCTCAGACAATACACTAGAGCATTTGCTTCTGCTCACACGTATCCCTATTCTTTTATTTAATTATCGCTCCCAAAAACCTGACTAGGTCGATACTCAAAATTCACAAAAACACAATAACATGACGTCAATAAATACTTTTAATTTTCATGACTATGATAAGTAGAAATATTCTAAACTTTACCCACCTCCTTTTATATAAAGGTATATAGATATATATATAAATATCTCATGTCACCTTGTTTGTTACGGGTAAACTCCGAAAATACTGAACAAATTCTTGACAAACTTCTTAATTATTTGTATTTTCGTCCAACTTAACAGACAGGATAGCTTTTATCTAAATTATTATTGTCATTGATATTTAGAAAACAAATGATTATTCATAAAATAGTGTGTATTCATTGGTTAGTTCTAGTAATCCCTAATAGATGGCGGTGTAAATTTGATACAACTCTCTCACATTGTTTGACATCTAGGTTGCGTACCATCTAGTAGATGACGTTGTGTTATTAATGCAGTGAATGTAGTATTTTTTATTAGTATTTATTTTGTTTGATCTATGATGTACTTAAAATGTTTCAATACAAAGTATTTTGTTATGAAATAAATGACTTATGTCTTACGTGTATTGATTTCTAAAAAATACATACTATTTGTAAATATTTAATTAAATTATGTGTGATAGTTTGTTAAAAACAGCATATATTTACCATGCACCGTACAACTTAATAACACTAAAATATCGGTCGCTATCGTTGTACTACGCAACAACCATTTATGTATTTTACATATTATACGCTAGTGATTGATTAAATCGGAAAGTTATCGATTTTCACATCTTTAACTGTTCTAAAAATATGAGGAATTGAAATTAAAATTAAAAAAAACACTATACGTCCAGATAATGTTAAAATATAAATAAGCAAAATGTAGCTAAAAGAAAAACTTGATATATCAAGTCTTTCTTTTTTGTTTTTTTTTTTTCAATTTCATTACAATATTGAATTTTTTTATGTTACTTCTTTTGGACGGACGTACAAATTATCATGTATATTGTGTGCCTTTTAGTCTGTGCTTAATAAATGCGTTTTCTTTCTTCCTCCGTTCTTTTCTTTCTTTCATACTCAAAACTTTCCTCACGATACTTTCCTCAGTCTTCCGCAGCATATGCCCATACCATAGTAACAAGGTGGTTTACGGAATAACAAATTGTAGGAAAACAATATGGTAGTTAGCTATCAACGCCATCAATTGTATTGGTAACGTAACGTCTATGTAGAACAAGCCACACGCGGTCATCTTACTGAACAGTCGATTTGCGTTTATTACGTTCTTGCAAAGTTGTTTTTGACTTTCTGGAAAGAAATATACCAAAATAAGTTTCAATGACATACAAGAATACTACTTATGCTCAATTTTACAAAAGAAATAACAAAAAAAACATTGTTATGTTAAGTTTTATCAAACAAACAACCTATCAGTTTTATTAAATAGACCCTCTATTTAATAAAACTAAAAGGTGACAATCCGATGTTCTGAAAATTTTGTAAGTTTTTAATTACTTTTTATTTTTACTTGTGTGAATACCTTGATATTTTTCCTATTTACTTTGACATATGAATGGCTATTTTATTCAAGATTTTCAATATTTAGTTAGGAGTTCTAATTTGTAATGCCGATTGCTTTATGTAGTGGACACATTTATATTTTAGACACCGTTGGGGAGATACATAACTCTTGTAATAATCTATACTATACTATTTTACTATATATACTATATAATATTATAAAGCTGAAGAGTTTGTTTGTTTGATTGAACTCGCTAATCTCAGGAACCACTAGTCCAAATTGAAAAATTATTTTTGTGTATGGCAGCCTATTTATCAAGGAAGGCTATATAACATTACGCCACAACTAAGAGGAGAGGAGCAGTAATGAAAAATGTTCCAAAAACGGGGAAAATCGCATGGGTAGGCGATTCGACGCGACGGGAAGGGTCGGGGGAGCAAGAAATTTAACGCGGACGAAGTCGCGGGCAGAAGCTAGTTTTATAATAATTTAGTACATCATCTTGCATTCTATGTCTGTATAATAGAAAAATAATAATTGTTTAAATATAACATTATCTTTAGACTTCTTACTTGAACAGTTTCTGTTCTTCATAAGCTGAATACACACTGACTTAGCTTCATCAACAGTTATATAGAATTGCTCACAGTAAAAACTATGAATGACAATTAGTCCTAAGTTCTTTATCACCCATAAAACTGTCGCCATTTTGGAATACAGAGCCTGGAAAACAAAACTCAACATTATTGAAACGAATTTCTTTAATGTACCTTGCGGTAGGAGTAAACTGGTAGAAATCGTAACATAACAAAAAATGCCTCCTTGATGCGACTATCGTATATTATATCATATAATAAAAAAGACGGAGAGAGAGAGAGAGAGATAATTTTCATGTTTTTTGAGGATGTTGCAGCCAATACTGAGTTTAAAATCCAAGATGACAGCTGCGGATTCCTACAGATTTTCATCATGGGTGACGTTTTAATCGTTTTCAAGGGAGCTTTAGCCGATAAAGATATAAAAAACTTGGAGTATATTTTAAAGATAGATCAAACGCCGTTTCATTCGGAGTTCAAAAAACCGTATGGAACTTCAATCCTGACACAGGTCTTCCGAACTTACAAGTTTATACATATAGTGAGTTACTTACTGAAACTGATCTATTGAACAACTTTTTACACTTACTTTGCTTCCATATTCTAAACTAAAATCTGCTGCTCCCTGTGTCGCCGTGTAGACATGACATATGGTACGTTGAAATGCGCCAACTATGTGATATAGTGCCTATGAAAATAACATAAAGAAATAAAAGATATTGCATTCAGGATGAAAAAATATAAAAGCCTATTTTACAAATATTATTGTTTAATACTTTATTGCGCGCAAACAACGCAGCTATAAAAAAATATTTCGAATAATTACTATCTTCATCCGCCTAGCCTTTTACCAAACCTGTTGGGTTCGACTTCCAGTCTAACTGGATGCAGCTGATAACCAATATTTTACATAGAGTGACGGCCTATCGGCTGGAAGTCAGAAAGTGTGAATGTCACTCACAAGTGTGAGTGTCCCTTATATGTCACTCACAAGATTAATACAAATCGGCCCACGTATCCAAAAAAAATCTCCTTGTTTCAAATTGTTATTACCTTTTATTTTATATTAATGTATTTCCCTAAATTAATAAATGTAAATATTTGCCTCACTTGGGAAGAGACTGGACCTCACGACACAGGGAATCCTAGTGTGGGGTCCAGGGAATTTGTAAAAAACTAGCTCCTAAGGCTTTCTATAATCTGTTCTTTGTTTTCCTAATATTGTACTGTATTGTATATGAACTGAATAAATTTATGATTTATTATTTGGTCTCTAGAGCATAGGCAAAGTTGGTTATATGAAAAATACTTTTGAAATTAGTAACTAGGTCCAATGAACCCACTTACCAGTACTTGGACAATGGTCTTAAATAGATCGTAAGCTTTTAAAATATTTTGAAATATCCCAAGCATTTTGTGACAATCCGCATTACTCAATTCATTATTCATCATTAGGATATCTTTTATCCACTCCTCTAGATATTTCCTTAGCAGGATTATAATTCGGGTGGCTATCATAATATCAACATCGCATACAAATACCATGATGTAAGTAATGATATCAAAAATTAAAACGACACCACCTGGGTACCCCATGATGTACAGAACAAGATTATTACAAAAATGTCAAATGAGATGATAGAAATTAATGAGATCCAATTACAAGTAACAAAACTCGAGATTTTACTAAAACCGATACCCTTGTGTATAGCTTGGATCTTCAGAATAAGTAATACGTTGTTGTACTTATGCACAAAACCCAGAATGAACATCATCGTGAACCCCATTGCAAAAGTGAAGTAGAACATAGTAGTTGCGATTGACACAAGGCCACCACACGATTCTTGTTAAAAACAGCATAATCCGAGAAAAACATCAAATAGTAGCACATCATGTTCAAAAGTAACATGCAAATGAATGCAAATAGTTGTTATTTGTTTCCATTTGGATATACGTGACTCTTTTGAACATTATATTTTGAAGTCAACAACAGATTTAATGGAATGTTGAAGGAATACACCAGTCTTTTTATATCTTTTTCTAATCGATTATCATGCAACTCTTGAAATGTCATTTTGGAATTTTTTGTTTGTCTTTGTGACATGGTTTTACTGTTAAATTCAACTGTCTCTGTTTAATATAGGAACCAAGCTACTTATTAATTGTTTTGATGTACTGGTGACTGGATAAATATTAAAGACGCAGATAATATTTTTAAGTAATTATTATACATTACTAATATTAAAAAATTCCAATGAAAAAGTAAATGCGAAGTAAATTATAAACATTAATGTAGTAAGATACACAAAACTTATTTAAAAGACGAAAATTAGATCTTTTTTTATACGTGTGTATGTCCCTAAACTTTTCCTAAACGGCTTGACCGACTTTCATGAAATTTTGTGTGTGTACGAGTGGGCGATATAGATTCACAATTAGACCTGGTAGGTAGCACTACGAGCGAGTTTCGTTGGGGCAACGTCTGTCGGGTACGCTGGTTAGTGGTGGCCCAGTGGATACCACTGGGCTCTGATTTATGAATTGTAGGTCACGGGTTCGAACGGTTCTCTATTGTGTGACCTAACTTTTTTATCCATAATCTAAAGAGCCGTATTTTTTTTGTCCTAATCATCATTTGTCCGAATGATAACTTTCCCGAACTAAATGTCACATAATATCACATGCCATACAATTGAAATCCCTAAATATAATATGCCCTATATCCGTTTGTCATAAATATTACTATCAATAACGTACAAAAGACTTAAAACTGTTTTCCATAAAAGTTATAAGATCTAAATTCAAATTATTTTATGTTTATTTATCCTATAAATTATATTTGTAAAACAAAGTATTACGGAGTTCATTAAGAATTTTGTTATTTTATCAAATTCAACTGATACAATACATAAATAGTAAAGATACAAAAGCATTATGGTATTTATTAAGGTCTGGCATGGCGCTGCATGTATTATCATATTATATAAAACAGGTGATTGTGAACAAGTGATTTTATTTCCCTCTAAGAAACATACAAATAAAACATACACCATGCATGCAGCATGCAAGCAACATGCAATCGAGCATGCAAGCAAGCATGCATCATGTAGCATGCAAGCGAGCATGCATGCAAGCAGGCAAGCAGCATGCAATCGAGCATGCAAGCAAGCATGCAGTATGCAAACGAGCATGCATCATGCAGCAGGCATGGTTTCTGTCACGGCTCCGGCACTGCGGGGCTTAAGCGGTCCCACGCGAGCTTATCGTCGCAGATGGTTTAACGATCACCACCGCAGCTTCGGCCAGCCTCAGCAGCGGCGGCGAGCGTTACAACCACCTGCTCCTCAGCTCGCGGGCCGCCACGCCCCTCCGCGCCTACGCGATTTTAAATTACACTCTAGGGGTAGGGCAGACAAGACTACGTGGAGTCGGATTTACAGCGATTCATTTCTGTCACTAAAACCTAACTTGTAGCATTTTTTACTACTAACGATTTTATTATAAATAAACATTCGACATAAAACAATTTATATAATACAATACTTAGGACATATGACTTTATAACATACAGAATTAGGAGATTTAATGATTATAGTTTTTGATATTATGACAGAATAGTTTTAGAAGCAAAGGTAATTATGTAAAACTAAATTTCGACTTTTTGAATATTATGGTTACTTCCGTTTATAGCTAACGTATTATGGATAGTGATTTTCGGACAAACAATTTTAGGAGAAGAAAGGGAGTACCGTTCGAACACAAGCAGGAGCTATACCTTGTGTAAATAATTTCATCACTACTGCTTTTAGTCAGTCTGAAATTCATTTAGTCAGTTCCTGCTTTTTAGATAGCGTATGAAAGTCCGGTTAGACAATTTTGAAGTGAAAACTTCTTAAGCGGCGTTGTGCACTTTTTTTGTAATGGGTTAAAAATGTTAAAATCGCGTCAGGACACGTGACCTGATCGAAAATTCGTAAGACGGATGGAGAGTGATTTTTCTGAGAGATAAACTTTTTAATTGTAAATTGTCATGTTTGTGTACGATAGCGCAATAAAAAAATATTGTATTTTACCACATAAATGATAGTACTTTCATACTGATAATTAAAGCAATTCGTGCAAAATTATTCACTAACCATTCCAAAATATCAAAAATGCACAACGTTAATATTCAAGTTTTCACTTCTGCCGGCACTCCCGGAGTGCAACCCGTCGTTTTTTTTTAAACGCTTTCTTTAATTTAGTTCACTGATACCATCCATACTATTATAATAATTAGATGTAGAATAATTAGATTACCATCGATTGTTGTACCTCTTGTTGGTAAGGTAACTTACAGATCATTAACTAATAATCAGTATAAAAATGAAGACATTAGTGAATATTGACCCAAGTTATTCCGTGAATTTTATTTTAGACGATATAGTAGACGATGATGTGCAGTCAATGCTAATGACTTTAAATCTGATGCAGTATATTACGTTATGTCCAAAATATCGCATCAAAAATAATGTTATAATTCCAAACAGTTTTATCTCCTATTTTATCTCAATGGTCGCCACAGTAATTTTTACATGTTTATTCCTGTATCGCAACTTCGTGTTGTATTTTTTGAAGAGTTTTTGGGATCTTCGAATTTCACGTATTTCATCGCTTATTTTGACTGCATTTTATACAGTGCTGGATTTGCTATGAATTTTGCGGTTGGGTTATTTCAAACCAAAAAGTGTATTCAGTTTACTTTAACATTTCAAAAAGTCCACAGATTACTCGTTAATGAAACCAGTACAAAAATCTTCATCATTTGGAATTGGGTTATTATAATCCTTTTCATTTGCGGATATATAGCAGTTTTCATGTATTTTTGCGTAACAACAAGTACACCATTCTATCATATAATCGTGACATTTATGTTTATATTTTTCGATTTTAATGTAATTTATGTTATTCGAATCTTAAAATTATTGGAACAAAAAGTTGATCTGTGTAATTTTCAAGTTACAAATTCAAATTCAAATTCAAATTCATTTATTAGACTTTCACATAGTTTACAGACGTAAAAGTAGCATGCGATATAAGATTACCAGCAGAAGACTTAATTTAGATTTAACAGCGGGTCCCAAACTAGGCACAGCCTGTATCTTGGTGACCCAAACAATACACCGAGTTAATCATTTTAGAAGTTCTGCTAGCGCAAGATGATAATTGATAATTTCATAGCAACATTCATAATAAAATAAAATTAAATAAAAAGTACCTAAGAATGTATTAATAATTCAAAAAAAAATACGCCGCGTTGGGGGACCGCTTCAAACCTAACAATTTAATTACCAATATTCTTACTACCTAACTAAGCAGTCAACGACGTCTGCACTCGCGGAGCGGTCCCCCAACGCGGCGTATTTTTTTTTTGAATTATTAATACATTCTTAGGTACTTTAAGATTGAGTTATTATTTTTTACTTTTTAAAGGGAAATTAGGTTTTTGTGTCGGGGGTTTTTTAAATTTTAAATTTAATTTTTTATTTTGTACTTTTTATAGGTATATACTTAATATAATGTAGAATCAAACGAAGCTAAGAACACTCTCGATTAATTCATCAATATTCTCTTTCAGTGCGCTTTCATTTGAGACCCCACTCGAGTATATTTGCTGACATTCGGTTACTCTTCCCCACTTTCCCCCCCACAACTTTTAAACGGCTCAACCGATTTTCATCAAACATGTCTAAGAACACTCGCAGATAAGTCACCTTTAAAACATATTTTTTTTTTATTGTAATCGCATCATCCGTTCAGGAGCTATAATGCCACAGACAGACAGACAGACAGACAGACAGACAGACAGACAGACACGTCAAACTTATAACACCCCTCTTTTTGCGTCGGGGGTTAAAAATTGAAATCAACTCATAATCATAAAAAAAAAGAATTAATTAAATTAAATTAAATAAAAGCCTGAGTAAAAAGAGATTACACATAATAGGCACTACAAGAAAAACAGTTAGGTGAGTGAAATGTGTGTGATGTGTGTGTATTTGTGAGTGTTGAGAGCGTGGTGAGAATTAGCGTAAGATACAGAGTAGATTCTCAGTTTCGTCATATGTCCGACTCAGCAACCAAGGTTTAAGTTTAGTTTTGGCCTCAGTGTAGTTTTTCGGAATGGTAAAATTTTTGCTTATAGCATTGAACACCCGAATGGGTAAAGATGACGAAAGCCGAGCCGCAGCCCGAAAGCCGAAAGCCAGGGTTTTTGTTTTTGGAAGTGGGATTCTTTCAGCTATTTTCCTACCCTTCTTACTGCAGCTGGATCGATTAATATTGAGTTTTAAAAGGTTGATAAGTGCCCCTAGGATGAACAGTTGACGTACGCGTAAAACTCCAGATTCCTTATACAGTTCGTCCGTAGAAAAACGCCGAGGCCTTCCCAGAAGTACCTTGAGAACGGCCCGCTGGGTCCGTTCTAGTTCAAGCATGTAAGTCTTGGCGGCGCTGCCCCAGACACTAACACAGTATTGCAGAGCAGATTGGCATAGGCAGATGTAGGCCTGAATACGTGTCTTTTTGGGCGCACTGGCTCTTGGAGTTTCGCAACGTAAATGAATTTCCGAGTCTTTTTTGAGAGTGCATGAATTTGTGCTTTGAAGGACAGGTTCTGATCAATTATGACACCTAGATATTTTGTATTAGTTACAAGTATTCTAGAAACAGACAATGTCAACCGGGAAAATTTTATTAAAAAAATGTTTCAGACTTATGTTCATATATTACAGTGCTATGGCATACAGCAAGTTTATACTCAGCAATTCGTAAGTTATTCATAATTTATTTTTGAAAAATATGGTGACTGAAATATTGCGTCAAAAAAATAAAATTACTCTACGGAGCTTCGAAGCAAAACATCGGGCGTCGATAAAAACTTAAAATAAAACCGTAATATTTTAACAAAATTGCAATTTTTTTACTCTAAGTTTTCTATTCTTAGATATTATACTACTACGTAGAAGCATTGATTCACAATCTGATTTATATTTAAGTGACAATTGAAATACTGAAAAGGGGCGCTTTGATTCACGATACAGTAAGTTTCTTGTAATATTTTAAATAGATCCACGAAAGCTACAACTTAGGGGTACTCTGATAAATCATAATGCTATTGACAATCAAATCAAAATCACATCGTTAACGATGCCGCACCTCTTGTCGTACTCTATGGGCAATATATCTGCACTGTAGAAAACTTTTGCGAGGTTAATGGTTAGTGGCTCTAACTATCTTGTATTAACTCCTATGCAGTAGAGGTACGCCTCAAGCGGGGTCGCGGCACCATCTAGTGTTTTGAAATCATCAATCGACTCGATTCCGAATACATCTTTCAACATATATATTTATGATAATGTTTAGTAAATAAGAGTTTGTGTTAAAGTGCTGGGGGTCTATAGGGCCACTTTGGTAGAATCATAATAGGAAAATATTATGAATCATATTATAATCCGTAAAATGGTCACAAACTGACAATTCATAATATGTTCTGCGTATAATTCATTAAACACAATTCATCTATTTGACAGTTTTGTATGGAGATTCGTAAAATGGTATACATAATATGAATTGCTTTATTGAAGTTTAGTGTCAAATAGCAGAGTCGTAAGAAGTTAGTCAAGAGGATCATTTTACAAATCATATTTGGGATTTTGTGAAAATATATCGTAATAATGGAAAATTTAGGCCTTAAGAAAAATTTTTTGAGCACGCTCGTGATATGTAGTCCATTAAATAAGTCACCAATGAGTTGTAGCACTTCGAAAAATGGACATAGCGTTTCAAATGTGGGACCTCCAGGTTTTTTCGGTTATATAGGCTAAATATATGTCGTGATAAGGTCCATGAGCTGAAGCCGATGTACTGCCGCGCTGGCATGAGTACCTACTACCTACCTTTAAGAATAGTAATGAAGTAGTCAGTTTTAAGGTAGTTCCAAATAGACACTACCATTTAGTGTAGTGAATGTTACAAATTAGGTACTACGATCTTCGATTCATATTTTAGGCACTGAGTAGGACCAATTAGTACTAAAGCATCTGGACCATACCACAGGTTACCAAAGGCGTACACTATATGAAACACTAAGTTAGTGTATAAAACAGTGTGATAGCTGTAAGTACCAGTAATTCGTAACACTTCAGTGCCCAGTTAAAAAAAGACTTATTCAAAAGTACACACTATTCACACCTAGATTACTTTTGTGATTTAACCATTTCCAGAGGAAATATGTAGGTATATTTATTTTCCACATCATACAGCCCGCTTACAGACAGACAGATGGACGGACCAATGGATAGTGGAGGCTTAGTTATAGGGTCCCGTCCTGGTTACCCTTTGGTAACAGAACACTAATAAAAATCTACAACCTACGTGGGACATAGGCCTTATATTACTCTACTTTCACTCCATTTTATTAGGTAGTGCGTACCTATAAAATAGGACATACATTTTATCTTTATACCTATTATTTAAATTAAACAATACATAAAGTTATTTTTTTATAAATTTACAATTCTCATGTTATACTGTATAAAAATCTAGCAATAATCAAAAAAAATATTACGTCCAATTAAATACCTTTGCACAGTGACACAATTAAATATCGATTCAAGATAAAGAGATGTCAGCAGTATTGATGGTCACGGGTTCCGCTAGGACCAATGCCTGTCAGGGTCGCGAGATTTGCACGAAAGAGTTACCGTGGCCCTGGCATATAGGCAACTGAAGGAATATGTGTGGTTTTTAGTCAGTAAAAGTCTGACACGCTCTCCGTTTTGCCCAGAGCGGGAGACAACATTTGATAATTTTCCACCCACCAAAAAAAAGGGCCAACTTAAGAGTGCTTATGAATACCTGCCGGGGATATATTATTAATACACAATGAGACGTATTCCCGAAAATATGTAAATCATTTATATTTTTCGTTCGGAAATTGTTTTCGTTATCTGTCTCCCGTTCAGTAGCGCAGGTTTGTGATAAGAAAATAACTTTTTTTTTACTCACCTTGCTATTAATATAATATGAGTGGAAATTACATAGTATAATTTACATTCTAATCGTCAATCTAAATTCTAAAATATGTAGTTTTATTTAAATTACTTGGGTTTGTTTGTTACCAAAACAAAATTTGTTTTAAGATTTAATCTTGTCTTAAGGGCATTTTCCTGTATAAAGTACATTCCTGTTTGTGTCACCGTCCACCAAAAGAATATAAAGTTGACTAAATATCTTTTTACGTGCAAATATAAGGTGCAGCGCAGACGGTACACTTTTTGTGCGATCGAGTCTGCGGCGCACAAAAAGTCTAAGTCTAAAAGCGCCGGGACTTTTTGCGCGTCGTGTGCGTTACTGCATATAATTGCATAGGTTCTATTTTCACAGACTAAAAAGTGCGTCACGGATAGTCTGTCATCTGCGCTGCACCTAACCATAATAAAAGGCTTAATACTTGCCCGCTATAAGTGTATAATAACTGAATAAACTATTTGTTTAGTTAAAAAATCTTATTTCTTTTTCCTTGACATTAATCCTTTAATCAAAATTGATAACTAAAATTATTCAATCGATTTTTTAAATGACTAAAAGTAAGTAATAAAGTAAAAGTAGTAAATACCATTTTTATACTGACTACTGAAGTCAGCATCATCATCATTTCAGCCGAAAGATGTTCACTGTCTCCCCCAAGCACCGCCACTTTGACTTGTTCTGTGCTTCTCTCATCCATGGTATTCCTGCGGCCTTCACCAGGTCATCGGTTCATCATGTGGGAGGCCTTCCAACGCTACGTCTTCCAGTACGCGGTCGCCACTCCAGAACCTTCTGACCCCATCGGCCATCTGTTCTGCGAGGAATGTGCCCTACCCACTGCCACTTCAGTTTGGCAGTTCTTCGCGCTATGTCGGTTACCTTGGTTTTCCTACGGATCTCATCATTTCTAATTTGATCACGTAGGGAAACTCCAAGCATAGCCATCTCCATTGCTCTTTAGATGACTTTAAGCCTTCTTATAAGGCCCATTATGAGCGACTACGTCTCAGTGCCATTTGTCATCACTGGCAACACACACTGGTCAAACACTTTTGTCTTGAGACACTGCAGTAAGTGGGACGAGAAGATACTGCGTAGCTTCCCGAACGCTGCCCAGCCGAGTCGGATTCGACGATTGACCTCTTTCTCGAAGTTGGTCCTACCCAGACTGTCCTAGGTACACATATTCTTCCATAACTTCGAGTGTAGCGCCTCCGATCTTCATTGGAGTGAGTATCACGTGAGCATTGGACAAGACCTTTGTCTTGTCCATGTTCATCCTAAGACCCACTCTTTCACGGCGGACAGAGCTCCGGTGTGATCTCATGGCGACATGGCGGGTACGATTGTCGTAACCCAGCACAGGGCACGCGGCAATTGCGGCGGTAAGTCCCCTCTTTGAGGAGTGGATAGAGAGGCGCCACGGCGTCCTCACCTTCCGCCTGACGCAGGTTCTCACCGGGCATGGGTGCTTGGGTGGGTTCCTGTTCAGGATAAAGCCGGAGGAAATGCCCGGGTGTTTCCATTGTGAGGATCGTCTGGAGGACACGGTGGAGCATACGGTGGAGGTGTGCCCTGCCTGGGCGGAGCACCGCCGTGTCCTCGTGGAGGCGATTGGTGGCGGTGACCTCTCGCGTCCGGCCCTGGTGCGAGCCATGGTACGGAGCGAGAGGGAATGGGAAGCCGTCACCACTTTCTGCGAAGCAGTAATGCTCGCGAAGGAGGAGGTGGGCCGCGTGAGGGAGTGGCAGTCTCTGCGCCCTCACGTCCCTAGCCGCCGCAGGAGGAGACGCCCCGGGCGTCGGGAGTAGATTGCGGACTCCCGGCCACAGTAGGCGCGAGCTAGCGGGCGGCGAGCAATGGGTAGCTCGCCACCCGGTAAGGACCAAGCTCGGGTCGACGGCGCGTAGTGTTCCACGCGCGCCTCAAATAGATGTCAGCAGCAGTGAAGGGGTCTACTAGGACCGATGCCTGCCGAGGTCGCGTGATTATTTGAAAGAGATACCGTGACCCTGGCACATGGACAACTGATGGAACACGGATGGGTTTTAGTCAGTAAAAGTCTGACATGCCCTCCCGCTCCACCCAGAACGGGAGAAGTCATTTGATTATTTCCCATCCAGAAAAAAAAAAGACCCACTCTTTCGGAAGGTCTACTGAGATTATCGAGCATTGTACTGAGGTCCTCCATAGTCTCAGCCATGACTACTATATCGTAGGTAAATCGAAGGTGACTGATGTACTCCGTGAGTGATGTACTACTACTGAAGTAGTCAATTTAAAATGTTATTTGGAATACCTAATGCGTTAGTAACTTTATTTAAGCAATCGCAACTAAATTCTCACGTCCTTAGTTTTATGGATCCACCAATGTGCATTGAAGCTGTCTAGGAATATTCTTGCAAAGACTAGTTTCAGTGGGAATCTATATATTAATACGTGAAGCGAAAACTTTGGATCCCTTTTTACGAAAATTGGGCGGACGGAGGAGTATGAAATTTCGCACATTTATAGTTTATACAAAGAAGAAGTGACGAATGCTAATATTTTTGTTTAATTATGCGTTAAAATACATTATTTTCAATAAATAACACGTTACACACACTACTGTTCATTACCGTGTATCTAATACACACATGCATAGATATTCTTTTGTTTATGGTCCAAATCTGTCTTTATTATATTGTGCAGTGTTACCAGCACCCAGGAATATTTACCCCTAAAGCTTAAGTTAAAAACCCCTAAAATTGCCACAATTACTAAAAAATCCGCTAAAAAATTATAATGAAAATAACCAACGAATGTTCAGTAATCATAGACCGGCACACAGTAGTAATATTTGTCTATATTTATTACGCGACATTTGTTAATCATTCACTCTGCATTCTTAGTATCGAGGAACCGTACTAGAAGTCGCTAATACTTTTATTGTAATCAAAAACACAATGAGAAATGTAAGATGGCAAAAAATGCCTAAGAATATCCCTAAAAATGGAACACCCCTAAAAAATCTCAATCCTCTTATTTACCCCCTAAATTTGGGAAAACCCCTAAGTTGGTAAGTCTGATTTTGTGTCTATAGTCTTTCTGAATGTCAAGTATAACCATAGGTAATAAATTAATTTTATAGATATATAACCTATTTCATTTTTTAAATCTATAATCATATCGAGAATATTTTGTCTTTAATATTATTTGTATTAATAAATATTATTTGTGGTTTTATGGGGAGTGTCAAGTATGGCGTTAGTAAGTTTCCCATACAAAACTTAGTGTCGTGTGCAAATTGTAGAGGTTGTATGCCTCACGATTGTACAGGCTGGTCATAGATTGTACAGGCTAGTTATAATTATGACATTTGGAACCGTCATAATTAATTAAAAATAATAGGGAAAATTCTATAAAAACAGAACTTTCTGTGATAATTCATTCCATATTGTTCCATATCCAGCAATTAAGAAGTATCAAGAAAATAAAAAAGAGAGTCCTGAAGAAGTATTCTTTACTCATTACACCTACGTCCTGGTCCTGGCCATCACCATCCCGCCAGCGAACCCTCTCCACAGTAGTACAGCGTGAACAATTTGTCTATAGTGTTACTGAATGTCGAATATAACCATATTTTTTTTTATATTTATTATTATCTACATTTTTTCATATAATAATATTGTTACGAGCTGGGGTTCGGGATAAATTAATTTAAACCAATTTACCAAAACACACAAACTGTTTAATTAAATAAACACAAATATCGCAACTACAAGAAACGTCACTTGGAATCACTTGTTTCGCTTCGCTACTGTATCACTCGAATCGTATTCGCTCGCTTCCGAAATCGAACTGCTTGTCGGCCCGACAATCCGCTATTTATATCCCGAGCACAACATTCTCGAACATTCGACACCGCCACAGCGTAGAAGCTTCTAGTAACTTCCATTGAACTGTTTAATCCCACTATTCAACAATAGATGGCAGTAGCGTCTACGTACAATTTCGTGTAGTACTTGCTACTCAATAACAGATGGCGTTAGCGTATCATTTCCAGTAGTTTCTAACACTGCCCCGTCCTTAGATGGAATTAGCGTGATGTTTCTAGACTTTTCGATTTACGTCACACTGCCCCTTTCTGAGATGGAGTTAGCGTGATGTTTCTAGACTTTACGATCTACGTAACAATATATTTCTATTCAAATGAAGTACGGCCGAATTTCGACCAATGGGCGATCACTAGTTATTAATCATAAATGCGACATCAAATTTAAATACGTTCGACCTCTTAGTAAAATACAAGAACAGGAAGCTTTTAAATTGCGAACAAACTTTCTGCAAAACATGATATTTTTTTAACAAACAGATAAACGTTTTTTAGCAGTTTCATTAAAAGAGGATATTTTTGTTGCCAATGTAATGATTTTTAAATACGATATTTTCCTCTGATTTGGCGAACTCCATTCCTAGCCAAAAATCTCCGGACCTATAAAATTTACTTGGACAACATTTTGTCAATAATTTTCTTTATAATAAATATGTATTATAATTTTGAAAATAATATTGAATGATACAAAGATTATTTTACTTTATTTGAGAAACAATCAGAAGCAACGTTAAATATATAATAATTATTACAAAAAAGCATAGGTGAGCAGCACAACGATATAATTAGTGAGAAGACTCATCAGGTTCAGTACTAACGCAGCATCAACGTTGAACATACAACACACACGGATCTTTCTGAATGCTGCTCGATGTAATCGCTGTACATTCCGGAACATCCTTTTCTGTTCACCTGATAAAATCACGTTATTATTATTAATGTATCATATTAAAACTATTATCTAGTTTGTAATTGATAGCGTTCTGCGTGTCGACATTGATATGCTAGGTACTCCCGTTCACTCGTGCGGTCTGATTATATATTTTTTCTCTTCTCACTATATTATTGGCAAGTGAGTTTAATGTACATTATACTTCTTTAATAGTTCTGTGACATTTTGGCCACTTATATCTGGTTACTTTTGACTAGCTTCGTGGACGATAACTTATTTAAATTCACATTCATTTGTTCAAGCAAGTTATGTATCCAAACGTTAGTCCAAAAGTGATAGTTTTTCGTTGTGACATTTAACAAAACACAAACTGTAATACTTTGCTACAAATAACAAAATATTACAGAACGATATAAAAATAAAAGAGTAAGACCTGTGCGAGGCCAAAAGGGCTCCTTTCTCAGCATAATGCTGCGATAATTGTAAAAAACAACTACCGCAGCGCTGGTATTCTGATAGGGCCCACTGTGATGCCAAAAGACTGAACTTACTACTTGCAAACGTTAAAAAAACCTACAAATTAAATATTAATTATCAATTAATAATACCTGTGCAATCCGAGTTTAAAATAATAGCACAACAGTCTTGAACCTTTTCTACAGCCAGATTGACTATCGGTAGATCGAACTGCTGAAGTGTTTGTATGAAAACACCACTATGTCAGTCCGGCTCCAGGACAGAGCCTCGAAACCTATCCTCCTGCAGCGAGGGGTGAGACAGGGAGACGTCATCTCTCCGAAACTGTTCACCGCTGCACTGGAGGATGTCTTCAAGGTTCTGGACTGGAAAGGGGCTGGCATCAACATCAATGGCGAGTACATCACTCACCTTCGATTTGCCGACGATATAGTAGTCATGGCTGAGACTATGGAGGACCTCAGTACAATGCTCGATGACCTCAGTAGAGCTTCCGAAAGAGTGGGTCTTAGGATGAACATGGACAAGACAAAGGTCATGTCCAATGCTCATGTGATATCCACTCCAATGAAGACCGGAAGCGCTACACTCGAAGTTGTGGACGAATATGTGTACCTAGGACAGACTGTCCAGTTAGGTAGGTCCAACTTCGAGAAAGAGGTCAATCGTCGAATCCAACCCGGCTGGGCAGCGTTCGGGAAGCTACGCGGTATATTCTCGTCCCAATTACCGCAGTGTCTCAAGACAAAAGTCTTTGACCAGTGTGTGTTGCCAGTGATGACATATGGTACTGAGACGTGGTCGCTCACAATGGGCCTCATAAGAAGGCTCAAAGTCACCCAAAGAGCAATGGAGAGGGCTATGCTTGGAGTTTCCCTACGCGATCGAATCAGAAATGATGAGATCCGTAGGAGAACCAAGGTTACCGACATAGCCCAAAGAATTGCCAAACTTAAGTGGCAGTGGGCAGGGCACAGTGCTCGCAGAACAGATGGCCGATGGGATCGGAAGGTTTTGGAGTGGCGACCGCGTACTGGAAGACGTAGCGTTGGAAGGCCACCCTCAAGATGGACCGATGACCTGGTGAAGGCCGCAGGAATGCGTTGGATGAGAGAGGCACTGAACAGGTCGAGGTGGCGGTGCTTGGGGGAGGCCTATGTCCAGCAGTGGACGTCTTTCGGCTGAAATGATGATGATGATTATAGGTGGTATATAATATGCCCGCTACAAGGGTGCAGGCCTCCTCTTGAGTGTGGGAGTGGGCTATCATCCACCACGTGTGTCCGGAGCTGATGATGATTGTTATAATCTTAAATAATGATTGTGTAATAAAACACAGAATTTCGCAGAACAGAAAAATGCATACACAACTCACGTACACATGTTTTTTGCTTTTTCCAGTCTATCATGTCAAAACAAAGAGATAATTGTGAAAAAAGACGAAACAGAAAAATAAACAACAAATTGGAAAAAAGACGAAAGAAACAAAAAACATATGAAAAAAACATGACGCACCAACAACATTATAACATGTGCTGGCATAAAAGAAGTGAAATACACGATTTTTTACATACTTACAAATTCGTTATGTTTCATTCCTTCTTTTATAATTACAAGTGCTACTTGAAAATAAACAAAAAAGTGAATAAAAACTTCTACGGTGTAGTAAAGTATCTGAAATTGATAAAGCAATAACTTTATATTAATAGAAATTTAGAATTCGTTTCCGTGTTTTTAGGATAACGTATGTTCTAATGAAGAAACGGAACCCTTACACAGACAGACAGATATTGTCACAGCTAATTTGCTCTAAATCAAATGTTTTGATCAAGTTGTTTGGAACAACTATAAATATCTGTGAGCCAAACCCGGACGTGTAATATGTTTTGGGTGCAAGCTACAAAATTAAAAACGAATGTTTCGCAAACTATACCTTGTGAGATAATAAATGAACGCGCTTGTTGATCGGGTCTAAAATATGTGTTCGTGTAATCTCTACATAGAATAAAACAAAGCCGCCCACGCCACGGATTTTGATGCCGTATTAGTTAATAGACAGAGTAGTTCAAGAGGAATGTATTATACACGGGCGAAGGCGCTGGCAAAAGTTCGTACTAAAATACTGCTTCGACGAAAATTGTGTATTCCAGCCGACCCTATTGATTTCCGAAATAAGTAAGGAACTAAATTTTATATTTTTTACAAAATTGTAGGATCAGTAGGAGCCAAGAATTTGTTTTTTTTTTTTTCAATTTAGTTCTTTACATTCAGATTTCAGGAATATTTTTGTAAGAAGTCAATGGTGTTAAATCAATGTGATGAATCTTTCAACATTGTGTACAATTATACATTTGCCCATGGAATGTTGAGTATATGTGGAAGCACTTGTTTTTCAACTTAAATGTCAAGTTTTTTCTGGGGATCTGACCCCCGCCAAGACAAACTAACACCAGAAAAACACTACCTACCTTAGCTGAAATATAGTATGCAGGCTAGAATGTACACTCTAGAATTGAAGGATGCAGATCTTTGTATAAAATTAAAGTATAAGTAATTATTAACAATAAACTTACAATATTTTGAAAACACGCTTTGTAGATTTCATAACAGTTCAATATATCATTGTAAGCATTAAACATTCCTTTGATTTCAGCCACATCTTCAATTTCTTGTGAAATCATTGCACGAGTATTCCATAAAATGACTTTATCTTCCAAAAGTTTCAGTAGTCGAATGGCATAAATGTAATTGAAATCAAAGCTTACTAGGGAGTAACAACTCAAAATATAAAAGTAAGGCAAATTTAGTTTTAAAATGCAGCTGATAAAAATGGTGGCAAAGAAACTACTAGCCATAATGATACTGAACCAATTCCAAAAAGTGATATTCTTAGATCTTTTTCTATCATTAAGGAACCTGTGAATGTTTTGGAAAACCAAAACGAATGAAATATATATTTTAGAATTGGAAATGCCACCGAAAAAGTTTGTTGCAAGTCCGAGAGTGTAGTATCCGCATTCAAACAAAGAAATCACATACTGTGTATAAAGACTATTTTCCCTAGTTTGAACAGAATACAGAATGTAAAGTCTATGAAAAAATGCATAAATCAATATGCCAGTTCCCAACAACGACACAAAATGATGTATGAGCCCAATTGGAGCAATAAAATTATTCTTGATATGATATTTTGGACAGAACATTATATTTTGCATCAAATTCAAAGTAGCATCGACTGCACGTCTTTGTCAACCAAGTTTCTTTTAATAATTTTTGTTCGAATTTTCCTTATATCAGTTTTTTTCATGTCTATGAACATTGTTTTCAGTAGCTAAACTTGAACTGATAATTTAACAATCGATGGTAGGTACTATAATCCCTTAAACTTCGTTCCTATTAAGTAATATTAAACGTACGACAAACATGTCTACTATTGTTATCTATGAAAGACATCACGACTGAAAACGAATTAATTGGTTACAGTGTCAAGTCTAAGTAATGGACTTTTTACATTAGTATAATATGGGCATTTTCATTTAAAAGGAAAACTAAGGGGTTTTTCTAAACACACATTTTTCAATTGATTGAGGTTTTCCTAACATTCTTTACAGTCTGTTGTACTGCAAATTATGCTTTATTTCCGATAAATTGCTTAAATATTATGTAAAAAAAAAAAACTAAAATTAAGTGGACACTATAGCTAATTTGAGGTCAGTTTGGTGACGGTAAAAAACGGCTGTAAACTTAAAAACAATAAGCTTATGGCTTTATTTTCGCTTTTGATTTGTTCAAAACTTTTCAATTTATCAGAAAAAAAATACATTTTTTTACTAAAATGATACGTAATTACTTAAAATTAAGTTTTAGTTTCAGTTTTGTGACAATTGATGCCATTGCGATTACAATTTTGTTTGTCATTTTTAGTTGACTTGTCAGTTATTCGAATTATAATTTTTATTTAATAGAGTTATTTATTTGAAAAAATATAACGAAAAAAATATGAAGTAAATGTTAAAGTAAAATCAGCAACAATAAATCAAACCAACATGCAAACTGGGACAATCACCAAACTGACACATCTAAAATTCTTAAGCTGAGGCTACATGAGTTAGGTACTAAATTAGGAATAAAAGTCATGTATGTTTTAAATTTATTTGTTGTCTTTATTATTTTTGTCACTAACATTTTTTTTTTTTGTGAAAGATATGCAAATGTAACATAGTTTGAGTTATAAACGGTATTAACCAGTCAATTACCGTAATTACAGACACAATTAAAAAACCATTATGTCTGTACCAAATGTGGTATCTCAGGGACTTAGAGGTTAAAAAAGAAAAATTATCAAAATTTTAATTTGTAAGTATTTAACAAATATTTTACTTAAAACTAATCTACATATCTACTTTTGAACAAGTTTGGTCATACTTAATCACACATTTTTAAAAGTTTTTAAGGCACATGGCATAACCTGACTATTTAAATATTAAATTAAAAAAAAACTTTAACGCGTAGAATTCTTTGCAGTTTTTTATACCTACGTACTTTCTTTGCAGAGAACATCAAATCACAGAATCGAACTTAAATATCTATTAAACACGATTAAAAGTCTGTTTGACATATTATTTTGTTGTAGTAAACGAAGCATGTATACTTTCTTATAACTAAATCACAAGGAAGGAAATATAATCGTCAGTCTCTGATCATAATACCTATACGTATAATCAGTCTCAATATTTTAATGGCACTTGGAATTAAAATATTATTACTAATAGCTATATATGATAACTAGGTACTAATAAAAGTTTCGGGTAGACATAGGAACCTAAATAAATGTAGATCCTAAACTTAACACGTCATAATTGCTTAACTTTGGCACTTTTACGAGTATTGTCACTTAATCTTATATCTTTAAACGAGCAATTCTTGTATACTATATATGTATATATATAATCTGAATCTCGGAAACGGCTCCAACGATTTTTATAAAATTTAGTATACAGGGGGTTTTGGGGGCGATAAATCGATCTAGCTAGGATTCATTTTTATAAAATGTCGTTTTATTCGTGTTTTCAATGAGCAACTTTATCGATAATCAACTTGAACATTTTTTTTTTTTTTTTATCATCTTGCGATTGGCCTGATATGCCATTAACAGATTTGTTGCAGGTGTATTGACAGGTGAGAACTGTTCCTCCAGCGAAGAAGCTGTCTCTTATTAAATTAGGTTTTTTTTTTCCTTTCTTTTTACTGAATAAGGTCCCATATGTGTTGTCGTTTGAGCCTTCTGACGTTGATGGGTTCACATAACGCTGTTGCGAAGTTGTTAGTATGAGCTTTAATACGGTCTTTGTATGCTTTTACTCTGTGTTCGGCTTCCTCCTTAACGGTTTTCGTTTCTGTGTACTCGTGCAATTCACTGGTTCTGATAAAAAGGGGTGCATCACTTATTATTTTGAGGGCTTTATTTTGAAAACGTTGTAAAATCTCCACGTTAGAGTTTTTTGCTGATCCCCATAACTCAATACCATAAGTCCAAATCGGCTTGATTATGGTTTTATAGATAAAAATCTTGTTTTCCATGGTGACGTGCGATTTTCTGCCTATAAGCCAGTTTAAATTTCTGAGGCGTATATTTAACTATTCGCGTTTTTTTTTAATATGAGTTTTCCATGTTTGCCTCCTATCAAGATGCATGCCTAAGTATTTTGCTGAGTCTTGTTGGGGCAGAACGTCGTTTGCAAGTTTAACTGCCGGGCAGTTTTCCTTTCTCAAAGTAAAAGTGACATGCACTGATTTGTTGGAGCTTGCCTTGATGCGCCACTTTTCCATCCATTTGTTGACTTTATTCAGGTGACTCTGTAGACCCAAGGACGCCATACTGGGATTTTCATGGTTACAAAGAGCAGCGGTATCGTCAGCGAATTTAGTACTTATTGACGCGAAAACAAAGCTTTAGACATCAATTATAGAGGACTTAAATTAAAAGAAGTTAACGAAACGACATTTCTCGGTATAATGATTGATAAACACTGTAACTGGAAGGCACACGTAAACAAAGTATGCAATAAAATAAATAAATTTGTGTTCGTTCTATACGAACTTTCAAAAACTTCGGCGTTAAAAACCGTATTATCTGCATTCCACGGGTATGTTGATTCGGTATTGAGGTATGGTCTTATTACCTGGGGTTACTCAACAGACAGTCAACGAGTTTTCATCGCACAAAAAAAATGCATCCGCGCCATAGCGGGAATACGCCCATGGGAATCTTGCAAACCTTTTTTCAAAAAGTTCAAGATACTAACTTTTCCAAGTTTATATATCTTTGAATGCGCTAGATTTGTTAAAATGCACCCAGAGCTATTCAAAAAAGCTCATGAAGTGTTTACAAAAATCATTAGACACAGAAATAGAGTAGTTCTGCCCATCATACCCAGGACAGCATTATATAGTAAGAATAGCTATGCAATGTGTGGTCGCATATTTAATGCTATTCCTGACAGCATTAAAATCTTACCGGTTAATAAATTTACAAGGAGTCTTAAAGTATGGTTAAGGGAAAAGAATTTCTACTCAGTAAACGACATATTTAATAAGAGATCGAAAAATTAATAACAATCTGACATTTCTCTGACATTTTTTTCCCCTTTTAATGTGTTTAATAATTATAATAATATTGCGAGTTTAATTTAATTTTAACTATGAATATAATTTATCATGACTTGTATAAACCCAAATGTTTGCATGTCACAGTATTATGACTAAGTGTTTTGGATCTGTAATTATTTATGTTAAGACCATAATTGTACCAACGCTTATTGCAAATAAATTGATTTGATTTGATTTGATTTGATTTGAATGTGGCAGACAGGACATTATCCGTTGTGGGTATATCTGCAGTGTACACAAGATACAGCGTAGGGCCCAAAATGGAACCTTGAGGTACCCCGGCTTTTATATTATGAAAAATGGAGTAGGTATCATTGACTTTGACTCTAAATATTCTATCTTCCAAGTACGATTTTAGTAGCAAATACAAGTTATGTGGAAATTGGTTTTTCATTTTAAAAAGCAGGCCCAAGTGCCAAACCTTATCAAATGCTTGTTGTACGTCGAGAAAGACAGCAGAGCAGTACTGCTTTTTCTCGAGAGCATCGTTTATTTTGTTGGCAACTCGATGGACTTGTTCGATTGTCGAATGGCCAGTTCAGAAACCAAACTGATGTTGGGGGATGAGGTCGTTTTCTTCAAGTATTCGTGTTAGCCTTCGTAAGATGATCTTCTCAAATAATTTCGATAGGGTTGGTAATAGACTAATTGGCCTGTAAGAAGACACAATATGCGGAGGTTTACCAGGCTTCGGAATCATGATTATTTCTGATATTTTCCATATCATTGGGACATGCCCAATCCTGATAATGCTATTAAAAAGGTGCGTTATACCCACTATGGCTTTTTTAGGAAGTTGTCGTAGTGTTTCGGCCGTTATCAGGCAGAACCCAGGAGCTTTGTTTAATTCTAGACCTTTTATTTCTTTTTGAACTTCGCGGGGTGAGCAGCTTTGTATTGGGAGGCATAGTTGCAGATCAGTATCTAGGTAGTCTTGTATTTCTTTTTCTGTTTCTGCATCACCACCATTTGGAGTGAAGACTTCAAGCAAGAACTGTCCAAATGCCTCAGCCCGTTCTGTGTCAGTTCTTGCCCAACAGTTGTTCCTCAGTTTGATGGGATGTTGTGAAACCTTACTACTTTTTACCGTCTTCCAGAGTGAATACTCGTTTTTGGCTTGGGGATCCAAGTTTGCTAACTTATTCTGTAGGGTTTCTTCTTCGATGTCTTTAAGGTACTGTTTGAGGTCAGCGGCTGCTTTATTAAACGCCTTTTTGTCTTGGGAATGTCGGCTACAGTGCCACACTCTTCTGAGTCGTCTCTTTTCCAGGATTTTTGTTTTTACATCCTTGTGTACGTTCCTAATACCTTGTTTTAGTGTGGTAAACGGGATACATTTCCATGCGGCTATTTGTATTAAGTTCGTTAAGGTTGTTGCATATTTTTCGATGTCCTCTTTCGTTTTAAGTGGCACCTTCAAGTCGAGGTTTTCGTCTATGTAGTCCCTGAATGCATCCCAATCTGTTTTTTTTTTGTGTAGAGTCGTTCTTTCACTGGTCTTTCAATTATGGTGGTACTAATTGTGGCTATTACTGGTGTGTGGTCTGAACTGCTGTCTAGACAAGTCTCCACACTTAAGTAGTGGTTTGACAATCCTTTATACACAAAAAAGTCCAGCAGATCTGGTGTTTTGTTTGGGTCTGTAGGCCAGTACGAGGGTTCACCTGCACTCAGTGCATATAGTTTGTTTTTGTCCATGCTATTTTTCAGTTCTCGGCCTCTGGGCAAAGTAAGCCGTGATCCCCAGTGTACGATTTTGGCGTTCTAGTCACCTCCACATATGTTTCTGTCTCCAAGGGTTTTGAAGTAATCTGTAAATGCTTCTTCTTTTAAGATGTGCTTTGGTGGACAGTACACAGCTGACAATGTTATAGATCCTCGTTTGTCATGCACTACTATAGTAGTTGCTTGTATTGGCTCTGTTCTATACTCTTGGAGAATCTCGTGCTTAATATGAATTTTGATAATTACAGCTGTACCTGCATGAGCTGTTCCATCCGGGTGGGATGTCGAATATATGCTGTAATTTTTTAAGGTTGTGTTGTGATTGGGTACTAGGTGCGCCTCAGACACAAGAAGTACGTCAATATTTTCATATTCCAATAAAGTTTGTATTTTATATTTGTGTTTAATCAACCCGTTTGTGTTCCACGTTGCTACTTTCAGAGTGCCCATTTCAACGCACAAGTTTGTTGATTACTGTTGTGAGTAGGTTCATCATAGTTGACATTTGTTCTAATAATTTATCTAACTTTACAGCTTGTTGTGTGAGTAGTATTTCTAAATTGTTATTATGTGTTGTGGGTTGCGTTTTTATGGCATCTGCATAGGATTGCGTATCTAAGGAGTTTATGTTTTATTGTCTTGATTTCTCAAACAGTTGATATTGGTATGGTTGTCGGTGTGGTTCTGTGGTACTATTTGACTGTCCTACATCATTTGGTTTATTTTTTGTGGTAGTGGTATATGTAGGCACCTTTGTAGGCTTTTGTCTACCTGTTTTACGAGATAGTATTTCTTTATAAACCTCACACCCTTTGTAATTAGCAGGGTGTGCACCATCACATAACGCGCAGGTGGCGGGGGTGTTTCGATCCTTTTTAGTACAATCGGATGTTTTGTGGTCTTGTGCACACTTTACACACCGGTATGGCCGCATACAATAGTTTTTAGAATGCCCGTATTGTTGACACCTCTGACATTGTGGTATTGTTTCTTTTCTTGGGTTCTTCAATTGTAACAATTTGGTTGTTAATAGATTTTATTGTTTTAGCAACATTGTTGTTTGGGCCGGCCACGAGATTTACAAAGAATGTCAACGTTGTTTTTTTTTCTGGGCCATATTTTACATTAATAATTTCTCACTGTAAATTTCCAGTTTTTTCAATTTCCTCTATGATGGCACCGTGCGGAGTTGAGTGATGTAGCTTTTTCACTACTAAACGGCAGCAGCGTTGGTCCTTTCGATTAAAAGTGTGGCCTATAAGTCCATTTTCACGGACTAGGGTAATAATTTTCTTAAATGCTTCTATATCTACGGAATTTATTCTTAATTGATTTTTATTTACAATTTTGAGGAAAAAATCTTCTATATTAGCAACAGTGTTGATTAATTCAGTTAATTTGTTTATGTCTTCTATACCGTATAGGATAATCGGTGGAGGTTTGATTGGGCGTTTCTCTTTAGGTTCGCGTTCATCTTCCGTCAGGTCAATCTGTAGGCCATTGTACCTATTGGAAGTTTTGATTGTTTCAGGAGATGGCGACTGAGATAACTTTTTTCGCTTGTTGCCTCTGGCTGTTGGAACTCTTTGCCATTCTGGAGGACAGGGCGTGTTATTGGTTGGTGGTTGGCTTCTCTGTTCTTTTGTTTAGATAGCCGTGTTGGTAGCTTCAAGCTTTGATTTGCTTCCAAGAGATTGACTTCTTGGTCTACTCATAAACAAACTAGGATGAAAAGCTTGTTGAACATATCGTTTTCCAGTAGCATTCACTGACGTAGATGCCTGGTTACTCGCATCCACGTAGTCTTCGGTATCCAATTTCACACTCTCTGGCCCGGATATCAGAGAGCGCCGGGGGTTAGCCGGATCGCATGACAAATCGCATTCCATATTATTTAACTTCTCCATATTTGAAAAAAAGAAAAAAAAATTAAAAAGTGTTTATTTGGAACATTAAATCAAAAGCTTGTACATTTTACTTCTGCCAAACTACAGAGTAGTTTGTTGGCAGACGTAGCTCCCACGATAAACTCAATAATAACGTATGTACGTTCACTTTTCCACTAACATAAGAAATTTACAAAAACAATCTGACCGCAACTTACAACCAAATTATTCACAATTTAACAGACATGTTAACCTGTTAATACCTAATTTTAAATTACAAAAAAATTGCTGAGGTTTTCACTGAAGTTAGACAAAAGATATGATTCAACTTTGTTTTTAAATGTTCTCTTTGTTACATTCGTTTGAAAAGGTAAGCTGTTGTAAATACGTGGTACTAAATATTTTTTACATCTTTGCCCAAAGTAATTATTATAAGTGGGAACTTTTAATTCTACAATACCTCTTCTACGAGACCTATTACTATTAGACACTTATTTGACTTTAAATTGATCACTACAATATTCTGTTAACAATGTTAACAATGTGCTATTAACAATGTTACTTTGTCATGGACTGGCAGCATTTTACATTTCAAAAATAACTCTTCGTAACCACTAATTTTACATAACTTTTTCGTATTTGTATCGACTAATAATTTCATGAATCTATTTTGTAACTGTTTTATTTTATCTAGATAGCTTTTAAAAGTACGCCCATAACATGCCAGTCCATACGCAATTAAAGAGTCCACCAGCGCATAATAGACTGTATACAAAGTTGCCCTACCCAGAATATAACAAAGTTGGTGGAATTTTACTAGTACCGATCTTAGTTTGTCACACACATGATTAATATGACTCTTCCATGAGAAATTGTAGTCTATAACTAGACCTAAATACCTGTAATGTTCCACCACCTCAATCTCTGCGCACGTACACTGCACAGCGGCGCGAGCGGTTGCGTCGCAAGCGCTCACGCCGCTGTGCGCGTGCAAGCATTCGTAACTATGGCCTACTATGCGCGGCGCTCGCTCACCGCCCCGGAGGCGTATTTACAAAGGCTATACTATTATAGTCACGAGCCAGACTCTAATCAATGAGCTTTTGGTTATGCTTTATACTCAACAATACCTATACTCTGTTTATTATAACATTAGAAAAAAGAGGCTCGTAGAAGCAGGAGTACGAAACCTTTTATTTCAAGTTAAGTTCAAACAATTTAAATAAATAATGTGAGCTTTTTATAACAATGTATGGCATGCATAAAATAAAGCATTTACTATCGATCTACTCGTCACAAGGCTTGGATAGGTACATGAAATGAAACAATTTTAGTAACAATCAATTTATGAAAAAACAACTATCACATTGTTTTCAACAAACCAACTATAATAATTTAGAATGTCAGAGGATCTAGACACGCGGTAGCGTATCAAGCCAAGTTCAAGTAACAGAACTAGCGAGCAGCACCGTGTGTAATATTACACGAACCATTTGGAGCTACTTTAGACCCCCTCTTAACTCAATTTCACATAAACGTGTCAAATTTGGCTCATATAGTGAGACTTGCAAGATACATATGTGCTCCAAATTTCATAAACACATTCCAAACAGTTATTTATAGACATTAACGTCCAAAAATCGTAATTTTTATCACTGACTGACCTATAGATCAAAACTCTAACCCAGTTCCAGATGACCTAGAAAGTTCAAATTTGGCTTGCAGATAGGTAATTAGGTGAATACAAAGGAATAAATCAGAAACTGGTAAATGTTATAATAATTTTTCACTTAATTGATTCTATTAGGAACAAATAACAAAAACCATTTAGTATTAATTTTGTTATAAATAAGTACCTACTAATAATGTATGTACAAAAAGTAATGATATCCCATCAAAAACATAAATGTGAAATGAGAGCCAAGTTCAATATTATGATGTATGCCTTGATTGTTGACGTCAACGACAAAAGAAGTGAGATCTAAATGGATGCCAAGTTCAGTGGTCAGTCATGAAATAATGAGAACTAGCCAAGTCAGACCTTTGGCTACAATATATTATCCTAAGTTATAAGAATAAATTATATTTTATGTAGTTATAAATAAATTTCAGGACTGACCGATGAACTTGGCACCCATTTAGATCTCAATTATTTTGTCGTTGACGTCAACAACCAAGGCCTATATCATAATATTGAACTTGGCTCTCATTTCACATTTATGTTTTTAATGGGATTAAAAAAATACACTACTAACAGTAAAACATTTTCTAGAGACAAAAGCGTAAATTGAGATTTATTACTATTAAAGAAGAGAAAAAGTTTTGCCAACTTAATGAACAACACTAAACTAACAATTATAACGATAACAAAAAAATAACAAAAGAAAAACAGTAAAAAAACAAAATCACGAAAATTCAGCAATAACAACGAGAAAAGGCGTAGCATTCACAAGTACCAAGTGAATGACAACACAATTGACAACTGCAGAAAATTTACGCAATTAGACGGATGGTTGATAGTATAAACAGACAAAATAAAAAAAAAACACGAGCTCCCATAACTTATGAAGGAAATACGTAACATTTTAGATTTGGTAGAATTATAGTGACGTTAAAAACGTTCCCGGTAGGCGGTACTGTTCACCCCTGCTTCTTTTAGATTTTAAACATCGACACGACAATATAGAATGTAAAATCTAAACAATATTAAATGAAAGCCTTGTAATTTCAGAATGTAGATAGATTAAATAAGTACAATTAAGTGTGACATCTGTTATATAAATTGATTATATTTAATTCCACATCAATCTTGACTGTAATAATGTTTGTTGTAATTTTATTGCAAAGTGTGCATCTAAAAGAGCCTTTTTTAACTTCTGTCTAATGCTATAGTAAATGGAGTATAGTCTATCTCAGTAAAAAAAAATACTCAAATAGACTAGCTTTTTGTTTTAATATTTTCAAAGAAAATGCACGGACAAAATCTAGTTCTATATAATACATATCACTCGAATAGCTAAGCTTTTGGCGAGATATTTTTAAATTTATACTCGCAACAAGTGGGTAGTGTTCTTTACCTAATAAAAGTACTTCTCGTTTGTTAATCCGTTTTATGTTTGTTTTTCAAATACATAATAGAAACGAGCAATTAAAATGATAACAGTTGCCATGTAACTATCAACCTATAATTGAAGCTTATCTATTTGATTAATATGTATTCAAAATTAATATGTATGTAACTTGTTGCAGTACAATATCTTTGTGCTGTATCTACAATCTACATCGCAATCTTATGTTCTTTATCGCACGTTCAATATCTATTAAATGTTTCTACTATCTGTTATCGACACGTAGTCGTTAGTATATAAGATGCACCTTTGGATAATTATAACCAGACTATACTACATCTTTGGTCTCATTTATACCTAACCATATACTGCCAAGAAGTTTGGCAAATTGGTGACCCCGACGAACGAATACGCAGCAAGAAACATGGCGCAACCACCGTGCAAGGCGAACATAAATCAGCAAGGAACACTTGAAGTAGCTGCTGGCACCTCGGTTTTATCCCGCATTCCGGAATTTTGGAAAGACCAACCCAGATTATGGTTCACGCAACTAGAAGCCATATTAGCACCACAGAAGCAAGGAGACGAATACAAATACTGTACGGTAATAGCAAAGTTATCCAAGGAAGAAATACTACAGGTTAGTGACCTAATCACTTCGCCACCGACTACAGATAAATACAAAAACATCAAGGAACGTTTAATTGATTGTTACGAAGAAACAGAACAGCGGCAGTTTCAAAAATTAATATCAGAGACAGAACTCGGTGATCAAAAACCTTCGCAGTTATTACGTCAAATGCGAGTCCTCGGGAGAGGAAAAATCAGTGACGAAACAATTAAACTACTATGGTTCAGGCTGGTTGCCACCTGGGCTAAGATAGGTTGACGGAGCCCCGCTTCGCGGGGCTCCTATTTCTAGGTGGTTTAAAAAAAAATAACCACGAAGAAGGCTAAGGCGGGAGCTCCGCTCCGCTTCGCTCCCGCCTTAGCCTTCTAACCTAACCTATCCGAGTCGGGGTACTCTGAGTCGGGGTATTAACCAAGGATGGGATTTCGTCCACGCGTGACTGAAATGGTACTAGATTTTGTCCGTGCATTTTCTTTGAAAATATCAAAACAAGAAGCTAGTCTATTTGAGTCAATTTTTTTACTGAGATAGACTAGGTATTGTCGAGTAATATTCAGAAACAAAAGCTCACTAATTACAGTCTGACTCGTGACTAAAATAGTATAGCCTTTGTAAATTTGCGCCCCGGAGGTAGGGAGATCGTATATTCATACACTTGGTTTTACCTAAATTAATTAAGATACCATTATCATGTGACCATTTTATAATGTTTGTGAAATCTTCCTGCATTTTACATTTAATGGGGGTTGGGAAATATTCTAACAGCAATTTCCCAAGGCACTGCTCTCGCTCTTTTTGGGGTTATTTAGTCCGCCAAGGTCTGCGACGACCTGATGATAGGATATTTACCGCCGCATGTTGCTCGGCGTTGGGCATACTTGATTGAGCCCTGTTACTCGTTTGGCACCACCTGGGGGGCAAGAGTAGGGTGGGTCTAGGAGAAGATGGTAAATCCTACGGACGCGAGTAACTCCACCCCCCTCAACTTGAACATAAACTTATTATTATAAACACAATTTATAATAATAAGTTTATCTTCACGAGGACATGGCGGTGCTCCGCCCAGGCAGGACACACTTCCACCGTATGCTCCACCGTGTCCTCTAAATGATCCTCACAATGGAAACACCCGGGCGTATCCTCCCGCTTTATCCTGAACAGGAACCCACCGAAGCACCCATGCTCGGTAAGAACCTGCGTCAGGCAGAAGGTGAGGACGCCGTGGCGCCTCTCTATCCACTCCTCAAAGAGGGGCTCACCACCGCAATTGTGGTGTGTCCAGCGCTGGGTTGCGACAATCGTACCCGCCATGTCGCCATGAGATCCTGCCGGAGCTCTGTCCGCCGTGCCGTGATTTGTCGCGGTAGCGGAATTTCGCCCCGGCGTTTCGCCTCCTAGCGTCACTCCCACCTGTGCGCAATGACCTTTGCCTCCAAATCCCATGGCGGCACTTCGGCAAGGAGGCTCGCCGCTTCTCACGAAATCGTGCGGTATCCTCGGATTAACCGGATGGCCATGACCCTCTGGGCTGCACTCAACCGGCGCGCTGGGCGCATCCTCAATGAGGGAGCCCACACCGGTGCCCCGTAGAGGGCCATGGACCGCACGACCCCCGTGTAGAGCCGGCAGGAAGCGTTTGGACCCCCCAGATTTGGCAGGAGCTGCTTTAATTTTTTTACAGTCGCGCGCGCTCACCCACCAACGACAGGTGCGTGTTCTCGGTTCGCGGTATTGATTTGCGTAAAATGACTAACTTAGTACAATGTAGTGGCTGCAATCTCATCGTAGATGAGACAACAACGGAAAACAGCAAATCTTGTGTTTTGTGCAACAGAAAATCTTGATAGCGGACGAGGAAACATTAGTTCGAATATGTGCATCGGCGTTCTCTAGTGACGAAATAAAGAAATCGAAGACGCTTTTATACGAAGCCCTACCCACGGATAAACGAAAAATTGTCCGAAAGAATAAAGGCAAAGAGGAGCTTGATCTCGCGGATATTGTTAGCCTTTTCAAATCTACGGAACCAGATGATATCCTCGTGTTTATTGCGAGACAGTTCGATAAGTTGGTCCAATACTGTGGGATCATTTAGATTGCTCGCAGGTGCTAAAGGACATAAATCATAAAAACAGAAATTGAGAACATTAAAATCAATTATGCAACTAGTGAGAGCGTACAAGATATAAAGGCCGAAGTTTTACGGATAAGAAACGACTTCTTACCGCCAACCTCCGCTTTTAAAATAAATACAAAACGTGGAGCATGGTTAGATAGTGGGCCCGTGGGGTGGTCGCATGAATACATCAATGACTTAACAAACGGATCAACGAATAACCTTTCGAATTTACCACATTATAGAAATTTGAAGGTAGATGAAAAAAAACAGAAACAGATGTGATAATGTTGACGAAGGTAGTGTGCATCAACAGCGTCCGAGGGCTACGGAACGCAAGCAGGCGAGCGATAGCTTCTTGGTGGGGGAAAGCCCACCGCCGCCACTGAGTCAGCCGGGCAGTGCACAGGTCGGTACAGCGCACGCTGGGTTGACGTCTGTAGTATATCTATTCCATAGATATGTAAACACTATCTCATGCACACAAGCGGATGCAACTGCTGTCACTAATGTCATCTGTCAGTCAGTAGCAATGGCAAGAAACAGAGGTGGATAAGCAAGTTTGCACGGTCGCGCTTGATGTGGTGATGAGCCAGTGAAGTGATATTATTCAACTTAAATACGGAATCAACAGGATTCTACAAATGGCGACGAGGATAAAAGTCAGAAAAAATAAACAATTTTTTGAAAAAATCTGGCCACACGTACGTGTGCGGCTACCAAGTCAATTTAAAAAACACAGGTTTCTTCTGATGCCTACCTCACAATGTAAGTTGTTAATTTTTGCATCTAGTGACAAAGTAATTCCAGCAGAATTGAGGATTCTGCCAGTGTTCATGTTAATGAAATCATGATTGAAGGAGAATCAGAGATCTCATAAATTCTATGTTGCATCGGGTTTGACCATCACAATATGACTAGTACACCTAATATAAATTGTATGAAATAATCCAAAACACAGTCATTAAGTTAATATGAGTGCAGCTAACAGACTACTTGAAAACAACGGTAATGTTTTAATTCACTCTTGCATTATTGTTTATTGTGCTGTTATCAGCGGGCTGGGACATAGTAGAAACATTTTATCTATATTCCTACCTTGTGATTTACAGGAATGAAATATACAGCTGTAACAATTATAATTCCTTTATGTCTGACTGTGGTATGTAATGTAAACTTATTTATTAAAATAAGAATACTTAATTATTTACTTACCGGAAACAGAATAGGTATCCATAAGTTAATGATATTGGACATATGTTAGCTGCAGTACAAGCTGTGATTTGGATTAGGAATTGCTGCACTTGCAAAAAAAAATTGGACTACTCACTAAAAAAAAACTAAGAGAAGAGGAATTAGGTACCAAATTGTACTAGAAAGTCTCATGATGTAGAGCTGTTACACAGAGGGTATGTCACTTAATGTTATGTCCTGCATACACCAAGTACTAATGGACACAACTGATAAGTGATAACTCTTAAAGTGTAGCTGACTTTACGGTAAGTATTATAATTCAGATTAAGTCAACAGACTAAGGAAAAGGCTAAGGATTTGTATTTGTTACCATAGTCAAATACTAGTACTAACAAATTAAATAATAAGATTGTGCTATGATATAAAATGTGTGCAAAGTGGACATATTTAAAGTCAATAACAACAAACTGCTGTTTGATGATTGATGTATGACACCCATTGCAATAATTAATTAGCATAACATAATATCTTATGATGAATATCTATGTTAGTTGGTAAATCAATTATGTTTCAGCATGAATCTAATATAATAAGACCAAGGAAGAAATTCCATTTTTTGATCGAGTACCTGTATCATCTAAATATGGCAGTACCTATTCAAAAAATAATTACATAAATGTTAGTGTGAAGATTTTCATAATCTTAATAATCTTTACATAGCACAAAACAGGGTTGCTTCCCATGTTAGTCTGATTGTATCTCTTGAACTGCTCAATGGATTTCGCTGGAAAAGCTAGAATCTAATATTTGTGGTCTAGTGGTTGCAAGCGCTACTGCTGACCTGGGGAGTCCTGGGTTTGATACCCGGGTGACTCAAGTTTAGTGGAATTTTCTCCTTCCGAAAAAAGAGGGTGACGTCGGCCATAGTCTGGCATTGTACATAGTTCATGGCTGTGGACCCGCTCCCTGTACATGGATGTGGGCAGGACTGGCTGAGGTTAGTTTATTCTACAATTCTTTTATATCTCCATCTGGCCGTCCGGTGAGCATAGGCATGATGTTGAATAATGAGATTATAATTTTATCATAATAATAAGTGGTCTCTGTAAGGTACATTTAAAAGGTACAGGTAAATACTGGTCACTGTAAGGTATAGTTACAACTGTTACAGTGGGTAAAAATGTTGATTCCTTTATTATGAGATCAGCACTATCTTTTGTACTGTTTGTCACATTGGGACTCAGCATCTATTGTTGGAAGATTGCTTACTGAACTAATCTCAATGTCTTAGTTACTATCCATAGTTAAAATTGTGAGGTAACATTTCATATTATGACTTCTGTTTTTATACATATGTATTTACAATGGCACAGTTGATATATACCTATTAGGTAAGTTGGTTACAGTACCTGGATAATGATGTGATTATGAAATGTGATTTTTGATTAATAAATCAGTTTCTAAGTAAATCACAATAAATAACTTGATTATTTTACACAAACAATTTATAAGCAAAAAAGCCTTTTGGCTGAGTAAAGTTCTTGAACTACCCACTGAAAATGCTGTGAAGTGAGTAAGTAAGTATCTAATATTGAAGTTGTAAAAAGTACCTAATGATACTACTAAATTTACTTCAATCCTAAAATGCCTTTGCATTTCTGAATATTATTATTTTTTATTTGTATTGACTCATTATCTCTTCTATATCAGTCAAAGATCTTTATTGTGAGACAGTGGTTACTGAGTTGTTATTGAGATATTTTGGTATGCGTTTGCAATGCTACACCACGTAAGGCTTACAATAGTTTGAAATATGAATATCAATTATTGTTCTATTAGACATTATTTTTAGTTCAAAATAAACTGAAGAATGAATCGTTACTTTATAACAAGAGTACTGCTGCATGTAAACATAATTACCAAGTCATTCTTTGTGCTAGACAAAGTTGTTATTACAAAGTTATTTTATATAGTACCTAACTAGTTTTAAAAACATGGGAAGGTTTCTAGTACTTTTGGTTATAATCAACTGAGTAATTTAGAAGTTTCTGTATTAATATTTGGATTCAGAATCTCAGATAATTAGCAAGTTAAGGACACGTAAGTAACTTAATGTTAGACCTTCAAGATTAAGGTCAAATTCCATTGCGACTGTTGGGACCTTAGGTTTTGCTAGTCATCAGAGAGCTCAAGAAAGAAAATAAAAGTAGTCTGTGTCATAAGTATTTAGCTGGCCGTTCACCAACCGGTTTACCTGTAAACCTTATTAATAAAATGCGTTTTTAATACCAGCGTAGTCAAGAGGTTAGACTGATATCATCTTCAAGGGAATAGTTGGTTATGTAGAAATACATGTAAATTAATTGAATTTGATTATTCAACTAGATATGGTTGGTAATTGAAAATGGAAGCGAGAAAGAAAAATATTTATACACTGTAAAAATGCAACAAGAATGACAGAAGTAAAAGAATAGAATATAATGAAAACGCACAAATTCACTCTGTACGGTGTGGATTGGAAGCTGAGTTAAGAAAAAACAAAACATTATTGTTGTTGCAGAACAAGTTATTTGAAGTCAGTGTTTTGTGTGATTCAATATCAACTACATAACTACAACCTTTGGTTTATTGCGACGGAAACAGTTCACTCACCGTGATAACAATATAATATTTCATTTCAGCACAGCAGTGGTGGTGGTCTAGCCCGACTAAGGTCGTGGGTTCGAAACCAGGCAGGCATTTTGTGTATTTTCACTCATCACCACTGTTCATCAACGGTGAAGGAAAACACTGTGAGGAAACCGGCATGTCGGAGAACCAACACTTCGAAGACGTGTGACATCTACACCAACACGCACTGTTTTCGCGTGGTAGATGGGCTTCCATTAAATTGGATGCAACAACCACAACGGTGAAGGAAAACACTGTGAGGAAACCGGCATGTCGGAGAACCAACACTTCGAAGACATGTGACATCTACACCAGCATGCACTGTTTACGCATGGTAGATAGGCATCCATTAAATTGGACGCAAAGGGCATCCATTAAATTGGACGCAACGGGCATCCATTAAATTGGACGCGATGGGCATCCATTAAATTGGACGCGATGGGCATCCATTAAATTGGACGCAAAGGGCATCCATTAAATTGGACGCGATGGGCATCCATTAAATTGGACGCAAAGGGCATCCATTAAATTGGAAGCAATGGACATCCATTAAATTGGACGCAATGGGCATCCATTAAATTGGACGCATTTGACATTCATTAAATTGGACGTAGCAAAATGGTGAAGAAAACATCATGAAGAAACCAGATGTAACACTCCATTAAACTGGATGTATCAAAAGGTGAAGGAAAACATCGTGAGGAAACCATATGTAACACTCCATTAAACCGGATGTATCAAAAGGTGAAGGAAAACATCGTGAGGAAACCATATGTGACAACTCCATTAAACTGGATGTATCAAAAGGTGAAGGAAAACATCGTGAGGAAACCAAATGTATCACTCCATGTATTAGGATGTATCAAAGCCATAGAGTTATAATGGATAGAGAAGCTATCGTAAGCAAAATTCTTGCTCCATTTTAGAAAGAATTAAAACTAAAGTTCGCTGCAGCGTTAAAACATTAGTTACGTCGTCTAAGCAAACTATTAAAACATTCAGCGCTAGATCGCTTACAGAGTACAGTTCAGTCGAACAGAGCGAGTGTTCCGATCGCGAAATCTAGTGCGTAGTACATATATATCGATGATCAAAGCGGTTAAGGAAAGTATCGTCGGGGGCCGTCGTGGCCTGGAGCAGATACTTCGCAGACATGGGCATCCACCGGGCCGTACGCTTCCCGCGTGATGGCTTACAACCCGTAAAGTTATTTCACTTAAACATGATTTCATGTTCCTCGCGGATAATACGTTTGTAATAATACCTTAAGGGGGATGTCATAGGCTGATAATATTTCCATGGGTCTTTTAATGTGGGCCCGTGCCTGTTTTAATTACTAAGATGGCTTTGTCACCTCCTAGAATGATTATCAAATATATATTGAAGGAGAAACACAAAACATTTAATATATACATTATTGTATTTGGCAGCAGCATCAGCATATGAGAAAACCTTCGGGAAAAATGATCGAAAACAAACAAAAGCATTCGTAAAGTACTAATAACACAAAGTTAAACCATCAGTTAAACGTAAATTAAAACCATTATAGAATAACAAATCATAGAAATGTTAGGTAAACGTTTGAGTTGCGAAAAATTTTGAAAATCTAAAAAATCTTTTAAATGAAAGGGAATCGGATATAGGAATAGTTAAAGATTTGGGAGTGATACGACTTAGAAAGGAATGGATTGAATCCTATTCCGCACCAAGCAGACCAGGCCAATGAAAGGGTTGTGAATATTAGGAGCAAAGACACTGGACAAAAGATGAGATTAAATTAGAAGTCCTTGTCCAACAAGTCAATGAGACAAAATGATCAGGTTTGAGTTGTGAGGAGTGAGTTCAGTTAATAAATAATTCGTATTCGATTGCATAAATGTATATTTAAGATGAACATGTTTATAATTTTGATTTTACATAATTATCTGATGACGTGTTGAATCAAACAAATAAAATTAAAATAAGAAAGGGATGTAGTGTATCTATTCCATAGATATGTAAACACTATCTCATGCACACAAGCGGATGCAACTGCTGTCACTAATGTCATCTGTGAGTCAGTAGCAATGGCGGGAAACAGAGGCGGATAAGCAAGTTTGCACGGTCGCGCTTGATGTGGTGATGAGCCAGTGAAGTGATATTATTCAACTTAAATACGGAATCAACAGGATTCTACAACGTCATAAGAACATAGCCCAGCGCTCACTGCTACACCACAGGTTTCCAGTTAGCTGACGGCTGCTACGGACCATCGTGAGTTACAGCTAATCGGCCAGCCGATAGCAGGGATGCGCGACACGGTGACAAATGAAAATAATGAAAATTTTTTTGCGATGGATTGGTCGTGGAGGGCCAGTGGCGTGGCCACCGCGCTCGCCAGACCTTACCCCCCTGTGGTCTTTTATTTTTGGGGGGAAATGAAGCGCCGGGTATATACCACTGAGTTCAATAATACGTCGGAACTGAAAAGGCGGATTCGTAGTGAATTTAGAGACATCAGAAATGACACTTTTGTGCTTTCTCGAGTGCGAAACAATTTACGAAAACGTGCAAAGGCATGCGTGGCCGTAAATGGATCCCATTTTGAACACGTGTTGAGGTTAATGTAGGTCGGTAAGTGTAGATTTATTCAATCAGTGTAAATTTAATGTAATTTTTAATTGAACTGTACATAAAATTGTGATTAACTTTTTAAATACGCCAAAAGTACCTACCCAATCGTTTGGTTTATTTAAAAAAAAAATATTCAAATCATTTAGAATCAAAAGCCATTTCGAATCAAAACATTTAGACTCGTCACGCAAAACCTAAGGTAGGTATTTGTGCCTGTCCTAAGCCAGGAAAAGTATGAAGGGAAAGTTACATCACAGGTAATGTGTATTTGTGTTGCGTGGGTGGCAGGAGGGCCGGCGGTCGTTGTAGTGATTACGTCACTCATGCGCATATCCATGAATTTGCGGGCGTTGTGGGACAAAATCCGTTCTAAACCTTTTTAGGAAAACTTTTTTTTTTTACATCGTTCTGTTATTTTATGTTTAAGTCAAACTACCCATGGGTTAAGTAACAACGGTGTTTACCCTTACATCCGGTATAAAGATAAGAATTTTGAATCATACAGTTGTTTACAAAATATAATGATAAACGTATTTTAACAATTGCGGGTAGGTAAAAAACAAAGACCTCTAACATCTCAGAATTTTGACGTGCTAGGAAAAATAAAATAAAACTGTGTTTTTAATTACCATCCATAGACTACATAAATAATACATGTTTCATGTCATGGACAATTTTTTTTTTTTTTGGAAAATAGTTTTATTTACACAAAGTAATTCACCTGCCTGGGTTCGAACCCACGATCTACATCTCGTTAGTCGGGACCGATACCCCTGCTCTCGAAAATAAATAGATGTTCATCATCAAAATGACATGACATTTTGTTCCTTTGCAGGAAACTAAATAAACATTATTTAACACATTAACTGCCATGGTAAAAATCAGAAAAAGTCAAAAAATGTACTTAGTGTTATTTCACTTAATATAGATTTATTTATTCCATAACTACATTATTTATTCCAAAAACATTGCCGCCAGGCAGCAAAGACATGTTCAGATTTTGTATGTGTTGTCGATCATATAGTCCAACAAGGCCTGAACGGAATAAAAAGTGTTGGACACATACTCCGATATGGCTGCTAAATGCTCATCTGCAGGCTTAGCACGAGCATCGTTTGGTCGACTGAAGAGTAGACGACGGACGCAAAGTAGAGAGTCAAGTGCATTTTTTAGGAAATTCACTCCCGTGCTTAATTTGTCTCAGAAATCTTAGATAATTTCTAAAATTTTAATAATAAGTCTCGTCTATAAAGGCAACAACAAAAATTTTCTCAAAGTCTGAAAGTATCGTATATTGAAACAAAAAAAATCTTACAATTATATTTATCTTAACAATTTCCGTGGATTATGCCCTATTAACTAAATGTTGTAATAATACGTAGTACAAAACGCCCTCCTGAAAAATCATGATTTTGTAAATAAACGTAGGTACATAAATATACTTTGAGGCCGTCGATTAGAAAGTTTTCTATTGTCGCACATTGCGCTTACAAAGTCAAATAGTTTTCAATACCTAAAATTGTCAGTTTTCAGTGTTATTTTGACAGTTTGGGATAGAAAACTTTTTTCTAAAGCAGTCTACATAATAAAGGACCTAGAGAAGGGTCGTTGGAAAGGAAAGATAAAACAACAGATTATAGAAGGATTTCTACGGTGCGATGTCAAAAATGAAGAAAAGAAATGACACCATGTATAGAAAGAGCTGTGTTTATTCTTCGTAGAAATAGAAAGCGGCTATGCCTGCTGGTACCTACATGTAAAGTTTTATATAGTAGATTTAAGATTTTGTCACATAAGTAAATTTCATTCTTACATTTTGTATTTGAAGTGTCCATGAAAAGGATTTTATTATAACATAACAAATATTTTCACATTAAAGATCTAATTACGTTACATTAAAAAAGTGCGAACGCTATTAACACAACAGTATAGTCAGAGAAAAGTATTAACAGACTCAATTGTAACGCAGCGTCTACGTAGAATAGGCCACACACACTTATTTTGCTGAATGGAGTGGCCTGTTAGTCTAGTGGTTAGTGACCCTGACTGCTAAGACTGAGGTCGTGGGTTCGATTCCCATCCAGGACAAATCTTTTTGTGATGAGCACAATCATTTGTTCTGTGTCTGGGTGTAATTTATCTATATTATGTATGTATTTAGAAATATATAAGTATGTTTATCAGTTGTCTGGTTGCCATAGTACAGGCTCTGCCTAGTTTGGGATCAGATAACGTTGTGTTGGTTGTCCTAAAAAGATATTTATATATTTATTTAAACCATACAGATTTAATAAAAAAAACCATCAAGCTGTTTATTGTCCTTGCAATGCAGGACAAAGCACAATCACAAAGGTACTATGTTTCAATGATGCTCGATGTAAGCGTAGTATGTTCTTGCAAAGTTTTTTCTCATCATCTGTCAATTGAGTATTAAGTATTAAGTTTTGGGGCAATAGCTATAAGTACAATATCCACTCGGCATTTGTAATACGAAAAAGAGCCTTAAGGACAATGCTTCGCTTAAAACAGACGGATTCGTGCAGAAAACATTTCATTACACTTAATATTTTGACAGTGCCTTGCCTTTATATACTGGTGCTGCTAACCAGTTTTGTTAAAAACTTGCACAAATCTGAAACTGATGACCAACGACAAGTTAGAGTAAATACACGTAGGAAAGTCTTGCCTAACACAACACAACCGAAACTAAACGTGGTTCATCACAGTCCCAGGTACCAATTAGTATTTCTATACAACAAGCTTCCCTTAGAATTTAAAAGCATATATAGCGCAAACTTATTTAAAAACAAATTGAAGACATATTTATTGAGGAAGGGCTATTACAGTGTCGATGAGTACCTAGATGATAAGCGACAGCTTTAATTTTAGGATGTAATTTAATTTTTTTTTTCCTATTTGATGACATCGGAACTGATGCCACTCTAATGCCGATTAAGAAAATTTTTGACATCATTTATAATCTAAAATCTCTTGAAATCATATTTAAAACTGTTTGACATCTTATTTTAAAACTCATTGACATTTTATAATTATATTATTTTAAAAATGTTTTTGACATTGTACTTTAAAATTGTTATTGACATTGCACTTAAAATTTGTTTTTGACATTGTACTTTAAAATTGTTTTTGACATTGTACGTTAAAATTGTTTGACATCATAATTATATTATTTTTGAATTGTCTAGTAGTACGATATTTTAAAACTGATTCGACTTTATACTTGAAACTGTTAGGCACTATATTTAGATTTTTTTGGAATGTTAATTAATAACTTATAGGTCTTACTTATAATTTTATGTAAATTGCATGTATATTCAACACAATGTAAATTTTTCACGGATAAATAAAATGAAATGAATGAAATGAAATGAAATTATCATAATTCGAACATTTAAATTATTTGTAGTACCGAGAAAAAAAAAGCAGTAATAGACATATATTTAATATTACTGATGTAGCTGCCACCTGTAAAGCATGAGCACATCCATACGTTAGCTTAGCGGGCGCTCCACTGACGATCGTTTTTTTTTTTAATGACATCGTACAGGTCAACCTATGAGGCTGCTTAATCGGATTTGCCTGTGGCTACCTTAATAAATTAAGACCTCCAACCAGGGCTTAAAAACATAAAACTAGAGCGAATACTCGCTAAAGGCACCCTCTGACGTACGGACCTCGGCTTAGCGCATCGCGAGGGCAGCAAAGGACGGGCTGTTTTGAAATTATTATTATTCAAGGGTGAATTGAAAGCTACAGGCTCAGCGGCGCGGGCTGGCTCGAGCAAGGGTCGGGACCATCCAGAGTGTCACCCAAACGCATACAAAAAATTCATTCAAATCGGTCCAGCCGTTTAGGAGGAGTTCAGTGACACGTACAGTAGAATTATGTTAGTATAGATTACCCGAGAAATCAGCATTCAATAGCCGCGCGCAAGAATCGTGAATTTTATTAAGAGCTATGTAGAATTTCTCGCATTGATAGCTCAGTACTGTCAGCCAAATCAAATCCTTTATTATCCAACATTACATTGACACCGACCCTAAGACTCCTACATTCTGAAACACAATAAAAACTAGGAAGCACTTCTCAAGCTTGCCACCATGGAGCGAACTTGGCCGTGCTCCAAGGAACCGGCCCCCGAGAAGTGTCACAGGGGAGGGTTGTGGCATGGGCAGGGCGGGCCCCTGCCTACCGAGGACCAGGTGCTGCCCTCCTGCAGCAGGAGCTCGCTGCCTTCCAGAGTAGGTTTTCTACTCTAGAGGCCATTGTCCTGCACCTCCTGCTAGTGGCAAGCTGGCCATCTTCGGGCCAGCCAAAGGCGGCCTCCAATCAGCGGAAGACAGCCTCAGGCCAGTCCGAGGCAGCCTCAGTTTACCGTCGTCACGGCTGTCCCAATCAAAGTGTCGGGATAGACAAAAAGCTGGCCCAAGCAGGCACCCGCGGGGGCCCCAGCACAGGCGGTGAGAGGGTCACCAATGTCGCCCTCACCTGCTAAATCTCCTCCTGCCAACGCCAAAAGGCAAAAAGAAGAAGGCAGGCAAGGCCGAACGGGTGACCAAAAAGAAGGCAAGGCAGCAGCAGCGCAAGAAATAATGCGTCGCGGCCTGGCTCCACGACCCGAAGTCCACAGCTGTAGTTATAACACTACAGCCGGAAGCGGAGAAGACGGGGCGGGACCTACTGCGACGTGCTTGCCAAAGCAAAGGTGAACTTTCAGGAGCTCGGCATCCGACGGGCCCCCGGGTAAGGGTCACTTAGACTAGAGCCCGGATGCTGGACGTCCCGGGCGTGGCCAGCGGCCCAACCGCTGAAGCTCTGGCCGAAAGGCTCGGCGTCGTTAGACGCGGAAAAGGCCCAAGTGTCCAGGCCCACCAAGTGCGCTAACGTGCGCATCTTGGGCCTGGATGACTACGCGACGGAGACTGAGGTGGTGGCCGCAATCATTGGAACGGGGAAATGTTCTGACGAACAGGTGAGGGCAAGTACCATCCGTCCTGACAACACGGGGATGTGAGCCGTTACGGTGAGTTGCTATGTTTTGGCGGCCCAGAAAATAACCGGGGAGGGCCAAAGGCTCCTGGTACGCTGGGTTTCTGCGCAGGTCAAACTACTGGAACCCAGATCTGATGCACCTGACCCAGAGATGCTTCCGCTGCCAGATGGGCAACCACGTGAGGGTGAAGAGTACCTCAGAGATGGACCGCAGCGGTCACTGCTTCTGCTGTGGTGAGTCCGGTCACAAGGCCGACTCGTGTATAAATAATAAATGTATTGTACACAGAAAAACACTTAAAGTTAGACATAAACTAAACATGATTGTACAAGCAGAGATCAAAAAGAAGGTAGAAGTTATGCCGCACTGCCCCCAATCTGGGCAGCTGACTTGACGGCTGGCAGCATCGCTGTTCTGCGACAACCGCAGAGAGTAATGGCCGTCAGAGTCATCAGGGGATATCGCACGATCTTCCACGAGGTGGCCTGTGTACTGGCTGGATCCCCACCGTGGGACCTCGAGGCGAAAATACTCGCGTCACTGTATCGGTGGCGCGAAGAAGCGCAGAAGCAGGGCTAGTGACTGACGAAGCGACACATAGAACGCCGTCGGTTGCAGCCTCACGCAGCCCTGGTGGCAGGTTGGCTGGATAGGCTTTTACGCCCTACTGCCAGCCTCCCCACCATCAAGGCGGTCCAACCAGTACTACGGCGCTGGCGCAAGAGGAGGCACGGCTCTCTGTCGTTTCGGGCGACGCAGGTGCTCTCGGGGTATGGTAGCTTCGGGAAGTACCCGTGTCACATAAACAGGGAGCCGGACGCCCGGTGTCACCACTGTATTGACTGCTGGGAGGACACTTTGCAGCATACGCTGGCAGAATGTTCTGTTTGGCAGGAGCGGTGTCGTGCTCTTGTCTCAGGAGTAGGTAGTGGACCTGTCGCTGCCAGATGTCGTCGATGGTCGGAAGCGAGAAGTCCCGGGACACGGTGGGAAAGGGAGCGGAAGATATCTTCCGCTAACCCGGCCCGCAGCAAGTGCACTGGGCGTCGGTGGGGGATGGATAACGCCCTCTTCAAGCCCGCCTAAATGGGTTCAGGAGCAACGGATCTGGGGATATACGTCACCCCCTATTCCTTGGTACACGATATGGTGGCGCGTTGTGTCCCATGCGCACCTCTCTGTGATGTACGGAGGGAGACTTTATCACCTCAGTCCCTGTAGCGTAAGGAGGCCCACAGACGCGGATCGGCACCAGTTGGGGATCGCGGAAGATGAATTGATATCCAACGTAGGTGTCGTACGGAACATTGGGGTGGTTTTAGTCAGAAAGAGTCTGACAGACCCCTCCCCCCACCTCAGGGTCGAAGACATCCATGAGGATTTCTACCTCGAAATAAAAAAAGAAGGGGTTCACAAAGGCGTCGAGTCGACAATGAAGTACCTGGGACTTGTCCTCGATAGCCGGTGGAACTTCGTTAGGCACTTCCGACGTTTGAAGAAGAAAGAAAAAAACAGAAAGAAACTACGTTTATTTGCGGTAAATATGACGCAAAGAAAAACTGAATCCAACAAAAATATATGAAAAGCTGGGGAAAATATTCGTCAAATCCACGCAAAACGGCCATTGCTCAGCATAATACTGCGACTCTATGCGAGACAGAGCCCCGGCGCTAGATTTCGGCACCAGCTGGCACTGACGTGTGACGTCAAATCATGAGTAAAAAGAAGTAATAATACTTAATCCCATAATGGGATCTGGAGGCAAAGGTCCTTACGCATATGTGGGAGTGGGAGTGGCACGAGGAGTTGAAACATCGGGGCAAAACTCCGCTGCTGCAACAAATCGCAGCACGGCGAACAGAGCTCCGGTGTGATCTCATGGTGACAAGGCAGTTACGACCGTCGCAACTCAGTACTGGGCACGCCACAGTAACGGTAGTAAGTCCTCTGTTTGAGGAGTGGATAGAGAGGTGCCAAGCATGGGTACTTTAGGAGATTCCTGTTCAGGATAAGGCGGAACGTGAAGCTGAACAACCATCTTCATGGAGTCAACACGATTGTGATGTTTGTCCTGTCCTATAGAGAAAGTTATTCAGTAAGATGTTCTGTAGCACAAACTTATATATGTCCAGTTTTCTGATACAGTTGAAAATTACAATGATTAAATTACTCACTGTGTACTTATTTAGGTAATATGTAAGATGGTACGGGAGTAAATAACGCTCAATTTGATTTATCTAAAAATAGAAAGGTTTACATTTATTATGAAATTAAAATACTCAAATTAATTGTGATCAAATATTGACACATCGTGAATTCTGGCCTACTAACCTAAAAATAGAAAAATCGACAATTAAAGGTTTTTACTTCCAATATTTTAGTAGGTAGACACTGTATTACTTTACTTAGTTAAACTAGCTATTTTAGGAACTTTACTTCTTTTCCTTATTACTTTTATACAATGAAAAATAAATTACTTCACGAGCAGGCTTAAATTCTCTATCTCGAGTCTCCTGTCATTGTCATTCTTCGTGTGCAACGTCATGCTCATTAGGCGGCGTACACATACTCGTACATCAGGCTACATCTACAACATACAGTGTACAAAGCTTACATCTCCCACCCTCAAAAGTGCAAATTAGCTGGAGTTAATTTGAGTGATCAAACTGGGGAATGAGCTTTGTCACATGGTACAATCCCAAGCCCTTTTTATTCTTTCCAGTGTTGATTCTACATAGTGAATCTGATATAATTTCTTTGATCTCAAAAGGACCAATTCTAATTTCATCCATTTTAGATCTGTTTAACTTATTACAGTCCATTATGTAAACCATATCACCTTTTTGGAACTTGTAATCTATTCTGTTTTTGTCAAAAATGGCCTTGTTTAATTCATGTGATTTTTTTTGATCTGAGAAATGCTGTATTTCGGTGTTTTTCCAGTTCTCCAGGTTCCATTTGTTTTTTCTTAAGCTCCATTGGAAGTACATCGGTTGGTTCTTCACTTAACAGATACAGAAGCGAATAACCTGTCACTGTATGGTTTGTTGAGTTATAGGCTTTCACACAATCCATTGCCACGGTTGTCCAAGCTGTGTTTTTTCCTTTGCTATTCAGGGCACATCTAATCCTATTTGCCAGCGTCTGGTTCAACCTCTCATTATGACCATTTGAAAAAGAGCATCCACTGCTGTAAAAATTAAATTAACAGAGTGTTCCTTTAAATATTTTTCAAACTCTTTTGAATTCAGTGCTGGATATTGATCGGTGAGCAATATCTCCACATCATTATCCTTGATTACTTGATCTACCAGTTTTATAAAGTCCTTAGTCAGTTGTGTCTTGGAGCATGAAATGTATGCATAACGTGTGAAATGATCCAACAAGAAGTGTAGATACTTTTTTGAAGACCTGTTACCACCAAATCCTCCTACTGTGTCTATAGACATGATTTGGAAAGGTTTTTGTGCCGGTCCTAATTGTGACATGAGTCCATAATTTCTATTTAATCTTGATTTGTTTTTATACAAACTTCACATTGACGGCAAATCAATTTTATATTATCCAGTAGGTTTGGTGCTGTGTAGAAAGGTCTTATTTTTGACTCAATCTGATTTATTCCTATATGACAGAAATGCTCATGCACCTTTTTAATTAATCTCTTACTATAGTCTTCGGTCAAAATGGTTTTTTCCTTCTTGTTGTGCAATTTGTAATATATATACTATTTTCTCTAATAACACTATGTTTGTATTTTATGTTGGATTTTTGTTCTGGTCGTCCAATATCTCCTCAATCCTTACAGTATTTACGGTTTTCAAGTTATCTTCTTCGTTTTCGTGGCTTTCATACACAGAATTTCTGCTTAAGCAGTCTGCTTCTGTGTTGTTTCTTCCTGGGTTGTATTTTATTACAAAGTTGTGTTGTGATAGGTAATGAGTCATGTCTCCTATTATTCGAAATTATTTAAAAAAGTTTGTTGGATGGCCAAGTCGCGTTACTTGAGTTCAAAGATCAAAAACAGTAATAATGTCATTAAAACGACTTGGAATATTATAAATAGTGAAACAGGAAGGTCTAGTAAACGAAATAATGACTACAGCCTGTCTATCAATGACAACATAGTAAAATCAGACTCACAAGTCGCGGCGGCTTTTGAAAATTTCTTTTCAGATATTCCTGGTTCAACTACAAAATCCCTAAACTCATCACCTTCTGTTGCTGAGTCTTTGCTTATTGAAAATGTTAATGTTTGCGATTCGGAATTTCATTTTGAATATATTACTTGTAAAGATATAATTAAAACCTTCCACACTTTAAATGTAAAAAAGACTGCAGATCTGTGGGGTAATTCTGTAGAAGTCGCCAAGTCTATTATTGACATTGTAGCACCTACTTTAGCTCTTATATTTAATAATTGTATCGACTGTGGGGAGTTTCCTGACCTTATGAAGAATAGTAAAATAATACCTTTATTTAAATCTGGTAGTACATCAGACCCCTCTAATTATATACCTATTTCAGTACTACCTACCTTCAGTAAAATTTTTGAGAAATTAATTTTAGACCAATTGCAACGATTTTTTAATGAACATAAATTATTACATACCAAGCAGTTCGGTTTCCCAAGGGGTCGTTCAACTACCGATGCCGGTGTTGAACTCCTAGGGCATATTTATAATGCATGGGAAGATAAATGCGATGCTTTGGGCATCTTTTGTGATTTATCTAAAGCATTCGATTGCGTTCTTCATGAAACTTTAATCAGGAAACTCCCCCACTACGGGATCCGGAACAGCGCTCTGGATCTTCTTACTTCATATTTGAGTAATAGAATTCAGAGTGTCGATGTCAATGGAAAAAGGTCTCCCGGATCTATCGTAATAATGGGCGTCCCACAGGGCTCAATTCTTGGTCCTTTTTTGTTTCTTATTTATATTAATGACTTGCCTTACCTCATTAAAGATAATCATAATATAGTTTTGTTTGCGGATGACACCTCACTTTTGTTTAAACTTAAACGTCAGCAGCTGGTTACTGACGATGTTAATAGCGCGATCTCAAAAGTAGTTCACTGGTTCAATGTAAATAATTTGCTTCTTAATGAAAAAAAAACCAAATGTATTAAGTTTACGCTACCTCACGCCAGGCAAGTGAAAACGAATGTCTTGATAAAGGGCGAAGAATTGAATCCTGAAGATAGCACTGTATTCTTGGGCTTAACTTTGGATGCCAAGCTTCAGTGGGGCCCACATATTGATAAATTGTCGAAAAAGCTAAGCTCCGCTGCATATGCTGTTAGAAAAATTCGGAATTTAACTGACATAGAGACATCCCGTTTAGTGTACTTTGCCTATTTTCATAGTGTAATGTCGTACGGTATTCTGTTGTGGGGAAATGCCGCCGACATTCAGACTATCTTTGTCTTGCAAAAAAGGGCTATTCGATCAATTTATAAATTAAGCCCGAGATACACACTCAGAAGAGAGATATTTAAAGAAATTAATGTAATGACTGTGCCTTCACAGTATATTTTTGAAAATCTTTTATATGCCCATAAGAATATTAAATTGTTTAAAAAATACAGTGATATCCATAGTAAAAATACTAGGAACAAACACAAAGGCCCTAGGGGTATAAGCATAGTGAATTTGCCCTTGAAAGATATTGGCACGATACTTAAAGGATTTTTAGGTATCAACAAGATTATAAGATCCTGAAAGTTTCAGATCTCTAACCCATTTGGTTTTTGAAAAAGAAATAAAAAGAAAAATCTGACAAAATCAGAAAATAATAATTTTCTCAAGAACGCGTGAATAGATTGATTTTAATTTTGGATATGTTTTGGGGGCTGATAGTAGCTTCTAGAAAAAAAATTAAAACCTTTAACGGTTGATAAGAACCTAGAAAAAAAATTCACTGTTTTTTTAATTTCGATTTTTAACTATGATACGATTCTGGCACAATCATGAAACTATTTTTTTCGAATTCCCCATTTATTTTTCTATAGACTTACATGCTTTTAAGAATTTAAATAAAGGTACGCCATATTGCAAAAAAATAAAAACCATTTTTTGTGCAAATATTTACTTGACGTATTTTAAGCCTGCATCTTCATTTGTGTTGCTCGTTTATGTCTTTTATTCTTATTTGAAGTAGACATGTCTAAACCAATAGTTAAATCTTAAAATATCAGTGAATATCACCTAAAATATTATAAACATTGTACGCACGGCGACAAATAATAACTATGATACGATTCTGGGCACAATCATGAAACTATTTTTTTCGAATTCCCCATTCATTTTTCTATAGACTTACGTGCTTTTAAGATTTTAAATAAAGGTACGCCATATTGCAAAAAAATAAAAACCATTTTTGTGCAAATTTTTACTTCACGTATTTTAAGCCTGCATCTTTATTTGTGTTGCTCGTTTATGTCTTTTATTCTTATTTGAAGTAGACATGTCTACACCAATAGTTAAATCTTAAAATATCAGTGAATATCAACTAAAATATTATAAACATTGTACGCACGGCGACAAATCAAGCGATAGCAGCAAAGCTTGATGAAACAGGTAATCATACCATTCAATACGTAAAAGACTAGTCAAACATACGCGAAGCTCAAATTCAGTCTCGTCATATCAATAAGAAGGTTTATAGATGTTTTATTGAATATAAAAAAACGCTATTGGTCCCAAAAGCATATTGAGGCATATTTGTGAGTGGGCAAATGGTCTTAGAACAATTAGATGCTACTCTCACATTGCTGGTATTGTTTATTATTTGTCACACGAAACAACATAACATTTTAGTTGATATTCACTGATATTTTAAGATTTAACTATTGGTTTAGACATGTCTACTTTAAATAAGAATTAAAGACATAAACGAGCGACACAAATAAAGATGCAGGCTTAAAATACGTGAAGTAAATATTTGCACAAAATATGGTTTTTATTTTTTTGCAATATGGCGTACCTTTTTTTAAAATCTTAAAAGCATGTAAGTCTATAGAAAAATGAATGAGAAATTCGAAAAAAATAGTTTCATGATTGTGCCAGAATCGTATCATAGTTAAAAATCGAAATTAAAAAAACAGTGCAATTTTTTTCAAGGTTCTTATCAACCGTTAAAGGTGTTAATTTTTTTCCTAGAAGCTACTATCAGCCCCCAAAACATATCCAAAATTAAAATTAATCGATTCACGCGTTCTTGAGAAAAATATTTTTTCTGCTTTGTCAGATTTTTCTTTTTATTTCTTTTTCTCAAAAACCAAATGGGTTAGAGATTTGAAACTTTCAGGATCTTATTATCTTGTTGCTACCTAAAAATCCTTTAAGTATCGTTCCAATATCTTTCAAGGGCAAATTCACTATGCTTATACCCCTAGGGCCTTTGTTGTACCTTCAACAAGGCTCAAGAAAATAGGTGGCTCATTCAGATGTCAATGTATACGCTTTTATAATAAACTTCCAAGCCATGTTCAAGATCTAAGTCTCAATAAATTTAAATAATTCATTAAACGTAAGTTGTGCCAGAAAGCCTTTTACACTGTTAAAGATTATATTGAGGACAAAAAAGCTTGGGATTAAGCTGCTCCAATTTTTATTTTTAAATTATTATTGTACTGAATGATATTTTTTATTTTTATTATTAATTACTTTCCTTTTTTTTATTAATTATTTATTGGGAATATACACTTTGACATTTCGATTATTGGTTATACACTTTGACATTTTGATTATTGCTTATACACTTTGACATTTTGTCATTTTGATTATTGCTTATACACTTTGACATTTTGTGATTTTGATTATTGCTTATACACTTTGACAATTTGTCATTTTGATTATTGCTTATACACTTTGACATTTTGATTATTGCTTAACTGTGACATGAATATATACTCTGAAGAGTATACTATTATTATTATTTTAATAATTTTGAATGTGAGGACTATTTTCATTTTAATGATAATCTGGCAGTTTGAGTACTTAATGCGGCCTACCAAAATGTCCTTTCTTTGGTATTGTTCGTCGAATCGTTGTGCTCCTTATGTTCTGAGTTTAGCTGAAAGATTACTGACAAATGCGTGCATTGACAGGACAAGTCCACTCAATCTGTATGGTTCTTTCCTCAAAAGACCATTTCAGACACCTCCATGTACATGATCCTCAAATGAACAGACAGCGACTATCTCCTGATTTTATATACACATTGACATTGATGAATTTTACCTATACAATGACATTAATATTTACTTTTAATATTGTATTGTTTTAATTATTGTAAATGTGAAGATTAAGTGGGTGTTATTTTTTTTTCTCTAGGTTCCTTTTCTTCTCATTAATTTTTTATCACAGTCTGGCAGTTTGAGTAATTTATGCGACCTACACAAATGTCCTTTCTTTGGTATTGTTCGTCGAATCATTGACCTCCTTAAGTTCTGAGTTGAGCTGCATGGTTACTGACAAATGCGTGCACTGATTGGACAGGTCCACTCAATCTGTGTGGTTCTTTCCTTAAAAGACCACTTCAGACACCAATCCACATGGTCTTCACATGATCTAACCAAATTATGTCTGGACTTTAAAAGAGACTGTGACCTCTGAGTTTGTTTCGGCCTTTCTTCTCAGAGTAGTCAGATAGGAAACGCCGACCTCATCTAGTTTAAAAAAATATGATTGACGTGTAAAAGTGTTTGTACAAACCTACTTGCAAAAATAAAATCATTTATAATTTATCATTTATCCTAGTTCATCATCTGTTCTATTGTTTTATGTTTAGATTTTTTAGCGGCTTGTGGTCTGTATAAGTCGTGAATGATTTTCCTATTAGCCAGTGTTGCCAAAACTTTAAACTTTCTTTTATGGCTAAGCATTCTAAAAATATGGCTTTCTTCTTCTTTTGTGATTCATTCAACTTCTTTGAAAAGTATGCCACTGGTTTGATTTCTCCACATTTCTGTGTTTGTTTTGTATTGCACCAATTCCTTTTATACTTGCATCAGTGTATATAAAAGTTGTCGCTTCTCGGTCGAAAATAGCCAGAATTGGGGCAGAGCATAAATTATTTTTTATAGTTTGGAAAGCTTTTTCACAATCAGCTGACCAATCGAAATTTACGTTTTTCTAAGTAAATTGTGTATTGAGTCAATAGTTATTGCAGCATTAGGTATACATTTATTATAAAAATTTACTTTACCTAGAAATTTTCTTATTTGTTTCTTTTTTTGTGGTGCTGGAAATTCTGCTATAGATCTGAGGTTGTCTTTTAAAGGTGTTATTGTATTACCTTTTACTATATGTCCTAAGAATTTTACAGACTGTGCTGCAAATTTACATTTTGTTAATTTCAGACGGAATCCTTCTTCAGCAATTGCCTTCAGCAGTTTCGATAAATGGTCTGTATGTTCATTAAAAGTTTTTGAGAATAACATAATATCATCAATGTAGTTGATCACAAAAGGAGATGGCATTTTTTGGCATTACTAATTTTGAAAAGGTACAGAATTCAAAGTTATAAAAAAAAAACCGCATATTTTTTATGTATTTATAGCCAGATTAACTTTATTATTGACAATGGGGATATAATCTCGATAAATAAAAGTAACTTGATTTGATTAACACAGAGCGGAATAGTCTTCGTTTCTAAGTCCATGGATACAAGGCTTTTTGGCCTTGTCATACTGTTGTTGTTATTGAAAAATATACAAAATCAAATAAATTATTATTACATTAGTTTACATAATGTTTTGATTGTTAGTGCATAATTTATAAAATAAAATCACAAAAAAATCAAAATATGTATAGAGTTTCCGAGGACTTGATGTAAGCTAGCTAAGAAATCGAACGTATTTTTTGTTCAACATAATCGTTCCGATTTTATTTTTGTTGGCAACACTAACCCGTGGAATGAATGTTCTTAACTTTGATTATATACCTGTCTAGATGACACATTGGCCGTACCGAACGGCTCAAAAAAAGTCTACTAAATTTGGTAGACTCGCTTCTCACCGACGTCAGTGTCATTTGAATCACTTAGGGGTAATGTGCTCATGAAAAAATGTTAATTACGCTGGTTTGTGCTGTCAAACTGTGTCGCATTTATGTGGGAAAGCTATATTATAATACCAAGATCAGCTTTCATCGCTAAGTTTTGTTATTTAACCACATTTTATTAAAGAAAACATGCATTTTTAATTCGATACTTCGTAGGTTACTTTGTTTAGCCGGTGTTGCCAGTTTATTACTGGGGACATTTGGCGAAAATATGGGAAGCATATTATTACAAATATCATTACAACCTATGATTGTCTGCTGTGACCGAAATTCGATCAGGAGAATAAAAAATTATTATTTAAAAACTGACTGTATATATTTGATCTGAAAATGAGAAATTACGTTCATAAAATAAATGAAATCCTTGACGTCATGCACTAAATAGTATTGTTTTTAGTTCTTTCTAATATTTTGGGTTTTAGATTTCCTAAGGACACACAAGGTACAAACAAATAGCTGGAGAGATATTATAATAATACAATAAAACACTAATCTAAAAAATGATTATTTTATTTAACCTAATTTGTTTAACATTGATGTTATTAAATGATGGAAGAAAGGTAAAAAAATTGTAGCTGGCATCTCTAAACACGCACACTTTGACAGTTTGATTACAATAAGTACGAGAGCGCTACTCACACATAATCGCGAAACTGGGGACAGTTTATGCGCATCGTTTGTTTGCATTACTCTATCTAGACAGGTATATAATCAAAGGTTCTTAATAATATTATGTGCTTAGATTCCGATAAATGAGTCTAAAGTGTCCAGAGGGGTAATTGTGTAACTTGCTATCAGTAGGAATTGGTTTCATATTGATAGTTAAACAACATTCATTGAGTTATTTACGTTGCTGAGCCAACAATTTATTCAAACAAATAATGCAATGGTTAAGAAGTAATCTTCAATCCGATTCAGATTCTGGTAGATAGTGCGTTTCGAAATTAGGATGCTGAGTTTTCTTTGACTACTGGGTTTAATTTAAACGGACAGAGTACACTTAAACTGTCATTAGGTACATGATCAGCGGGTAAATCACTGAACCAAACAAACTTCACCAAGTAGTTATAATTTTTCAAGTCATTACAAATCATAATTAGCAATATATTATGCATACAATAAACATTTATGCGTTAAAATAGTAAAAGAGATAAAGGAACCTATTAAAGTACAAACATTAATGCTCTTAATCTCACTTTTACAAAAAATAAGATTTCTCTTTAACCCCATTGTTATTTTTAAATAAAAGCTCTTAATAATACCTATCAAACCATGCCACTTTTATTTCTGTAGAAACTAAAAAAGTTTAATGCCAGCGTTCTATGAACTTCTGCCATTCTCCTTTGACAGGTTATGTTTTTTTATAACATTACTCAGGATTCTTTGGAAAATTGCCGGAAATGTTTTCAGCCCAAAAGGAAGGCAAGTCCATTGATAATGACCTTCTTGTGTAACAAAACCTGTCTTTTCTCTGTCGCTGATCCTCAATGGTATAGACCAAAAAGCTGAATTAATATCAAGAGTAGTAAAATACTTACAGTTTATCGTTTTTACCATTAGATCTTCTATTAGAGGAAACGGCTGTGGCTGTGGGGTAATAATCTTATTAAGATCTCTAAAGTCGATACATAATCTTGACTTTTTTCCTTCATTCCGTTTGAATGCTAATGTTACTGGTGCTGCGAATGGACTATAAGATTCCTCAATTATTCATTGTTTAGCAATTGTCCACTTTGCTGCTCGATTTCTTCTTTATCATCTAAGGAGCATCTATATGGTCTTTTTGAGCAATATTTCTCTATTTGTAGGTCTATGAATGCTTCATAGTTTTTTACTTGGCCTACATCGTATTTATCTTTGGAAAATATGTGTTTGTAATGATTTAATAATGTACTAATTTTCATTCTTTGGTCATGTTCCAAGTCAGTAGTATCTATATCAAATTGATTCACATCTATGCCCTCATTGAAATTTATTTCGATATTAAATATATCCGAGTTAAACTCTCTGGTATTTATTTCTTGATTACCATATTTTTTGTCTTCAGTTGGGATGATGCATTTATTTGCACTTGGGTTGGCGTTTTCCTGCCGTTGGATGTTTAAATTCCCATCATGAGTCAATCCAAACCGCTTTATTGTATCCAGTCCCAAAAGCAAATCATGAGTGAAGTTTTATCCTTGCAAATAAACGCATTTATTTCCTTTTCAATATTCAGTATTATTATTCAGCATTTTTCCATTTAATGTTATTAAACCTGTTGTTTCCCCCCCCCCCCCACCAATTGTGTTGAATTTATTTTAAAGTAGTTTTTCTTTGAATTTGTTACTTTTATTAATTTGGAATTTATTAAGGTTATATTTGAGCCATGGTCATAAATACCTGTGCATTTCAGTATGTCATTCAATTTAACCTCAACTTCTATTAGTGGGGGAATATTTAGTTTTTTGTATCCTGAAATTCATCAATCTCCAACATGAAGTTTTTAGAGTGTTTTACACTGTCATTACTCTTCTTGTCTTCTTTGAACCAGTACATATCTTCAGAGTGAAATCTGTTTTTCTTTCCCATCTTGTAACATATTTGACAAGGTGTTTTTTTTTTACATTCCGCTTCTGTTTTAGTAGAGCTTTTTTCTCTGTGAAATGTGTTTGTACATTTTTATTCTGATTTTCATGCATCCGTAGGGCACTAAACGGAAGAGTAAGGTCTGTCATCTCTTGTCTATCTAGTTTATTTATAATATAGGTTGGCAATCCTGCGACAATTAAGTCAGTGAGAGTTCTGGTATCTATATCACAATTATATTCTAGTAACAGTCTCTGTTTTTTAATGCATATTCCAGCAGAGAGCCATTTAAATGTTTGAAACTAAGTGCATACATTACAGAGGACCAACTTTTATCTGCAAACGTGTCTAGAAAACTCACTTGCCATTTTTTCCACGGCGAGTTTAAACTGTATTTAATTAACATAGACTCATACTAGTCACTTTCTGAGTCATTCAAAAATAATCTCAAAGCACTAATTTTATCTGTATCATCATTTATATCAAATCTTGAATATTCACTTTCAAAACTTTGCAACCATTGTTTGGTATTAGTGATCTTGCTATCAAACTTCTTTAAAACAAATTTTTCATTTAATTTGCTTAAATTATGTTTTTTTTTTGTTGACATTGGATTTATCACTCAATTTCTCTAAAATTTGCAATAATTTTCCATCTATAATAGATTGGCTTGTAACTTGAGGCATTTCTTGTAATAAATAGTCATTAAACATCATATTTCCAGCATCATCTATGTATTGTTCTAAAACATCACTTGGCATGGAGATCCACACCTTTCTATTATGACCTCTTTTCTATAATGTTTTTTTTATTTTCAAAAATTTTGGTAACTTTGTCAATTGAAGGTGGTGTTTTGCTGCTTGGAAACATGGCGGTATGAGATATGTTACTCCATCCTCTTTTGTTATTGATTTTATAGTTATGATGTTATTCTTCGGATCTTCATCTGCTGCCAGCTCAACTTCAAATTGTAATTTTGCCATTATCTACTATTATCCAATCAAACTCTGACAATTGTCGATTTGTAATATGTAAGATGATACGGGAGTAAATAAGCTTAATTTGATTTATCTAAAAATAGAAAGGTTTACATTTATTATGAAATTAAAATACTCAAATTAATTGTGATCAAATATTGACACATCGTGAATTCTGGCCTACTAACCTAAAAATAGAAAAATCGACAATTAAAGCTTTTTACTTCCAATATTTTAGTAGGCACACTGTATTACTTTACTTAGTTAAACTAGCTATTTTAGGACCTTTACTTCTTTTTCTTATTACTTTTATACAATGAAAAATAAATTACTTCACAAGCAGGCTTAAATTCTCTATCTCGAGTCTCCTGTCATTGTCATTCTTCGTGTGCAACGTCATGCTCATTAGGCGGCGTACACATACTCGTACATCAGGCTACGTCCACAACATACAGTGTACAAAGCTTACATATATTTATTATGTACTAGCTACTGCCCGCGACTTCATCCGCGTGAAATTTCTTTTTCCTTCGACCCACCTAATCGCATCCCATTGTCTTCCCGCGCTATCTCTTAGCTTAGCGTTCTTTCTTACTTCATATTTTCCTAACGGCCCTAGCGTGATGCTTATTAGCTTATAGCCTACTTCAAGAATTTAATAAATCCAAAAATAATTGTCCAAGTGTTCTTAAATAAGTGTTCTTAAATTTTCTAATTTTCCGCGCAATTTTTTAATTTTTTTCTTTCATAAGAACCTTCTTCTGACAATAAAAAACACAACAAAAAAAAGTGAAATCGGTACAGCCGTTTACACGTGATGGCGTGACTAAGGGAAATTGGGATTAATTTTTATATAGGTATATAGATGTCTATAAGTATCTATTATACAGGATGTCTATGTAATTAGTATAGTAAATTGTGTCTATATTTTGCACCAGTGACAAGCCCATTTTTGTGTCCAAGTAATCACTGTCAATTCCAAGGTTACCTGGAAGAGATCGTAAAAAGCGATAAGGCTGCCCATAGTATTGTTTTAATTGTTAAATGCTTTTGTTGTTATCTATACTATAATATTATAAAGCTGAAGAGTTTGTTTGTTTGTTTGTTTGTATGTTTGTTTGATTGAACGCGCTAATCTCAGGAACTACTAGTCCGAATTGAAAAAATATTTTTGTGTTGGATAGCCTATTTATTGAGAAAGGTTATAAGCTATATAACATTACGCTGCAATTAAGAATAGCGTAGCAGAAATGAACAAGATGTTGCAAAAACGGGGAAAATCGCACAGGTAGGTGAGGCGACGTGGACGGGAAGGGTCGGGGGAACAAGAAATTTAACGCGGACGAAGTCGTGGGCAGAAGCTAGTAAGCATATATAAATAATTAAGACGGAAGGCAACAAGTCAAAATCCTTTAATTAATATCGCAACAAGCAGATTATTGTGAAAACGCAAACTGTAGCAGCACAAAAGTAAAGTTAGCAAGCAAAGCTATCATTTGTAATGGTAAAGTAGCGTCAACGTAGAATATTCGACAGGCATTCAGCTTGTTGTATGTTGCTTCATGTAGACGCTTAATATTCTTGCAAAGCTTCTTTTCGGCATCTGTGAAGTTATTAGAGATATTTAGAATTTTGTAAATATAAATGCAGAAGTTGACTACTTTGACGAAATAAGATCAAGTAATTAAGAAATACATAGAAATACCTGAACAATTTGAATTTAGAATAACTGCACATGAATCTTGAACATTTTTCAGAGATATGTAGAACTTCTCACAGTGAATGTTCAATGCGATGTGTACAATCATAGATTTTGCTGTCCAAATGGCTAATATCCCTGTCATCATACACGATGTTAACTGAAAAAGCGTAAGATCATTAAGCTCATAGTAACGAAATGATTGCGTAACAGACTTTAAGAATAACATTCCATTTTGTTTCTATTTGGATCAATAATGCGCTGTCATATTGATACATTCTCACAATAATAGTTAAGTTTTGTAATATAATATCACGCTTAGTTTCCCCGGAGAGTGGGACATAGTTATACGTAATCAAATTTCGCCCGTCAGTCCTATGTAACGAGGTGCAAGCTTATTGCTATCAATCGGGCTCAAATCCAGACTGCTACTGAGAAATTCCAGGAAGGAATTTTTCTCTAAATGTTACGAAGTCTATGCGTCTGTACATTAGCGAGGGGAGCGGGGATGGCGCGAGGGTGTCGACACAGGTAGCATCTCACACCACAATCACAAAGCCCTACCCAACTTCCAAGGCATTATGGTCATTCCGTATGGCCTATTCTCATCGTGGAATGCCAAACCACTGGGTTCTATGACTGCCAGCACCTTGGCGGTGACAAGAGTCCAACGATGGATGTCAAAAATGCTGGCGTGCCGTGCCAGCCAATCAGCGCTCTTGCTGCAAGCACGGCCATGGTATTCGTTGGTTGGTTGGAATGTAGAGTCACCGAACACCTGAAGCCATGAGCCCGACTCCCACTCTTCCACAGCCAGAAAGCGGGCAAGCTCAGCAGTATTGGTGGTCGTATTAATGTGATTATTCCGTACCAACCTGCAGAACGGCTCATCCCACTGTCTCTGGGAAGACAGAATCTTGGGCTGAACGGTATCCGGACAAACCACCTTTCAGGTATTCTTGGCATTGGTAAAAGCATTATGCAGTTTAATGTATACATTTAGAATATTAAAAAAATAGAAGTATCTGGGATATTGTTTATGTTCAACTATGTAATATGATGTCAAGCATTTAGTAATGATACTGATAGACAAAAACAGGTATAATTTGTTCACAATGTTCACCTGTATACAGTGTTTTAATATTGTGAATAGTCTTGATCGAAAATAACATTACATTAATCATTTTATTCAAGAGAAGGCGTAACTCATGTAGAGGTTGTCTGCATGAGACGACGGTTACGGTTGTATAGGCTGGTTGTAATAACTTTAGCACATTCGAACTGTCAAATTAATTTAGAATAAATTAGAGGAAAAACAATAGGTGAGAGATTGAGCTGACAAGCCAAAGCAAGAAGATATGAATATAATCCGTAGAACGACAACTAGGAATAATAAGCACTATATATTCTGTACAAACGTCTTTTATATATAGGGAGGCTTAAGCGCCAAAGTTCACCTAAATTTTCAACTCCGATAATTGGAAATTCGAAAATGTTCTTCCTAACATTTTTCATCCTAACAATCACAATTCCTAACTAGTCTGTCTCTAATGTTCATAATTCCGAAGCATTCAACTTCATATTGTCAGTAGCAATCTATTATATCTATTAATCTATTATACTTTTATTTGTTTTCCTATATTTTCTCAACATAACCATCTTTTACACTATTATTCAAAGTCATATCTTTTTTGTTTAGATTTATTTTTATCAACAAACAAACAAACTCTTCAGCTTTATAATATTAAGTACAGATTTAATCGAAAATCATTAGGTCTAAGGATTAATATATAAAAAACGTCATTATGGTTAACACCCCGACTCAGAGTACCCCAACTCAGATAGGTTGGGTTAGAAGGCTAAGGCGGGAGCGAAGCGGAGCGGAGCTCCCGCCTTAGCCTTCGTGGTTATTTTTTTTAACCACACAGAAATAGGAGCCCCGCCAAGCGAGGCTCCGTCGACCACCTATCTCAGCGCAGGTGGTAGACCAAATAAGTTGTATATCTTTTGAGTGGTATGTCAAACGATTTTAAATCAAAACTATGGAACTATAGATTTGAAAATATTATGGTAATTATGTTTAGGGCTAAAAGCGTTATGATAAAAAAGTAGGAGTTTAAATATATTTACATTAATGATATTATTAATTACAATTTTCGGATACATGAGTGTTATGAAAATCGCCGGTAGTACTACAAATAGTATGAATGAAACACTTGAGGATGAAAAATTTTAGGAAGAGTGATCATTCGGATTACAAATCATTAGGAAGAACAATTTCGGATAAAGAACTTTAGGTGAGCCAATATGGACCCGGCTTTAGCGCCTCTATAATACTTACATAATTGTGGCCACCTGGTGTATAATATTTCAAATAATTTATAAATATATCCATTTTAATGAGGTACTCATAAAATAACTCCGTAGTTTGAAAAACGATCTGGAAAACAATAGATTTCAGGTAATTTAATTAATAAATCCACTTACATCTTCATCATCATTTATCTAACCTCTTCCCAACTACTGAGTGAAGCTGTATAGCCAGCATATTATACGGTGTGACTGCCTATCTGACCTCCACAACCACTTTACCAAATTTGGCATTCAGGCTTACCCCCACTTGGTAAGGCCAGATTTAGATCTTTTTCAGTCGTTACGGGTCGTGACAATTTTGGGTTTCTCACGACCTGTCACGACTATCAAAGATCCACGAATAACGTACGGGGCCCATGGCTCAACGTGTTTATCGAGGCATGCAGGGTCTCTGTATGCAAAGATGGAACCCCATCCACGGAACAACCACAGCAAGCCTAGCCTAAACTGACCGTTCGACTTCCCACAAACCCCTCAAGTGGCCAGATCATACTAACCATTAATTGAAAAGAAATCTTGTAGATGTCAAAGCAATCCATTATTTTAACGTAAGCCTGAAACATTCTTTCACAGTAATCCTGTCTGTCAATTTCCTGAATATTTTTGTATTGAAGAACTTGAAGATTCCAAAGATCAACTTTGTCTTTCAGCAGTTGAATGAGTCTAATAGCATAAATGACGTTGGCATCAAAATATAACAAAATGGCACGACAAAACATGCTAAAAACCGATAATTCAAGTATCGTGCTAGAAAAAATTATGGCACTGACAAACAATCCCAAAAACAAGATAACAGTAGTCCAGTTCACGAAAATGAAGCGTTTAAACCTGGCTTTGTCATTGAAACATCTATGAATATCTTGTAATTTTAAAACGAAAACTACGTTTTCATTTGTGTTTGCAACACTTTGCTTCAAATTAATTAAGTATCCCACACTGAACAAAACAAATCTTAATATATTCATGATACGATACATCGCATTATCTAAATAAGCCCATGGTTTTATACTTGACCAGCCAGTTTCGTGTAATAAAATGGATAAATACAATAACGTGGCACACAATGTCACAAAATTCGATAGACGGCTGTTCGAAGTTATAAAATTATCCTTGATACAATATTTTGGACATAATTGAATAGTTTGAAATATATTAAGAGGTTGAACCATCGACTGCATATCTTTGTCAACGAAATTGTTTAATAAAATTTCAACACGATGACTTCTAAGATTTACTTTGCTTGTTCTCTTTATGGACAGCATTTTATGTAGACTTTATGAACACGAGTGATTCATTTTCATGTACCGTTCTCAGAAAGCTAATTCAATTGTTATCGGTGATTCTTGAGATATTGTAATCTAATTCCCATTTTACTTGTCACCTACTTTGATATAATTAATGACACCATGTTCAGAAATGTATTGTATGAATTATTCCTTTCCTTTTTAAGGTTCCGTTGCCAAATGGCAAAAAACGGAACCCTTATAGATTCGTCATGTCTGTCTGTCTGTCCGTCCGTATGTCACAGCAACTTTTTTCCGAAACTATAAGAGCTGTGCTGCTGAAACTTGGTAAATAAATGTATCCTGTGTACCGCATCAAGATTTTTCCCCTAAAATAGAAAAAAAAACATTTGGGGTTCCCCATACTTAGAACTGAAACTCAAAAATGTTTTTTCATCAAACCCATACGTGTGGGGTATCTATGAATGGGTCTTTAAAAATGGTGTTGAGGTTTCTACTATCATTTTTTTCTGAACCGAATAGTTTGCGCGAGAGACACTTCCAAAGTGGTAAAATATGTCCCCCGTAACTTCTAAAATAAGAGAATGATAAAACTAAAAAAATATATAATATGATGTACATAACCATGTAAACTTCCACCAAAAATTGGTTTGAACGAGATCTAGTGAGTAGTTTTTTTTTTAATACGTCATAAATCGTAAACCGCAATTTACCTTTCATTCAATCAACTTAAATATAAAAATTAAAAAAAAAAACATTTAAATTCATACACAAAAACCGAGAGTACCTACAGGTTTGTACGGAACCCTCGGTGTCCGACTCGCACTTGGCCTGTTTTTTTTTTTTACTTTAACACACGTACTAAGGGTACAAGCCAATGACATGGCAATGAAATTAAATATTTATTTATGTAATTAGATCTTTTAAGACACTTTCAGACGACAATATTTTGTTGGTCAAAATATAAAAACCGATGGCGCCGGAATTTTCTAGCTGACTGTTTCCTATGAAGAAATGCCAAAACAAACTCAGAGGTCATGTTGAATCATGGAATACCAGTAGAAGTGTGCAAGTTAGATAACGTTAGATTAATTTTTCAATAAGTTGTTGCTGGAAGAAACCATTTTGGTCTTATGTTGTTATAATAGTAACAGTAGAACGTTTACTGTAGAAGGAAGCATGTTACACTGATCCCAAGTAAGATGAGACAATAACAGAAAGATTATGCTTAGTTCAACAATACCTGAACAATGTGAAGTGAGAACATATGGTCAATAGAGACACTGGTTGAAATTATCGAAGCGTATGCTCAATGCAAATGGCAATGCCAAATTTATCGTAGCTATTTTTAGACGGTGGATGAAAACCACATTAAACGCTGTAAATCGGTGTACTGGTTATTTTCTGTGTATGACAGTTCTTATTTATGTGGCATGTAGTGAAAGTAAGAACGACAAAACTAAACTTTTATTTACTTGACTTGTCATTATTTAGTCAGTAAACTAGTTGTACATTTGCAAAACAAAGTCTTACTGAAGCAGAAGGACAAGAAATGTACTGGAAAGAGTATTAATATTCAATCTACACACTTATTACATTTTCATTCGTTATTGTCAGTATCAAAACGGTTATATCTACATATGTTCTGGACAATAGACTAAGAGAACTCAGAATAATAGCAACATACTTATTAAAAATAGCAAGGATAAAAACATTATTATTTCATTTACGCAAGTCATGACATTAGCAAATAAGTGAAATATCAAATAATTTACGTCAGGCCGTTGGTCCTGACTGCCTTTCGTAGATCTTGTACTGTCGTTACGGATCATCAGAAGGCCGAAAGTCTGAAAACCAGTCTTACCAAGGGGTATCGTATTACCCAGTAACTGGGTTGTGGAGTCAAATAGACAGTCGCTCTATGTAAAATGCAGATACTCAGCTGTATCTCGTTAGACTGGAAGACGACTCCAATATAGTTGGGAAAAGGCTGGCACATGGTGTTGATCAAATAACTGACGTGACATCTGGAGATCAATTCTCGTAATTTAAAACGTTCGAAATCACGTCGCAATCTTATTTGCGACATTTGATGTCAATACTTTATCAAAAATGTAGAGAAACTATTGGTATTTTTTTGACATCAGACTTAAAGTAAAATTCTTATTAAAATTACGGGAATTCCCTTCCTGCTTGATCTGTTCCACAAAACAACTGAACATCTATCGAGTAACAGACGCAATATTTTTTTTAGTAAATATTCTTTTATATGTAGTAATCTCGCAGGTCAACATGCAGCCTAGGAGGTTTTCGGCTGCTGAACCGGACTTGCCTGTTGTTACCTTAATAAATTAAGATCTCCAGACAGGGCTTAAAAACTAGAGCGCCTACTACTCATGGCATCCCATGTGAAGTACCGACCTCGGCTTAGGGCATCGCTGGTAGAGGGCAGTAAGGGACTGGCTGGATCAGAATGAAAGGATACGAACGTTTTTTTATTTGGCTTCTCGTAGATGAGTTTGAAAGAACATAACTACTTAGCTGGACTTTTCTGTGACTGCCTGAAGAGGACTCAAATCCTTTAGGGGGACTCAAATTACCTACGTATATTTATACAGGGTCGTCGCAAGAGAACTCGGTGGCGAGGTCAGTATGATGAACATTTGTGTGTCTGTATTGTGCTGGTGGCCCTACTGTTTTCCTGAAGAAGGGTTATGGGGTCATCAGGCTCGGTGAAAGGATATGCGCGCGTTGTCGCTCGTTATAAACCTACTCGTATAACAACAGTGGGCGCCAGCTAGGAGCGCGACGCGGTTGATTTTATTTTCGCGCGTGCAACTTTTTGTGTAGGCAAAAAAGATTAAGTAATAAAAATAAATGTACATGAAACACTTAATGTAATTAACGTATTTGAGTTGATAAGCATGAATCCTGTATCCATCCAAATAGCTTTCTAATTACCGCATTGTGCCTACTTGATATATTTTTTGAAGTTAAAATGGGTGTAAAAAGCTATCTATAAAAGATAGATATTTTCTATCAGGACTTAATTCTGTAGACCTGTAATAAAACTGGAATATTCCAACATATGCTGTTTTGTTACGTTTTTTATTCCAACATACACTGTTTTGTTTACGCATTGGTATCAGTCATGTAAGTAGTCAGCAAGTAGTTTCAGTGGCGTTCCCCTTATTCCTATAGTCTGTAATTTATTCAGAAGGACATAAACAGACACCGTTTCAAAGGCCTTGGCTAAATCAAGGAAGACTTCCAGGGTCTGGTTCCCTTTGTCAAGTTCTTTTGAAATTTAATCGGTCAAGCTATGTACTGCATTAGCTGTGCGTTGTCCTAAGATATATTATCATTCAATTCATCACAGGTTACTGAACTACTTACATGTCATTTGTTAAATATTTTTTGTTATACTTAAAATAGGTGTGTCATTTATTGTAAAGCAAAAATGTATGGCTAAGACTCTTTCGCTGTTCAATATAGGCCTAATGTTCAGGGTAAGTGGCATAAGACCAACGGCTTTCATATCAGAATATTTTCTTGTTTAAAACTTTTTAACCGACTTCAAAAAAAGAGGAGGTTATCAATTCGACTGTATTTTTTAATTAAATAAATAAAAATAAAAACTGTTTATTTTCAGACTACACAGTCCATAGCAGATGTTAGTGGCATAAATGTTATAAACTATGTTAGTACAATTTAAATAACACCTGAAATAATAATTTCTTCCCTAACCTGCACCTGTCACATGCAGGTCAGTGAAGCGACGCATGACCGCCGAGTTCATCCTGTCCGCTATCATTTTCAGGATTCCGTTACGGCTCCCCCTCATACTGTGCACGACAGACATGGTTTTTTTACGCATAATTGCATAGAAATCATCTACCTACATGAGCATCTGCAAATATGCCTGAAGCATTACAGTACCGTGGAAGCCGCACCAGCGTCCTGAAAATGTTATTGTGTTGGATTCGGAGCAGTGGTCTCGAACCTACCGATTTTTCGGTATTACTACTCTACCGATTTCTGTTCTACCGAAATACCGTAATATAATGAATATTCTACGATTTCACAGTACACATGGAAATGTCATTTACCGATTTTGTGTATAAATATACCGTTTTTAACTGGCAATTCTACCGATCTCGCTCTATGACGTTCGAGATCACTGATTCGGAGTGCATTATAGGCTCGCTTTGTGAACTTGGCCCATAGACCACCTGTGTAGAAATTTTGACAGTAGGCTTTAAATAACGTTAATTTTACCTCTACTGTACACCGACCTTCTCTACGCAGACGATCAAGTTCGACTTGCATCGTCAGCAGAACAGTTGCAAGACGTGGTGACTGTAATGGATGTAGCATTTAAGATGAAAGGGATTAATATAAATGTGAATAAGATGAAGGTCATGGTGTTTGAAAGAGAAGAGAACGTATCGGTGTGTGATGTGAAAATAAATGATAAGAGTGTGGAGCAAGTAAGTGAGTTCGTATATTTGGGGAGTTTGTTTACAAGGGATGGAAAGATTGATAAAGATGTGGAAAGAAGAGTGATTGCGGGAAATAAAGGAAATGGTGCTTTACATGCAATTGTGACCAACCAATAGATGTACGATAAAAAAAAGAAGCATGAAAGTAGAATAAATTTTGTAGAAATGCTTTCCTTGCGAAGCATGTGTGGTGTGACTGTAAATGATAGGCTGAGGAATGATGTGATAAGAGAACGGTGTGGTTTAAAAGAAGATGTAGTGACAAAAAATGAAAAAGTATGCTTAGATGGTTTGGTCATGTTGAGAGGATAAATGAGGGACGACACACAAAAGGTATTTACCAGGCAGATGTGAGGGGAAACACCGGGAGGGGACGCTCTAGGAGGACATATAGTGACCTTATTGGTGATGTTCTTCAGAAAGGTCAGGTGCATAGTACTCACAACCGGCGTGTGTGTATGACCAATTGTATGAACCATAAATAGACAAAAGGAGTGTGTAGAGATCGTACCAGGTGGCTTTCCGTGGTTTCTGCCTACCCCCATGGGAAAAGGTGTGATTGTATGTTAGTATTTTTTTTATGTTCATTACGTTATAACTTTTGACTGGGTGAACCGATTTTGATGATTCTGTTTTTATTTGAATTTTATGTCCATGGTATGGTCCATGTGAAAACCGTATAAGTCTTAAATTTGCATTAAGTATTTGCGTGACAAATGAACAAATAACGTGATTAGATTAGTGCGGATTATCTACTATAGCTAAAAATTTAAAAATAAAAAACTTTTTACAAAAAAAATAATAACCGACTTCCTTAAAAAAAAAAACGACTGGTTGCACTCCGGGAGTGCCGGCAGAAAAGAAAACTTGAATGAACTTGAAACGTTGTGCATTTTTGATATTTTGGAATGGTTATGGAATAATTTTGAACGAATTGCTTTAATTATATCAGTATAAAAGTACTATCATTTATGTGGTAGGATACAATATTTATTTATTGCGCTATCGTACACAAACATGACAATTTATATTACATTAAAAAGTTTATCTCTCAGAAAAATCACTCTCCGTCCGTCTTACGAATTTTCGATAAGGGTCACGTGTCCTGACGCGAGTTTAACATTTTTTACCCATTACAAAAAAAGTGCACAACGCCGCTAAAGAAGTTTTCACTTCAAAAAACACTAAGGAAGTCGGTTGTTATTTTTTTGTCAAAAGTTTTTTAGAGCTTCATTATTCAGTAACCTGGTTTTAGTTTTTTGTGCCTGGTCTACGAGTCTTAACCGAATCGTCCCCTTTAAGTTATCCATTCGTTACACCCAAGTATTTATACACATAATATACCTCATATACATTTATACAAAAATCTTAGAATCATGTACAATTATTTTGTCACTTATTGATTGTCAATACGTGTTCATGAAAATTTTGTAGCGTAAATTTGTTGAAGTTAATTATAAGGTTCACGATGAATCCTATATACTGGAAAATAAAGTCGAATAAAGATGTAAATAACAAGAAATCAATTATACGTAGTGTACGTATTTTTAGATATTATCATCTAGTAATATTTTTATGGTAAGGTGGACATACTGCTGACTCCGTATTACTGTTCCAACTACTCCTATGATTTTTATTAAATCCATTATTTGAATTGACAAAACTGTTCTTGTTGTGATACTTGGGACTCAGAAGTAGAATATGCTTCAAATTCAGAGGCAGAAGAATTCGTTGCATTTCTTTATTTATTTGGTCTTTAAATATGTTTAACACTTTTACTAGTTTCGTAATCAATATTTCTGAACAGAATCTCCATTTTGCTTTAAATAAAATGGAGGAATGTATGGTAATGAACATTAAATAACATATTTAAACATGAATAAAATGAAATGCTTCCAGATATAACGTAGTGAATATTAGGGTCTAAGTAAATAACATTTTTTTTAATGGAAATAAGTCATTACTTCCATAAACAATATTTAAGGAATCAATTTTTCTTCTATTAATTTTACATCAATTTTGTGGAAAAGCAAATAACAAGAGAATAATAGTATAGTGAGTAAGAAGTGACATTAACCGTAATAAAACACAAATATCTATGTCGAACAGGCCACAGGCACTCATCTTGTTGAATGACGCGCGATGCACCCGCAGGATGTTTTTACATAACTTCTTCTGATCATCTGTAATCATAAATAGTGGTGACCTGAGTTGCCGTGGTTAATAAAATAGGTACTACCAAACCCAATAACAAAAAAAAAAACTTCAAAATAATGAAAGAATTATAACCGTCACTAAATCTAAGAAAACAAATTCACCTGTAGAGTCTGATCCCAAAATGAGTACACAAGTATTCTGTGCATACTTAATGGCTCTATAGAACGCATCTATCTGCAGAATGAGCAAGAGTGGTAAGGCCCAGCATTTTAGTATCCAGAAAATATAAAATGTGGATATCAAAGGATTTTCCCGCTAGAAGTAATAAAAATAACAGATAATTATTATGTGCTATAGTGATAAACATCATATAAGTAACAAGTCTTTCAATATCTCCTCTATAAAGACTCCAGGTTTCTGCCGGGATTGAGTATTGGTAGATCGAAAGCTTTATAAACTCATATTTAACTTTGCAGTTTCAATCCACACATGACTGTAAAATTTTCCAAAGGCCTCATACCGCCTGTTGAAAGAAGCCACTGTTACACAGGTCTCTTCTCTGTATGAAACATTGGACCGTACCGTAAGAATATTAAAGTTCATATAGTAACGAAATGAATGTACTTGCATAGAGTAAGAAGAAAGAAAGGCAATATATTTATTTGCGGCAAACATGACACACCAACGACAAAAAAAAAGCAATATGAAAAAGCTGGGGAAATTTAAATGAAACGCCACAAAATTTTAAAATAGATACAAGTAATAGTCATAGTACACCTCACTCTTTATTCATGAATCCTGTTATTCCGTACGACATCTTTTTGTTAATTAAATCCCTTAAAAACACTAATAGTTCTGGTTATGATGACATCACTACATCGGCAATTAAATCTGTGGCACTCATTATAAGCCCAGTCCTTAGCCATATCATAAACTTATGTATAGAACATGGCGTTTTTCCAAGCAAACTTAAAAGATCTGTTGTTAAACCACTCTTTAAGAAAGACGATAAAGAAAACATTGCTTGTTATAGACCGGTATCTTTACTTCCCATTTTTTCCAAAATTATAGAGAAAATTATTTACAAAGCTATTAACTCCTACTTTGAAAAACATAATTTATTTACACAAGAGCAAAAAGGTTTCAGAAGAAATAAATCAATTAATATGGCTATACATGACCTTTTAAAACCTATATATTACAACATAGATAATCGAACTCCTACTGCTACATTGTACATGGACATGACTAAAGCGTTCGATTATGTAGATCATAAGACCCTTCTAGATAAATTAAATGCTTACGGAATTAGAGGCAATGTCCATAAATTATTAAAATCGTATTTAACTGACAGATACCAAAGGGTTGAAATAGACAGCATATGTCCACTGAGTAGAACAGTACAAAGCTATCACTCAAATTACATGAAAGTGCAATTCGGTGTACCTCAAGGTAGCGTACTAGGGCCGCTCCTTTTTCTAATTTATATCAATGACTTCCCTAAAGCCATAGAACATCCGATGATTCTCTTTGCCGATGATAGCACCGTCATCTTTACAGAAAAAGAATTAAATTCCTTAGAGTCCGCTATTAACACTACTCTTAAGCTAGTTATAGAATGGTTATTAAGAAACAATTTAGTGATTAACCTAAATAAAACAAAAATTGTCACATACCCACAAGAAATACAACACGCTTTGAATATAGAATATGATGGGACACATATTGAAGAAGTTAATAGTACTAAATTTCTGGGTATCTGGATTGATAATGATATGAAATGGCAAACACACATTGATACAATATGTAAAAAATTAAACCAATATTCGTATGCCTTGTATAAATTAGCTAAAGTAGTAGACCAATCAGCTGTACTGACAGCATACTATGCATATGTGGCATCAACCATTAAATATGGTTTAATATTCTGGGGAAACGCCACTAATACAGAGTACGTATTTAAAGCACAAAAGAAATGTGTGCGTGATATAGCCAATATTCATGTACCAGACTCATGTAAGCCTTTCTTTCAAAAGTTAAAAATTATGACTTTTACATCTATATATATTTATGAGGTAGCGATTTTTGTTAAAACGAACAAACATTTGTTTGCAAAACCGCAATCTGTTAGGAATTCTTTAAAAATTTCTTCGCTACCTCACAGAACTGCCCTTTTTGACAAGAGTTTTTTTAGTATGTCAACAAGAATATATAATAAACTACCAATTAAAATTTTGAAGACAGGAGATTTACAAGATTTTAAGAAAAAATTGCAAGTATTTTTATTAGATAAGGCTTACTATACTATGTCAGAATATCTAGATGATAACATTAGATAATTTAGTTGATAAAGTAGAACAGAGTTTAATAATTATAATTTAAGATTAATGTTTTTATGTACACTATACTTAAACCTAATATTTGTACGCTTTACTAGCAGGACATAGTGATACATTTATTAATACTAGTGATTGCCCATTGGTCGAAATTCGACCGTACTTCATTTGAATAGAAATACATTATTAAATGAAAAAATATAGATAATAATGAATATAAAAAAATAATATGGTTATATTTGACATTCTGTAACACTATAGACAAATTGTTGACGCTGTACTACTGTGGAGAGGGTTCGCTGGCGGGATGGTGATGGCCAGGACCAGGACGTAGGAGTAATGAGTAAAGAATACTTCTTCAGGTCTCTCTTTTTTATTTTCATAATACTTCTTAACTGCTGGATATGGAACAATATGGAATGAATTATCACAGAAAGCTCTGTTTTTATAGAATTTTCCCTATTATTTTTAATAGCTTCTGCCCGCGACTTCGTCCGCGTCAAATTTTCGCTCCCCTTCCCGTCGCGTCGAATTGCCTGCCAGTTTTCATTCATTTTTCGTTTGCTGCTCAACTCATTTTGACCGTAGCGTGATTTTATATAGCCTATAGCCTTTCTTTATAAATGGGCTACCCAACACAAAAAGAATTTTTCAATTCCAATCAGCAATTCCTGAGATTAGCGCGTTTAACCAAACAAACATACATACAAACAAACTCTTCAGCTTTATAATATTAGTATAGATTAATTATGACGGTTCCAAATGTCATAATTATAACCAGCCTATACAATCGTGAGGCATACAACCTCTACAGTTTGTACACGACACTAAGTTTTGTATGGGAAACTTACTAATGCCATACTTGACACTCCCCATAAAACCACAAAAAATATTTCATAAAAATCTAAACTAAATTCCTATCGTCGCTAATACAAATAATATTAAAGACAAATATTCTCGATATGATCATAGATTTTAAAAATGAAATAGGTTATATATCCATAAAATTAATTTATTACCTATAGTTATACTTGACATTCAGTATAGACACAAAATCAGGCTTACCAACTTAGGGGTTTTTCCAAATTTAGGGGGTACATAAGAGGATTGAGATTTTTTAGGGGCGTCCCATTTTTAGGGGTATTCTTAGGGATTTTTTGCCATCTTACATTTCTCATTCTGTTTTTGATTACAATAAAAGTATTAGCGACTTCTAGTACGGTTCCGCGATACTAAGAATGCAGAGTGAATGATTAACAAATGTCGCGTAATAAATATAGAGAAATATTACTACTGTGTGCCGGGTCTATGATTACTGAAAATTCGTTGGTTATTTTCATTATAATTTTTTTGCGGATTTTTCTAGTAATTGTGGCATGTTTAGGGGTTTTTAACTTAAGCTTTAGGGGTAAATATTTCTGGGTATTGGTAACACTGCACAAAATAATAAAGACAGATTTGGACTATAAACAAAAGAATTTCTATGCATGTGTGTATTAGATACACGGTAATGAACAGTAGTGTGTGTAACGTGTTATTTAGTAAAAATAATGTATTTTAAATCATAATTTTAAAAAATATTAGCATTCGTCACTTCTTCTCTGTATAAACTATAAGTGTGCGAAATTTCATACTCCTCCGTCCGCCCAATTTTCGTAAAAAGGGATCCAAAGTTTTCGCTTCACGTATTAATATATAGATTAAGCACCAACTTTGTTAACCTATGACCACAAATAAAAGACTTTGAGTTTGAGTTTGAAAAATATGCGTCACATCTGCGCAAAACGGCCATCGCTTAGCATTATTCTTCGACTCTATGCGAGACAGAGCCCCAGCGCTGGTTTTCAGGCCAAGTAACGATGTGGACTTCAGGCAGTCGGGCTACGCGGGCTGCAGCCCCCGGAAAATATAATTAAAATTTGAACAATGAATTCCAGCCTGTTGTTTAGGAGTACCGAATTTACACTTTAAGCAAAGTAAAAGAATATCTATCAGCGTCCAGATAATGTGCACAGCGTAGCAACAGTGTTTCGTAAAATAGATTCAGTCAAAATAGTTTCAGGAATGGATGATTTTGTCATGGTTTCAAATTCATTTTTTTTTTTTGTATTTTATTGACGTTAGATTGGCATAAATATTTTGCCATTTTGGTCCGGAGTTTGAGTTGCGTGTGTTATTTAGTTTAAATACAGTGCTGTTGTTAGTTATATCATATCTTGTGCGTATTGCGAATTTCATAATGGACAAAAACATCGAACAAAGAGTTTGTCTTAAATTTTGCATCGCCAATGGAATTTCGTGTTCGAAGTCACTGAAAATGTTACAGAAGGCTTACGGTGAATCAACTTTACTAAAAAATGTATGAGTAATAATATAATAATATATGTGTGTGTGCTTACTAAAAAATAGGCAGCAGCGTTCTCTAGGCATTTTACCACCATACTGCGATCGCCAACCCGCCTGCCAAGCGTAGCGATTATGGCAAAGCCCCCCAAATTGGGGGAGACCTAAGTCCAGCAGTGGACGTCTTACGGCTGAAACGACGACGACGATATGTGTGTGTGTGTGTGGTGATGCAGTAATATATGAGTTTATGAGTGGTTCAAAGCGTTTAAAAGTGTTCAAGATGTGTGATGATGATTCTTGGCGGAGTGGAACAAGGATTGAGTTCATTAAATCATGGACCAATTCCAGAAAGTGTTCAAAGCTCAAGATTAAAACTTTACTTTTTGTCCTAACTACTGGAATGATTTCGTAAATTTTTTGCACGTGGTCAGAAAGGATGACAAAGAATATATGGGTTTATTCATTGTTCTAATTTATACATCATTAATATATGCAGTATAAAACTTGTTTTAATCCTGAAAGTACGTGGAGCGAAAATATTTCTTTTAAACTTTCTTAATGTTATAATTTTTATATTTTAACAAAGACATAAGTACGTCATTCTCATTACTATATGGAAGTTAAGCTAATGTCTTTATTGGGTACATTTGTAAAAGTAAATAAACGTAGTATCGATGGCTCCAAAAAAAAAAACGCTATAGACACAATATATGTACATATGATTTTTTCGTCAAGGACTTACCGTATATTTAAGATTGTTTTTGCAGAATTGTATCACAACTTCAATATCAATCAAGCTATGACAAAGTGCCTCTATAATTCGATACAAGATCTGGAAGTTATAAATAAATATTTACAGTAGTTGTGACATCTATAGTTCTAGAAAGACTAACATTTGTTTTGAGTGGACTGCATGACATCTCCCGCTCTGGGCGGAGCGAGATGGCGTGTCAGACTTTTACTGACTAAAACCTTCCCATGTTTCTTCAATTGCCGAAGCTAGGGCCATGGTAATTCTTTCGAATAAATCCGTGACCCTAGCAGGCATTGGTCCTAGCGGACCCCTTCAAATTTTGATGACATCTCATTGAGGCGCGCGTGGAACACAACGCGCCGTCGACCCAGGCCTGGTCCTTACTGGGTGGCAAGCTAGCCATTTGCCACCCGCAAGCACGCGTCTACGGTGGCCGATTTCACTACGGACTTCCGACGCCCGGGGCGTCTCCTGCGGCGGCTAGGGCATGAAGGCGCAGAGATTGCCTCTCCATTTCGCTTCCTCCTTTGCAAGCATTACTGCATCACAGAAGGAGGTGATGGCTTTCCATGCCCGTTTGTTCCGTACCATGGTCTAGACCAGGGCCGGACGCGAGAGATCGCCGCCACCGATCACCTCCACGAGAACACGCCAATGCTTCGCCCAGGCAGGACAGACCTCCATCGTATGCTCCACCGTGTCTCCTAGGTGATCCACATAGTGGTGACATCCAGGCGTCTCCTCCCACCTTATCCTGAACAGGAACCTACCGAAGCAGCCGTGTCCGGTGAGGACCTGCGTAAGACAGAAGGTGAGGATGTCATGGCGCCTTTCCAGCCACGCCTTAAAGAGTGTTCCTATTGTGGCGTGCTCTGCATTGGGTTGCAAATATCGTGCTTGCCATGATGCCATGAGATATAGCCGGAGCTCTGTCCACCGTGCCGTGATTTCACGCGGCAGCCGAGTTACGTCCCAGCGTATTGCCTCCTCAGGCCAGTCCCACATTTGCGCGAGGATTTTTGCCACCAGATCTCATAGCGGCAATCGGACAGGAAAGCTCTCCGCCTCACAGGAGATCGCGCGGTATCCCCGAAATAGATGGATGATCATGACCCGCTGAGACGCGCTCAACCAGTGGGTTGGTCGCCACCTCAAAAAGCGCACCCATACCGGTGACTCGTAAAGGGCCGTGGACCGCACGCAGAAAGACCATCTAGAAACTAAATCCAAATAAAATGTTGGCAAAAATAATGAAACATACAATTGCAATACACAGGGTTTAACACGTCAAAATTGGAAAAAAAAATGTGAAATGTGTGTATGTGTGTGGAATGTGGTGAATGTGGTGTGTGTGGTGTCAGTCTAGATACATAATAGGTTTTTACCTATGAAAATGCCGTTTTGTATGAAAAAAATTAAACGAATTTTTTTCATGTATTTTTTATTTGTATTAATCGAAATAATCACCCATGCAATCAATGCATCTTTGCCAACGCAGTGGCAGTTTATTGATGCCCTTCTTAAAAAAATCAGCTGGACGGGAGGCAACAAATTTTTCAAAGGCATTTTGTACTGCCTCTCGGGTATTGAATTTTTTTCCCGCCAAGAAGTTATCCAAATTCTGAAAAAAGTAATAGTCTGTAGGCGCAAGGTCTGGTGAGTGGGACGGATGACGGAGAGCTTCTTACCCCAGTTCTTGCAACTTGGAGACCGTCTGCTGTGCAGTATGAGGTCGCGCGTTGTCGTGCAGGAGCAGCGGAGACGAGCGATTGACCAATGCTGGTTGGAGATGTGCCAGCTTCTCCATCATTGAGTTCAGTTCTTCACAGTACACATCTGCAGTAATGCTCACCCCGTTTGGTAAGAAGCTATGATGAATCACACCGGCGCAAGTCCACCAAACAGTGACCATCACTTTTCTAGGGGTAAGTTTTCGTTTAGGGCATTGTTTAGGTGCTGAACCAGGATCCAACCAACTTGCTGAGCGCTTGCGGTTATGAAACAGAATCCATTTTTCATCGCAGGTAACAATGCGGTTCAAAATTCCTTCATTTGTGTGTCTGTTGAGTAGTGCAAGGCACGTCTCGACGCGTACTTCGCGCTGGCGACCATTGAGTTCAAAACGTATCCATGATGACGAAAAAGATTGAAATGCGATGAAAATGTAACACTAATCAATAAAAAAATGACTACTTTTGGAAAAAGAATTCCATGTTTTTAAAATAAAATTAATTTTAAATTAGAATTCTTAGACAAACAAAATTTATTTTGATTTGAAATGGCCAGTACTGCAGAACGGCAATTTCATAGGTAAAGACCTATTATTATGATGATAAGTACAGTGGCTGCAATCGGAGGAAGTTACCTGCTTCCTTCGACTGCAGCTGTTTCTTGATTCCTAAAATATAAATTTTTTGCTTACTTGGTGTTGATAAATATTCACAATAATCTTTTAGCACTTTAAAATTTGGTCATAAGTCTTATACATTTTCGCAATCTTTCGTTTACAGCAACCATTCTTCTGTACCAGCATCAACTGAGTATTCCAGAGTACAACTTTATCAGTCAGAAAGTTAATAAGTCCGTTTGCGTAAATTAGATTTGTATCAAAAACCATTGTTATTAATATATAAAATACGACGGTCCACGGAGGTTTGAGGAATATTATGTAGAAATAGCATAAAAGGAAGAAATATGACCCAAAAATCGTAACGACGTGGATCCAAATTCTCTTTATTGATCGTTTGCTCCTTGTCTGTTCATTAAGAAATCGGTGCACTTCTTGAAAGTACAAAACAAACACAACGCTGTTTTTACTTTGAGCGATGTGGACTATGAAGTTCATGATGAATCCCATGCACCGAAAAACAAAGTCGAAGAAAGTTGCGAACATCCAAAAACTAATTACACTGTATCGTCTGAAATTATCGTCTAACAATATTTCCAGAAAACGATGATTAAACATTGTCAGGAATATTACAGTGGCAATTATTATTATGAATTTATTTAAACAATTATTAGGATATATAACATAGTTCTTAATATGATACTTAGGAGCCAGCACTAGTACTTGCATCAAATTCAGAGGTCGAAATATTCTCAAAACTTCTTCATCGATTTGGTTGCTTAAAACATTTGTACCACTTATTCCAATTTCATTGTCAATAATTGCATTTCGATTCTCCATTATGCGTATTCATTCAATGTAGGGTGAACTCCAAATTAAAGTAAATTCTTATTTTAATCCTGATAAGTTATTTAATCTTGATATGTTTGCTTACACATTCTTAATTTCTTCAATAATGTAATTGCTTATATTATTAACATGGAAATATGTAAGTGTGTCATTCTTATTACTTTATGGAAGTTAAACTTATGAGTTTATTAAGTAGACTAGTAAAAGTAAAAGTACGTAATATCAACGACTGCATAAAACACAGAGTAATCTGCACATTTTACTTATTTAAGTAATTCGTTTCAGAAGCTTTTGTATTATGGTAATGATGTTTGATCATGGTGAAATAGTTTCACTGATTTAGTTTACTTTTTTTACGACGTAGATAATGGCATCCATCACATTATAGTAAAGATATATATTGCAATAATTGGCCTTAACAATTTCTTTGATAATGCTTTATTAACTTATCATTATTTCAGTCCAAATACGACCATTGCGGGAAATAAGCCTCCCTCAGCTCCGCCACTTCGACCGGTTTGTTGCCTCCAGCGCTAACAAAATGTTTTAAAATAGAAAAATATGTCTTTGCTCTTCTTATGATTCATCGTCTGTCCAGCCTTTTTTCAACTGTGTCGGGTCGGCTTCCAGTCACAGAAAATGCAGAATTTTACATAGCTACTGCCTTTCTGACGCCCAAAACCTTATTCTCCAGTAAGACAGGTTATCACAGTTCAAGAGCTCTTCTGCAGAATTATACACGTAGAAAATTGTCCAAATCAAATAACAAAAACAAACAAGTGCGAGTCGGACACGCCCACCGAATGTTCTGTACAAATTTGTAGGTACTTATATTTTTAATTCTTCATCATAAAAAAAATCAAAAATCTCTTTAAGTTTGTGCCGATGAAGCCCTCTCATACGATACCCCACAAATCACGGTTAACTCATTTTTAAAATTGGACGCGCCGTTCCTCGCATAACGACGCAGTTTTTTTATGATTTCATTACATCGTCTAGTTTTCAAACTTTCCCCTATACTCGTAGTATAAGACGGTATTACTTACCAAATTTCATAGTTCTATGTCTACGGAATATACCCTTTATTCCCTTGATAGTGTCAAAATAGAGGTATTTTTGCGGCTTAAACAGCCGTATCATTTTTTTACGTTAACTTAGAAGTTTAATTTTTTCACAGCTTCAAGAACCATATAATTAAGTATACGTTGAAATTTCAACTCGATACCTCCACGCGTTCCCGAGATAAAGGGCCTTAACAGACAGACAGACGAATGGACAACAAAGTGATCCTACGAGGGTTCCGTTTCCCTTTTGAGGTACGGAACCTATAAAATGGTAGTCAGTTGGAGCAAAGTCTGGTGAGTACGGAAGAAGACATAGATTTATAACTGCAGCTCCTGTAGAGTTACAACGGGGTCCTGAGCAGGGCGAGGTCTTGTGTTATCATTGAGCAATATTCTTGAAGATCAATTCACGAGTCGAGATGTTTCACTGCCATTTTTGCCATCACTGTTTGAAGTTTGGCACAGTAAACATCTGCTGATATTGCTTGACCAAACTCAGGAAGCTGTGGCTTCAGAATATTGGCACTTCAGAGTCAGGACCAATAGTGAAAATGTTTGTTTGTACTGCTTCTTACTTTATTCTTCGAATAAACAAAGTTTTTACTGAAGATGGCAAAAAGTTACGCATTTCATTAATTATCATAAAAAAAAATCAGGATGACAGAAAATCAAGCTGCAGCAGCACCAAAGTAAAATCACCAAGTGAAGATATTATTCGGAGCAGTAAAGTAGAATGAACCGGGAACAGCTGATATGCATCTTGTCGAATCTCACTCGACGTAGGTAATTAATATTATTGCATAATCTCTTCTCTACGTTGAAATTTTTTCAGAAATGATTGGGTACGACTTAGATTTTAGTATTTTCATAAGTTTTTAACATTATCTCCAAACATAATCTAACTGAAACAAAACGTGTCATCAGACACTAGTCATTTTTACATTACAGCTTCAGTTATACTTCAATTCGATTCCCGTTAAGACTTTCTCAGTAGTAAGCCAGAGTCTGGATTTATGCCCGGTCGATGGCTTCCTTTTATATGGATCTTAAACATAACTGGCGAAATGTGCACGTACTATTGGTACCCTACTGCCTCACCCTTCGGAACAAGACAGGTGTGATGCTGTTTATATACTAAGATAATTATATATGTAATACCATTACAATTGACTATTAATAAAACTAGCTTTTGCCCGCGACTTCATTCGCGTCAAAATGTTTGCTCCCCTGACCCTTCCCGTCGCATCGAATCGACTGCCAGTTTTCGTAAATTTTTGTTGTTGCTGTAGTTGCTGCTCCGTTTCTTACTTTGAAGTCTGATGATAGCTTATACCCGTTCTCAATAAATAAGCTACCCAACACAAAAATATTTTTTCAGTACCTACACAAAAAACAGAACAGTAAATCCTAAGATTAGCGCGTTCAACCAAACAAACAAACAAACTCTTTATAATATTATATAGTATATATAGTATAGATTTAAGTTCCGTGTGGTACCGGACGTAAATATTGTATCCTCACATATTTTTCCATGGGTGTCGTAAAAGGCGACTAAGGGTCTTACTAGAAAATGGGCAGCAGCGTTGTCTATGCAATCATATTGCAATCCGCTTGCCAATTATAACGATAATGGCAAACCCCCCCCAAAAATGTAATGGTTAAAGTGGCGGTTCTTGGGGGAGGCCTATTTCCAGTGGACGTCTTTCGGTTGAAATTATGATAGTGAATGACCAGTACAATTTGAATTCAATATAAGTGAGCATGATTTTACAACATTTTTCATTGACATATAGAACTTCTCATAATGCAAGGTCAATGTGATTTGATAAGCAATCTTATTTATTTACTATTTTGTGAATCAAATTAATTTTTTAAACATGTTTTCTTTAGTAAATGTGTCTATACCAAAGGCGGCAATCAAATAAAGATAGTAGAAGATTTAAGTAGTTTATATTAAAATAAAACAATAATTTGATTAAGCCTATTAAGTTTATTGATGTCATTGTTTTCGGTCTAGTCTTTGGGCCAATCTCAATTCACTTATGTTCAGGGAACTACATAAAAATGAAGTCAATGAAAATAAAAATAAAATCTGTTTTTGAAAGTCATCATGTCATCGAGTTGAATAACATTGTTGACAAAGATGTGCAATCGATGTTTTTACCTTTAAATTTGTTGCAAAATATTCGGTTTTGCCCAAAATACCGCATAAAGAATAACTTAATATCTCCAAACAGCAGATTATCCAATTTGGTATCATTGTGTATTACAGTGTTATTCATTTTAACAATTATTTTCCACTTCAATTGCCACATAAAGAGATTGTTGTTATTAGTCAGTTGTATCTTAAACGTTGCATTTTATTGCGTCGAATTAATGATGAATTATACACACTGTGTTTTTTTACGAACAATAACGTCTTATTTACTATGAAATTTCAAGTTGTTCATCGAAATGTGAACAATAAAACCAGTTTCAAATTGTTCAGCATCGTTAACTGGTTTGTTGTTATCTGGTTTATTGTACTGTACGTTGGTTTTGCCACTATGAATTGGACTATTTTGGGAGTACCCACAGGTACAATGCTATGTACTTTAATTTGTTTGAGTCTTGACGCAGACATCATTTATGGTATCAGACTCATTCAGTTGTTAAATAATAAAGTTGATCTATGGAAAATTAAGGCGCTCCAATATCAAAGCATAGAGGAAAGAGATAGAATGGATCATAGTTAAATAATGTTTCAGAGTTACGTTAATATACTGGGTTGCTTTGACCTCTATAAGAATTCTTATCAACAAATGGTTAGTAAGAATAAGTCGTTAACTATTTGAGTATTGGTGGCTCAATTAATAGCACATACTCAATAACATATTAATCGCTTTTCAGGTCATTTTGCAAGTTATAATAGTAAGTTTTAACTATCTCGTGGACCCGACAGGTGGTACTTGATGATATAAAATGTAGTCGATTGGACGGTAATTTTCATGTAAGTATGTAGAAAATTCGATAGCCCCACCGAATAAACGTGCAAGAGTTCTTACACGATTTTTTTTTCATTTTTCGTTTCTTTTGCTTATCCCGCACCTACTAATATTTTATTTTCAATTTGGAAGCAAAATACTTCTATTATAATGGTGAACTTCTTTATTCTGGGGATTTAATCTACACTAATATTGTAAAGCTGAAGAGTTTGTTTGTTTGTTTGATTGAACGAGCTAATCTCAGGAAATACTGGTCCGAATTGAAAAATTATTTTTGTGTTGGGTAGCCTATATATCGAGGAAGGCTATAAGTTATATAACATTGCGCTACACCTAAGAGGAGCGGAGCAGTAATAAAACATGTTGCAAAAACGGGGAAAATCACACGGGTAGGCGATTCGACGCGACGGGAAGGGTCGGGGAAAAAGAAATTTAACGCGGACGAAGTCGCGGGCAGAAGCTAGTTAATTATAAAATTGTAGGAATAATAGTATAAGCTATTATTACAAGAGTTTTGAGTCGCCAAATATACAATAATAAACATGTTAAAACCTATTAAATAAATAAAAATTGATCTTATTAACTCTAATATGAATGTATACGATCTTTCCAATCATATAATAGCAGAACAATGTACTGTAAGCAAGCGTGTAAATATTATAGCTGGGTTCAAAAATTAACTTGATTTATGGAGAAAAAAACTTTTTAACAAAAAAAATTAATTTTAAATTTAGTTTCGGTTTAATTTTTGTTAAAAAGTTTTTATTTTATAATTTTTTGTGACTTTAATGTAATAATAATACTTGGCAAGGTATACCCTATCCAACAAAAAGAGAATTATCAAAATCGGACTACTCTGTATAAAGTTATGCGTGGTTATACATTACAATCAGTGAGTGAACAATCAATCATCCCCTGTTTTCCGACCCTTAGGGTTCGATTTAGTTTCCCAAATTTATATGGGACCACCTTGGGAGTTTCCAATAAAAAAAGAATTGTCACAATCGGACTACCATGTACAAAGTAATGCGTGATCATACATAAAAAAAAAAAAAAATATACGCGTCGAATTGATAACCTCCTCCTTTTTTTTCCGTTGGTTAATAATAGTGTAAAATTACAGTACATTTTATTCGTTGTGTATTAATACACGAATAAACGTGTAATTATATATTAATGTGACCTACTCAAGCAAATTTCACAAGAGCAAAAACGTTGAATGGCTTTTAATGAATTTCCTGAAACTTGTTAATGCTTTACAAAAAGTAAACATTCAAGTATTTTTTACCTATAATTCTATAATACATTATTTATACCTATTTACAATGAAATGAGCGTTATTGAAGTTTGAACGTTTTTATTTTTTCCTGAAAAGTTGTTAATTTTCTCTTACACGATTATTCGGTGGGGCCATCGAATTATCCTTACTTACGACTCGACCACTAATTTTTTGTTAATAAATTCTTCAAGATATTTGCTTCAAGGTCTATAACGAAACGAACGTAAAGATATGGATGGATATGCTGACGATATATCTGTGATGTGCTTTTGATCAAAGAAAAGTTACTTTTCAAGTGTAGACGTCTTAATTCCGGTTGCCTGTTTTTCTTTTTTGAAGATCTATGTACATCCACCTTAGCGCTAAGGTGAATATATACTTATAATCAGCTTATAATGTTCATACTGCTCAGACACGGGCCTCCTCTCCAGTGCGGGTTGACGGATGTCACATGTCTACAAATTTTTAATTCGAAGACATGCCTGTTTCCACATGATGTTTTCTTCACCGTTTTACAATTAATTACTTTGTGTTAATAATTTTATCTAAGGTAAAGGACCAATCTAGGTCACAACATGTAAGTCGCGGTTATTACCACTGGCTCATCAGTACTCTTAAGGTGAATGATGGTAATTCTGACATTTATAGGAATTTATATTGCTTATTTACTGCATATAAAAGTATTATGCTGTGGTATTTTTTTTTTTGTGGGTGGGAAATCATCAAATGACGGCTCCCGTTCTGGGTGGAGCGGAAAGGCATGTCAGACTTTTACAGACTAAAACCTACCCGTGTTCCTTCAGTTGCCCAAATGCCAGGGCCACGGTACCTTTTCGAACTGACCCTTGCCGCGACCCTGACTGTTATGCAGTGGTTGTTGATGTTCTGCTCTTTTTTACAGGAACAAATCGATTCATTGACGGTACTTGTATGCTTAAGCTTTTTGGTAATCAAATTATTGACGTATCAAATCGCATTGACCGTGAACTGCGAAAACTTCTACATGTCCATGAATAATGTTCAGGATTCATGTGCGCGTATCTTGAAGTCTAATAGTACAGGTACTCCTATAAATAGTGGTCTGTTGTAAAAGTATCGGTAGAAAATGTAATAAACTGGATCATAAACGTATGACATCCACAGGTGTCATTTTCAAGTGCCACTAAAGAATGTGGTTTGTTTATTTTAATACAAAAAATCGAGATTCTCAATTAAAATCCCCTTTAAGTTGTTTTCATCGGTATTGTAATTAATTTTATAACTTCGATTATTTATCAAATACAATTTGATTATTCATACAACATTGTTTTGAAAACGTAGTAACCAGAAACGTTGTAAACTTGTAAATACAGATGAGTGCGTTATTAATTATTTTATTGCGGAAGAATTTGACTTGAACAAGAAGGTTTCACTTTTATCAAATACTTTTGGAACAGATGTTATTATCGTTTTGATGCAGATTGTTTTTTTTTTATTAGAAGAGTCTTTTTATCCGAACTTTTGGAGGTATGAGGAACAGGGTGTAAAGTTCACTCAACCTCCGTAAAAGGGAGGATCCTCCAACCAGACGGGCATCGTGTCTCGTGGGCAACTGCCCGACGATTGATGTTTGGATGTTGTATATTATATATGTTAGTTGCGCGGTAAACTTTGCTTGCGCGATGCAGGATTTTGCGTGACGTCAGAGTGATGTGAAGCTTGCATATGGTGGTGTAGATGCCGTTACATACTTTAGCAGCAAGTTTACGTTCAAAACGAATGAAAATATTTGGTTTTAGTGTTATCTAATAATATCTTGAAGTAAATATTTCAGATGTGGAGAAGAGATTTTGCAGAAATATTCAACGCCTACATCGTGCTACATTCGAAAAGATGCATGCATGTCGGCTATTCTACGTTGATGCGGCGTATCTTTTAAATTTAGTAGGGTTACTAATTAAATATACTTTTGTATTGCTGCAGTTTACTTTTTTGTAATACTGACACTTATTAATTCCTAATTATGATTACGAATTATATGGATTCTTTTTATTTTTAAACCTCAACAAAAGATTAAAACATAACCATTATGTGTTGTTTGTTCTTAGTTATGTTGTTCAGTGTTTTCTGTTATACCGTTATTTCAAATTTTATTCCTGGAACCCAATTGAAGCAATAATATAATGTATGTATAGTCATGAGCATATATTATATATGTTACACAGCTCGGCAATAATATAAATGATTTCATGATTCATCCATTATGTGACTGTTTGTGGAAGAACTTTTTATTATGTATTTGTATTTTGGAGGATGGTGGTGGGAATATACAAGCGGCAGCACAAATAAGAGACATCGAAGAAACGCCAAAACTATCTGACGATACAAGCAACGCCAGTATATTGGATGCTGCATCGGCTTCAAAAATATGTATCCACAAATGATTAAATATATTTGAAAACAACAATTTTCACTAAAGATTCTGCCGACACTTACTTTTTTTCAGATTTCTGTTATTTGTTACGTCTGATGGCAGTTTTTATCAATAAATATTGTGTTGTTACAGTTTCCCCTTAATTAAAAAGTTTTTCGACAGTCAGGTTTTGATGTAGTTTATTCAATCATATAAATAAACTGTCAAAAAGCTTAGCTCTGCAGCATAAACCAAGCCATTAGAAAGATTTAGAGACAGCCCGTTTAGTTTACTTTAGTAGATTTTCCAGCGTATGTATTACTTAATTTGTGATTGCCGTGTCTCCAATTGGTTGATGATTCAATGAAGTTATCATCACGGTTATGTCAATTAGATGCAAACATCATTCACATTTGTGATGTTGTGAATAAAAGTCTTCATTAGAAATATGATTGATTCAATCCTTTTATTACAGAGTGTACGTAGATCATGTAAAGTTACTCATGCAAAAGACGACCTTATGTTGATAACAACAACATTATTGCTGTTGTAGTTGGCTAGCAACAAGACAACTTTAATCACATTAGAATGTACGAGCGTTGTAAAAATAAACTTTCAAATTAATTAGAATATGTTTTTTGTTTCGAATGACGGCAGGCGCGTGGCTTTTAACATGAAAGCGTGAAATAAACGTAATAATGTTAGTGTATTCGCTGTAATATTCAATACAGGGAGCTGGTAAGGCTCCTAATGCTACCAATTTGTTTTAATGTCATAAGAAACTCCTCCCTTTCAATGGAATATTTAAATCAATAATATAATGAACAGACTTTAATCAAACATTCAATGGTGCCGATTCCCTTGTTCACAAACTAAACTAAATTTAAGTTCAGTGCATCTCTTTCTTTGTATTTCATTAAGAAGAGGACAAAAGATAAATTTTAGATTAGTCCTGTCAAATTAATCAGCGCTTGACGTAAATTGACGTAATTTTAGTAGGCAAGTTTTTAATCTTGTCTAAACTTGTATGGAGTAGTGACAGGCGCTGATTAATTTGACAGGACTAAACTAAAATTTATCTTCTGTCCTTTCCATAATGAAATAGAAAGAAAAAGGTGCACTGAACTTAAATTTAGTTTAGTTTGTGAACAAGGGAATCGGTACCAATGTTAACTCCAACTACCCACACTGTCTTTAGTCATTCTCTTAATCCTTTGGATTTCACAATCTTATATTTGCCGCAGATAATTTCACACAAAATGGAAACTCTCAACAGGAATATGGATGATGAAATTGAAATAGGTGTTAAAACTGTATTAAATAACCAAATTGACAAAGAAGTTCAACAAATTTTGCCGCGTCTAAATTTGATGCAAATTCTACTGCTCAATCCGATATATCACATAAAAAACAATTATATCAATCCAAATAATTGTTTAAATAAGTACATATTGATAAGTGGTGTGGCTATTGCTAGATGACAATTTCAGGCAGATACAGCACAATTAAATTTCTATTGTTTGGTTCTATCTTCGACTTTATTTTTAAGTGCTTGGGATTAATCATGAACTTTATTATAAACTTCACTAAATCTAAGAAGAGCGTTTTAATTATTTTGAACTTACAAGATGTGCACAGACTTCTAAAAACCGGCCAAGTGCGAGTCCGACTCGCGCGCCGAGGGTTCCGTACAAACCTGCAGATATTCTCGGTTTAAAAATAAATGTTTTTTTTTTAATTTTTATATTACAGTTGATTGAATGTAAGGTAAATTGCGGTTTACGATTTATGACGTTTTAAAAAAAAACTACTCACTCGATCTCGTTCAAACCAATTTTCGGTGGTAGTTTACATGGTAATGTACATCATATATTTTTTTTAGTTTTATCATTCTCTTTCGTTCCGGGGGGGGGGGGGGACACTCATTTTACCACTTTGGAAGTGTCTCTCGCGCAAACTAATCAGTTTAGAAAAAAATGATATTAGAAACCTCATTACCATTTTTGACGACCTATTCATAGATACCCCACACGTATGGGTTTGATGAAAAAAAAACATTATTGAGTTTCAGTTCTATGTATGGGGAACCCCAAAATTTATTGTTTTTTTTTCTATTTTAGTGTGAAAATCTTAATGCGGTTCACAGAATACATCTACTTACCAAGTTTCAACAGCATAGCTCTTATAGTTTCTGAAAAAAGTGGCTGTGACACACGGACGGACGGACAGACAGACAGACAGACAGACAGACAGACATGACGAATCTATAAGGGTTCCGTTTTTTGCCATTTGGCAAAGGAACCCTAAAAATGAGGGTACTCTCAAACGTTTCATCATGAGAAGCTAAATAAGTGTCTGCTCAATCTTTGGATTTTATATCTTCGAAGTAATCTATAATAACTTAGTTTTCTCCAAGCCTCCGTGGAATGTAATATTTAACTTATTGACTTTGGCGACTCTAATTTACTTAATTCGGTTGATTAAGTTACTAACTGATATTGTTGTACAATGGAATATCCAGTTTTTACTGTTACGGGATTATAGTTGCAGTAAAATAGAGGTTTCAAGAATGTTTCAGGCTTAGGATTGCGCAATTGTATTATTAAACTCATCGGTTTTATACAACATACATACACTACCTCATCATAACAATGTTTTATTGCCAGATGATCAAAAAAAGTTGTGCAAAAATATCCTGCAGGTACACCGTGCGTCATTCAGCAGGATGAGTATATGTGGCCTGTTCTACATAGATGTTTGTCATCCGTTACGTCTGCTGGCACTTCTCACTCATTACGTTGTTATACTGTTACAGTTTGCTCTGCTGTAAAATTTATGACTGTAAATAAATAAATTTCAAACACACTCGTATTCATTTTATCAATCCAGTATTGATTTGAAGAACAATCCCGTCTACAATAGGAGTAAATTATATTATTAGAAAGATATTAAGATTTAATACAAGAATTGTAATTAATATGTTCTTGATTTTTTGACCGATAAGTAACAGAGATTGGAATTTCAGATAAGGTAGTAATGGAATCTACCTTACCGTTGTAACTACAGAAAAACATTTATGGGAAACTGTCCTAACCCTCTGGAGTAATTACAAACAGTAGTCACATATTTTGGAAAAATAGTAAAATCAGCTAGAAAAACGATAATTCTTACATTTTAGTGTTATATTGTCGATACTGTTAAGAGGGATGTGTGGTGTCACACAAATGGATAGAATAAAAAATGAGTAAGTACGTAAGAGGAAGTGTGAAAGTGGAACCAATAACTGAAAGTTGTGTGGGAATCGGTTATCATGATATGGTCACGTGATATGGAGGAATGAGGAAAATGTCGAGAGAAAAGTATTGAGTATGAATGTCGATGGCTTTAAGTGTATAAGGTGACCAAAGAAAAGATGGATGGACTGTGTGAGTTATGACATGGATAGAAAGGGGTGACTTCTGAGACGACGACTAATAGAGAAGTGTGGAAGAAAAAGACATGTTGCACCGACCCCAAATAAATTGGGATAAGGGCAGGAGAATTATTTTCGATACAGTCTCATATAAGAATCCAAAGATATTTTTGGACCAACTTAGGTTGGACTACAAGGAAAGTCCGAAATCGTATAAAACTTTTGTCATAATATCTACATTTCGTAGTGACCACGCCGGTACTCCCTTTCTTCTCCTAAAATTGTTTGTCCGAAAATCATTATCCATAACACGTTAACTATAAACGGCAGTAACCATAATATTCAAAAAGTCGAAATTTTGTTTTACATAATTATCTTTGCTTCTAAAACTATTCTGTCATAATATCAAAAACCTCCTAAAAATCCTATCCAATAAAAAAAATCCTATCCAATAATCCTATTAAATCTCCTAATTTTGCATGTTATAAAGTCATATGTCCTAAGTATTGTATTATATAAATTGTATTAAGCCGAATGTTCATTTATGATAAAATCTTTAGTAGTAAAAAAATGCTACAAGTTAGGTTTTAGTGACAGAAACGAATCGCTGTAAATCCGACTCCACGTAGTCTTGTCTGCCCTACCCCTAGAGTGTAATTTAAAATCGCGTAGGCGCGGACGGGCGAGGCGGCCCGCGAGCTGAGGAGCAGGTGGTTGTAACGCTCGCCGTCGCTGCCGGCCAGCAAGACGAAGCTGCGGTGGTGATCGTTAAACCGTCTGCGACGATAAGCTCGCGTGGGACCGCCTAAGCCCCGCAGTGCCGGAGCCGTGACAGAAACCATGCCTGCTGCATGATGCATGCTCGCTTGCATACTGCATGCTTGCTTGCATGCTGCTTGCCTGCTTGCATGCATGCTCGCTTGCATGCTGCATGCTTGCTTGCATGCTACATGATGCATGCTTGCTTGCATGCTCGATTGCATGTTGCTTGCGTGCATGCATGTTGCATGCATGGTGTATGTTTGTTTGTATGTTTCTTAGAGGTAAATAAAATCACTTGTTCACAATCACCTGTTTTATTGAGTGATATTGTATTTATTGAGTGATAATACATGCAGCGCCATGCCAGGCCTTGATAAATACCATAATGCTTTTGTATCTTTACTATTTATGTATTGTATCAGTTGAATTTGATAAAATAATGAAATTCTTAATGAACTCCGTAATACTTTGTTTTAAAAATATAATTAGGATAAATACACATAAATAATTTGAATTTAGAACTTATAACTTTTATGGAAAACAGTTTTAAGTCTTTTGTATGTTATTGATAGTAATATTTATGACAAACGGATTTAGGGCATATTATATTTAGGGATTTCAATTGTATGGCATGTGATATTATGTGTTATTTAGTTCGGGCAAGTTATCATTCGGACAAATGATGATTAGGACAAAACAAATTATGGCTCTTTAGATTATGGATAAAAAAGTTAGGTCACACAAAAGAGAACCCCTTGAGAGTGTCAAAATATAATACACGTGTTGTGCGAAATAAATAGCCGTATCTTTTTTACGTCAACTTAGAAGTTTGATTTTATCATAGACTCAAGGGACTAGGGAATACACATCTCTAAGAAATTTTATTTATACTCCTCTTGCCTGGGTCTCGGCGTGTCGATGAGGCGTGGTCGGTTCTCTATTGTGTGACCTAACTTTTCATTTCAATCATAATATCATATTTCAAGTGCTTACAGGGAAAATCTGAAAGTATTCATTTGTAATTACATCATAAAAAAATGTATAGTCTCTATTCAAAGTACATTATCGATCATTGAGGTTAAGCAACAGTATGCGCGGTTATAATTGCATGGGTGACTTCACGACGTGAAATCTTTTTGTAGATTTGACTCATTTGTAAAGAAGAGATAATCGTATATTTTCATCATATTAAATCATAAAAACAGGGTCTTGTGCAAGGAATGGGGATTTTGAAGTGTGTAAACAAATTGGTACGCAACCCTCGAACTGGGCAGGTAAGTCCCCTCCTCTTCCTCTTTGAGGAGTGGATAGAGAGGTGTCACGGCGTCCTCACCCTCCGCCAGACACAGGTTCTCACCGGGCATGGGTGCTTAGGTGGGTTCCTGTTCATGATAAAGCGGGAGGATACGCCCGGGTGTTTCCATTGAGAAGATCGTCTAGAGGACACGCATACGGTGGAAGTTTTCCCTGCCTGGGCGGTGCACCGCCGTGTCCTCGTGGAGGCGATCGGCTGCGGCGACCTATCGCGTCCACCCCTGGTGCGAGCCATGGTACGGAGTGAGAGGGCATGGGAAGCCGTCACCTCCTTCTGCGAAGCAGTAATACTCGCGAAGGAGAAGGCGGGGCGCGTGAGGGAGTGGCAGTCTCTGCGCCCTCACGTCCCTAGCCGCCGCAAGAGGAGATGCCCCGGGTGTCGGGAGTCCATAGCGGACTCCCGGCCACCGTAGGTACGAGCTTGCGGGCGGCGAGCAATGGGTAGCTCGCCGCCCGGTAAGGACCAAGCTCGGGTCGACGGATGTAATGTTCCACGCGCGCCTCATGAGATGTCAGCAAAACTGAAGGGGTCTGATAGGACCGATGCCTGCCAGGGTCGCGAGATTGTTCGAAAGAGATACCGTGACCCTGGCGTATGGGCAACTGAAGGAACACGGGTGGGTTTTAGTCAGTAAAAGTCTGACATGCCCTCCCGCTCCGCTCAGAACGGGAGAAGTCATTTAATGATTTCCCATCCAAAAAAAATACCCTCGAACCCTCGTGGGCGAGTCCAACTCGCACTTTTCCGTTTTTTGCTCTTTTTCTGTTTAATGTAATCTATCCTGGGACATTTAGTATGATTTAACATGATAGATCCTTACCTGGCACGATACAAAACCACTGCTCCAACTGCACGCGTAGCATGACCACCGTAGAAAAGGGTTTTATCGACGGAAGAATAGATAAAGTAACGTTTCGGGTACACAGTACCACGGCAGCAAAGTAGAAAGAGTCAACTACACTTTTTATAAAATTTACTCTTCGATATGATTCGACTCAGAATTATATTTAACCGACTTCAAAAAAAGGAGGAAGTTCTCAATTCGACTGTATTTTCTTTATGTTTGTTACCTCATAACTATCGACTAGGTGAACAGATTTTGCCACACAAACTAAATGGTCACCCATCCAAAGGCTGATCTTGAAAAGTATAGCTTAACCTAGCGAACCTGCGACACAAGGCAAAACAAAAATTACATGGTCACCCATCCAAAGGCTGACCTTGCGAAGCACAGCTTAACCTTGCGAACCTGCGATAAAACGCCACACATAAAGTAAATGGTCACCCATCCAAAGGCTGACCTTGAGAAGTGTAGCTTAACCTAGCAAACCTGCGATACAAGGCAAAACAAAAACTACATGGTCACCCATCCTTTGGAAAACAAAATCGAACCGTAAGGGTTGAAAAACAGGGGATGTTTGATTGTTCACTCACTGATTGTAATGTTTTACTACGCATAACTTTATACAGAGTAGTCCTATTTTGATAATTCTTTTTTTATTGGATAGCGTATACCTTGTCAAGTATTATTAGTACATTAAAGCCACAAAAAATTATAAAATAAAAAAAATTTAACAAAAAATTGAACCGCCGAAAAAACTGAAAAGCAAATAATAATAAACCTTAAAACTTTGAGTCGACGCGGTGGCACTCAAAAGTGATCTTTGTTCATTGATTTTGCAGCGCCGACTCAAAATTTTAAGGTTTATAATTTTTTGCTTTTCAGTTTTTTCGGCGGTTCAATTATGGTTAAAACGTTTTTGAATAATACTATAATCCTGCAGTACATGAAGAGTATGAGTTCTTTTGACATAACATTCGTAAAGCAATAACCTGAGCAAGTGGACTTCAAAATAAATGCGCAAGTATCTTGAACACTTCGTACGACTTGGTAGAATTTCTCGCATTGGTGGATCAATAATATTTGCCACATCAAATCCTTTATCGTCCAAGATAAAACGGACGCCAATAGGAAAATTGTATGATTCTGTAATAAAATAAACGTTAGAAATAAATATGTTAACCAACTGATAAAAAAGCAAACATAACAGCACCACAATGATGACAAATAACAACCCACCAAATGTCCGCTCGGGGCGGGGCAAGAGGGCGTGTCAAACGTTTACCAAATAAAACCAACCCGTGTTCCTTCAGTAGCCCGCTTTCAAGTTCTCTGAATGATGCATGTTTTTATCTAAACTTTAAAAGAACAACGCGGTCACATTGACACAACCTAAAACCTACTTCAATTACTCGACCGCAGCATCAATTTTATCCGCCAGTGTAGCTAATTTACGGTTAAGTAATTTCTTATTAAAATTATTTTAGGGTTAGCCAACAATATAATATTACTAACATAAAGGAGTTTAAGAACAATCACAAATAGCGCGTATGTTTCTAGACTGACGTAGCCTATAGAATAATCAGTAATACTCACCATGTTCCTCGTCATTATCCCGTATTTTAACATTTCAATTGCCAATTGGGTGTAACTCAAACAGTGCAGAACTACATCGAAAAGGTGATATAGTATCTAGAAGGTGTCAAAGTTCAATAATATCAAAATCGAAAAAAAAAAAACAAATGTTGTGAATTGTTTCTTGACTGTTGAAAAATTTAATGTTATACCGTCTATCTTTCAATTTCCTATTAAAATAAATTACTTACTCTTACGATGTATTAACAATGAAGGAACAGAAGGAACATTGAGGTGCATCTTGCCGGATTCAGTATATGATTCTGAATTCACGGGGGCAAAACCATGTACCGAATGTAAATAGCGTTTTGCAGTTCGTACCTTTTGACCGGGGATATATGTAGGTCTAAAGCTTTTCTGATTTTGATTTGATTTCTGTACAATCCCTGCATTTTAATTTGAAGGATTTTTTTACCCTATGGTCTAGAATCACGTACTAAATCTATGGTAATAGTTTGCATCTCAATATTCCTGCCACTCTAAATAGTAAGTACTTACGAATTGCTGACAAGTAAATTTGTGGATATTATAACGCTCTAGTATTTCAATGTAAGCCCGAAAGAGTTTTTTGAGAAATTTCGCTCGGTGTGTATCTTGCAACTCTCGAGCATTTAAAACTTGAATATTCCGTAGAACAACTTTATTTTCCAACAATTTAAGAAATCGCATGGCATAAACAATATTAAAATCAAAAACAACCAAAAGGAACCAAAAATAAATAGATGAGAAAGGCATATTTATTTGAACGTATAAAGAAGTAAAAGCAATGACGATGTAACCCAGAGCCGTGAATCCATGAATCCAATTAAAAATAATGAAGTGGTTTACATTGGTAATATTGTTGAGAAATCTGTGTACTTTTTGGAAAGAAAGGATAAACTGGACATTATTTTTGGTCCGAATTATTCCGATAGTGAAATTCACAGCAAAACCGAAACAATAAAAGGAACAGTTAATGTATAACAAAAAATACACGAAATTTGGAAAAACAAGAATTTTCGTGTTCTCTATTGAGGTGGAGCGAATGTACATAAACATAAATCCTAGTGTTACAATCATCGATATACAATTAGAAGTGAGGCTATTTGTAGTTATACAATCATTTTTGATGCGATACTTAGGACAGAACATGATATACTGCATCAGATTTAAAGGCCACAGCATTGACTGCACATCTTTATCCACCGTGTTGCTCGATATAAAATTTAGAGAATACCTTCTTTCAATATTTCGAAATCCGTTCATTTTTAATAGACCATCATAAAGAGTCCTCTTCGACACTTCTGATCCGTTAATCAATAACACTTATTTCATTATGTTTTCAGTACTGAACTATATAATGTATTAGATAATTTAATTCATTTGAATTTGGCTTTTAAACACAATTATATAACTTTGTGTTATATACAGGGTGCGTGCACATAAAGAACAATTGATTAAGTCTTCTACATATTTTGATTAAATATCATCGTTCACTCTCAGACAACGCATAGCCTTAACTGCTGGACCTAATTATTTCGGAGTATGAACCATAGTTCCGTATAGTGTAGATGAGCAATGAAGATGGATTTTTATCATCATGATCATCAATATTTCGGCTTGCCCCAAATTAGGTTACCATAAACGTCACGATTGGCAGGCGGGTTGGCGATCGCAGTATGGTGGAAAACTGCACAGAGAAGGCTGCTGCCACTTCTCTAAAAAGTCCCTTAGTCGCATTTTAAGACCACGCGTCCATGTGGCATCCTCTAATGCTAATTTTAAGAAACTTTCTTATTCCGATATAAGCCTTGCTTAACTTGTCGTGTTTAAAATTCCCTTGGTTTTAATTCCATCTTTATAAATTTTAACACGCTTTTATTAGGTCGACCTGTGTGTAACTATGTAATGGAATCTAAGGTAACTAATTTAACTATCTTCCAAGGATCGTAGCGTCATGAAAATTGGCAGCTGTATGTAGTTTTGATGACAATATAATAATATGGTGCTGTCGAACTGATCTGATGATGGAACTGGAAGATATGAACTGAAACTTCATGATGGAACATCGTATCATAGCTGTGTTTGGACTTGTTAGAAAAGTCTTGTAATGAACTTTGACCACGATTAGGTTTCAAGGTCTGATGATAAAGCCGGAAGATAGGCACTGGCACTCCATGATGGAATATCGTATCATAGCCGTGTTTGGATTTGTTAGAAAGGTCTTGTAATGAACTTTGACCACGATTAAGTTTTTGGTTTTTACGTGCATTTATAAAAGCGTGTTTTTCTAGTGTTTCTTAAGCTATAAATTTATTATAACTCTCAATTAATGTCGAGTAAGTATCGCGTAAGTATATTGAAATCAAAAATACCGTAAGATAGCACGCATACACAGAAATTAAAAGTCTTATGCATTAACAGGTGGAAACTATAGCCACACATCTAATTCTAAGAATAAAATGTTTTAAACTGGATTCATCGTTGACAAATCTGTAGACTTTTGAAAATAAGAACAAAGTGGAAAAAAATATTTTTGGAATCTTTCATTCCGATCACGAAGCCCATCACAAAACCGAAATACTATAGTAGATCATCATCAGCAGCTTATAACGATCCCACTGCTGGGACACAGGCCTCCTCTCAGTGACAGGGAGAATAGTAGAAATTCTAGATTCAGCAGTTTAAATAATCACAAAGAAATAAGTAACTGAAGACTGGATTTTAATACACTTAGCATATTAAAATCCAGTCTTCAGCAATGGACTACCTTACATAGGCAAGCATCGGGTTTATAAGAACCATCTTAAGTCATGGAACTATGTTTCGAATGGCACACTTTAATGTGATCAAGACGCCAGCGTACATTTGGAATACCCAAGATATCCCAGATGCGACGCCATCCCATAGATAGACAAAGAATATATAAAATAGAAGAAGAGATAGAAATATCAGATGTAGTATGTCTTCAAAACGAAACACAGCAACACTGCTTTGCAACTATAGGAATACTTTAACTAGAAAACAGAACTGAATTCTGAAATTCCCTTCAATATCCTTCTTTATATTAGCCAGCATGTTTATAATATGACACTCAGTTATACGGGAATTGAAACCGGAACTTCAAAATTTTAGAAATACTAGGAAAAAGACTAAGTAATTCCGACTTACCACAAAATCAGTTTATTTCAATAAACATGAATCACAAAAATACAAACTGTAGTAAAACAATAGTATAGTTAGTTAGAAAGTACATAAGATTTAATTGGAACGCAGCGTCTACGTAGAACAGGCCACACATACGTATCTTGCAAAATGATGCTCGATGCAAGCGCAGTACGTTCTTGCACAGCTGTTTCTCTTCATCTGGTAAGAATGAAAAAGTGAAAAATAACATTGAAAAATTACCAAATCTTATCACTGGTGTATTCCCTAAAGGTGGCTAACATACTAAGAATGTAAATAATTATTTGAAGATACTAATATCATCGTCCATACACAGATTTTTCTCGTCATCTGGTAAAAAAACCACACAAATTACATTGAACAATAATAAAGCATGGAAAACATTCAGAAATTATCTTTGACCGTTTCCATTGATCATTAATATATGCCAAGCTTGACATTGCCAGAACTTATTACTGGTATATTCTCCCAAGGACGCTTGCATACACAGTATATAAATAATGGTTTCATGATATTTAAACAGAACATTTTACTTTTATATAAAACTATGATCTTGCAGTAGATGAAGACTATAAGTTCTTTTTTTTTGTGGGTGGGAAGTCATCAAATGACGTCTCTCGCTCTTAAGTGGAGCAGAAGGGCGTGTCAGAATTTACTGACTAAAACCCACCCATGTTCCTTCAGTTGCCCATATGCCAGGGCCTAGGTACCTCTTTCGAACGAATCTCACGATCCTGGCAGGCATCGGTCTTAGCAAACCCCTTCAGTTTGCTGACATCTCTATGAGGCGCGCTTGGAACACTACGCGCCGTCGACACGGGCCTAGACCTTACCGGGCGGCGGGATACGTATTGCTTGCCGCCCGCAAGCCTGCGCCTACGGTGACCGGGAGTCCGCAATCGACTCACGACACTCGGGGCGTCTTCTCCTGTACTATGAGTTCTCTTGACAATACATTCGTAAAGCAATAACCTGAGCAAGTTGACTTCAAAATAAATGTGCAAGTATCTTGAACACTTCGGACGACTTGGTAGAATTTCTCGCATTGGTGTATCAATAATGTTTGCCACATCAAATTCTTTATCGTCCAAGATAAAACGGCCAACGATGGAATGATTGTTTGATTCTGTAACAAAATATGTGTTTGAACCGACTATGTTAACGAACTGTGAAAATAGCAAGCACTCAGTAGTGCAGTATCATCATTGTTGTGTTCAATCGTGAATTTCCATGTACTATTTGTTTTGTTTTTTACTTGAATGCCTTCGAATCGGTGAAAAAACTTCCTGCCGTTGCTTCGCACTATTGTCACAACTTATAAAAACATCAAGATTTCTTTGTTACATATAAGTTAATTTTTTTATTATATACATAAATCATTCACATTTGAAAGCCGTGGTCGTACGTAACCTATCATATCATAGGCAATCCTATCTACAGAGCAAAGTGACATACGACATCTGCTTTCAGATGCAAGTATTTCCTTGTATCATACTTTTCAATGCGTGATTTTTCAGTCGTCTGATTTAGTTTTTGAAGTAATTCCTTATTTAAACTATTTAAGGGTTATCTAACAATACGTTCATCACATAAAAGAGTTTAAGAACAATCAAAAATAGCGTGTATCTTAGTAGACCGACGTAGGCCCATAGAATATTCAGTAATACTCACCATGCTCCTCGTCATCATCCCGTGTTTTAACATTTCAATTGCCAATTGGGTGTAACTCAGACAGTGCAGAACCACATCTAAAATGTGATATAGCATCTGAAAGATGTCAAAGTTAAATAATATCACAAACAACAAAAAAAAAACACATGATTTGAATTGTTGAAAAATGAAATGCTATTCGGTCTATCTTTCAATTTCCTCTTAAAATAAATCACTTACTCTTACTCTGTATTAACAATGAAGGAACAGAAGCAACACTGAGGCGCAACTTGTCACCATGGATTCAGTACATGATTCTGAAGCTACGGTTTTCAAAACCATGTACCAAATGCAAATAAACAGTTTGCAGATCGTAACCGCGGATGTATTTAGGGCTAACGCTTTTCTGATTTTCATTTGATCTCTGTACAACCGCTGCTTTAAATTTGACGTAAAATTTCTACCCTATTGGTCTACAATCATGTACTAAATCCATGGTTATAGTTTGCAACCCAATGTTCCTGCCAGTCTAAGTAGTAAAATACTTACGAATTGCTGACAAGTAAATTTGTGGATATTATAACACTCTAGTATTTCAGTGTAAGCCTGAAAGAGCTTTTTGAGAAAAATTTCTCTGTGTGTATCTTGCAACTCTCGAGCATTTAAAACTTGAATATTCCATAGAACAACCTTATTTTCCAACATTTTAAGGATTCGTATGGTATAAACAATATTAAAATTGAAAACAAGCAAAATGAACCATAAATAAATAGATGAGAACGGCATACTTATTTGAACGCAAAAAGAAGTAAAAACAATGACAAAATAACCCAGAACGGCGAATTCATGAATCCAATTAAAAAGAATGAAGTGGTTCACACTAGTTATATTGTTGAGAAATCTGTGCACTTTTTGGAATGTAAGGACAAACTTGACATTGTTTTTGGTCAGAATGGTTCCGGTGATGAAATTCACAGCCAAACCGAAACAATAAAAGAAACAGTCAATATAAGACGAAGTAATCATGAAATTTGGAAATCCAAGAGGTTTCATGTCCTCTATTAAGATGGAGCGAATGTACATAAACATAAATCCTAGTGTTACAATCATCGATACAAAATTAGATGTGAGGCTATTTGTAGTTATACAATCATTTTTTATGCGATACTTAGGACAGAATATGATATACTGCATCAGATTCAAAGGCCACAGCATTGACTGCACATCTTTATCCACTGTTGTACTCGTAATTAAATGTACAGGGTACTTTCTTTCAATATATCGAAATGCCTTCATTTTTAATAGACCATTAAAAAAAGTTCTCTACGATACTTCCGATCCGTTAGTCAATACCAGCAAACACATTATGTTATTACTACTGAACTATAATATAAAGTATTTTAGATAATTAAATTCATTCGAGTTTGTCTTCACTACTTAAATATAACGTTGAGTTTACATTAAGAACAATTGATTAAATATTCTAAACAGTTTTATTTACTTCCCTCGTTCACTAACTGACAATGCATAGCTTTAACTGCTGGACCTGGAGTCTTTAGAAGTATGGAAAATTGTTCTGTTTATAATGGACAAGAGCAATGAGGATGGTGATTTTACTGCAATCTGACGCCTTAACGCAGGACCACCGTATGAGCATAGTCATCATCATTAACACGCTTTTATTATTCGCTTCATACGTATGTTAGTATGTAACGGAAACTTTGAACATGATCTCGACCCCCGTCAAAACGTCGGATTAACTCGAATTTGGCGTACTTATCAAGGGCCGATGACAATACACTAATTTTATAAATTTGTGTCATTATCTTTGCCAGGGCTACCAGGATAGCAAAAAAAAACTGTATTTGAAAACTACGCTGACATACGTCACTAACTACGCTGACATACGTCACAAACTAACCTAAAATACGTCTCAAAATTCGAAACATCCAAAAAAATAGAAAATAAATAATAGTTTGAAAAAGTAAAACACGCTTCCATAGAAAACCAAACTAAAAGTAGAAAATAATGAAAAAAGCGTGGGGATGCTTTTTGAGGTATTTTTTAATTGTATTCCAATACCACTGATGCTAATATCAAGAAACTATCTAATTTCGATATATGCCTTACTTAGCTTGTTTTATCTTAAGTTGTTTTGGTTTATCTAATGAAAAACCAGAAAAAAGGTTCCTGTTCAACTTCATGAATACATAGAAAGGTACTTACGAATTGTTGAATTTCATCTTTATGAATTTTATAACAAAAAAAATGTTGGCCTCAACTTTTTTCTTGCGGTTTTGGCAATTTTTGTGAATTTAACACAATCTTATTCCATAGAATTATTGTGATTAATCGCGTAAGTATATTTAAATAAAAAATACCGTAAGATAGCACACTTACACAGAAATTAAATACTGTATCAATCTTTTGTATAAATAGGTGGAAACTATGACATAAAAACGCAAAGCCCGCATCCAATCCACTCAAATAATAAAATGAATTAAACTGGACTCATCATTCAGAAAACTGTGGACTTTCTAAATAAGAACAAACTAGAACAAATTATATTTAATTTGAATTATTCCGATCACGAAGTCCATCACATAATCGAAATAGTAGATAAAGCAGTTAAAATAATCACAAAGAAATAATTTAAATAATGAATTTTAATAAAATTAGCATTAATAAAACATATACATACGTTCTAAGATCAACTCTGTAGATCAACGAAGACTTCGTTAAACATTTTGACGCACCGTCAAATATACAACATTAATTTTTGTTTATGCGAAACCCGAAACACGAGTCTAGTATTTTTATGTAAAGAATCTATGAAAAAAATTTCAAAACTGTATCTAATCATAAAGTTATAAGCTTGATAAGTTACCTGGTTGTCCACGCAAAAACATATGCAGATCACCACAAACAGCTAGTGTACGTACCATCTCCGTGTAATGGACGTTTGAGTACGAGAAAGACATGATAATTTTAAAATCGAAACAAAACACTAAGGCCCGTGGCGGGCGCGCGCGCGCTCGCGATACGTGCTCATCAATCGGTGGCATTCGGACGACTGAGGGAGCCGAGGGAGGGAGTTGTTACCCGTCGTCGCCGTCTCGCTGTGCGCCCACGCGCGCTATGAACTGCCGTGACCTGCACAGATGATTGTGGATACGTATTGTCGTTCGGTATCCTACTTGGAAGCGTAATTAAATATTTTTGGTACAAAATATAACATGGTGTAAAAAATATTGGAAACGATTCAGTTACTGATTCTGAACAAACTGTATTCAGGTTTCACATATACTAAAAATAATCTTGTATAAAATACTAGCTTTTGTCAGCGGCATCACCCGTGTTCGCCGCCAGGCCAGGCCTCACCATAGAATTTCAATAGCGCAGTGGAAGTTATGATGGTGGGGCCCTGGAGACAAGAGTGGCTAGCGTACTTGTCCGCCGTGCGCGGAGCTAATCTATATAAGTTAAACAAAAGACTCACCTCATGGTTGAAAAACACTTGCTTTGGAGCCTACCTGTATTTATGTATGTAAGTGAGTGTGTATGTATCGTGTAGTGACGTTATGAGTAAGTATTCTCAGGATCCAAGACCGCCCCATAAGGCTGGAGGCATTCACAGCATGCGGTTTCCAATAAGGTCACTTTCACTTCAAAGTATTTCCAACAAACGATATATCCAAACTCAACCCGTATTATATCATCAAAGGGGGTTATTTAAACAAACAAACAATTGGATCACGACTAATTGTCACAAACGATCGATTTTCAAGGATTAACTTACAAACGCGTCGCGGAAGCAAACAGCGACAATGCTCCCTTGTTCAAGCCAAAAACCAAAGTGTCAAAGTCAAAACTGACAAGTCAGATGTCACTCCTTTCAGGCGCGTTCCGTTAGGCGCATAGAGTAAACAAATCGAACGGGACGGAACAACCCGCGTGGAGATCGGAAATTATCCCGCGGGAACATACTACCGGGATAAAAAGTAGCTTATGTCCTTTCTCAGGCTCTAAACTATATGTGTACCAAATTTCATTTAAATCGGTTCAGTAGTTTTAGCAGGAAAGCGAGACAGACAGACAGACAGACCGACAGACGGACAGAGTTACTTTTGCATTTATAATATTAAAGTAATATAAGTATATAAGTATAAAGTATAAAAGTATAATAAGTATAAGTATGGACTATGGATAGTATGGAAGTATGGATATGGAAGTATGGATAGTATGGATTGTTGTTGTTTGATTTTCTGTAATTGCGCTAACTTGCGCAGTTAAGCATCGGGTTTGAAAGAGCCCATATCAAGACATAGAATTATATTCCGAATGGTATACCTCAATACGAAGGATGCCAACGGACATCTGCAATACTCTAAAAACCCTTGGAAAAACCCTTGAATTATGAAAATCTCTTCAATATCCCTCTTCATAATAGCCAGCATGTTTATAATATGCCGCTCAGTTTTACGGGAATTGAAATCGGAACTTCAACATTTTAGAAATACTAGGGAAAAGACTTAGTAATTCCGACTAACTACAAAACCAGTTTATTTCAATAAACATGAATCACAAAAATACAAACTGTAGTAAAACAATAGTATAGTTCGTTAGAAAGTACCTCAGACTTAATTGGAACGCAGCGTCTACGTAGAACAGGCCACACATACGTATCTTGCAGAATGATGCTCGATGCAAGCGAAGTACGTTCTTGCACAGCTTTTTCTCATCATCTGGTAAGAATGAAAAATAACATTGACATTGGTAGGTCTTATCACTGGTGTATTCCCCTAAGGACGCTTACATACTAAGAATTTAAACAGTGGTTCGATGATAATAATGTCATCGTTCTTGAACAGCTTTTTCTTGTCACCAAAAAGAAAAAATATTGAGGAAAAAACAGGTGTGAAAATCATTCAGAAATGATCTTGGGCTCTTCAGAAAAGATTGACATATGTTGGTGATCAATGGAGAGGCCATTGATACACATTACACATATAAAAAAAAAAGTTTGTGATCACTAGCATAATAAGCTGATATTTTTTTTTTAAATTGAACTATATTAAGAAATAAATCTTTGTTGTGTATTTTCTATAAATAGAAATAGCCTGCTTGAAATTAAAAATAAAACTTTTTTTTCATCATCATCATCATCATTTCAGCCGAAAGACGTCCACTGCTGGACATAGGCCTCCCCCAAGCTCCGCCACTTCGACCGGTTTTGTGCTTCCCGCATCCAGCGGATTCCTGCGGCCTTCACAAGGTCGTCGGTCCACCTTGTTGGAGGCCTTCCAACTCTACGTCTTCCGGTACGCGGTCGCCACTCCAGAACCTTTCGGCCCCATCGGCCATCTGTTCTGCGAGCAATGTGCCCTGCCCACTGCCACTTTAGTGTAGCAATTCTTCGGGCTATGTCGGTTACCTTGGTTCTCCTACGGATCTCTTCATTTCTAATTCGGTCGCGTAGGGAAACTCCAAGCATAGCCCTCTCCATCGCCCTTTGGGTGACTTTCAGCCTTCTAATAAGGCCCATTGTGAGCGACCACGTTTCGGTTCCATAAGTCATCACTGGCAACACACACTGGTCAAAGACTTTCGTCTTGAGACACTGCGGAATGCGGGACGAGAAGATATTGCGTAGCTTCCCGAACGCTGCCCAGCCGAGTCGGATTCGACGATTGACCTCTTTCTCGCAGTTGGACCTACCTAACTGGATAGTCTGTCCTAGGTACACATATTCGTCCACAACTTCGAGTGTAGCGCCTCCGATCTTCACTGGAGTGGGTATCACACGAGCATTGGACATGACCTTTGTCTTGTCCATGTTCATCTTGAGACCCACTCTTTCGGAAGCTCTACTGAGGTCATCGAGCATTGTACTGAGGCCCTCCATAGTCTCAGCCATGACAACTATATCATCGGCAAATCGAAGGTGAGTGATGTACTCGCCATTGATGTTGATGCCAGCCCCTTTCCAGTACAGAACCTTGAAGACATCCTCCAGTGCAGTGGTGAACAGTTTCGGAGAAATAACGTCTCCCTGTCTCACCCCACGCTGCAGAAGGATAGGTTTCGAGGTCTGATCCTGAAGTCGGACTGACATAGTGGCGTTTTCGTACAGACACTTCAACACCTCGATGTACCGATAGTCGATCTGGCACCGTTGAAGAGACTGCAGTACAGCCCAGGTTTCGACCGAATCGAAGGCTTTTTCGTAGTCCACAAACGCTAAACAGAGAGGCAGGTTATACTCTTCGGTCTTCTGTATAACCTGCCGCAGCGTATGTATGTGGTCTACGGTGCTAAAGCCTTTACGGAATCCGGCTTGTTCGGGAGGCTGGAAGTCGTCAAACCTGCGCGCTAGACGGTTCGTGATGACTCTTGAAAACAGCTTGTAGACATGGCTCAGAAGTGAGATGGGCCTATAATTCTTAAGTAGGGCATTATCACCCTTCTTAAAGAAAAGTACCACCACACCTCTGTTCCATGCCTGTGGCGTTTTGCCCTCGAGTATGACGGAATCAAACAGCTTCTGAAGGGCTTTGAGAACGGGTTTCCCACCGGCCTTCAGGAGTTCAGCCGTAATTCCGTTATCACCCGGCGCCTTGTTGTTTTTGAGCTGCTTCAGAGCCATCCGAATCTCGTACAAGCTGACGTCCGGGATGTCTTCGGTATAATGTCGGGTCAACCTAGCTCTTGGGTCATTTGCCAGAGTTTTAACGGGGTCACTTGTTGACGTGTATAGCTGTCCATAGAACCTCTCAATCTCCTTAAACAGCTCAAGTTTGGCGGATACGACCCTGCCATCATCGGTCTTCAGTTTCGTAAGCTGGCTCTGCCCAATAGACAGATTCTTACTTAAGACCTTGGAGCCTTTATTCCGCTCTATCGCGTCCTTGATCTGCTCTGTGTTATAGCGGCGAAGGTCGCTTTTCAAGGACTTAGAGATCCGTCTATTGAGCTGCCGGTACTCGAGCGCAGCTTCTGAAGACTGCAGGATCATTCCGCGCCTCTGTTCCATAAGCTGTAATGTTGGATCTGAGAGTTTCTTTTTCTTATTAGTACGGCGGGTCTTGAAGAACTTAGACCCCACCGTATGGACAGTTTCCACGAACCTATCGTTAAAATCGTCCACGGAGCTCCCTAAGCACTCAAAACGATTTTGGAGTTCGAGCTGAAAGCTCTCGGGGTTTTGAAGCTGGATCGGTGCTGGACGGAGCGTTGACTTCATCAGCCGAGATCTTTCCAGCTTGATATTAATATTCAATGTGCCTCTTACCATGCGGTGATCACTCCCGGTTTTCACCGCGTTGATCACTGAGACATCATTGAATATTTGCTTCTTCGTCGACATAATGAAGTCAATCTCGTTTTTTGTTGCACCATCAGGGCTCTGCCAGGTCCACTTCCTGTGCTCACGTTTTCTGAAGAAGGAATTCATCATAAAGAGGCCTTCCTTCTCCATAAAACTAGCCAGTAGGTGACCCCGGTGGTTGCGACGTCCAACTCCAAATTGCCCCACTCTCAACTCATCATCGTCTCGCTTGCCCAGTTTCGCGTTGAAGTCCCCCATGACAACGGTGAAGTGAGTTTTGGAACCATGCATGGCTCTGGAAATGTCCTCATACATGGTCTCCACCTCATCGTCGGGGTGTGACGAGGTCGGGGCGTAAACCTGTATGACCTTCAGCGAATACCTTGCGGATATTCTGAGTATAAGGCACACCACCCTGGTCGACACACTCTCGATCTTCACCACGTTGCTCACAAGGGACTTATGGACGATAAACCCGACACCACCTTGGGACTGCTGGTCGCCCTCCCGGAAATAGAGCAAGTTTCCGGATTTGAGGATTATCGAGTCCTCCCCCTCTCTTCGGAATTCAGATAATCCTACTATATCCCATCGTAACCTGCTCAATTCTTCCTCCAGTTCGGCGATCTTCTCGTTGGTCCGAAGTGTACGCGTGTTATATGTTGCCAGGTCCAGTTGTCGGTGATTGTGGTAGCCGGATCTCTTCCGGGGATTCTTAGCACCCCTTGCCTCACCGTGGCCTTGACTGCTACCGTAGTCAAGGTTAGGTGGGCCGCCGGGCACTAGGGGCCATTTATTTTTGGTGCTTGTCATTTTGGGGGGGGGGTTGCCATAATCGCCACGCTTGGCAGGCGGGTTGGCGATCGCAGTATGATGGTCTGCAATGCATAGAGAACGCTGCTGCCCATTCTCTAGTATATCCCCTAGTCGCCTCTTACGACACCCACGGGAAGAAATAGGGTGGTGCTATTCTTTTAGTCCGACGCCACACGGTACCCGACGCCACACGGTACTAATTAGTAATTAATCATAATGTCATTGTAACAGAAATTTGATAGAAAGAAAAAGACTGTTTAACCATACTTAAACAACAATTTGTTAATAAAAGGTTTGTGTTCAATATAATATAACTCCTCCCCTGGCTCGAACACATGCGGTGATCCTCCTGGGCATGCTGAGAATCAAGCTATACAGCATTTCTTGGGGTAACCTGTCCCATTCTTGAATAGCGGCTTCGCTGAGCTCTGGCACTGTCTAGGGACGTTCAGCGAGCCGGCCGGTTAGTCTAACCTTGTGATATTGTATTCTCGGAGAACAGCATTGACTCGTTGAGCACGATGGACGTGCGCATTATAATAATAAATAATAAATAAATATCTTAGGACAACCAAAACAACGTTATCTGATCCCAAACTAGGCAGAGCCTGTATTATGGCAACCAGACAACTGATAAATATACTTAAATATTTCTAAATACATACATATTATAGATAAATTACACCCAGACACAGAACAAATGATTGTGCTTAACACACAAAGATTTGTCCTGGGTGGGAATCGAAACCACGACCTCAGTCTTAGCAGTCAGGGTCACTAACCACTAGACTAACAGGCCAATCAATGTCAAATCAATATTATCATCGACCAGTACAATTTGGTACCCAAGGTTTACTCGGAATGGTCTGACAATTACATCAATAGCAACTGTTCTATACATGCCTGCTGTCATGAAGTCTCGATACGGGTTCAAAGGCGTTCTAGCTCCAGTCATAATACCGCCCCAAAGAGACACCGATTTCCCGGCTTGCTGAACTGTTATAGTGACAGTTCTTTGCCATTTACGGTCTCCTGGTCTTCTCCAGACACCGACACGTCGGTTATCTGGATGAGTCTGATTCGCGATTCGTCAATGAAGAGACAGTTTTCCCTTATGTTTTCTTCTTCATTTTGCCGAAGCCTAGCCCACTGCAATCTCCATCGTTGTCGTTGCCGAGAATTCAGAAGTGCTCACCAAGAGCTCCGTGCATGGTGCAAGCAATTCTGAATGATCTGAGTGCTAACTTTAAGCCCAGAGGCGGCCCGAACTTCTGCTTTTATTTTAGTAGCGTTGATTGTTGGGTCACAGGCTGCCATCAATCTTATATAGCTCTTTTGGGCAGCAGTCAAAACAGTTGGGTGACCACTGCGGGGTCAGTCAACAAAATTACCCATCCCGTGGTACCTCTGCAACGTTATCACGACACAGGATTGGGATATAGCAACTCTGCGTGCTATTTTTCTCTTGGTGTATCCTTCTTCCTTCAAAGTTACTATTCTTGTTCGTGAGACTTATGATAATCCTCTTGGCATTTTTCAATCACAAATTTCCGCGAAAACAATATTTGTAATCCGTTAAAATTGTCTAAATCAAATTTTTGAATGAGCAAAAGCTAGGACTGAAAGCCTTTTTGTATGGAAAAATAATTGGACTGTTGTATTGTTTTATATTCTAAATCTATATTTTTAAATAAAGAATCTAAAAAAAAGAAGAAATCATAGTATAATCTACCGTAACAAAAAAGATTTCGATTTTTCAAAGTGATCGCAAACTTTTCTTGATGTGTGTAAGTCAATCTTGGCATTGGCAAATCTTATTAATGGTACGTTACCTTAAGTTCACTTGCATACTCACTAAATAATGGTTTCATGATATTTAAACAGGAAATTTATGTTAAAACTATGATCCTACAGTAGATGAAGACTATCAGTTCTTTCACACTCGTAAAATAATAACCTGAGCAAGGTGTCTTCAAAATAATTGCGCAAGTATCCTGAACACTTCGGACGACTTGGTAGAATTTCTCGCATCGGTGGATCAATAATGTTTGCCATATCAAATCCTTTATCGTCCTAGATAAAACGGACACCGATAGGAAAATTGTATTATTCTGTAATAGAAAGAAAGAAAGACGTTTATTTGCGGCAAACATGACGCACAGAAAGACTAGAAGCTAATAAAAATAACAACGAAAAATAAAAAAGAAACGAAATAAAAAGAAAAGAAAAACTAACGTTAATAAAATAAAAGTTAGAAAGGACGATGATAACTAACTGATAAAAAAGCAAACATAATAGCACCACAATGATGACAAATAATAACCCGCCAAATGTTCGCTCTGGGCGGGGCAAGAGGGCGTGTCCGACTTGTACTGACTAAAACCAACCAACCTAATTTATTTTAATTTTCATTTTCATTTTTTTGTTTTATGTAGTCTCAATTTTGTTTAACATCCTGGGAAGGAGCAAGACAACCCCAACACAAGTATTATTAATTACTTATTGGGGCTGTTTCATTTAAAATTTTGTAAATGTAACCATTTGAGACCCAATAAACAATTTTAAACGTTAAAAGAACAACGCGGTCACATAGCCTGAACCTAAAAGCCAATTTAATTGCCGACCACGGCGAAGCAAATAGGAGGTTCATAATTTTCATCTTTTCCCTCATAACTTCTAAACTACTTATCGTAATTTCTCAAATAAAATATTATTGGGAATGTCTTGTTCGTCCGCTGATTTATATTAAAGGCGTCACATGAGCAAGGCGCCTTCTAGGGGACATAGAGAAAAACTTATAACCGATTATTGAATAAATAACGCTCATTCATCCGAAAACCTACCATATAAAAATCTTTTGGGAAAAGTGGCATATGACCATGGCTTTCAGATGCGAATATTGCCTAGTATTAAACTTTTCAGAGCGTGATCTTTTCATAGTCGGGATTAATTTTATCAAATTCAAACTCAGAACTTTATTTCGGACTAGAGATATATACAGTCTGAGTAAGAACTTAGCCTATGTTAGTAAAATCAATAATTTAGAAATACAATACTTATACATTAAATTGCTACATGAACAATTGAACATGTGCACTCACATGGCTGCCAGCGTAGAGCCTGATAAATGGTCCATCAACCTTATCCGCCAGTGTAGCTAATTTACTGTTAAGTAATTTCTTATTAATATTATTTTAGGGTTAGCTACTCGTAACAATACAATCATAACATAAAGGAGCTTAAGAACAATCACAAATAGCACGTATGTCTGTAGATCGACGTAGGCCCATAGAATATTCAGTTCCTCGTTATTATCCCATGTTTTAACATTTCAGTTGCCAATTGGGTGTAACTCAGACAGTGCAGAACTACATCTAAAATGTGATATAGTATCTGAAAAGTGTCTAAGCTTAATAATATCAAAAATAATTTTAAAAGAATGTTTTGAATTTTTTCATAACTGTTGAAAAATGAAATGCTATTCGGTCTATCTTTCAATTTCCTCTTAAAATAAATTTATTTTAAGAGGAAATTGAAAGATAGACCAACTAACGACTAAATCTTACTATGTATTAATATCAATGAAGGAACAGAAGGAACATTGACGCGCATCTTGTCACCATGGATTTAATATATGATTCTGAAGCCACAGGTTTCAAAATCATGTACCGAATGTAAATAAACATTTTGCAGTTCGTACCTCTTGACCGCGGATATATTTACATAGATCTAACGCTTTACTGATTTGATTTCTTTTCTGTACAACTGCTGCTTTTTAATTTGATGAAAAATTTCTACCCTTTTGGTCTACAATCATGTACTAAATCCATGGTCATAGTTTACACCTCAATATTCCTGACACTCTGTATTGTAAAGTACTTACGAATTGCTGACAAGTAATTTTGTGGATATTATAACACTCTAGTATTTCAGTGTAAGCCTGAAAGAGTTTTTTGAGAAAATTTTCTCTGTGTGTATCTTGCAACTCTCGAGCATTTAAAACTTGAATATTCCAAAGAACAACTTTATTTTCCAACAATTTAAGCATTCGTATGTCATAAACAATATTTAAATCGAAAACAACCAAAAAGAACCATAAATGAATAGATGAGAGAGGCATACTTATTTGAACGTATAAAGAAGTAAAAGCAATGACGAAATAACCCAGAGCTGTGAATCCATGAATCCAATTAAACACAAAGAATTGGTTCACACTAGTTATGTTGTTGAGAAATCTGTGTACCTTTTGGAATGTAAGGACAAACTGGACATTATGTTTCGTCCGAATTATACCGATGATAAAATTCACAGCAAAACCGAAACAATAAAAGGAACAGTTAATATATAACGAAACATACATGAAATTTGGAAATACAAGAATTTTCGTGTCGTATAGTGATGTAGAGTGGAGGTACATAAATATTAATCCTAGTGTTACAGTCATCGAAATGAAATTAGAAGTGAGGCTATTTGTAGTTATACGATCATTTTTGATGTGATACTTAGGACAGAACATGATATACTGCATCAGATTCAACGGCCACAGCATTGACTGCACATCTTTATCCACCGTTTTACTTGAAATTAAATTTACACGGAATTTTCTTTCACTATTTCGAAATGCGTTCATTTTTAAAAGACTATCATTAAAAGTTCCCTACGACACTTCTGATCCGTTAATCAATAACACTTATTTCATTAAGTTTTTGGTAATGAACTATATAATGTATTAGCTACTTTAATTCATTCGAATTTGACTTTTAAACACAATTATTTATATAACTTTGTGTTATACACAGGGTGAGTTCACATAAAGAAAAAAAAACCGACTTCCTCAAAAACACTAGAAAGTGAAAAATAACTTTAATTTCGGAAGTCGGTGTCTTAGGATCTGTATTTGAGTTTTTTGCCACCGACTTCCGAAATTAAAGTTATTTTTCACTTTCTAGTGTTTTTGAGGAAGTCGGTTTTTTTTTTTGTCAAAAAGTTTTTATTTTTTACTTTTTAGTTATGGTATCTACCCGCACTAATTCCTATACCACTAATCGCCAAATGAAATTTAATACTTTACTACTGCTGTAAATCGTTGAGGAATTCCCTTGACTGTCTGTCTATGGTCTCCATCATCAGACCTGTTATGGTACTTATAAGCCTTATGGGAGCTTTCTCATCAATAGAAATGAATTAAGTTCAAACACCAGGTAATTGCTGTAAATCGTTGAGGAGTTCCCTCGATTGTCTTTTGGCTCCATCATCAGATCAACTCCGGACCTTAATTAAATAGTAGTGATAAAATTGGCACTTTGAACCGTATAAAGTAACCCCAACAATAGGGAACTGCTGTAAATCGTTGAGGAATTCCCTCAACTGTCTATGGTCTCCATCATCAGACCTGTAATGGCACTTATAGCCCATATGGGTGCAAAGTTCTCATCAATAGAAATGAATTAAGTCCAAACACCGCGTAATTGCTGTAAGTCGTTGAAGAGTTCCCTCGACTGTCTTTCGGCTTCATCATCAGATCAACTTCAGACCTTCATTAAATAGTAGTGCTTTAAGATAATTAATGAAAGAAATAAAAAACGCACTAGTCGCCACTACGATTTTCGAAGGTTCCCTTCGACTTCTCTGGGATGCCATCATCAGATCCTGGTTTCCTTATCATGGGACCACCCTTGGTATATCTCCTTTCCAACAAAAAAAGAATCATCAAAATCGGTCCATATACGACGAAGTTATCGGTGAACACACATAAAAAAAAAAAAAAAAATATATACGGTCGAATTGAGAAACCTCCTCCTTTTTTTGAAGTCGGTTAAAAAGACCGTATAGGTGTTCTATTGAGGATATGAAAGAAATTGAGCATCAAATATCAAAATTATTAGAAAATAATTTAATCGAGGAGTCATATAGCCCTTTTGCCGCTCCGGTAACACTAGCATTTAAAAAAGAAGATGGAAGGAGATCAAGGCTTTGTATAAATAAAATTGTAGTTCCCCAATCGCAACCATTTCCACTAATTGAGGATCTAATGGTTAAAACAAGGAAATGTAAAATATTTTCAACATTCGATGTAAACTCAGCGTTCTGGTCCATACCTCTTAAAATTGAAGATAGACACAAAACTGCATTTGTTACTCAAGAAGCACACTTTCAGTGGACTTGTTTACCTTTTGGTTTAAAAACTTCTCCCGCTATTTTTCAGAGAATACTTCAATCAACTCAGCCTATCGCAGTCCACTGCTGGACATAGGCCTCTCCCATATTGCGCCACAACACCCTGTCCTCCGCCTTCCGCATCCAGTCTGTCCCAGCCACTTTCTTTAAGTCGTCGGTCCACCGAGCTGGGGGGCGTCCCACGCTACGCTTGCCGGTACGCGGTCTCCACTCCAGGACTCGTCTGCTCCATCGGCCATCGGTCCTTCGACAGACATGGCCAGCCCACTGCCACTTCAGTTTGCTTACTCTGCGAGCTATGTCGGTAACTCCAGTTCTTTTCCGGATAATTTCATTTCTGAACTTATCCTTCAAAGAAACTCCGAGCATAGCCCGCTCCATAGCACGCTGAGCGACCTTGAATTTGTGGACCAGCCCAACTGTCAGTGTCCATGTTTCGGCACCGTATGTCATTACGGGCAGGACGCACTGGTTGAAGACTTTGGTCTTCAGACATTGCGGGATAGGCGACGAGAAGACTTGACGAAGTTTCCCAAACGCCGCCCAACCCAACTGGATCCTCCTGTCGGCTTCCTTCTCAAAGTTGTGTCTACCGAGCTGGATGACTTGCCCTAAGTAGACGTACTCCTTCACAACCTCGAGAAGCGAACCCTCGATGCGGATTGGACTCGGCATGACGTGCGAGTTGAACATGACTTTCGTCTTGTCCAAATTCATGCCGAGGCCAACCCGCCGGGAGGCTCCATTCAGGCTGTGCAGCATCTGGTCCAACTGTTCCAGCGTCTCTGCCATAACGACGATGTCATCGGCAAAGCGAAGGTGTGAGATGTACTCGCCATTCACATTGATACCCTGTCCAGTCCAGTCCAGCGTCTTGAATACGTCCTCCAACGCGTTGGTAAACAGTTTCGGGGATATCACATCCCCCTGTCTCACCCCCCTGAGCAGTTGGATTGGACTAGTTTTCGTATCCTAGATCTGAACAGTCATCGTGGCAGCGTCATACAGGCATCTCAGCACTTCGATGTAGCGCCAGTCAATTCGACATCGTTGCAGAGAGGCCAGAACTGCCCATATTTCGATAGAGTCGAAGGCTTTCTCGTAGTCCACAATTGCCATACACAGCGGCTGGTTGTACTCCTCGGTTTTCTGTACAATTTGCCGAACAGTATGGATGTGGTCTACGGTACTGAAGCCTTTTCAAAAACCGGCTTGTTCTGGTGGCTGGAACTCGTCAAGTCTCCTGGCGAGACGGTTCGTAACGACTCTCGAGAACAGCTTGTATACGTGGCTCAGAAGTGAGATGGGTCTATAGTTCTTCAGCAAGGTTTTGTCACCTTTTTTGAAGAACAGAACCACCGCACCTCTGCTCCACACTTCGGGCGTTGTACCCTCTTGGATGACGGAGTTGAAGAGACTCGCGAGCTCTCTCAAGACTGGAGCCCCGCCCGCTTTAAGGAGCTCTGTCGTGATTCCGTCATCCCCAGGTGCCTTGTTGTTCTTAAGCTGCTCGAGAGCCGCCCTAATCTCGCACTGGTCGACATCTGGGATGTCCTCCGTGTAGTGGCGCGTTAATTCGGCTCGATGGTCATCTGCACTATGTCCTGCTGGTTTCACCGTCCGCGCTGAGTATAGGTGCCCATAAAAATTCTCGACTTCCTCAAGTATCTCGGAATATTATAATACTTAGTAGATAGGTAGATAGTTAATATGAGAATACTTAGTAGCATTATAAGAAAGCATAAACTGTCAGACTTTACTGTCAATTACATTGACGATATTTTAGTATTTTCTGAAACGTTCGAAAAACACATTGAGCACGTATCTTTGTTATTGGAAGCAATTTTAAAAGAAGGTTTTAAATTAAAATTCACGAAATGTAACTTTGCACAAGACTCTGTAAAATATCTAGGGCACATAATAAAAAACAATACTGTAACTCCATTAAAAGATAATTTGATTGCCATAAAAGAATTCCCAATTCCAAAAACACAAAAAAACGTCCGACAATTTTTAGGAAAAATCAATTTCTATGGAAAATATGTGCCAAATATTTCAATTATACTGGATCCCTTGCATAATTTATTAAGAAAAGGAGAAAAATTCGTTTGGTCCGATAAATGTCAAGAATCCTTTAATACTATAAAAAAAACTACTTTGCTCAAAACCAATTCTCGCCATCTTTGATCCAGATTTTCCAATACATATTTATACAGATGCTAGCATACAAGGTATAGGTGCAATTTTAAAACAAATTCAACCAAACGGTGATGAAAAGCCTTGTGCTTATTTTTCCAAAAAATTAAACGACTCTCAAAAAAAAGAAAAAGCCATATATCTTGAGGGTTTGGCAATAAAAGAGGCGGTAAAATACTGGCAACACTGGCTTATAGGAAAAACATCACGGTTTTTTCAGACCACAAACCTTTAGAAAAAATGAATATTAAAGCCAGAACGGACGAAGAACTGGGAGACTTACCATATTATTTGTCGCAGTTCGATTTTAAAATAATATATTCTCCGGGCAAATATAATATTGAGGCAGATACTTTAAGCAGAAATCCTGTGTTATAATCGTATGAAAATCAAGATAGTAGTTTAAAAGTAGTGAATTTTGTTAAATTAGAAGACATACGAAATTATCAAAATAAAAATGATGATATAAAACAAAATATGAATAAACTTATTTTCAAACATAACATATATTTTAAAAAGATAGGAAAAAATGAAAAGATTGTAATAACTGAGGAGTTTAGTAAAAAGATTATAAAACATGTACATCACCACTACTGTCACATAGGAAGGCAACAAATGGAAAAAAAGATTAAACCCTTTTATCAAGCTAAAAAATTATTGGATAATTTAAAAAAACTTTGCGAAAACTGTGATGTCTGTATAAAAAACAAATCTAGAGGAAAATACAAATTTGGAGTAATGTCTCACTTAGGTCCCGCTACCTATCCGTTCGAAATAGTGTCTATAGACACCATAGGAGGATTTGGTGGTTCTCGTTCAACCAAAACATATTTACATCTTCGTAGACCACTTCACTCACTACGCTTTCATTTTGACATCCAAAACCCAGAATGCGAATGATTTTATAAAACTTGTCCAAAAAGTAACACAAGATAATAAAATAAACTTAATTCTATCAGATCAATATCCAGGCATAAATTCAAAGGATTTCAAATTATTTTTAGAAAAAGAAGATATACCTATAGTTTTCACTGCAGTAAATGCGCCATTTTCGAATGGATTGAATGAAAGGTTAAACCAAACATTGGTTAACAAAATTCGTTGTAAGATAAATGAAAGGAAGGACAAAATTGCTTGGACAACTATTGCTCACGAATGCACTGAAAAATATAACGAAACTGAACATAGTGTAACAGGGTTCTCTCCAAAATATTTATTGGAGGGAAAAAAATTTGACATTCTACCAGATGAACTGAAACAAAATATAACACAAAAACATCTATTGTGAGGCCGAAAAATTGCCTTAGAAAATAGTATAAAATCCCACAATTATAATAAACAAAGATTTGATAAAAACAGAAAACATTATGACCTAAAAGTCGGAGATTCTGTATATGTTGAAAACGGAAGCCGGTTAAACCGAAAAAAATTAGATGAATTGAAAATAGGACCTTACCAAATTGTAGACAAAATATCCAGTTTACAAGGTAAACACAGGTCACAAAAAGTCAGAGTCGAATCTCTTTCATATTACAAAACTTATTCCAGTAGTAGAGTAAAACAATAAAATTAAGTAATTTAGAAAGGGAGGGGGGGGAGATGTTAACAAAGTGCGTGACACTTCATTTATAATTTATCTATGAAGATCTTTTATTCTATGGAGCGAGCTGTCATATTGAAAGACTGATGCAACATGGAAAATGTAGAGCTTATAAAAGTGATAATTTTAATGTAATTAGAATATTAATATTGAGTAATAAGAACTGGTGAAACAATAGCTTTAAATGTTGTTTCTCTTTTCAGGTAAAACTAGTGAATAATTAATGTTAAAGAATGTTTTGTAAAAGTCTTAAAACTAGTTTATGTAATAAAATCAAATTTCCTCTTTTCAGAGCAACTCATTTTAGTTTTACTGTTCATCATAATATTCAAGGATAATTATAAATAATCTCATTATTATATATATTAATAACAAGTATTGGATGATGACACATTCTGAAAGAAGGTTATTTATAAGAAGTAATTATACGATATACGTGATCTCATTACTGAATAAGATTTGTAAAAGTTTGATTAAACTTCTTTTTTTTATTTTATATTATTTAATTAAATAATAAGCTATTTATTAAGTTCCTACACAACTTCATTAGACGTAGTGATTGTCTATTATTTTTTATTAATAAATAAATTTCTGATTTTCATAAAATAGTTTTTAACTTTTCAACTTTTTACCCGCAAGTGCTTATTTAAAAGGCAGTTAATTGCGAGCGAGATGTCTTTAACTGCCTTCTAGTTGAGCAATAGGAGAACCAGTATAAAAATATGTTTTACAATACCGAGCTTAAAAGCGTTTAAAATACCATAACTGCTTTCTAAGTAAGCGAAGTTAGTCTGCCAAGTGTTAGTTACTAGGCTATAAGTCTGTTAAAATCCTTTAACTGCTTTATAACTTAGTATATTTATATATATAACTTATACTATAGATAACATTTACTATAAGTACAAGACGTGGCGGCTACAAGAAATTGCTTTACTATAAAGCAGTTAAGGTATGGTTAGCGGCCTTATAGTGCAGTATATTATGTAAAAATGAAAAAAATTGCTTAGCTAAAAGTTAGAAAATGAATTTACACAGAATGTGATTAATATAAATGAACGAACTAAATCACATATTGTGCAAAAAGACTGTGCCTTCGTATATAACTTGCAATCTTGTTCCTAGGTAGCATACTTTTCAAGAGACATCAATTCCCACTTATTTTTGCGTTTTCTCGAAAACTACTTTTTGCACTTAGCTGCCTTTTAGTTAGTGGACGGCAGATTTACCTACACGTCACATAACTATCTATCAGTAAAATATCAGTAATAAAACGAATGAAATGAAATCCTACTAAAAAAAAAAATAATGTAAAGAGGCTTGCCAAGACTCACATAATGCTTTCATTCTATAAAAGTATCTATCTAACGCAAAGCCAAGCCTCTAAACCAACAAACCTGAACTCTACAAACATAACATCTTTGTCGAAATGTATTCATTTCGACAAAGATGTTATGTTAGATGCAAGTATTTCTGTGATAGAAGTAATCTGCAGATTGAAAAATCAGTCCATATTATAAATTCTTTCCCGATATTCTCGTTTTCTGTTATGAAATCATAAAATATCGTCATCCTAAAGCAATAATTTCTATTGCAGGCTAAGAGGTATGCTAATTTAGTTTAGCTTAGCTCGCACAGCTTAGGCCAATTTTTAATTTGTGTGCAGACCGCGAACTGTGGACACAAATATAAAAAAAATATCTTAGCTATGCCAGCTAGCTTAAACTAAGTCAGTTTAGCTTTAGTTTAGTTTAGCTTTTAATCTGCAACCGACTTTAGGCCCGTTCCTAACGTAACGAACTAGCTGTTTCTATGGAAACTGTTACTATGTCATATTTATAGATGATGTTCACATTAATTTTAACCGAGCCGTCAGAGGAAGATCGATCGACAAGGAAGGTTGTCTCATTAAACAAATCTAAGCAATTGCTTCAGATCGTTTTTTTTAACCAATAATGCTAAATAGAATGTGCCGATCCATACGTAGTAAATACTAAATCCTATCTTAATATTATAAATGTGAAAGTGAGTCCGTTTGTTGCTCTTTTACACTGAACGCCTAAATGCGTTCAGCCGTTATGTGGAAAATTTAACACAACCATTATAAAAACAACCGACATTTTTCAACATAAGGTAATGGATGTGAATGAAAGGATGTCTTATTATTATTAGGAATAAATGTAAGCTTCCTAAAAGTTTGTAAACACTCATACTAGATGGCTCTGTTTTGATACCTAAGTTAATCACTATCAATAATTATTGTGTCAAAATCATATCTTTTCTTAGCATACCTGCGTATTGATAACTTATATTTGTGCCAAGTCATACCAGGCCTCCGTCACTCCATGTACTTGCGCGCTATAATTACCTACCACCCGGCCGAGCGGTCTCGGGCCGTTTGCGGACCATATTCAGTGTGGTTTTCGCAAGCGAAGCGCACGCACGTTGTTCAATTTTAATCGTTCCATTCAAGCATACCTGTTCTGGCTTTGTTGCTGAATTACAGAACATTCCTGATTTAAATGAATCTACGAATAGACTGTTTATCCATTTTAAAGCATTCAATAAAACATCGTCTTTTTACGGAAAGTTAAAAGTGCCAAAAGATGCGTTTCATAATTCGACTGTCGCAACAAACACTATCGAAACTTCAAATCGCGTACTTTACAGGAGAGCAATTCAAAGCTGTAATTTGATTTTAAAGAATCAGTATTATAAACTTAGGTAAAATTATGTTTGGAATAAATTGTAAATTTTATACAGTTTTTCTTTCCTTGACAACGAATTTCATATACTTTTCTAAATATTTCACTTTCGATAATGTTTTAAGTTTATAATAGCCAGAATTTCATCGAAACTACCAAATTCGATAGTGTTCTCACACATGTGATTATCGAATATGGTAGATTCAATATTTTTAGTATCCAAAAATAACATCAAAATTATTGAAACTACCACTTTCGACAACATCGACTAACCATTTTAACAAAGTCTTAAGATTAATAAAAACAAAAACTAAACACGAAACGTTACTAACCTAACGAAATAAAACTAACGCGACCTCACTCCGCCACAATTGCGGCGAACACTAACGATTCTAGTAGATTCGGGACGCTCGCGCAACACGCTTGCATGGAACATCATTGTAAGTACCACTTCCAAAGATGTTCGTTGCGTAACATATTCTGTTTCGATTTTGTTCAATTAAAAACTTCTTTAATAATCACTTTTTAATTATTATTTTTGATGTATCTGATAGAGTTTTAAATTCTCTTTTCAATTATGTAAAAAACCAAAAATCGAATTTTTGTAGTTTCGATAGTGTTTGTTGCGGCAGTCGAATTATGGAAGAGAACTCGAGACTATATTTATTAATAATTTTGAAAAAAATATGAAATAAAGGCCGGGTAGTACTCTTTATGAAATTTTAAATGACATACATTTTGATTCTCCCTGCCCTTGTTTCCCAAAACAATATTTAATAAAACTTTTTATTAGATTCAGGATTTTTTCTTCATTAAAATTTAATAACCGAGAATTAAGGAAGGGTAAGAAAATTATAAAAAAATATATATAAAAATAAAACACATGTAGCTTTTAAAGATTTTTTTATTTTACCTACACACTGACCTCTATAATTATGTTTTAGATGTATTTGCACAGTCAGCACCAATTTATTAAAAACATATTTTACCTTTATACGATACAATTTTAAACTACTGAACATATTCACAGTTCTCAATAAAATGGACACAAATAGTTATGTTAATTTAATTTTATCGAAGAGGCAGCCCTGCGATTGCTGTGAGATCGCGCGGTGCGAAGCAATCACAACTGTACGCTTGAGCATTTAGGCACATTTTAGCATGCAGCGGTTGCTGACGCGACGGAGTAGGCTATTATAGCAGTAGGTATTGAAAATTTTCTACTGAGTGAAGTATCTGTTACGTAGTAACTATTAAGTAATCTGTGGTCATACCTACAATTAATTATATGATCATTGATGAAAAATCCAACTCTGAAACTAGTGGCTCTCGATCAGAAAATTTGTATTATTTTGGCCCTTCAGCATGTACGAAACTATAACCATACACTTTTTACGACGAAGTATTTTTACGTAACTTCATTAATTAAAATTAACTGAGCAATTAATACATGATAAGTGGTCATCGAGTATGCTCCCCCACCGCTTTATATACCTTCGGTCGATTAAGTACAATTATTTTACCTTAAACGCAGCGTTATCATTGACTGTCTTCAACTTTCTTCACTATGTATAGTTTGGACGTTAAAAATTAGTAAGACGTAGTTGTTCCTATGCACAAATTTCAGAAATAAAATCCTAGCGAATAGAGGAGGTAGAAAAGAACCATAGAGTTTATGAAGATATTTTCTAAAAAAAATATTTTTTCCAATAACCAGTAAAAAAACGGTAGACCGTACAAATCCGATCGGCAGATAACGCATTAAAAGCATTATAAAGAAGAAAGCACATATTAGATATTTTCCTGCCAAGAATTAATTAATTAATTATATTAACTGATTAATTTATTTCGTAAATATATTTTGAAGCCAAGCATGGATTGAGACTAAGAAAATTGACTGGTTTAAGTGCCGACAGACTGTATGCTTCTTTTTTCAGTCACGGTAGCATTTGCAGTGAGGTGTCGGGATAAACTATTTTATTTTATGGACATTGTTTTATATTCCAACTCGCTCCATTTTTTCATGGTTATTTTGTAGTACGACAATAAAGTAAAATTTTGGTGAACATATTGTATGATCTTATTGTATCATTAGTACTACGTGAGTGGATATTAAATATTACTTTATTATGAAAATATACAACTCATGGCTTCTTTCAAATCTTCATATATCTGGTTAAAGCTTTAGTATTGTTGTTACTTTTACTAGTTTTGTCTTCGTTTGAAGGTATATTAATGTACGTGCATTAATTAAAATTACCCTGAAAGCTCTCTCCAGTCATCCGTCATTTAATAATTTCTCTTCCTGATACTTTTCTTATAAAAATGATATTACCTTCTCCAAGCCAGTTTCAGTTACGTTACTACATGATGGTCATTTACCTTCACAGAAAAATAAGTGTGCAAGTGCATTAAATCACTCCAAAAAGTCACTATGTTTTTCTTAATTACTATTTTATAGAAAATTACATTGCAGCAAAACAATCGCATAATTTGTGGACACTTTCATGAAATATATTGGTAACTTTGCGTCTATGTTAAACAAGCCACATGCAGTCATTTTATTAAATCTTTGATTTGTCCGTATAACGTTCTTGCAAAGACTTTTTTGACTTTCTGTAAGACAAAAAAAAAAAATGATTAAATATTGGTGAAGGAGGAGTAAGTACTTGGTGGAAAACTTTATTCTGGATATTTTAAATTATGAAGATGTCATGTCATGTATGATTTAATTGCAACTAACAAACTAAGATAATATCTGACGTCACACAAGGGTAACATCACAACAACATTTTTAATAGAATTTAAAATGCAGAAAATGTATGTTTAATTAAATTAAAACATTGAGCAAGTTTACTGCAAAATCTGAATATACGTATATTCATTCCGTAAATCATCCCTTTGCCAGGTGGAATCCACCGAAAGCAGCACACGTCAGATCAAAGCATCCTCTCTGTTCAATGTGGAATCTGTTTCTTGCCTATTAAAATATATTCTTACTTGGACAGTGTCTGTTCTTCAGAAGCAGTAAACACGCCGTCTCTGCATCGTCGATAGTGGCATAGAACTTTTCACAGTATATACTATGCGTAAATATTAGAATGACATTCTTTGTCAGCCAAAATAATATTGAAAAAACATGAAATGCGGTCTGAAAATTTTAAATATACTTTTAGTAGAACATTTAATTAGGTAGCCACAATCGCGTACACTAATAAAAAATCTGAATAAGAAAAAAAAAATTAAACAATGAATTATTTCCAGCTTTTAAATTTAAACTGAATTAAATAATGCTTTAATTCTTAAGAAGCAGTGTAGATACACATCTCGGGCTAAAACGCGGGATGTGTAGTGAATAGGATAACATGGCACAGAAGCTGTACGTGCCCCAAATAAATAAAGACAAAGTCAAATAATCTATCTCAATAAGTAAAATGATAAATGATTTTATTTCTGCTAGTAGGTTTGTATAAACACTTTTGCATGTCCATCATATATTTACATTAAAACTAGATGAGGTTGGCGTTTCCTATATGACTACTTTGAGAAGCAAGGCCAAAACAAACTCAGAGGTCACAGTCTCTATTAATGTCCAGACATAATCCTGGTCATGTCATGTGAAGACCATGTGGATTAGTGTCTGAAATTATCTTTTGAGGAAAGAACTACTCAGATTTAGTGAACACGTCCAATCAGTGCACGCATCTATCTGTAATCATGCAACTCAACTGAAAACTTAAGGAGCTCAACGATTTGCCGAACAATACCAAAGAACGGATATTGTGTAGACCGCAAAAATTACTCGAACTGCCAGACCATAATAAAAACTAAATGAGAATAAAAAGTAAAGTATAATATCACTGAAACTGTAGGCCCCTTCTAGAAGATAGCTTTCTATGGAGAAGATTGCATGATCCTAACGACATGATTTTTAGTGAAATACAACCGGCCAAGTTCTAGTCCGGCTTGCACACGAAGAGTTCCGTACCACAAAATGAATAACGCCGAAAAGAACACGTTTCTTCCCTTTCATTTTTAACCTCTAAGTCCCAGAGATACCACATTTGGTATCGACACAATGGTTTTTTAATTGTGTCTGTGATTACGGTAATTGATTGGTTAACTTTGATTCTATTTTTAATATTTTTTTATATAGCAGCAACAGTCACTCGTCTGTGGACATTCATCAGTACCGTACACTCAACTTTTGCAACAACAATTATTTTTTTTGTCAGTTTTGCTTTATTAACACTAAGTTTCACTAAACAATCAACAAATAAATAAGTTTCTATAATGAAAACGTGCGCAGCTTGTAACGTGCAGTTCAATGATGGAGTCCAATGTGGGAGCTGCAGGAAATACCTGGATTTTGGATGTGCAAACATTTCGGAAGCCGGATGGAGAAAACTCGGCGCCAACAGAATGGCTCAATGGAAGTGCCCCACTTGTCGAACATCATCGCCAGCTCCGTCAACTGTGGCCGCTCCTGAACCGGCCTCTCTCGAAACTATTTTGAGTGAGATTCGTGACATGAAACGCCAGCTGCTTAATTTACCGGCCCTCGTGGATGATATTCGAGCAATCAAGGATGAGTTAGCTGAGCTAAAAATTACATGTGAAGGCACTAGTGGCAGACTTGACGAATTCGACACTCGACTAGCGGAGGTTGAAGTAAAGACAACAGAACTGGACAAGCTTCAGGAAACAGTGAGTTGTTTGCAAACTGACTTGGAGAGATCTAAGTTTGAACTCGCGAAATACGAACAGCGATCCCGACTTAACAATGTAGAAATTAAAGGAGTTCCTACAAGAAAAGATGAAAATCTTTTTTGATTATTGAAGCGATTGGCCGGAAGGTGAACTACAGTTGCCCCAAATCACAGGTGAATTATATCTCAAGGGTGCCTATTTTTAATTCTAACGAAAAATTGATTATTGTCAGTTTTTTAAACCGATATGTGAAAGAAGATTTTATAGCAGCTGCACGCGCCGTCAAGGACTTATCTACATCACATATCGGGTTTCAGGGCACATCTCAGCGTATATATTTGAATGATCACCTGAGCGTGGAGTATAAGAAGCTGTTAAGTAAAGTTAAGACCATGGCCAAGGAGAAATATTACGAATTTGTTTGGGTAAAACATGGGAAAATACACATATTAAAAAATGCTAATTACAAAGTAGCTATTGTACGGAACGAATCCGATTTAAACAAGATTGTGTAATATGCTTCCTAATTTTACTCAGTTACTATTTTATTTTACTTAATTGTGTTACTTCACTACGATCGCATATATTTTTTGTGACGCTAATTATCTCAACATTTGTTAACAAAAGGTTTAGCACCTCAGTCGCACTAATGAGCTCGACACCTCTCTTTTGTTTAGCTAAACGATTCCTTTATGTTTCTTATCGCGCTGTTTACTTCAAAGCTCTGATTCACTTAAATATGTTTGACTCGCTCTCGCTTGTACGCACCACGCATTACTGCTTGCTTTTTCGCACGGCCGTTTACTACCTAATGTCTTATGATTTATGTTCACCCGCAAACTTTTTTAAAGCTTACCTTCCCAACATGTTCGTGTCTTTATTTTATTCTAGTTTACATTATTCGTTGATGAATGCTGTTAATGTTATATTCGTACTGCACACCGATTTATATTCAATTATTGACTACATTTTCAATGGCTAATAACGGTAATAACTTAAATATATATTATCTGAACGTTCGCGGTCTTAGAACCAAAACACATTCTTTCTATCGACAAATGTTACTAAACTCGTATGATATCATAGTACTTACTGAGACTTGGTTATTGGATGGCGTTTTAAATTCTGAGTTTTTCGATGATCGTTACATTGTTTGGCGCCGCGACCGAGACTATGTTTTAACCGGACAATCGCACGGTGGGGGGTACTCATTGTTACTCGTAGAGAATTATCAGTTATCTGCCAACCTACTTTTCACTCTACAGCAGAGGACCTTTGGCTATCTATACACTTAAAAAATTGTACCACACGGAAGAATTTAACCTTGCATATTTGCGATATTTACTTATGCCAACAAAACTTAGGCTTTTCTTTCTCCTCGCAACTCTCTAATTTTCTTGCAAAACTAAACCACACAGTTATAAATAATATTTCTGATACCTTTCTCGTAATTGGTGATTTTAATATGATCAGGATTAACTGGATCCCATCTGACAACCTATGGCTTGTCCCATCGAATCCTTACAGTAATGATGAAGTTTTGCTTTGTGATGAATTATGCACTCTTGATTTTGGCCAGTACAACACGGTAACTAACAGGTATGGTAGAATATTGGATCTCGTCCTTTCCAATGAAAAAGTGAACGTAACCGAATGTTCTAGCCCTCTGGTGTCTATTGATGCCTATCACCCAGCGCTATTACTTAATTTGGACCTATCTGTACCATCTCTGCTTGATTGTGCCCCTCGTACTCAATTCTTGTTTTTAAAAATTATGAATCCATCAGCAGAGACATTTCTATGACTGATTGGGAAACTGAGTTCTCAGTGCGGTCAATTGATGATGCAGTTAACTTCTTTAATCAGTCTATTTATGATCTACAAATAAAATATATCCCACAAAAAGTATCTCGGAATAAAAAGTATCCAACATGGTATAGTTCGTCACTAGTTCAATCAATAAAAGAAAAATATAAACACTTAAAAAAATTCAAAACCCATGGTAATATATCTGATGAATTAACATTCAAGAAACTCCGTGAAAGGGTGAAGTCTATGGAATCTCAATGCTACCGCAACTATTTGGATCTAACAGAAAATTCTATTAAAAATAACCCAAAATATTTTTGGACTTTTGTTAAAAAACGACATAGCTCAAACGCAATCCCAAGCACCTTAAACTATAATAGCGACACCTTGCGGACCGGGGAATCTATTTGCCAGGCTTTTTCCGAATACTTCCATTCTACTTTTCTCTCCAATCCCAGTGTCAGTCATCCAACCTCTTCATCTTTTTTGTTTAACGATTCGTCGAACCTAACTTCTGATATCTGCAGCATCATCATCGATATCGATGAATTAATTAACTTGCTACGTAAGTTGGATACATGTAAATCAGCAGGTCCTGACAATATCCCATCGAAACTCCTTGTTCGGTGTGCACCTTCGATAGCGCTACCGTTTTCAATTTTATTCAGAATATCTTTGAATACCTGCGTTGTGCCGCAAATATGGAAATCTGCGTTTATAACGCCTATACATATAAAAGGTGTCAAAACAGACATCACGAATTATAGGCCGATATCTAAACTGTGCACTATAGCGAAGGTCTTTGAAAGAATAATATATAATCAGGTTTATACTGCTCTGAAAAATTCATTTAGCTCGTTCCAACACGGTTTCTTAAAAGGGAGGTCCACTGTCACGAATCTGATTCTCCTTAACGATTTTATCACTAATGCCATGTGCAACGGTAAGCAGGTTGATGTGGTTTATACAGACTATAGCAAAGCCTTTGATCGAATTGATCATAATATTCTAATATCCAAGTTAAATGGCATGGGAATTCGTGGCGATCTACTCAGATGGTTTTCCTCTTATCTTGTCAACAGGTCCCAAGCAGTAGTACTTAATAATTATATTTCTAGCTGGGTCCCTGTTCCTAGTGGAGTCCCGCAGGGTTCGTTGCTCGGTCCATTGCTATTTATAATCTACATCAACGACATCGACTCTTGCTTGACTTCATCAAAACTTTTGTGTTTTGCTGACGATATGAAAATTTATACCACAATTTCATCACAAGTGGACGTAACAGCACTCCAGAATGATCTGAGTCGACTAAAGGACTACTGCCAGAAAAATAAGCTGGACCTTAATCCCGCTAAATGCTCGGTTATTACGTATTCTCGGAAGCGCTCAATCATTGCCACATCGTATACCCTAGGCGATCAAGTTCTTCCCAGATTAAATTCCATCCGTGATCTGGGGGTTCATCACGATTCTAAGCTCAGATTCGAAACACACGTTAATGCATTAGTCGCTAAAGCCTCAAAATCACTGGGTTTCATAATGCGGTTATCCAAGTGCTTCACTCAAGCCAAGACTTTGAAAATTCTATATTGTATTTTTGTTCGAAGCCACTTGGAATCCGCGTCTGAAATATGGAACCCATGTTACCACCAATATATAAACTGCATTGAGAGCATCCAAAAAAGGTTCATAAGGTATCTATGTTATCATCAAAAAGTACCGTATGATTCTGAAAACTACTACAACCTATGTAAAAAATTTCATATATTGCCTTTGCTCAACCGCCGCGAGATTTCGGATTGTATGTGTTTGTTGAAAATCTTTAACAACACTATAAACTGTCCTGATATTTTAACTAAATTTTATTTGAAGTCTAAGCGATACAATCCACCTTTACGCGTGCCATTCGCTTCAACCATTTATAGGCAGAATTCGTTCATTGTGCGTGCAAGCAGAAACTTTAACAAGCTTTGTAAACAGTTCGATATAGACCCGTTCCTAACTAGCGTGTCGTCAGCCAGGAAGTGCTTAAGCCGTAATTTTTTCTTGTAGTTTGTTTTTTTTTCCATGCTTATGTTCTTTTGCATATTATTTTAATGCATATTAGTTTATATTGTTGTAATGATTGTTATTCAATATGAGCAACATAGTTATAACACTGTATTTTGTAGTAACTTGGTGTGAATGTCCTTAGAATTTATTTTTTTATTTTCTCTGTTCCTTATAAGTGGAGACCTGTAATTGGCTTTCTGACTAATATACTGCCATTGATCTGTTTGTTGTAGCTGTAAGTCTCCCATGTTATTTAAATAAATAAATAAATAAACAGAAATATACAGTCAGTGAAATTTTCAAATATCAACCGAATACGGATTATGACATACAGCCCGCTGACGAACAGACGGATGGACGGATGGATGGACGGACAGCGGAGGCTTACTCATAGAGTCCTGTTGGTTATCCTTCGGGTACGGAACCCTAAAAATCGAGTTCATCATTTGTTAAGTGCATGTAACATCTAAAGAATATGTTAGGAATACTTACTTGATATCCCAATTCCGTAGACATTTTCAGCATAGAGCATATTAAGTTGAAATAATAGAGATTCCGGTAAAATATTCCAAACGTGTGACTTAATGCCTATAAGAAGAAAACATGAGTTAACTTGGTGACGATACATATCATATCCAAGCGTACTTTGAGAGCTAAAAAGGCCAGTTACTGTACATTTATTTATTGTGTTTATAAGTAAGTGAGGGTTTCAGTAAAATTTTCACGAACATACCAATACTTGGAAAATTTGTTTATAGAAATTGTAAGCTTCTAAGATACTTTCGTATATCTCAAGTAACTTCAGACAGTGTTCATCGTTTATGTGTTCATGATTCATCATTAGAACTTCTTTAATCCATTCGCCAAGGTATTTTCTCAACAGTACTATAATTCGGGTAGCTATCAATAAATTAATTTCCAAAGCGTAGAAGAGTATGCCACAAATATTGTCAAGAATTAAGTCGACAACATTGGGGTAGTGACACGTTGAATGATAAATATACTGCAGACAAATATTCATAACAATAAACGTTATTATTGAGATCCAGTTCCAGACGATAAAACTTAGGTCACTTTTACTAAAATTAATGCTCCTGTGTATACTTTGGATCATTAAAATAAGTAAGACGTTTTTGCCCTTATGCACTATATCCATAGTGAACATTATTGTATACCAGACCGAAAATACTATGAAGTAGACTACAGTGAACAGATACAAGAAGTCGTTTTCTAAACTTGACATATTCTTATTTATGTCCCTGACATCTAAGTTGACTATTCGATAGATACACGACGTATTCATGAATAACACACAGCAAAACGAAAGTATACGGCTTATTTTACCATTTGGATAAATATAACTACATCGTACGTCATATTTTGGACTTAATAATAGCCTGAGTGCAAAGTTAAAAGAATATACTATTCGTTGAATATCCTTTTCTAGTCGATTGTTGAGTAACACCTTGAAAGAATTCTCTGGGTAGCTTTTTTGATTATTGACCATTTTTTTTAATTTCAACTTGACACTATCCATTGTTGGATTGCTAATGAGCCTGCAATAATATTAAAATAAAGAAACAATACAGCACCGAAGTAAATTGCGTTTAAACATTTAAGTACTGATCGGAGCACTAGTCTAATCTAGTTCATTTTTTTTGAGTCTACTTGAAGTTATTAGTTGTGGTAATACATTAGTAAAATTAATTGTTTGTAAAAAAAACCATATCTGTTCGTAGCAGAAAGCTAATCATTTCCAGTTCAAATCGAGACAAAATCAACTGAAAGGAAAACTTCTAATAAAGACAATGTTTAAGTCTCTACTATCAAATTTACGATATTAATGTCACGACCACAAATTAAACTACGAAAAGAACAAAGATGACGATTTTAAAACGACGAGTGGAATGAGGACTAAAGAAGACACTATGGTTTAGCTGTGTTACTATTAAAATTAAGCATTCAAGCCCTTTTACAGCCAATATTTTTAGCATCGATTTCACAGATAATTCATTTGCAGCAATACAATGACATAATGATTGATGACTCTAGTCAAAAATATTGGTAACGTACCGTCTATACAGAACAGACCTCATGAGATCAGTTTACTGAACGAGAGATTTTCCCATATCACTTTCTTGCAAAGTCCTATGTTATACAGATTACGAGGAAAAAAAAATGTGGTTCTTCACAATAAATGATAGTCGGAAAGAAACTATATTTTTATTATTTTAAAAAAAGTACCTTTAAATGAATTACCCATTACAAATTAAACATTTACATAACTGATGTGTGGTATGTTCTACCCATCGCAATACCTATTTAGTCTGCATTGAAACACTGAATCCACAATACGGTTTTTAGGGTTCCGTTGCCAAATGGCAAAAAACGGAACCCTTATAGATTCTTCATGTCTGTCTGTCCGTCTGTCTGTCCGTCTGTCTGTCTGTCTGTCTGTCTGTCTGTCTGTCTGTCTGTCCGTCCGTATGTCACAGCCACTTTTCTCCGAAACTATAAGAGCTATGCTATTGAAACCTGGTAAGTAGATGTATTCTGTGAACCGCATTAAGATTTTCATACTAAAATAGAAAAAAAACAATAAATTTTGAGGTTCCCCATACTTAGAACTGAAACTCAAAAAATTTTTTTTCATCAAACCCATACGTGTGGGGTATCTATGGATAGGTCTTCAAAAATGGTGTTGAGGTTTTTTATATCATTTTTTTTTAAACTTAATAGTTTGCGCGAGAGACACTTCCAAAGTGGTAAAATGTGTGTCCCCCCCCCCCCCCCCCGTAACTTCTAAACTAAGAGAATGATAAAACTAAAAAAAATATATGATGTACATAACCATGTAAACTTCCACCGAAAATTGGTTTGAACGAGATCCAGTAAGTAGTTTTTTTTAATACGTCATAAATCGTAAACCGCAATTTAACTTTCATTCAATCAACTCAAATATAAAAATTAAAAAAAAATCATTTATTTCATAAACATAAACCTTATGTACACAAACCGAGGATACCTACAGGTTTGTACGGAACCCTCGGTGCGCGAGTCCGACTCGCACTTGGCCGGTTTTTTTATTACCTCATAGTCCACAATCAATAACAGGTGGCGAACCTTGAACCTTGTAATAAGCGTAAGGTATCTAATAAGTATTTTACAGAAAGTTAAATTGTAGTAGTAAAAAAACAAAATTAGTGATAGCTTCGATTAAACTTATTGGGAGTGTAGCATCAACATAGAAAAGGCCACAAGCGGTCATCTTGCTGAACGATCGATTAGCCTGCATCACATTCTTGCAAAGCTGTTCTTGACTCTCTGTAAGATAATGCCTCATAGTCATGCATATTAACATAAGTACGTACAAAAAGTATCAGCTTTTCACCGTTCTATTTATTCAGGTCAATTAACATGAAGTCATTTCAAAACTATTTTTGTTTGAAATAAAATTGATTTTACTGAGTTACAATATAAACTATGTAAACTTTTACTGGCTAGACAACCACAACCAAGCGCATCGTACTCATGTAATAAAATTGTATATAGATTAAATACATACTTGTGCAGTTCCTGTTCTTAATAAGCTGTAAACAGGCTGATGGAGCTTCCTCAATAGTTCTATAGAATTTCTCACAATATATGCTGTATATAATTATAAGAACTACATTCTTTATGAGCCATGTAACCAAAACTACTGTATGAATCCAAAACTAAAATAAACAAAAAACACATATTAATATGAAATCATAAAATTGAAAGTGCCAGAGCGGGAGGCTACAAAGGCTATTTTAGTCACGAGACAGACTCCAATCGATGAGCTTTTGTTTATGCATATTACTCAACAATATCTTATCTATCTCAGTAAAAAAAAATACTCAAATAGATTAGCTTTTTGTTTTGATATTTTCAAAGAAAATGCACGGACAAAATCTAGTTCTATATAATACATATCACTCGAATAGCTAAGCTTTTGGCGAGATATTTTTAAACATTACGTATGAAAAACCTAATCGAGTAGAGGCTCACTAGCTGTAGTGGACGAATGGGATGTGATCAGCACCCTTGCTCGCCCTGGGACTTCTCCCACGTTTTTAACGTGCTTCCCTACTTACCTACTGCGCTGGTAACACACGTCACCACGCACCCCTGAATGCGTAATGATGGTACGGTCGACCAAGACCTCGGGAGACTGAACGTTTAGACTGTACTCTGATAGAAACGAAATAAAACACTTTTCTTCTAGTACTTCTAGTCCATAGATTTCGGCTTGTTCTTCGTTGTGCCTCTTCAACGGCTGAGCTGCGACTAAATGGGCCCGGCCGATCGTGCGTATTTTATAGTCGACGGGGCCGCTTCCCATTACCTTATAGACGACCGTGATTTTTAAGCCCATTTCACTGTTTGTTTTCATCAAGCCGAAATCTTTGAACCCCTTTATTTTTAATTAATTATCACATAACCCCTTACAATCTATATATTTTTACATTTGTTATGTGGTCCCTTCTTATATAAAAATACAATATTGCATGTACAGTCAACGGCCAGAAGTCCACTTACACCGCAATGACCGTTATCGCCTGCGCTATACGAGCTGCGGCGCCTATACACACATACGCATATTTATGTGTGAGTGATGTTCCAACGCTAACAAATTAACATGTCGTGTAGCATCGCGCTATGAGTAGTTATAGATGTTGTCAATGCTAGACAAGGATGACAATATCAGTAACTTGTTTTTTTATCGCAGTCTGATTATTTTTTCCATAGTTATGCAAAATTTCAACTAGTGAATATAAGTTAACATTAGCTAGATCGGTAACGAGGCTGCACTCGCTAATGTGATTCGGATAGATGTGAGTTCGAATCCCTAGTTGGGCCTATTATTATTATTATTTGTATGTTTTAGTAATTTATTTTAGTAAATTACTTTGAACAAATAGATATTATATCATAGGTAATTTATTATTATAATATAATAATAAATGAAACAAATTTTGATATGGTAACATCGTAATATTTTTTATACAAAAGAAATCCTTTACACTTAGTTATGTTATTATTATAGTATTGAATGTTAAAAAACACATTTTAGGTTACATATAGATATTATGAAAATTCTGATATCATTTAAGAGGTTATAGCTTAATTATTCATTTTCTCAATGAAAAGAGGATTGAAACTTAACCTCAATATTACAATAATATAAATACTAATTTGTTAAAGTTACGGCCACTATGTCCCCTGACACAAAATTACCCTACCTGTTTATGATTTTTAATATTTCGTGTGACCTCCGTTAGCTTCGATACAGCTAATGAGACGTCGACGCATAGACGCCACAATATTTGCACAGATATTTGTGCCGCGCAAACTATCCCATAACTGCATGCAATGGGATTTGAGTAGCTCAGGGCATCTTTCGTCCCGAGCTTCCCATCTTTGCAACATTAAACCCCATATATTTTCTATGGGATTTAAGTCAGGGGACCGAGCTGGCCAAGGAATAACTTTAATTTCCGGATGATTGCTAAACCATTCGCGAACAATGCTGGCACGGTGAATAGGACAATTGTCTTGAACAAAACTATCTCGTTAAGTCTTCTACGGGGTAGACATTACGCACAGTAGGCAACATTATATCGTTCAACACTTCCACATAGTTGACACTGTTGGCTCGCGTCGATATATAACTTAATTCACCGGGCCCTTGAGCACTTATCCACCCCCACATATTCACACAGATTCTGCCTGACTCCGTATTTGGTCTGACATTGCCTTCAGACCAACGCGTGTTATTTTTACGCCACAAATGCAGCCTTCCTTTTTGGCACGATTTAAAAGATTTTTCGTCGGTGAATATTGTCGTCTCCCAATCAAAGTCCAAATATTCCCGGGCAAAACTTAACCTCGCCTCTTTATACCGTTGCGTTAAAAACGGTTTTTTAGCTGGCGTTCGGTGATGAAGACCTTCGGCATGGAGTATGCGGCGAACGGTGCGTACTGATGTGCCGAACTCAACGGCAAAACACCTTGTTGGGATGAAACCATTCGTCTCATATTCAGCTACCGTATAACGTCGCTGAGGCTAATAAGAGGTGGTCTTCCGCTCCTCTCACGACTCTTCAGGCTACCTTCTTCCTCAAATCTCTTTACCCAACGACTAACAGTCTCTCTCTAAAAAAAAAAAAAAACAATATTACACACTTGCCACACGCGATTTATCTACCATTATATTTTGAAGGTATCATCACATAAAATAAAATAAAAAACTTACACATAAGCCGGTTTCATTCGATATTTGATATTAAGGCCATTCGAGTATAGGGTCACAATATTTGCCTTGGCTTCAATACTAATATTAGCCTGCATATTGAATTCAGAAGAATACTAAAATAGCAACAACAATATAACACAAACGCTCGTAACTATGTTCACCAACCAACAACAGCGAATAGTGGAATAATTTATGTAAACTAGTAAAGTAGTTAAAATATGAGGGTAGATTTACAAAGTGAAATTATCACTTTGTTTCAAATCTACCCTCATATTTGAATAACGACGCTAAGATTGAAAATAATTGTTAAACTAAAGAATCTTCGTTTAGCTGTGGAATATTTAACATATTTGTTAGCAACTCAGCATTCTTATTTCACATGTAATACTTAAAAAATATTTTTCATGTTTGATGTAAGACTCGAACCTGAACGTTCGCCATGCGAGGCACAGTGCTAACCACTTTAGCCACCGTAACGCTTACTCAACTGATTGAAATTTGTAATAACAATCATAAGCGGGCAACAAGTTGCCAATGTGTAGTGTTGTCAAACGTTCTTAAAGAAGAAGGTCATAAGTAACAACTGATATGCCTATGCCATAGTTTTGTTAGATTGTAAGTCGACTTTTGGCTGTTATAGTACATAGTCACAATAAAAACTTTCTAGAACAAAAACTTACAAGGTTTAGCTTTAGACAATTGCTACTATTTTTAATTTACAATATCTCCGAATCTTGTGGTCCGATTTTGATAATTTAAACGTTAAAAGTGATTTTACATCGAATTCTATCGTATACAACAAAAATAACAACAATCGGACCATAAACAAAAAACCTCATTTTCAAGTTACGTAATTATAGAACATCCTTACGAAATTTTTGTACATTTCCTTACAAGATTCACTCAAATTGAAGTTAATTAGATTCTAATAAGAAAACTAAGCATGAAATCTATAAACTAAAACTAATTGGAATCTAAAATATAAACTTATAAACAAAACCTTTCAAAATTATCAAATTCCTTACTAACTACAAAATTATTCCTTATATTTACATTTTATTATCAAGGCGCTCTCTGCGCTACTTGCACCCACTTGCCCAGAGGGGGTCTAATTTTTGACAATTTTACGAACTTTTAAAGTCTTTACTAATTTAAAAATGCTTTCTAACTTACAAAATCATTGTCAGGGTGCACTCCGATACTACTTGCGCCTAGATGCTTAGGTTTCGTCGCCGACATTCTCCCCCTCGTGCGTCGCACTATCCTCCAGGCTCGGCGATACTCCCGGCACCAACAACACCACTCTCGAACTGGGTCTTCGCAGGACTCCTCCTCTGGTCTCGACGTCGACGATCCTGATTCGCCCGTCTGGTCCCGGATACATCTGCTGGATTCTGCCGCGTGGCCAGGTACATCTCGGCAGGCTGTGGTCGACAATGAGCACGACGTCTCCAACTCGTAGATCGGTGGTGTTGGTTCTTCCCTTGATCTTCCTGGGCAGCAGGGTAAGTAGGTATTCTCGCAGCCAGCGTTGCCAGAAGTGGTCGGCAAGCCGCTGCGTGGTCTTCCAGGTGGGTCTACCCACCAGCTCGCTGCCCTCCAAGTTGCCGACTCTGGGTGCGCCACATGACCGCCCAATTAAGAAATGATTAGGGGTTAGCGCTTTTTCTTCAGGATTCTCGGAGAGGTGAGTGAGAGGTCGAGAGTTAACTATGTGCTCGGCCTCTAAGAGGAGGGTGTGGAGTACCTCCTCTCGTGGGTGTTTTTCTTTCAAGGTGGTGTCCAGCGCGGTTTTGATTGATCGCACTAGACGCTCCCATGCACCGCCCATATTCGGTGCACCAGGAGGGATGAACTTCCACTGCACGCCGATATTCTCTGCTTCTGAGATGAGATCTTCTTGTTTCATGGTGTCTTGTGCTTCTTGTAGTTCCTTGTTCGCGCCGACGAAGTTAGTTCCGTTGTCGGTGTAGACAATCTTCGGCATTCCTCTTCTTGCTGCGAATCTCCGTAAGGCCATTATCATGCTGTCGGTGGAGACTGAAGGGGTGAGTTCCATGTGTACGGCTCTAGTTGTTAAGCACGTAAATAGAGCTCCCCATCTCTTCTCATGGCGTCTTCCTACGGTGATTGTCATCGGGCCGAAGTAGTCTATGCCAGTGCACGTGAAGGGATGTGTACTGTGCATCAGCCTTTCTGAAGGTAGGTTGCCCGTCGGTAATTCTCGCGGATTTGCTCTCCTTACTTTGCACCATTGACACCGATGTTGCACTGCTCTGATCGCTGATCTTATTCCCAGCACCCAGAAACGCTGTCTCACTTCGTTTATTACTGTTGCGTGATTACCATGGTTGAAACGGCAGTGGAATTATTCCAGTATAAGTCTTGTGATCTTGTCCTTACTGTCGAGCACGATGGGTCTCTTGTATTCTCTTGTTACTCCTCGTATTGCGTCGATTCTTCCTTTCAGCCGCAGAAGACCGTCTTCCAGTACTACGTCGAGCTTTTTCAATTTGCTGCTTCCTTCTAATGATTTGCCTTGCTGCAGGCACTTGATGTCTTCTTTGAAGCTTCTCTCTTGACTGCCTTTCAGTAGTATGATTTCAGCTTGCTCTAGTTGTTCGGCGTTCAACGGTATATATTTCCTGTCTGGCACTTTTGAAGATTGATGTCGTTTCTCGACACCTTTAGTTCGTTTTCCTTTTGTTGCTTTCCAGGCGGGATCTTCTCGGCTGACGTTGACCCTCTCCTTTGTTCTGCAGAGTTGTATGAATTGCAACACTCTTGCTGTAGCTCGCGAAAGTTTCTTCCAGGACGAGAACCTCTCAGGATCTGGTGATGGATAAGTGGTGCTTGCTGCTGCTACGACGTCTGCCGTCTTCTCTTCACCGGTGGCTTCCTTCTTGCATGTTCTAGGTGCCGGCCAGTGGGCTTCCTCTTTCCTTAGGAAGTCAGGTCCAACGTACCATCGGTGACTGCAGTCGAAGTGTTCCGGCACGTCGCGCGTCGCATCATCTGCAGGGTTATGTGCCGTAGGTACCTATCTCCAGTCCTGTGGTTTCGTGAGATCTTCTATCTCTGCTAAGCGATGAGCTACGAACGTCTTGAAGGTTCTTGGGTCCGTCTTGATCCAAGAGAGTACGATGCTGGAGTCTGTCCAAAAGGTCTTCTTTACCACCTTCAGGTCCATTTCTTCTTCCACCGAGTGTGCTAGTCTGCTTCCAAGAAGGGCCGCCTGCAGCTCAAGTCTCGGGATCGACACTGGTTTCAGTGGTGTGACACGTACTTTTGCTGCCACTAAGCTGATGTGGTAAGTCCCGTCCCGACCTTGTGTCCTCCAGTAAACCAAGTGCCTCGATCGCGAAATGGTCCTTGATGGCTTGATGCATCTCTTTTTCAGGTGTGCTGACATGAAGACACGTGTTCAGGAATTGCACTGGTCTTGTACTCCCGCTGCCCGATCCATGTAGCACCCAACCAAGTCCTGTTTTTGAGCGACTGGTTGTCCCGGTTTCCTTCTTCTTACTTCTTGAGTCATAATCAGTTCCCAGTTATCTTGACCTATGAGTAGCTGCGGTAGTTCCCCTTCGTAGTACAGAGAGTCGGCGATCTTCTTTAAGTGTCGACATTCTTCAATCCTTTTTCTGTCTAAGAACTGTGGTGCAAGCTTCAGCTCGTTTATAGTTCGGACTCTTCTGATTGTCTTCTTGGTTCCCTGGTGAACCCCCTTCACCGTGAGGTCAAGTGTCTGAGAATCCTTTTTCTTTATCAGCCTGCCTCCTACTGTCTCGATGACCAGTTTTTCTCTGTTTCCTTGAGCGCCGACTTCTGCCACCTTCTCATCCAATAGTGACACTGTTGGCCCCTCATCCATGAGGGTTAGTATCTTCTTAGATCCTTTTGACCCGAAAACTTCCACTGGAACTATCTTCAGGCTCTTGCGTTCTTTACCGCTGACGCCGTGACACTTGTTTCTTCTTGATGTGTCTCCTTTTTGTCTCCCGAGGTCCTGTCTTCTGAGTCGACGTGCAACAAATGATGGTGCCACCTTTTGCATTCCTTGCATGGTGGTTTCCTGCAGCTCTCCTTCCGGTGTTTCCCTTGAAGGCACTTGAAACAGACGTGGCTCTTCTTAACTATTGCCCACCGATCTTGAACCGACGCCTTCTGGAACTTCTGACATTCGACTAGGAAGTGCTCACTCTCACACATGGGGCAAGTCTTCTTAGCATCCTTTCCTTTGAAGTCATTCTCCTTCGTTGCATGCGCCGCTTGTCGATGAGTCCTCTTGATCCCACTCTTCTCTTCTGAAGTTGCGAAGGCTCCACATTTGTCTGCTTCTTTGCTCAGGAAGTTGGATACCAGGGTTAAGTCGGAGAACTCACTTTCTTCTGCTGCCGCCGTGAAGTCGTACCACCTGAACTTGAGGACCGTTGGCATCTTCTCTATTATTTGTTTCACTATTTCAGGTGAATGCAGGTACTGCGGTTTCTTCAACCCCTTTATCGCTGCTACGCTGCTGTTGATCTGGCTTGCGAAGACACATATGCCCCTTGGATTTTCTGAAATCTTCGATAACGCCTTGACTTTGCCCAATTTTGCTAACATCAGCGCGTCAGGTCTTCCATATCTTCTTCTCAGGGCTTGCATCACTTCCAGCGGAGAGGCTTCGGAGTACAGCAGACTCTTGATAGCTTCTCTTGCGTTGCCCTTCAGTGCTCTTCTTAGACGAGCCATATTCAGGACGTCGTTGAACATCGGTGCTGTATCCTCGTAGACAACCTTGAACGCCAACCACTCACTGCTGCTGCCGTCGAAGTAGGGTAACTCGTGGATGTACTTCGGCTGCGTTGCTTGTTCTCGTATAGTGAAGGCTTCTTTCAACGCCGTCGCCAACGTTTGAATTTCAATCGTAGTTCCTTTCGTTGGAGAGTGCTCTTCTGGCTTCACCTTCTGAGGTTCTTCTGCTGGAGGTTGTTCTCGTGGCTCCGGTCGTTCCCTGTTGTCGTCTTCCATTATGGATGTCTGGATCCAGTTCTGCACCTGTGCTGTTCTGTCTTCCAGGTCTTCATCCACGGAGTCATCATCTTCACACTGTGCCAGCTCCAATCTGACACGGGCTAGTTTTGCCGCGGCCTGTGCTTGCTTCAATTCCAGGCGCGCTAACTCTTCTCTGGCTGCCAGCGTCTTCTGGCCGTGGTACTCGTGGTCTTCGTGGACCTGGCGCGACGACCGACCCCTTTCGGCTATAGCGTCTTGGTAGAACCAGGAACAGCCTTTTCCGCGGCATCTTCTGGGGCCTTCTTGGTCGTTTCCTTCTGTGCGGCTTCTTTCTTCTGACCGTTCTTCTCGGTCACCGCTGTGGTCACAGTTGCCGCTGTGGTTGCAGTCGCCACCGTTGTCTCCGTTGTCGTGGTCTCTTCCGTAGCCGTCGTACCCGAAGAGGTGTTCGTGTTCGACGTAGTTGCGGTTCCCGATGACGCTGACGTGACCCCTTCTGATTCGGTTGCCTCTTCTGTCGCGTCCTTAGCGGAAAGACGGGATGGCGGACGTGAGGGGGCATCCTTCTGCGACCTGGTAACCGGCATGTTTCAGTCTTCTGAATTTTCCGGACTTCTGAATTTTTAATCTTCTGAACTCTTCTGGTTTCTTCCTGCAGGGAATCCGGCGCTCGAAGGACCAATTGTAGTGGACGAATGGGATGTGATCAGCACCCTTGCTCACCCTGGGACTTCTCCCACGTTTTTGACGTGCTTCCCTACTTACCTACTGCGCTGGTAACACACGTCACCACGCACCCCTGAATACGTAATGATGGTACGGTCGACCAAGACCTCGGGAGACTGAACGTTTAGACTGTACTCTGATAGAAACGAAATAAAACGCTTTTCTTCTAGTACTTCTAGTCCATAGATTTCGGCTTGTTCTTCGTTGTGCCTCTTCAACGGCTGAGCTGCGACTAAATGGGCCCGGCCGATCGTGCGTATTTTATAGTCGACGGGGCCGCTTCCCATTACCTTATAGACGACCGTGATTTTTGAGCCCATTTCACTGTTTGTTTTCATCAAGCCGAAATCTTTGAACCCCTTTATTTTTAATTAATTATCACATAACCCCTTACAATCTACATATTTTTACATTTGTTATGTGGTCCCTTCTTATATAAAAACACAATATTGCATGTACATAGTCACAATAAAAACTTTCTAGAACAAAAACTTACAAGGTTTAGCTTTAGACAATTGCTACTATCTTTAATTTACAATATCTCCGAATTCTGTGGTCCGATTTTGATAATTTAAACGTTAAAAGTGATTTTACATCAAATTCTATCGTTTACAATAAAAATAACAACAATCGGACCATAAACAAAAAACCTCATTTTCAAGTTACGTAATTATAGAACATCCTTACGAAATTTTTGTACATTTCCTTACAAGATTCACTCAAATTGAAGTTAATTAGATTCTAATAAGAAAACTAAGCATGAAATCTATAAACTAAAACTAATTAGAATCTAAAATATAAACTTATAAACAAAACCTTTCAAAATTATTAAATTCCTTACTAGGCGGACTTACTAGACTTACTAGACATTTTAGGCGGCGCTCTCTGCCAGTTGCCCAGAGGGGGTCTAATTTTTGACAATTTTACGAACTTTTAAAGTCTTTACTAATTTAAAAATGCTTTCTAACTTACAAAATCATTGTCAGGGTGCACTCCGATACTACTTGCGCCTAGATGCTTAGGTTTCGTCGCCGACACTAGCTATGAGTGAATTTACCTCGCAAAAAGTGGGTAGTGTTCTTTACCTTACAAAAGTACTTCTCGTTTGTTAATTCGATTTTTTTTTTGTTTGTCAAATACGGGTGCGTCTCATAACGTATAAACTCATTTGGGTTAATTTCATTTTATTATCGTTCATAAGATATAATCAACGTGAGATATACCAACTATTGATATAATTTCTATCCATATAAAATTTACTAGCTTCTGCCCGCGACTTCGTCCGCGTCAAATTTTTGCTCCCCTGACCCTTCCCGTCGCATCGATTTGCCTGCTAGTTTTCGTCCATTTTTCGTTGCTGCTCGCTCCTTTTGAGTTATAGTGAGTCAACCTTAAAAGATAGACATATGCTCTCACGGACTTTTTTTTAGAACTTTTTAAAAGGAATAATTCCGTCATACATGATTTTTGCGTTACTTTAACTGTTTACGCAGCGCACGCAACGGAAACTCTCAAAAGGAATAAATTTTCCCCGTTTTTGAAACATTTATCATTACTGCTCCGCTCTTCTTAGTTGTAGCGTGATGTTATATAGCCTATAGCCTCCCTCCATAAATAGGCTACCCAACACAAAAAGAATTTTTTAATTCAGACCAGTAGTTCCTGAGATTGGCGCGTTCAATCAAACAAACAAACAAACAAACTCTTCAGCTTTATAATATTAAAATAAAATACCTAATAGTATAGATTTATTCTAAAACTTAATTATTATAACGTTGTTTGATATAACGTTTATGTAATCGAAAATCATTTAGTCTAACGTTTAATACGTATATTGTTTACTTAATTGAAAATCATTAGGTCTAACGTTTAACCTATTTAAAAAACGTCATTATGTTAACACCCCGACTCGGATAGGTTAGGTTAGAAGGCAGGAAGGAAAAAAATACCATGAAGGCTAAGGCATGGTATTTTTTTTTAAGCCACCCAGAGTTAGGAGCTCCGCGAAGCGAGGCTCCGTCGACCTCTCTTAGCGCAGGTGGTAATCAGTTACTAGTTATGTTTAATATCTACTTAGGTTACTATTCATATTAGACGAAATAAGTTATATATGTTTTGAGTGGTATGTCAAACGATGTTATATTTAATGTATGTTTATTTATTTTATTATTTATGTACACACAGTAAAAAAACAGAGTGAAAAGGCCTATTAATACAATTGAGTACAAAGGTACTGCTTATTTCTTAAGAAATTTCTTCCGTCAGACCTGCGATAGGAGAAATGAAAAAGAAATTTGACAACGCATGTTATGGCAAACGGTGTTATATTTAATGTATGTTATGCTTATAAAAATTAGTTATTTTAAAATGATATCAATCGGTCATTATATTAACTAATCGCTATAATAAATAAAATTATAGGTTCCATTGTTATATGTTGTTAATATTAGAGATTTTGTTGTTATAGCATCTATTACTTACCCATCAAATACATAATAGAAACGATCAATTAAAATGATAACAGTTGCCATGGAACTATCAACTCATATTGAAGCTTATCTATTTGATTAATATGTATTCTATAGTATGCAGCGTAAATTCGCTGCGGACAAAACTTTTTGGTTTCTAAATCAACCTTTTTTTTAGAAACACTGGCCTTTATATTTTTTTGTTATATTTCAAATTTCGATCCTGTAAAATCTTACGCCAAAAATTTTTGCTTGTCAACTGGCAGACTGCAGATGGGAGCTGAGCGTTTCACATCAATATTCTTATTTTCGGAACTCCCAAGTTTAAATTAACAATTTTAACTCTATAATTATATTTCTAAACCTACGTGTGTCCTATCTGGTGCTACTTTTAAAATTGTTCATATTGATAAAGTTCCTTGTGCAACTCTTCCATTTAACTGGTACGTATTACGTCTTTTCTTTTCCTTTTACTATTCTAATCTGTTCTACCGGCGATTCTCGCTAGCTATATCGAAGATTCCGCTTGTAACCTTGGTCTGACCGTCCTGTTTATTTGTCTTTAGACGACGACCATACAAGCCGAATTTCGGCTTTTCCCCCCCGACGGGCTATCAGCCGTCGGATTAAACTGAGGTCAGCGGCGTGTTGCGGACGTTTGCCACCGACGCAGAGCCCGACGCCCACATAGACGGTTGCTTGCTGCCGTCGCTGCACGCAGCACCGACTGTCCTTCTGGATAGTTTCGCCCGGCTGGTTATAAGGAACCTTTTAACTTACCTATTTTTTCTATTTTTCTGTAATAGATTATCTAGATAATTTTCTATTTTTTACGCATCCTGATGTAACGTGCATTTCATGATTCAACTAGGTGTTCGTTATAAAAAAGAAACCTATAAATCGACGTGCATAGGCCTGTTTTTTAATCGATTGCAATCGTATTGGGGATAGGTCGTGCGCGAAGATAATTTCCGTTAAATCTAATTAACCACTAAGTTTGACTCATCCCTCTTTTTAAACAAAACCAAATATTTTTATAGCCACATCTGCAGTCAACCATATACTTGTTTTTTATATTTTTTTATATTACTGCTGTATTTTTTTTTACTTCATTTTTCGTTGAAATTATAAAAGTGGTGTGAATATGGTGTTTTTCTTTAACCGTCTCGCTACAAGTACTAGATTTTATACATCCATTTTATTGAAAATATCAAAACAAAAAGCTAAGCTCAGTAAATAGATTTTTACTGAGATAGATTAGTTATTGTCGAGTAATATGTATAAACATAACCTCATCTTTTAGAGTCTGACTCGTGCGTGACTAAAATGGTACTAGATTTTGTCCGTGCGTTTTCTTTGAAAATATCAAAACAAAAAGCTAATCTATTTGAGTCATTTGTTTTACTGAGATAGATTAGGTATTGTTGAGTTATATGCATAAACAAAAGCTCATCGATTAGAGTCTGACTCGTGACTAAAATAGAATAGCCTTTGTAAATTCGCGAGCGAGAGACGTAATTTATTATATGAGGGTACAAATTACTAATACCATCAAAAACAATAGACATCTTTGGAAAAATATAAAAAATATCACTTATACTAATAAATCACGAACAGAAAACTCAGAATTATTGCAGGTTAAATCATATCCCACAGAATCCGCTAACTTTATTAATAAATATTTTGCAAGTATAGGCAGAGATCTGGCCCAGAACATAACAACTGATACTAATTTTAGCAAACTCCTTAGTAATACACCATCACATATAAGCTCAATGGTACTTCTAGATACTGATCAACATGAAGTTTGTACCACACTTATGAATCTACGATCTGACAGAGCCCCCGGATGGGACAATATACCCACTTGCTTCTTAAAACTTGCTAAAAATGAAGTTGTGCCAATTATTACGCATCTTGCCAATCTATGTTTTCAAAAACGTACGTTCCCTGCCCCATTAAAAAAAATCTATTATTACACCTGTGTATAAGGGTGGTGATAGAGACGATGTGAATAATTATCGACCTATTTCCGTCTTAACTGCGATTTCAAAAATTATAGAAAAACTGTTAAATACTCGCCTCTTGCAGTATCTAAATAGATTTGATATTCTGTCCCCTTCTCAATATAGATTTAGACAAAAAAAGTCAACTGAAGATGCTGTCATAGCACTCAGTTCTTTAGTATCCGAACAACTCGATAAATGAAATAAATGTATGGCTGCCTTTCTGGATCTAAGAAAAGCCTTTGACACCGTCTCTACTCCCATTCTTTTACACAAGCTTGAGGCTATTGGAATTCGTGGAATACCACTGACACTCTTTAGAGTTTATTTTTCTGGTAGAACACAAAAAGTGAAAATTGGACAAATTGTTAGTGAGGGCGTAGATGTATCATATGGCGTACCACAAGGAAGTGTACTAGGACCTACGCTCTTCCTAATTTACATAAATGACCTCTGCAGCATGAGCATTAATAATGCTAAAGTATTCTCGTACTGTCGTCTTCTCAGGGAAATCATGGAATGATGTTAAGAACAGTGCAGAACAAGGACTAGCTCTTGTTGCAACGTGGTTAAAAAAGAATCTGCTTACCCTGAATACAAGTAAAACCAACTTCATTTGCTTTAATATTTATAATCAGTTTCAACCAGATAAACATTTTAATTTAAGAATCCACACGTGCGACATTACTACCGTTGGAACTTGCTGCAATTGCCCTACTATTCAACAAGTTACCCAAGCAAAATATCTGGGAGTGATTTTTGACCAGCGACTTTCCTGGTATCCTCAACTGGAAAAAGTCATGAGTAGAGTACGAAAACTGATCTGGATATTTAAAGAGCTGAGATATGTTGTACCAAGGATAATAAATATAAATATAAATAAAGACAATCAAAGAAATCTATTAAATGAAATTTATGTATCTTTGGTCCAGTCTGTTTTAGTTTATTGCATAACTGTATGGGGTGGAGCAACAAAATCTAGTTTTCTAGAGTTGGAACGCGCTCAAAGAGCGATACTTAAAGTGATGTACTTCAAAAAAAGAATATTCTCCACTGAAAAGCTCTACAAATTATGTAATCTGCTGTCAGTGAGAAAATTGTACATCCTTCTTATCATCCTTAAAACGCACAAAGAGACGCCATATGATCCTAAAATACTAGAAAAGAGAAAAAAGCACTGCATAGTAAATGTTCCCTCAACTAAAACAGAATTTGCCAGCAGACAGTATATAAAACGTTCAGCCTTTTTATACAATAAAGTTAATAAACTTATATACATATATGATAAAAAGAAAATTCAATGCAAAAAATATTTAACAACATGGTTACACAATTTAAATTATGATGATACAGAGTTACTTTTACAACGGGTGACTTAATAATAAATTATATAATATATAATTTATTATTAAGTCACCCGTTGTAAAAGTAACTCTGTATCATCATAATTTAAATTGTGTAACCATGTTGTTAAATATTTTTTGCATTGAATTTTCTTTTTATCATATATGTATATAAGTTTATTAACTTTATTGTATAAAAAGGCTGAACGTTTTATATATGTAGTGATGCTATTAGCTTATTTAGTCACACCATGTACACTCAAAATCTCCTTCTCTCTCTCACACACACACACACACACACGCACACGCGCACACATACACAGACATACTTAGACAATCCATCACACTCACACACACATACAATCACACTCACGCATATGTACAAAAGATCGTATTTTCTTTCTTACTTTTTTTTTTCTCTTTTGTTGTTTGTATACATATTTATAATGCAAGGGAAGAGCGGAGCCTTCAACTACAGGTATTTCTATGCCTAAATGGAGACTCCTCGATATGCAATGTAAGCTAAAATGATATGTAATAAACTTATTTTTTTTTTTTTTTTTATGATTTCCCATCCAAAGAAAGAAGTGAACTACTGTTCCATATGAAATGCCACATACAGAATAAAACTAAGCTTTATTACAAGTTTCAAATCCCTTTTATATATTAAATTATATATTTTGACAAACTAGTTAACGTAGCAATTATTATTTAAATATGGTTTAGAGTAAAATGTAGTCAGCATTTTAGGTTTGTGAATGGTGCCAGTGGTAGAAAAAGTAGGTGAATGATAAAGGAGTTGTTTGTCATAGTATTGGCATGTTATGTAGAAGGATAAGACTGATGTGACAAAGAGAAACCGTTATGATGTACGGCACCGAAGCATGGAAACTGATAGTTGGGCTGACTTACAACTTAATTAGGATCAGTAATTAAAGTGGTTCAGTGTGCTATGATGCGGACTGATGGGGATGGGACTGATGGAATCAATAGGAATTAAATTATCTGGAAAAGAACCGGAGTTACTGAGAAAGAGTAAGCAAGCCGTAGGGGCAGTGGGCTGGCCGTTTTTATAAAAGCACCGTTGGCCAGTGGAACAGACGAGTCCCGGAGTAGAGACCATATATCAGCAAACATAGTGTAGTAAACCCCAGCTCAGACAACGATAAAAAGTGGCTGGGATAAACTGAATGCAAAAAGAAGAGGACAGACTGTTGTGGTGTAGCCTAAGAGAGGTCTTTTTCCAGTAGTGGACTTGGATAGACTGAGTTTGTTGGCAAAGAAACTGATGAATATTAAGATTGATGAATAGAGGGAAAAACGAATGCAAGATAAATTGATTCGAAAAGAATGGAAGTGATATGACAAAATAATTGTATATAGCAAAAAATGCAATAAAGGATCACACATGGAAATTTCACGGCGGCTGTAGTTTACATGGAATAAGAGAAAGATAGAAGAAGTAAAAAAGATTCAATGAGTTTGAAAACGGAGTAATAGAAAAATATTCTTAACTTACATCTACGTTTCCAATTTCTTCAAAATTTTTTAGCTATGGTATAATTAACGCGACACACCATATGACACGAAAGAATGTGGCTAATGTCTGATATAAAGCCTATGAAAAACGATAAAATAAACTTGTTATTGTAGAGTACAACCTAGTATGTGTAAAATTATTCAAGGATCTTTTAGTGCGTGTCCCAAATTGGAACCAACAACGTAGCGATCTTGTTTTTTCTATAAAATTTTTAACGAAACAATTTCACAAATGTTTTCCAATAGCCTAAACATTATTACATAACCATTTACGATAAGAGTAGGTGATATATCAAATATCGAATATAAATATTATTGTAGAACAGTGGGCTCGGAAACTTTCCAAGTGACATTACCTGTAGGCATTTTATGTAAGCATGTTTATTTATTCATAGATCTACCTTGATATAACTATATTTATGTATACGTATAGAGTAAACTTTTAAGTAACTTTGACTTAACACGTTAACAATCGAATCAGTTATTTCAACGTATTAGGAGCCCTAACTGCATATTTATGAATTTATGAATATACTATAATTTGAAAGAGGTTTCGCCTACGTGGTTGTGAAATAAAGTTTTGCCCGCATCTTTAGAATTGTTGAATATGTTACAATAGACGGCATGGCACTATTCACTATTTTCCGCCAGTACGTGAAAGTTTTGTGCACTCGATACTATGAGTCACTACATTCAAATCCTGTCAGCCGTTTTTGCGTGATAGAGTAAAAACATCCAAACATCTAAACATAGATATCAACTTTTATATTTGTAATTTTAAAATAAGATAAACTTTGAGTTTGTAATGTCTATTGCAACGAGTACCATCCCGATTTTGTACGTCGCTATGTTTTGTTTCAATTCGTATAATCATATTATGAGAATATTGTGTGTGTAAGAATTATGGCTTGATTGAATATAGATATTTCTTTCTTTCTGGACAAGTTTCCAAACGGCCAAGTATACAAACTTTCAGGTTAATAATATTAGTAGGATAAATTATATAATATAAGTGGGATAGTAGGATTTTATTCGTGAGGGTAAAGAAAAACAAACTTACCAGTACTCTGAAAATAGTCTTATACAGATCATAAGCTTTTAAATTATATTGGTATATTCCAAACAATTTTCGTCATTATTGTCTTGATCACCCATCATAAGGACATCTTTAATCCAGTTTTCGAGATATTTCCTTAACAATATTATAATCCGGATGGCTATAACTACATTGAAATCCAATACGTAAAACAGATATTCACAAATAATGTCAAGAATTAGATCGTAGACCCTCTCATAATAACATGTTACGAAATAGATAAAATGTATATATATCTCAACACAGATAGTAGATGCTATTGAGATCCAGGTCCAAATAATAAAACTATGGATACTCTTACTGAAACCGATGCCCTTGTGTATTGTTTGGATCTTCAAAATAAGTAAAACGTTGTGGTCCTTATGCACATTATCCAAAATGAATGCCATTGTGAATCCAATCGCATTGGTGACAAAATATATACTAGTAAAGAAAGTCAGGAGTTTATTTTCTAAATTATTCTTTTATGATCTGTAACGTCAACGGTGAAAATTTGATAAATAAAAATTGCATTCATGAATAACATACAGCACAATGCAAATATTTCATATGCTCTTCTTGTTGGATAAATATGAGTATTTCGAACGTTATATTTTGAAGTCAAAAACAGATACAGAGCAAAGTTAAAAGCATACACTATTCTTTGTATATCTTTCTCCAGTCGATTATTCCGTAATCTTTGGTATGAAATCTCGTGAACAATTATTGGCCTTTGAGGCATTGTTTTTTGTAACCACGTCAACTTTAAATTGTAAAAATACAACGATCGTTTGCTTTGTAAGTTATAATATTATTATATAATCCTCTTCAACGTATCCAGTGACAGTGACCCAGACTAATTTTCTTTCCTTTAGTGAGCTCAAAGCTCGTTAATATTATAGAGACGAGACAACTAATTCTAATTGCATTTGAATATTTATGAACTGATCGTATCTTTGCTAAGGACGCAACGACACCATTAAATGCTTTTTTATTGTCTCCTTACATTATTTATATTAATATACCAATCCGATCGCATTGGTGACAAAATATATACTAGTAAAGAAAGTCAGGAGGTTATTTTCTAAATTATTCTTTTTATGGTCTGTAACGTCAACGGTGAAAATTTGATAAATAAAAATTGTATTTATGAATAACATACAGCACAATGCAAATATTTCATATGCTCTTCTTGTTGGATAAATATGAGTATTTCGAACGTTATATTTTGAAGTCAAAAACAGATACAGAGCAAAGTTAAAAGCATACACTATTCTTTGTATATCTTTCTCCAGTCGATTATTCCGTAATCTTTGGTATGAAATCTCGTGAACAATTATTGGCCTTTGAGGCATTGTTTTTTGTAACCACGTCAACTATAAATTGTAAAAATACAACGATCGTTTGCTTTGTAAGTTATAATATTATTATATAATCCTCTTCAACGTATCCAGTGACAGTGACCCAGACTAATTTTCTTTCCTTTAGTGAGCTCAAAGTTCGTTAATATTATAGAGACGAGACAACTAATTCTAATTGCATTTGAATATTTATGAACTGATCGTATCTTTGCTAAGGACGCAACGACACCATTAAATGCTTTTTTATTGTCTACTTACATTATTTATATTAATATACATAAATTAACATCACGCCTGTAATATCCGAAGAGTTAGGCAGAAGTATACTTATAAGTCACCCAGAACACAAATCCAGACTGATACTAAGATATTTCTGATGGTAAAACCCAATAGCGCTTGGCCCGACATGGTAAATGCACCTTTCTCGCTTGCAACCAACGTGGTAATCTTTTTTATTTATTTAAATGTACATTTAAATAACAGAATAAAGAAATCAAATACATTGTACCAAGATTACGTTATTTCACAAATTACTACCTAGCTTTTATCCGTGATTTTGTTAGCGTAGAAGTCATAAGACTCAAATATGTACTAAAATAACAGACATGATTTTTATAATTCTCAACTCTCTAAGAGTCATGACTGGTGACGTGGAAGTAAGTGACGTAGCGACGTATAGTTCATCATCATGTCAGCCGTAAGACGTCCACTGCTGGACATAGGCCTCCACCAATTTGGGCGGGTTTGCCATAATCGCCACGCTTGGCAGGCGGGTTGGCGATCGCAATATGGTGTTAAAATGTATAGAGAACACTGCTACCCATTATCGAGGAAGTCCTTTAGCCTCGCTTTTTACGACACCCACGAGAGTAAATGGGGTGGTGCTATTCTTATGTGCGGTACCACACGACGCATAGTTGTCCGTGTGACATACAGCTAGTCCTAAGGTCACTGTTTTTTTTTTTCATTTTTAGGGAATTTATTAATACCTGCTTTCCTGTACGTACATAGTACCTAACTACCTCGTTGGTGTTGTGGTAGCAAGCCCTACTGTTGAGCATGAGCTCGTGGATACAATTCCCAGATCGGGCAAAGTGTTGTTGGATTTTTCTTTCCGGACTTTCTCAGTAGCAACTCGGAGGCTAGATTTGTGCTCTGTTGATTGCAAAAGGTTTGCCTCACATTACATGGGATTTAAACATAACTGGCAAAATCTGGGTATACAGGTACACCTCTGCCAAAAGCTTTGGAAAAACTAGGCGTGATTTTATATAATACTACTCGACACAACACTGGTACGCTGACTGATACTTTATTGCAGATTATTCCTGACGAACTATTATCTCTAACATTTCTTCCCTACAGAACATTGCAAATAGATGGCATTTATCACTAACCTAACGATGGATAATATTTTTTCACCTAATAGGTGCCTCTTTGCTTCAATAATGTGATAACTTGAAAACTGGAATTTTACAGGAGAGCGTTTTTAAACTTTCAAAAAATAATTGTGTAGCACAGAATATTTTTTTACAGTTATGATATAATGTACTGTAAATTATGACTTATTAATTAAGTGAAAACTTATTAAAAAACTGATATTTTAGAAGTTTAGCAAGAAATTGGCTTTATTTAAAAAAAAGGGGAAAACATGTCACATTGTTCTTGCAAATATATAGTAAAATAAGTGTTTCAAACTAAATTGTCACGATTTCGATGATATTATTTTGGTTACGAAACTGAGTTATATTATGAGGAAACATTGTTGAAATAAAATAATATTAAAAAATCAGAATCAATATTTATTGAAAACAGTACAGTTCCAAAATGTACTTATAAAATTTCACAATGAAACATCTTATCACTACTAATATCACAATTTTTATTTTTCTTTCTCTTCATTAGTGCTATTTTTGTTTTTGTTGCCTTCACATACATCACAAAGATCTTTTTTAGGAATAAAGAATGAAATGTTGTAATCTTGTGTAAATATACGGTAAAACATTAAATAATTGGCAAAAGGTGAATTTTTTGATTTACATTGTGCAACATAGTCTCTATGAAGATCGGTTATGGCTTTGCTGCCATCAATGTAATGTCTTCTAGAGTTGGTTCTTATGTAATGTGATTCGATTTTTGGTATAGCTTCTATAAAACTTTTTACACCATTCTTTATGTTTTCATCCAATTTAAATCTATTTGCATGATCATCTTTCACTGAAGAAATGTTGCAATCTCTATTTTTCTTCTTTAACGCCGTCTCTATTGGCCGGTTAGTAATCGCCAAAGTGTTTTTGAAAAATAGTTTGCACACTCTTGTCTTTATTCCAGAAACGGTAAAAAAGAAAGCATTGTTATTGTTGCGAATTGGTGCAACGTTTCCATCTGAATCTATCTTCACATATCGCTGTTTTGGGACGACTGCTTCGACACTATTTGGTATAAACGACCACTGTTTTCCAATGTCCCCCAAGTTCCACAATTCTTTTAAAAGTAGTTGACGTTGTTCACCTGTGATATTTGATCGACATTTGAATGCGCAATTTTCTTTGCAAGGCGATTTCAATTTACGTTCGCGAATCATTCTTTTTGTTTTTACTGAATGTTAAGACTTACCGCTATTTCTTAGTCTCTTCGCTACATTTTTCTTCCAGTTTCCTTCTTGTCTTCGTTTTCTTTTTCCTTTTTTGTTCGGACTATAACCGCTACTTCTTAGTCTCTTCGCTACATTTTTCTTCCAGTTTCCTTCTTGTCTTGGTTTCCTTTTCCCTTTTTTGTTCGGACTATAGTCTTGGTTTTGTAGGTTCTGTTCAGTGGGCCTAACATTTTCAACAGCTGATGGTTCATTTACAATCGGGAGCACATCGACTTCTTGTACTAGACTGTCAAGAACCATTTCGTGGTCTTCTGTATGTGTATCAATAGCAATTTCTTGTGAAACAACATCTTAGTTTCTTCGCTATTATTAGCTACTTCTTCGTCAGAATCTGAACAATTTTGAGGCGCCATAACTTCATAGTTTGGGTCTTTAACTGAATCGTCGCTGTCTGTATACAAAATATATAACGGTTGGAATATAATCATGATTAGACAAATTACAAAAAATAAAAAAACAGTAGTGAAATTTACCTTCAACAAAAGACGTATTAGATGAGCTGCTTGAAGATGATGAGTCGCTTGAAGAACTACTGCTGCTGCTCGTCGAATCACAACGAAGGCGATTAGAGATTGGTGAGGCCCCTTTTTTTTGTTGCGTCATCAACATTTAACGTTGCTTCTCCTATCTTTGACCGTGCATCCCCTGAGTTTAACGTTACGGCCGGGGCCTCATCTAAAAAAAACGTTTTCATAAATTAAATGTTCGCGCACGGAACAGTTCAATATTACACGTACCTACCTACCACACGTTATAAAGTAGAAGATGGGAACTAAATCAGCCGCGTGAGGGGCGGCGCCGGAGTTTTAAAGATCATCAATAGTTAGTAATACAAATAAATACCTGCACTTGTCCCTGTAATAGGTGTGTTCGAGTTGTCCGTTGTCAATGCAAGATTAACAAGTCTTTTAGATCGCGAATTCATCTGAAAAAATAAGTGACAAACATAATAATAACATTAACATAATAATATTTAGGAATGTAACTGGTCAAATTCACTCGTGTTTTGTTCAATAACGGAACATCAGCAGATAACTATTACTTGATTTGAGTATTAGAAAAAGTTTTATCAAATACAGTGTGGTATCTCATGACAACACAAAGCAAAATTCTCATTCTTTCGGCAACAATGTGATATGACCAATTATAACAATGAACATATTATGACCCATTTTTTTCAACAACACTGTGTCAACGCGCACTATCACAATTTAGAATAAAAAATAATAATTGAAATGAAACATACCTTTGCAACCACAAAGTGATAACTTCGTGATGTCACGTTTTTGCCGAAATATGAGAGGACTTTCCTCGCCGCGTGCGTAGTGACAACTGTTTTGTTGTAGTTGAAACAAATCTCCGCGCAGAAAGAGACAACGTGATATCGCGATCTGACACAGTTGTTCTTTCTCTTTCGCTCATAGATTCACTGCTAGATGTGCAAAAGATACCACGTTTTGTGGAAAAATAAAATCGGCCACGGCGGTTTCAATAATCAAATAATAAAAAAAAAAGAAATTTCGGACTTATCACGTTATTGAAGCAAAGAAGCGCTATGTACTTAATTTGTAAATTCAGACATAAACAAGTTTATAGATGTAAGAGTACATTTTCGGTACATGGTGTTTTAGCCTGCAGAGACGAAAACAGTGAAAATAATTAATAAATTTCATAAGCACAAAACTATTCCCATGCCCCATTCAACTGCTGTGAAGTGTGCTGGGGGTTGTGATATCCTCGAAACTTTTACTAATGCTTTGGAGGACGTTTCGAAGATGTTGAAATTGACTGGACATGGTATCAATGCGGATGGCGAGTACATCTCACACGTTCGCGTTTCCGATGAAATCATCATAATGGCAGAGACGGTTCACTAATTTTCCACCAAAACATCATTGACAAAATTTTAGTTTATAACCAACGTATACGTATACTATTTATTTAACAAACCAATTAGGTATTTCGTAAATGTTTTATTTTATAAACGCTCGCTTTACAAACATTTATTTGGCAAATGCTTCTCTTAATAAAATGTGTCGGATGATATTTAATCATTTATGCATTTTTCATGTTACATTTAAATTCTTTTAGAAAAATGACGTTGATAATCCCCGACTGGTGCTGACCCGCATTTGCGGTCCTCCTCACGTTAGGGGGGAGTGAGGAGTTAACCCCCCCCCCCCCGTACATCACAGAGAGGCGCGCGTGGAATACTACGCGCCACCATCTCGGGTCCGAAGGAATAGGGGCGATTCCGCCCTGGGGTGGGCGGAGGGGTCTGTCATACTCTTACACACCTACGTCGGGGACCACGGGAACCAATATGTCTTCCGATTTCCGATTTAATAGAACAAACTTCTCTTGTTCCGTTGCTGTAAGCTGGGCTAATTCATATATTAAATAATTCACGTTTAACATACAACTTTCTGCTAAAAAAGTCGATGATATTGTACTCTATTGCTAAGGTAAATACGTCTGCGTTGTGCGATTTCCAAAAAAAAAAGACAGAACGCCGCGTGCGACGCCGCAAAAAACGCTCCATTTCAAACAAACGCGTGTAAAATCGCTTCTCCGTGAACGCACTCATACAACGCTATATGCTTGAATTCAGTGCGGGCCGCATCGCCCAATGCCACACTCGACGCCCCGCGTCTCCGTAAATGAGGCCTAATGATGAATCACTGTAAAATGTATTAGAAACCCAAGCGTATCATTCAAACCATAAGAGCCAATTTGAGATGCCGCTTTTTCGCTAAGTAGGGCAGTATATCTGTCTCAGTGTTTTTGATTGCAACCTTTGAAGGATTTCAATTCTGTACTTCGGTGCTAATGAATACATAATGGCCATGCCATAGGACAAACAGAGTTTAGACAATCAAAATCGAACTAGTTGCTAATCGAATTGTATAATTCATTATTTTAATGACATTCATTTACACTCTGTGATTACTTGAACACACTCATTGACATAATACTTGTTAATATTCTTGGAACATCGTATACATACTTTTTACAATATTTGTAAATATGTGAGCACCATATATCTACCATATTTCAATTGAAGGGCACAGGGAAAGAAGGGGCTCATCAACAATTAACACAAATTGAATTAAACGCTAATTTATACTAAAAATCTACATGGTGTGTAAGGATACTCATTTTTAGGGTTCCGTTGCCAAATGGAAAATAACGGAACCCTTATAGATTCGTCATGTCTGTCTGTCTGTCTGTCTGTCTGTCTGTCTGTCTATCTGTCTGTCTGTCTGTCTGTCCGTCCGTATGTCACAGCCACTTTTTTCCGACACTATAAGAGCTAGGCTGTTGAAACTTGGTAAGTAGATGTATTCTGTAAACCGCATTAAGATTTTCACACTAAAATAGAAAAAAACAATAAATTTTGGGGTTCCCCATACATAGAACTGAAACTCAATTTTTTTTTTTTCATCAAACCCATTCGTGTGGGGTATCTATGAATGGGTCTTCAAAAATGGTATTGAGGTTTTTAACATCATTTTTTTCTAAACTGAATATTTTGTGCGAGAGACACTTCCAAAGTGGTAAAATGTGTGTCCCCCCCCAGTAACCAGTTATAAATTAAGAGAATGATAAAACTAAAAAAAATATATGATGTACATTACCATGTAAACTACCACCGAAAATTGGTTTGAACGAGATCGAGTAAGTAGTTGTTTTTTTTAAAACGTCATAAATCGTAAACCACAATTTACCTTTCATTCAATCAACTGAAATAAGAAAATTAAAAAAAAACATTTATTGCCATAAACATAAACCTTATGCATAAACCGAGAATACCTACAGGTTTGTTCGGATCCCTCAGTGCGCGAGTCCGACTCGCACTTGGCCGGTTTTTCTAGTTAATGATGTTATTTACATGTTTTGGACATCACGTAGTCCAACTACCTATTTTTGAGGATTCCATTTTAATTGACCTATTCAATCAAAAGTTAAACAGACTTTTCTGGCCTAAGCCAGAAATTAACAGAGCAAAAAGGGGTTGATTGTAATAATGAGCTCCTTCTTTCCTTTTTGGAAATGTAAATGTAGTCAAATGGTTTTGAAATAAGCAATATTTCTGTTAAATTCCATGTATATTTCAGTATGTATTAGTTATGTGGAACATTTGTAAAATATTCTTGAGCTTCAGGGGAACAGAACTTCTTCAATTCCTGTAGGTTTTTATATTTTTCATCTGAAATAGGCAGTTCTGCCTCATAGCGTAGACCAGGTAATAGGAACTCTTAGTTCTGGAGATTTCTCAGAATTTTATTTCATCCTGCTATTGATGCTTCTTCCCATGGACCGTTGTATGTTGTACGGAATAATCTATATATTAATACGTGAAGCGAAAACTTTGGATCCCTTTTTAAGAAAATTGGGCGGACGGAGGAGTATGAAATTTCGCACACTTATAGTTTATACAGAGAAGAAGTGACGAATGCTAATATTTTTTTAAATTATGCGTTAAAATACATTATTTTCAATAAAAAACACGTTACACACACTACTGTTCATCACCGTGTATCTAATACACACATCTTTTGTTTATGGTCCAAATCTGTCTTTATTATTTTGTGCAGTGTTACCAACACCCAGAAATATTTACCCCTAAGGCTTAAGTTAAAAACCCCTAAAATTGTCACAATTACTAAAAAATCCGCTAAAAAATTATTATGAAAATAACCAACGAAACTTCAGTAATCATAGACCGGCACACAGTAGTAATATTTGTCTATATTTATTACGCGACATTTGTTAATCATTCACTCTGCATTCTTAGTATCGAGGAACCGTACTAGAAGTCGCTAATACTTTTATTGTAATCAAAAACACAATGAGAAATGTAAGATGGCAAAAAATCCCTAAGAATACCCCTAAAAATGGAACGCCCCTAAAAAATCTCAATCCTCTTATTTACCCCCTAAATTTGGAAAATCCCTAAGTTGGTAAACCTGATTTTGTGTCTATAGTCTTACTGAATGTCAAGTATAACCATAGGTAATAAATTAAGATCATATCGAGAATATTTGTCTTTAATATTATTTGTATTAGCGACGATAGGAATTTAGTTTAGTTATAGAAGAAATATTTTTTGTGGTTTTATGGGGAGTGTCAAGTATGGCATTAGTAAGTTTCCCATACAAAACTTAGTGTCGTGTGCAAACTGTAGAGGTTGTATGCCTCACGATTGTACAGGCTGGTCATAGATTGAACAGGCTGGTTATAATTATGACATTTGGAACCGTCATAATTAATTAAAAATAATAGGGAAAATTCTATAAAAACAGAACAAACTGTGATAATTCATTCTATATTGTTCCATATCCAGCAGTTAAGAAGTATTAAGGAAATAAAAAAGAGAGTCCTGAAGAAGTATTCTTTACTCATGACACCTACGTCCTGGTCCTGGCCGTCACCATCCCGCCAGCGAACCCTCTCCACAGTAGTACAGCGTCAACAATTTGTCTATAGTGTTACTGAATGTCAAATATAACCATATTATTTTTTTATATTTATTATTATCTCTATTTTTTCATTTAATAATATATTTCTATTCAAATGAAGTACGGTCGAATTTAGACCAATAGGCGATCACTAGTATTTTCTTATTTGATCGTTCTATTTTTAATTCCTTTATAGGACGTGATGAAAATGTGGATTTTTTAGCATAGATTTGATCGAGATGGGCTGTCCAGGATTTAAAATATGTTCTATCAACCTTCACAACATTAAGTGGAGATGGTTTTTGACGGGCATTTTCAAAAACTTCAATCCACTCATCGGGAACTTCTACCCCGGATTTTGAATTAATTAATCCCATGTTTTTGTCACATTCCATATAGGAATATCCTCGGACTGGAAAAGTAATCATAACTGATTCAAGTTTTCTCTCAATATGCACCATATGATATAAGAAACGGAACACAGTGAAGTTTATTTCAAGATGGCGGGGGTATGGGCGCGTTCTTGTTTTGTAAACGTAAAATGTGCTCCTTTTAACTCTGATTGGGATGCAATGAGCACCTTTTAAGCTAGTTCGATACGAAATGAGCTCTTTTTATTCCTTGAAGTGTTTTTTTTAATATTGAGGATTACAAAGCAATGGGCCCTATTTAGTTTGTTTTGAATATGTCATATCAAAGGCCTGTTCAAATCTATCAAGTGCGATCATTTGTTTCATTTCGTATAAATTCTGTGCCTCCGGTGAAAACTGATACAACTTCAAAATGACTACTTTTCAGTAAAGCGATTTAAAGTTTTATTTATTTTCTATTTTATTTAAAAAGATTGTTATTAATAATTTTACAGAACACTTAATGTTAAATACAAGTTGCATCGTTTTTCTTTAAAATTACAAGATTTTGTTACATTTCATTAAAAAATTAGGAAAATATTGAGGAAAAACTGTCAACTACATCATTGTGCACCGACATTACGTCTGTGTAAACTAATGTATGTTTAGTAATATCAAATTACACCACACATGCAGTTCTCGTGAAGACTGATATCATAAAATATGTTTTAGTGTATACACTGATAATATTGATGCAAGAAAAATGTTGTTGAACAAATCTAATATAATTTTATGTTAGAAATCAGTCTAGAACTTTAAAGTTTAACTAATTTAATATTTATTGAGATATATCACTTATCACTATGTTATTTTTTGTGTATAATGCTACAAGTAAACTTATATATTCAACATCTTCGTGTTAAGTGATATTTGTAACTAATTTTGTTTAAAGCTCTTGGTATTAAAATAAAACACACATATTTAAGATACAAAATATAAATATCTGAATAAATTGAGCCATACAAAAAGTAAAAAAAAAACTTAAACTTCTAAAAAAAAAACAACTAAAATGCTTCCTTTCTGAGCTAGCACAATAGTATTTAATCAATGAGCTTAAATTGTTGTACATTTTTAAAGTATAACTTTTAAATATTACTGAAATAGAATTGAACTGAAACTCAGTCTCAATCAACATTTTTAATAAAGTAACGCCACTTTTATAAATTTATATTTTTAACAGTCTTACAAATTAAATAAGATCACGTCTCAATATCCCAATATCAGTCTAATTAAAAATCAACATGCATTAGAATTTTTTTTATAAAACTTAATTTATCAAAATTGTACCTACCCATCCGTTATTAAAACTATTGAATGTTGAGCAGGATGTGGTAGTCATTCATAATTTAAATATAATGATAAAAAGTAGGATACAGATAATTTTCAGTCGTCCTCACTGGAATATAAATCGGGATTAATATTTCTGACATCAGCCTTAGTCTTCAAGTTCTGATAAAACTCATGACATCTACTATCAACATATCGTAATATTGACAAAAGATCGTTCTTCTTTTCGATTGAAATAAAAGGTGGGCCAATGCATTGAATTAAATGATCTACTAATACTTCCGATGTACATAAATTCATTTTACCCCTCTTAGCAAATGATATGACTTTGAAATTATCTGCTCTCATGTCAGTCTTGTATTTCGGAGACGGGAATTGATCTTTCTCATATTTAAAAACTTTTGCATCGGTGTTTGAGCCGATGCAAAATTTTTCGTTTACTTCATAAAATTTTTTGATAGTGAAATATCGTTTTGCAAATTCGTTATAATCGTAAAAATTAGATACGGTAAATTTTTCCAGGTTTTCCTAATGTTCGAATTAATTGCGCCCAATCTCTTGGATGATGGATGTTCATAGTCGTTCGTTTTTTAGCTCTCTCGATTGCAGAATGGTCACTATTTACTTCCATTATTGTATGGCCCGGTACCAAGAATTTGTGCTTTATGGATGTAATATAAGGCAGGTCATGAACAGCAAGTAGCATCATTGTAGCCACCATGGAGTTTTTATTCTGTCCAGCGCAAGTGTCAGAGTAAAGGATATTTTTTATAATACCGGGATATTTAGTGGGAACTTGATTAAAAAAAACGAATATACATGAGGCGACTTGATTGGCTCCTCGTCCGAACACACTTTCAGCCCACATATAACAAAAAGCATTATTACTTGCACAGTCGTGGATGGTAAGATTGTATGTCCATAACTGTCTTTTATAAAAGAACAAACCCGTCTTCAGGTATGGTGTTGGTAGACATTGTTACAAGTCAAATGTAAGCGTTAAGGTGTCGGGCGATTCTTTAGAATATATTTTGTCACTTTCTTTCTGGTTATGCGCATAAGTGGCTGCAGCTTGATGTTCCTCCAATTGACATTTAATGTGAATTTTGTCATCGGTTGATGCCATTTCTATTGCTTTATTTAACTTATCACATTTCTGACATATTGTATCCACTGATGGTTGCATAAACAATGGATTCAATGATTTGAAAATCTGACTGTAAACATTTTACTTATAGGTTCCGTTGTCGTTAGCTGTTGTTTATATTTTGATTATGGTCAAATCGGAACTCAGAATTTTTTATTAGTTTTACTACGACCATAGTGGCTTTCATACGAAGGAAATAATAAAATATGCTGTTTTGCAAGATCCAGTCGCTCATCATTAACTTTTTTATAACTCGCTGCCCGCCCTTTTTCACTTGGAACTATTATACCGTATTTAATTTTCTTTTCAGAAATTGTCTGGACAAACCTATTGCTTTCATCGAAAGTAAGTAAAAACCATTTTTTGCAAATGTCGTATCGAACGTTAAAATTAATAATCATATACTTATTAGTGTGTTCTCTTGTCTTTTTTGGTTCAATTTTAGAAGTACGCTTTTTTACCTATAATTATGCAATTACTAATATATTGGACTCGTTTGTCGTAACAACCGAGTGACCAATATTCATTCAAAACTATCTGTAACACTCTCTTTGGAATCTTGTCTCTACATTTTTATCTACAATCTGGTAAATCTTTGAGTACTTTTGGTCTTTTAACTTCCCACTTTATGTGACATAAGCTTGCGCTTGGTTGCGTACGATAGTCTTTTCACTTCTTCGTTCTAAGTTAGCACACCTGGTCTTTCTTGTACGTCCTTCTCTAGAAATGTTCTTATCATCCCAAAATATAAACGATAGAAGAAATATCACTATAGACATTTTTATGCCCTATTTTGAGTACTATTTACGTGTATATAATAATGTAAATTCACATGTATCATTTGACACAAACAATTTTTTACTTTTATCTTTGTGTTAACTGATATGTCTGAAGTTGTACCAGTAAATTACACGCAATGTCTTCGTGTAAAAAAAGATAACTGAGTTTATATTATTAATCACATTTATTAAAAATAAAATTTACAAATGTGTTGGAATATAACTTAAGACATATTTTTTTACACGGAGCACTATCAAATTTTTCAATATATTTAACGATTTATGTGGAGTTAAATTATTTTACACGTCATTAATACATAAATTTTTAGACCTACTTGTATCACACTATCTCTGGAAATATGACTTGTATCAAAATGTCAATTAGACAGAAATGTAGAGAATTTTTTTCTGATACAAGTGCATTTTAAAACTCCAATTTGATACAACTTGAGTTATATCAGTTTTCACCGGAGGCACAGAATTGTCGATGAGCCCCTTTTTCCCTGTGCCCTTCAATTCTAACCTAACCATTTTTTAATTCTTTCTTCATGTAAAACATTTATAGGAGAATAATGGTGGAAAACGGTGCTTATTATATGGTTAACTATACCATATACTCTATCTATACTAATATAATAAAGATGAAAAGTTTTTTTGTTTGTTTAGTTGAACGTGTTAATCTCAGAAACTGGTTCGAATTGAAAAAATCTTCTTGTTGTGGATAGCCTATTTATTGAGGAAGGCTATAAGTTATATAACATCGCTATGATTAAAAGTAGTGGCGTAGCAACGAAAAATGGACCAAAACTGGCAGGCAATTCGATGCGACGGGAAGGGTCAGGGGAGCAAAAATTTGACGCGGAGGAAGTCACGGGCAAAAGTTACTTTGAAATAAATATTTTGACTTTGACTAATGACTGACCCATCTGTCATACTACACTCAAAATTTTATTAAATTAAGTTGATTAGTTGTACCAAGATTTTTACTGTCATTCTAATCATATTAAGTCTAATCTGTCAATCAGGTCTACCCCGAATTAATAAGTTCCACTTGTGGATGACGTTGTTTCTTCATTCGTGTTCAAGAAGCCTAAATAAAATGAAGCTAATAAAAATAATAATTTGTTCCTATCAAGGTGTAAGTCTCCGTAAGGAAGTGTTCCCGAATATCTTTGTTGACAAAGATGTGCAGTCCATGCTTCGACCATTGAATTTTTTGCAAACTATTCAGTTTTGTCCAAAATATCGCATTAAAGATAACTTTATAACTGCAAACAGTCGTCTATCGAATTTTGTGTCATTGTGTGGCACGATGTTGTTTATATCGATATTATTTTATAATTTTTATTGTGAAGTTAGTGATTTGTTTTTAAAGACACTTTTTCCTGGGGCACTTATTTTTTCTTATATCAATATTTTTTATTTTAGTATCGGATTCTTAATGAACTTAATACTTAGTGTGACCCAAACGAATAAAAATATCTCTTTCATCTTAAAATTTCAAGATGTCCACAGATACCTGAACAATAAGACCAATTTCAAACATTTCACCGTCAGTAGCTGGTTTGCCGTCATTGCGCTTATAGTTATTTCTGTCAGTGCTATCTTAAGTTATGGCTTGTCAACAGAACGTTATCGAGGAATTTTTAGAAGTTTAACCATAGTTAGTTTCGACGCCAACATCGTTTATGCTATCAGACTCATTCAACTATTGAAAGATAAGGTTGAACTATGGAATATCCAAGCCCTTCAGTATGCAGGCATGGAGGATAGGAACCGAGAGGATTATAGGAATCGAATGTTTCAGGCTTACGTTAATATTTTACACTGCTATGACATTTGCAAGGTTTCTTTTCAACACATGGTAAGTAACATAAGTTTGCCTTTAGTTTAATATAAATTAGTACTTTGATTATAATCATACTAGATGTTTAACTATATTTTTCAGATTTTGTTTCAAACCATACAGTTCATGTATCAACATTTCTTAGGCTTTAAGTTACTTATTGAGCTTTTTAAAATTACTACAGTAAACGACAAGTTTTATGTAAGTATATTTTATACAGTTTGATATATATTTTATCATTTGCCTAGTCTTATACGGTGCGGTCGGCTTTTAGTCTAATACTATGTAGTTGAATTCCAGAATTGTCCATGAGGAATTTGCCAATCTATCTACGACCCAGCTACTGGGTTACACGATACCCCTAGCTAAAACTGGTTGTCAGACTTTCAGGGTGTCTGACCACCCACCCACAGTAACCAACGAGTCGTTAAAGCGATTCGGTTTTCAAATATGTACTAAAATTAACATATACAATTTATTTGTCTTTGTTTTAAGTCACACAAATAAATCGCATATAACTATTTCATTTTATTTTTCATGTTTCATCGAGTACAGACGTTGGGTTACCAAATATACAGACCGTGTCACTTGAATAGCCGCACCTCATATTTCAGCAATTTATATTTATACAATATACAAATACGTACTTATTTGTCTTATTTTGATTATTCGTCTACCGTGTATAACAAAACACGCACGAACTTGTACGACCGTATCCACGACGTACCGCGCGTAAGTCGACGCTTGAGTTATCTGTTCCACATGAATAGCCTCAGTTGACTTCCAACTGTCCTCGCATTTGTTTGTTTTTAATTTTCGATGTCAATTCATTTTACTAACAGTGTTCGTTTCATTTCATATAGTTTTTGGAATATTATCATAAGCCAACTCCTCTGTACATAATAAATTCACACCCCAACAGCTGTACTTAGAAAGCAATCCGATCCTTCACAAACGTATTAAACTTGATTAGACGAAAAACAAGGACAGGTGCACTGCAAATACGACACTTCAACGCCCATATTGGTCGAGGTCGAAGTACCCAAAGCAAAGGTTCGATGCAACACATGCTTTAGCATGAAGATTCCAACTACAACGGTGAATTATTAATGAATATTGCTAACAGAGAAACACTTCAAATAGAATACAATAAAATAATTTGGGGACTGCCAAGATCAAAAAATATCATAGAACAGTTAACAAAAAGGGGAAAAAAAACAAACACAAAAACAATGACAAGGTACGAAGGTAACAACGGTTGAGACCAAGTATGTCAAACAATGCAACTGTGCTGCGCTGAATAGAAATTCTACCAAACCAAAATACCAAGACTGTATAACAAAAAACCAGCAAATGTAGTAATCACCTCAACGAATGAAAACATCGAAGTACCCTGGAACATTCTAACGGAGGTAGCTCTGACTCTTCAGACGATTTACTCAAGGGTCCACCGATTAGCCCTTTTTAACCTACAGAAGGCCAAATTTCTACAAAGCAAGCAACCAAATAACTGTAATATTCATAATCGTAAAAGAAAGCCAGACAACACTCCAAAAGGTTAAATATCAGAACAAGAAACATGCAGACAACGAATACAAATATGCTTCACCGAACTAGGGAAAAAAATCACCCCGCAAAACACATGCAAACGCTCAACACATTCCACAGGAAAAAAAAAGCAACAAACGAAACCGAAAAAAAGCAGGGTACCGATATCCAAATGAGAGAAAAAAATGCGGCCTTCGGCCCGCTTCGACCAACGACGAAAGAAACAAAGGAAATCATCATCACTCCCGATGGTATTATAATTTGCGGACGACCTTATCCTCATTACAGATGAGCTGGAAGAACTAAAACGAATCCAATACCACATTATTGCGGCTCAGAAGAAATGAACGAGTTGAGTCATGATTTGATTGACCAAGCTAGGAAAAAAGGAAACCAGGAAACTGCGGACATAAGAAAATGCATCAAATTTAAATCGGTAAATCCGTAACAAAACACGTCAAGAACCACAGGATGTGCTACCTAGCACATGGTGAACCACACCACGCATGCATGCAGCAATGCAGTACAAGGCCAAATCTAAGAAGGTCGAGCGACCTCCTTACAAATGGAACGACAACCTAAAACAAGACATGAAATACGAGTACTTTGACATGGGAATCAAGTTTTGGACGGACACAGCTGGAGATATTATCGTACCTTGTATGATATATGACTAAAGGCGAACCGATCAAGACCGAGAAGATACGAACGAGTTATCATCACGAGAGACCCGATCAACAAACCGAGAAAGAGAAAATGCATCCAATCGTAGACGGGAAAACCATAACAAAACGCATCAAGAACCACAGGATGTGCTACCTGGCACACATTTTCAGACGCTCTGAACCACACCTGTTTCATGTAGCAATGCAGTACAGGCCCAAATCTAAGAAGGTCGGACGACCTATTTACTAATGGAATGACAACCTAAAACAGGACATGAAATACTTCGACAAGGATATCCAGTTTTGGAGGGACACGGCTGGAGACAGAAATAAGATTAAAAAAGCGGCTAGTGATATCTACAAAAAAAAAAAACAGAAACTGATATAAGCGAGAACTCAGAAAACGACCAAGAAAACAACAACACGGAACATAGCGAAACCTCGACATAGAAAAGAGCCAAGCAAACGGTTAACTCCACCAAAAGATGCATCGGCGAAGCTCGACCTGGATTAACATGCCAGCGACTACGTGAAAAGATGCCCTCCTATAGACAAATATCACCCTTCTCTCCACTAGTCCAATGCTTACTTAAGGCTGCATAGTCGGTAGGCTCGTAATCCTTTTCTATCCAATGGGCACGTCTTCCCTACCATTACAGTGCCCCCCGGTCTACTTCTTGATATGCAATGGCCTATGTAGCACCATGAATCATGACACTTCAGGGGCTAGTGCAAATCTCGGGGTTCATTCGATTAATCGAGTCTGGTCAAACCACGCTGGGATCGGTGCAATTCATTTCATTCATTTCATATGGGTCTTGGTCGAAAAATAACGGATATCGAAATAGAAAAAATAATTTTTTATTTGCATGAACAATTGTCTCACCGCGATATTGCGCGTAAAATTGGTCGTATTGCTAAAGTGATTAATAATTACGTGAAAGATAAGGAAAATTATGGAAAAAATTATAAAGGTCGCACAAAATTGGCTACTTCGTTACGAGAACGCCGGCTTATTTTACGTGCAGCATCTAATTCTTCGAAGACAGTGCGGCAAATAGGAAACGAGGTAAACACCAGTGCTTCATTATCTACAGTGCGACGCATAATAAACTCTTCATCATACATCAAACGAAGAAAAATGAAGAAGAAACTCCGTTTGCACGAGAGTTATGAAAAGGCCCGATTATCGTTTGTTAGATCATATGTCCTAGACTGATCAGTGGTATGATGTTGTTTTTACCGTCGAAAAAAGTTTAATTTAGATGGTCCAGATGGATATTCATATTATTTTCATGATTTGAGAAAAGAAGAGAAAGTTTTATCACGTCGTCATTCAGGAGGTGGTTCTGTAATGGTCTGGGGTGCGATTTCTTATCACGGTAACATCAGTATTTCTATTATTAAAGGAAAATAAAATATTCTAAACTGTACATAAACCTTCTTGAAGAAAAAATAAGAGATTCGTAAAGTTGTTAAAAAAATAAAGTTGATTTTTAAACAAGACAATGCCCTTTCGCATACTTCACATGATTAAAAAAATTGGTTTAATCAAAATAAACTTCAAGTTTTAGATTGACTATCGAACGCTCCGGACTTGAATATTATAGAAAATGTTTGGGGCTATCTATCTCGCCAGTTATTTGCCGATGGACGCCATTTTAATAACAATGCAGATCTTATACAAGAAATTCATAGAACTTGGAATAATTTGGACCAAAATTACATTTGCTCGTTATATGATTCTATTCCCAATCGAATTTTTGATGTCATTAAGAGTAATGGAAAATATACAAAGTATTGAAAATAAATTAAAATATTTTTTTTTGTAGTTTTGTTTTACTGAGGCTATTCAAGTGACACACCCAATTTGTTACTTCAGAGTGCACTTTTTATTATTTATTATTATTTTTTTAGTTTATGTAGTAAACTTGTAATAGTAAGCTAGTGTAATTTATTTATAAAATTAATTAAGCAATTGCTCTCATAGAATTGGTTTTACGACAAATTTTAGGAGTGAGGCTATTTAAGTGACGTGGTCTGTAAATCTTCCGTAATGCTACTTAATCTTTATTCTTGCAGAAAAATACATTGGTATGCGGACTGGGGGTAATCTTTTGGGTAGTGAAATCTGTGACGCTACAAATTGCATTGAACCTAAACTGTGAGAAGTTCTATATGTCTTTGAATAATATTCAAGAGTCATGCGCACGTATTTTGAATTCAAATTGTCCAGGTTTGTCTGAGTTATACAGAATTTTGAGTAGGTTAATGATACTTTCACTTTTTATTTCTATTACACTATTCATATAAGAAATATTTTAAGAGTAACATCAATGAGGTATACATGACATAGCATCGAATTGTTTGTGCCGTTGGAGTTTTTTGCCCATTATTCACCATAGAAAACTTCTTCGCTTTGGGACAGGCAAGCTTCGTATAAGTTTATCTTTCTAACATTGCAACTATTTGACAGTTCATAAGTAAATATGGTTGAATTGAATGAAATGCTTTGAGTTTGAGATAGCCTTACAAAAACTGGTTTATGAAAACATTACAGATACCGAGAAAAGGTTATATAAGAATGTTAAACGCCTACATAGAGCCAAATTCGACAAATTGGATGCCTGTCGGATCTTCTACGTTGATGCAACTTTACTGTTTAGAGTGTTAGCGTTACTTTCTAACTATACTTTGGTGATGCTGCAGTTTGCGATTCTGTAATCCTAATAGTTTACTATATACGATATCAAAATTTAGTACGATTTTTTTTTATTCCGAAGTGTAATTCGATAGTGCGGCATTCAGCAAGATGAGTATATACTGCTGCAAGGGTCTGTGTATCGAATCTTCTGCGTTGATGCTACTATACCGTTAAAATTGATAGCGAAACTTGTTAACTATACTTTTGTGCTGCTTGATTTTGCTTTTCTTTTTAAATAATGGTCATGTGATAATTTGTAAATAAATGTTAATTCAATACCTACTCGCAATGTGTTTTATTTTAACCCATTGAATACCGTAATTACAGACACAATTAAAAACCATTGTGTCTATACCAAATGTGGTATCTCAGGGACTTAGAGTTTAAAACAGAAATGATACAGTTATTAAAACAGAAGTAGTAGTAAGCTTACAAACGAAAGCATTTGACAAGCCTCCATAGATAGTAATAGAGTACTGTTATACAAGTTTTGTAAGTGATTAACTAAATAAATTAAATTAAGCATAAAACTAAGTATAACAATAACCTATTACATTAAGTACCTGCACAGGCAAATATGCATGTACTATTGGGATGCATTAGAAACAATTCATTTTATAGATAAATATATTAAAGATAAGGACGCCAAGCAGCTTTCAAACAAATTGATTTTTGGGGTTGTTCGTTCTTCACAAGTCTGATAAATGTTTTGACTCAGCGTATGGAACATGGAGAGGATTTTCAAACAACGAGGTGGAACATTCAGAGACAGCTTATTAAGAAGTTTAAAACATTAAATCCTTGACTAAGCTATTAGTACTGAGAACCGCATTTCAAATGTTTCTCCAAGTTACAAGAGGTAGTAAGTGGAATCGAGCCCATTGTTCATTTTAACTCACATAAGGGATTTTGAATTTGTTATTAATAATTAAAGTAATCAAGAATTGAAGTAAGAATCGACAGCTCACTTACGTGGAATGATCATATTAATCATTTAAAAAGTAAGCTGTCAGCACTCGCCGGGTCACTGCGTAAGTTAGTTCGTTGCATTTCATTAAAATTGCTGTACACCATCTATAATTCCCTAGTCAAGATGCATCTACTTTATTTGATTGAAATTTGAGGAAGCGCTGCCAAAAAAAAATGTCAGAACTTCAAATTACCCAAAATAAACTCATAAAAATACTGTTCAATTACCCTTATTTAACGTCAAGCAGCAAAATTTATAGCGATACAAAAATAATGAATATCAAACAACTGTGTATATACAATACATGTATTATCATCAGAAAAATTCTGGATAAGATAATTCACACGAACATAACACTCACCCAATATAAACAAATCAGTCAACGTAGCACCCGGCGAGCTAGCTTGCTAGTTTTGCCCAAAAAAATGCTAACTTTTGAAGGAGCACAACTTTATAATAGATTTCCGTCAAATATGAGAAATCTACATTCTTTCAATGTGTTTAAAACCCAATTTAATGAGTATATAATTAGGCATCGATCACTTTTGGAGAATTGAGAGCATTGTATGTTTATAAAAGGTCTTTACCTATGAAAATGCCGTTTTGTATGAAAAAGATTAAACGAATTTTTTTCATGTATTTTTTATTTGTATTAATCGAAATAATCACCCATGCAATCAATGCATCTTTGCCAACGCAGTGGCAGTTTATTGATGCCCTTCTTAAAAAAATCAGCTGGACGGGAGGCAACAAATTCTTCTAAGGCATTTTGTACTGCCTCTCGGTATTGAATTTTTTTCCCGTCAAGAAGTTATCCAAACTCTGGAAAAAGTCTGTAGGCGCAAGGTCTGGTGAGTAGGGTGGATGACGGAGAGCTTCCAAACCCAGTTCTTGCAACTTGGAGACCGTCTGCTGTGCAGTATGAGGTCGCGCGTTGTCGTGCAGGAGCAGCGGAGACGAGCGATTGACCGATGCTGGTTGGAGATGTGCCAGCTTCTTCATCATTGAGTTCAGTTCTTCACAGTACACATCTGCAATAATGCTCACCCCGTTTGGTAAGAAGCTGTGATGAATCACACCGGCGCTAGACCACCAAACAGTGACCATCACTTTTCTAGGGGTAAGTTTTCGTTTCGGGCATTGTTTACGTGCTAAACCAGGATCCAACCAACTTGCTGAGCGCTTGCGGTTATCAAACAGAATCCATTTTTCATTGCAGGTAACAATGCGGTTCAAAATTCCTTCATTTGTGTGTCTGTTGAGCAGTGCAAGGCACGTCTCGACGCGTACTTCACGCTGGCGATCATTGAGTTCGTGGGGCACCCATTTGTCAAGCTTTTTTACCTTGCCAATTTGACGCAAATGGACCAATATTGTTTTGACGCTTACGTCGAAAGCTGCTGCTAATTCAGCCGTAGATTATGTATCATTAGCTTCCACAATCGCATTTAATTCGTCATTGTCGACCAAAGTCTTCGGACGACCGCGAGGTTCATTTTTCAGGTTGAAATTTCCAGGACGGAAGCGAGCAAACCAATAACAGGTGGTGCGTTGGTTTGTAGTGTTAGCTCCATAAACGTCGTTGATATTGCGTGCCGCTTGTGCCGCGTTGCTGCCACGACGGTACTCATATTCCATAATTACTCGAATTTTTAACGTATCCATGATGACGAAAAAGATTGAAATGCGATGAAAATGTAACACTAATCAATAAACAAATGACTACTTTTGGAAAAAGAATTCCATGTTTTTAAAATAAAATTAATTTGAAATTAGAATTCTTAGACAAACAAAAATTATTTTCATTTGAAATGGCCAGTACTGCAGAATGGCAGTTTCATAGGAAAAGACCTAATACTCGTATATATATCTAGTGTTTAACTGATGATCACGAGCTCTGTGTAATTAATGTATTTTTTAGTATTTTGTAACTGATCACGACGAACCTTGTGTAAATTATGTACCTATATGTTTTAATATTGTTCTTAAGTGAGTGACATATGTCTTTATTGAGATTAGCTTTTGCCCGCGGCTTCGCCCGCGTGGATGTCGGAAATTAACGCAGGTATTTTTTTCTAAAATAAAAGATTTTTTCTAAAATAAAAGTAGCCTAAGTTGCTCCTTGTTACATCAGCTATCTGCCAGTCAAACTCCCGTCAAAATCAGTCCAGCCATTTGAGAGCTTAGCCGGAACAAACAGACAGACAGACAGATAGACAGACAGACAAAAATTGTAAAAAAAGTTGTTTTGGTATATGTACCGTGTATAAATCCATATACACTTAGTAAAAAGTGGTTATCTTAATATTACAAACAGACACTCCAATTTTATTTATTTGTATAGATAAAGTATCTTTAAACCTAAACCTAAGTAGGTAATAATTTAGTTACTATGCAAGTACGTTGCACACGTCTCGTCTCTATCTTGCACAGTTCTACGACAGTGACAGAAATAAAAATAACCTCCTTCTGAGCTAGTCGGGTGTAAAACAAAAAGTAGTAGGTATATGTAATCGTGTTATTTCAAAACTAGGTAATTTTTGTATGCCAGATTATGACCGATTACGATAAATGACCTTTGGAGTTCCAAAGGTCATCAATCAAAAAGTTAATTCCGTAAGTACCGTACCATCATCAATCTTCCAAATGAAAGCAATATTGTAATTTTATTATTAAGTAAGCATAGTTCTGGAGCTATTTAATTAAGAATTTACTAGGTTCCCTGGAAGTTTACAATCATACACCTGGTGAATTTTACACATAATATATACATAATGGCGTCTCAAAATAGAAATAATGAAAACAGCATCGTAATAAATGATAAAGCTGTTAGAAATAACCAACTCGACAAAGAAGTACAACGAATTTTTTGCCTCTTAATTTGATGCAGGCTCTGACTATAAATCCAAAATATCACATCAAAAATAAATTTATAAACCCAAATCATTGTTTCAATAAGTTAACACTAATATGTGGTGCAGTAATGTTCCTGACAACGTTTGCCTTCCGTATCACTGAAATAGTGTTAGATGAAAATCTCAGAACATATAATAACATTGATTTCGTGATGTTTGCCTCAATATTCGACTTTATTTTGAAGTGTTCGGGAATCATCATGAACTTTGTCATCAACTTTATTCATGATAAGACAAGCTCTCTGTATATTTTAAAGTTTCAAGAAGTGAACATAATTCTTAATAACGAGACTAGTCTCAAATGTTTCATCATGAGAACTTGGATGAGTGTCGTTTCAATCTTTGGATTTTATATCTTTGTATTAATTTATGTTTACGTAATGTTTCACCAGCCTCCATGGAATATCCATATAAGTTATGTTTTATCTGTTGTGTATTGTGACAATGGATTCAAATTTAATATACACAGTTAGATCAATGAAGCTACTGACTGATAAATTTGAACTATGGAATTCTTAATTATTACTTCTACAGAAAAACGGATGCAGTAAACAAAAGAATGCGGGAATGTTTCAAGCTTTTGACCAAATCCTGAAATGCTACAAAATTATCAACAATATTTATCAGATACCAGTATGTACAACTGTATAATTGGTAAAATATGCTTTTTTGAAAGTTGGGTCACTTTGGTATCACGAATTAATCTGAATTGCGATATACTTACATTTATTTAACCGTTAGTTTCTTGTGATAATTATGATAATAACCACTTTCAGATCCTGTATAAAACAACGGAGTCCTTCTTTCAAGCTTTGGTTCATATCCAACTTGCGAGAGAATTCTTCAAATATGGGATCGAATTTGCTGAGGTAGTCCACTTTTTTTGGGTATTTTTTAATATTTTGAGCAATAAAAAGACTACGAAATTTGTAAAAGTCTTAAGATAATATTTTCCAAGTTTGAGAGATCTAAAATAAGAACCTTGAAACAAAACTAGCTATATTCTGAAGTAGCTCCTTTCTGTATTTAATTTCTACAAAACAACTCTGGCTTACGTCATAGTTTTTTTTTACGCTATTTGCCAACTACCATCGATGACTTTTTATTGTTCATTCCTCTTTTTAAATACTTAATTCATTACTTTATACATTTGTCCTTCGGATACTTCATGTAAAACAGTAATCCGGTATTTACTGATTGCCCAACAAACCTTATAATGTGGAGTTTTATTACAAATACATTAAAATTATTTTCCGACACACTTGCTTGTAAAGTGACTGTTATGCTCTTTACGAACTCAGCATATTGTACACTGTTGTTTTTTACTTTTCTTTTGTGTTCGATTTTCGCAAACAGTTTTTGTATAGGCTTTTGTTACTCGTACTCGTCCGCATCGCTGTCATTTGCTGAGTAAAAATATAAATAATTTCTAATTATTATTTGATCTGGTTACACATTCATATCTGTTTTGCTTATTTTTTCTAGCGGGGATATTCTACCGCGTCCATATTTTTTTGTTTCTGGATACTAAAAAACTTGATCATACAAATTTCACTCAGTCTGCAGCTCGAGGCATTCTATAAAGCTGTGAAGTATTTCCAAAACTCATGTGAATTCATTTTGGCTTCAAACTGTACAGGCGAATACTTAAAAGAATATTTGTTTATCATACTGATTGGCAATGAGGTTATCATATTAAATAGTACAGCAGTAAATACAAATTTATATAATGCAGGGGAACCTGTTGTACCTTGGACAGAGTTGTACCTATAAAAATCTTTTGTTTTAAACTCCCATGCTTTTAAGAACATTTGTGTATGGTATTTGAAACGTCATTTGTGAAACATAACGTGAAGTTAGTTCTGGTTTACCGGCGCCGTGTGAGTACAGTTAAAAAATGTAATTTTTTTTATACAGACATAAAGTAGGTTTTTAAGGCTTTACGTCATGCCGATTTACTTAAAATTATGCATTTTTGTGAAAACGGTTTTATTTAAAATCTAAAAAAAGAAATAGATATAAGTTGCAAGTTAAAATTACGTGATTCCATGCCAAAAAAATTTCAACAGTAATCAGCACAAAATAGATGGGTGAAGCTTTTTGCGAAGCTTTTTTAAAAACAACATTATTACTTAAATATGGTTGTTAATTATTGTTAATTGCAAATTCTAATAAGATTTTCTTATTATTACTAATATGGTTGTCAATTATTGTGAATTGCAAATTCTAATAAGATTATCTTATTATTACTAATATTATTTCAAGAGAAAATAAATAAATTACAGCTGATAAATGTTCTTCGGTTCGGTATTCACAAGGCAGATGTGAGTGGAAACACCGAGAGGGGACGCCCTAGGAGGACATATAATGACCTTATTGGTGATGTTCTTCAGAAAGATCAGGTGCGTAGTACTCGCAACCGGCGTGTGTGTATGACCAATTGTATGAACCTTAAAGAGGCAAAAGGAGTGTGTAGAGATTGTAGCAGGTGGCGTTCCGTGGTTTCTGCCTACCCCCATGGGAAAAAGGCGTGATTGTATTGTATGTATGTAAATGTTCTTATCTTGGTTTGAACTTGCTCTGTCCAAGGTCAAACAGACACGGTCCAAGGTACATCTGGTTTTGTGTGCCTAGGATAGTTTTTTTTTTTTTTTTTTCAAGTGGCTAGCGGTGCCAGATTTTTGAGAATATATACAGTTTTATGAATGAATTATGTAGTTAGTTAAATGATCTTCACTTACATACACATTGGACAGGTGTAGCTAGCACAATTATAAAACTAAAAATCAAAATTCAAAACCTGGCCTAGGTACAACAGGTTCCCATACTATGATTTTTTTTCTAATCAGAATAAGTAAAGTTCTGAAATCCGGTGAAGTGCGTCCACGCACAACGAAGGGTGAATTTATTCCAAGAACCACATTAACATTGTGGCTGATAAACACCCCAACTGAAAATGTAAACCGGTCCACTGTTACTCGTCATATTGTAAAGCCTTATTAGCGTTACATATCATCATCATCATCATTTCAGCCGTAAGACGTCCACTGCTGGACTCAGGCCTCCCCCAATTTGCAGGGCTTTGCCATAATCGCCACACTTTGCAGGCGGGTTGGCGATCGCAGTATGGTGGTAAAATGCATAGAGAATGCTGCTGCCCATTCTCTAGTAAGTCCCTGAGTCGCCTTTTACGACACCCACTGGAAGAAATGGGGTGGTGTTATTCTTTACGTCTGGCACCACACGGCACATATGTATAGGGGTAATACTGCTGTGAAAAATTTCACATACTTATCCAAAAACAACCATAGCTGCTGGAGGCGGACACTTGACTTGTTTAAATATTTTGCAAACAAAGCTGGGAATCGAAAAATTGTTAACACACCCGCAGTATTTTTAAAGGCCTGCGCAACGACAATCCACACCATGGGATAGGTGACAAAAATAAATTAACCCGACTTTAAGAGTAGAGGAGGATTTATTTTTTGTTTCTGTAAAATCAATTTCTTGGTGTGATTAAAATGTATACTCCTGCCAATTTATAGCTGTCTAGAACTAATAGTTTCTCAGCTAAACCCAGATAGATACACGAACAGACATGGCGAAACAATAAGATCTTGTAGACTACGGATCCCTAAAAAGCCCTCCGCGTTAAAAGGTACTAAACACAAATATACCACTAACCAAAATTGCACATGTCCCGGCTTCTAAAGAACAATAATGCGTCAAAAAAACTTTCAGTATTTACGTCAACGTTCACAATAGCATTTATTTAAAAGCTACCATTGGTGTGAAAAAAGAAAATAAAATAAAGATATGAACCATTCTTAAAACAAGCTTTTAATGACCCCAAACTTTAATACTTTTAGTTCATTAAGATGACTAGTGTCCATCTGGTGATGGACCGATGACCTGGTGAAGCCCGCAGGAATCCCCTGGATGCGAGAAGCACAGAACCGGTTGCAGTGACAGTGCTAGGGGGGGATGCCTATGTCCAGCAGTGGATGTCTTTCGGCCAAAATGATGACGATCATGATGACATACATTAAATGCAGAGCGGCGGCGTAACAATAAATTAATGGAAATATCTGCAGGTCTTCATACAATCCAATTCGAATATTTTGGTTCTCAGATTGTTTTGCAGTATAAATTTTCACTGATATTTCTTTACATTCTTGACAGATGGCGATCAAAAAAAGTTGTGCAAAAACATCCTGCGAGTGTACCGTACGTCATTCAGAAAGAGAGTGTCTTAGGAATGTTCTACATAGATGTTTGTCAACCATTACATCTACTGGCACTTCTACTTCTAACTCACTATACTGTAATTGTACTATTACAGTTTGATTTCCTCCAATAATGTTATAAAATTAATGAATTCATACTTCACCTTTTATTTTTACAGACGTCTATATGTTTGTGTGGACAAATGCGTAAATAAAACAATTTTTTCAATTTTTTTTTAAAAGAATTAAAAAAATCGGCCAAATGCGAGTCGGACAAGCCTAAATTTTATCTTTCTCTTATTTTAGAAGCTACAGGAACACACATTTGACCAATTTGGAAGTGTCTTTCGCGCAAACTATTCAGTTTAGAAAAAGAAAATATTAGAAACCTCAATATCATTTTTGAAGACCTGTCCAAAGTTACCGTTCTAGTTTTAGTTCTAAGTATGGGGAACCCCAAAATTTTTTGTTTTTTTTTTTCTGTTTTTGTGTGAAAATCTTATGGCGGTTCACAGAATACACCTACTTACCAATTTTCAACAGCATAGCTCTTATAGTTTCGGAAAAAAGTGGCTGTGACATACGGACGGACAGACAGACATGACGAATCCATAAGGGTTCCGTTGTTTACCATTTAGCAACAGAACCCTAAAAAAGACGTAGTTACATCCAAATAAAGCATCACCGTGTCGGGGGACGGCTAATGAAAATGTTATCTTTTCTACAATCAGCATACATTCATTATTGCCGAGCGTCGTCTGATTGGCGACGCTACGATTACTAACTTAAAGGGTCAATACATATAATTTTTTTTTTTACGTTTTAGATGTTTTTGTTCGGGTCGAGGTTTTTTAATTTGTATAATTTAAGTTTTACTTCCTGCCTTTTAAACATGATAGTAATAGTAAACAAGCTACGATTGATACTTGAGAGCGAAGGTGAGAATTTTAAAGCTTTGTATTGTGATGTCGTAAAAAACATATTTTGTGCGGTTGTATTGAAACGCTAGCTAAACCTAACGAGAGAGATCAAAATAATGTACTGCGAAATTTTATAGTTTCAAAAGATCTGCAAAAAATCATAGATGATATATATCTAATTCTTAGGAATAACACACGGTAACCGTTTTTATCATTTACATATAAAAGTTTTAGGTTATTTACGAAGCATTTTAATCAATATAGAAGGTATCATTCTTTATCCAGTAAATACATTGAATACGTTATGCATATATATATATATATATATATATATATATATATATATATATATATATAATTTTTCAGTTTTTTACAATAAGGTGATGCCTGACGACAATTCCGTTAGTAATAATATTATATACGGGAATAATTATTCTAAAAAGAACCGTTAATTAATCATTAAGATCATCAAATACATTATGAGATATAAATACTGCATTAGACATTTCTAGAACTCATATGATGGATAATCTTTCATAAAAAAAAACATTAAAGAAGCTTACGGCCTTCCATATGACAAATTACCATCCATTACTTTAGTAATATTTTTCATATTTCTTTTTCATTTGCCATCTCCCTGGTGTTCAAACGTTACTCAAATGGGTCTTAAAAAAATATACACTAAGTTATTCAAGAAGGAAACATATCCGAACGATCACGAAAATAATCTGGTTACAATTCTACATTATAATGAAGTTGATAATGATGTGCAGTCAATGCTTCTGCCTTTAAATCTTATGCAAAATATTATTTTCTTATCGAAATATTTGATCAAATGTAATTTTATAACTACAAATAAACCCAGAACCAAATTTATTTCACTATGTTGGACAATATTGCGCATTATTCCATTTTCAACTCGTGCAGTTAGTAGAGTGGGATTTGAAAAGCCTAATGTTTTCTTATACTGCCTAGTGTTCTTGGATGTTTTATTTTACTCTACTTCTTTCGTCTTGATTTATATTATCAACATAGTCCACGCGAAAATTAGCATTGCCGCTGTTCTTACAATTCAAGAATTTCATCGACTTTTCAACAATTCGGACATCATTAAAAGCATTCTCAAATGGAACTGGGTAGCAGTTATTCTGATAGTGGCATTTCATTTAGTAGTCTTAATTATAAATTATATTCTTGAGTCATTTTGGTATATGCATGTTTGTAATTTGTTTTTATTCTGTTACGACGCAAATATAATATACGCAATCCGATTTATTAGTTGCTTGGAAACCTATATTATTGCATGGAATACTCAAATTTTCAAACCCCATACAGAAAACAATGGAAATAATATGACTTGCAAGTTTATTGCTTACAATAAAATATTGGAATGTTATAATATTTTCAAAATATCTTATAATCCTTTGGTAAGTGGTTTCTTTCTTTGGAAAGCATGTGACTACTTTATTAACCGCTTTTGCTTTTTATGAGAAGCTCGCTCTTTATTACAATGAAAAATGGTGAAATATGAGTATACTTTTTATTAATCTGCCGGGAAAGCAAGGCTGATGATGTAAGCAAGATGTTATGTAATGTGTTCGTTTACCGTATTTCATAATTATTTTTGACTGAACTTTAACAGTCAAAGCAAAGGATGAATTGGGTGCTGGTTTAGCGGTGACAACGAGTAAGGGTGTAAAATGAATTATTCCAATGCAGTCGTAATAAAAATATCAAAATAAAAATCCAAAAAAATAAAAATACAAATAATAATGTTTTTCAAACAGAAAAAATGCAATTTGCTAGGGCTCTGAAGAGATAGATAAATACATATGCTTTTAAATGGCAGAGTTTCTAATAGCCGGTCGATTTCACTTTTTCTAAATCAATTTATTTATTTGAAAAACCTTTCTGGTTGCAGGTGTTATTTCACACGCTTGAGACATGTATTTATTCAATCATTAATATTCATTTTGTAATCTTAATAGCAAGCCATGAGCATGTAAGTATTTTTTTTATTGCACCTTCTAAACCATATTAAGACGATGCATGAAATTTGTTGCTTCATTTTTATTTTTTGCCATTGGCAAGAAACTTGCATGGTAAAAACGGCATTTAATTTATCTAAAAACTTTCGTTGGCTGTTTTTTTTTTCAGCATATTCCACTGATGTTAATTTTTAATCTTCTATGTATCTTCAAAAATCTATATTTGCAAATGCTGTTTAGCTGGCGATGTGAGATGTTTTATTCAGCTCTAAAATTGTGTCTAGATTCGTGTACACTTACTATGAGTTCCAACTCTTCAGGTAAATATTATTTGTAATAATTTTTATTTTTAACCCCCGACGCAAAAAGAGGGGTGTTATAAGTTTGACGTGTCTGTCTGTCTGTCTGTCTGTCAGTCTGTCTGTCTGTCTGTCTGTCTGTGTGTCTGTCTGTCTGTGGCATCATAGCTCCCGAACGGATGAAACGATTTCAATTTTTTTTAAAATGTATTAAAGGTGACTTACGTGCAAGTGTTCTTAGACATGTTTGATGAAAATCGGTTGAGCCGTTTAAAAGTTGTGGGGGAGAAAGTGGGGAAGAGTAACCGAATGTCAACAAATATACTCGACTGGGGTCTCAAATGAAAGCGCACTCAGAGAGAGTATTGATGAATTAATCGACAGTGTTCTTAGCTTCGTTTGATTCTACATTATAATAAGTATGTACCTTTAAAAAGTATGAAATAAAAAATTAATTAAAAATTTAAAAAACCCCCGACACAAATACCTAAATTCATAAATAAAGGGAATTTAGGGTTTTGTGTCGGGGGTTTTTTAAATTTTTAATTTAATTTTTTTTAAGAGCGTGCGTTCTGAAAGTAAAAATTAAAAATAAAGTTAAAAATAATTGACAAAACTTTTCTGTTTTACTAAATTAAATGATGAATTATCGCTCTATATTGCACTAATACTATATTGATTATGAATTGCAATTATCAATTTCGTATCAAATATTTTGAGGGTTTCGTACCTCAACAGGGACTTATGACAACGGAAACGGAACAACGGAATGATTCTAAAAGTGTTCCTTAGAACACTTTTAGAATCATTCCGTTGTCCTTTAAAACCCTTTTTGTCAAGAGCGCATGGAGGTATCTAGTTGAAATTAATAAGTATCACATACGTAGGTCTATTGTCTCATACTGCTTTCTAAGTCAACACTTTTAAAAAATACGGCATGTTTATGCACCATGTTTGTCACTCGAAATTAAATCAAAATTAGTTGGGTAGTTACCACCTAGAATCATAAGGAAATAAGCAACGTACGACACAACAAAATGAAAAAGACCGAACTTTGTTAATTTATAGGATTAATTCATCCCAACTACGAAATAACCGGGTCTCTCAATACGTAGATAACTTTATCGAACCATAGCTTTTGTCATTTAATGAGGACTTAATTCATCGTTACACCCGTAGATGAAGAGAAGAAAATATGCAAAAATGTTCAACGTTTACATGAAGCAAATTTTAGCAAGATGGACTTATGTGGTCTGGCTACCGTTGACGCCACGTTGCCTCTAGCATTGCTGGGACTACTCACCAACTACACTGTTGTACTTTTGCAGTTTGCGTTTCTGAAAACTTCGGAATAATATTAAATATTTTCTCGATGTCAAAAGCTTTTTTTTTCTTTAAACCTCTATCATTTTATTTTTCGTATACGATTTAAAAAAATGTTATCATAGTTTTTTAGTACTATATCTCCAGGTGATAACTCTTCTGTCTAAGCATTAGGCGACTCGTCGTTTTTTACGTCGCGCCGTATAGGCCAATTATTTTTATCTCTCGTTTCTTCCATTTCTATGGTGGTCATCTTATGCGTGCTAGAGTGACAGTTAGCCAAACAAAAAGTCAGTGACATCAATATCTTATTGGCAGAGCAACTGTTACCAAAATAAATTTGTAGAAGACACTGCGTATGCGTGATCTGCGAGCTTCTATGACCTACTGATTTGGAATCAATCATTCATTTAAAATGGTGCGTAGCTTAAGCTAGACTATCGCCAGCGAAAGTAACTAGTGACTAGACTAGTAGTGTCAAAACGTAACAGAAACGTGACCATATTTTATCGTGTTAGGGCAAATCTAACGATTTTAACCTTTAGCAGTAGGCTTCTATCACTAGATTCATCTTGTCAATGTTGTAGGGCCTTCAATATATCTTACTAGTTTCTGCCCACAACTTCATCCTCTATAATTATATCACTTGCTCAACCCTCCCCGTCGCATTGAATCGCCTGCCAGTGCGAGGTCTCCGTATTCGTGACTTTTATCTTTTTCTCGACTTCCAAGTGTTCTGGCGTGATATAACATCACGCTAGAGTCTCAAGTTTTCCTCAATAAATGGGCTATACGACAATTGATGTAGTTCCTTAGATTAGAACGTGCACCAAACAAACTCTTCGGCTTTATAATATATAGATTTGATCACAGTTACTAACGTTATATTGAGCCAATCTTGAGAGCAGTGGTGGCCCAGTGGTATCGGCCCCGACTTACGAGTTCGTGGCAGTGGGTTCGAACTCAGGCAGGTGCATTACTTTGTGCAAATAATTCCATCACCACTGCTCTCAAAACGGTGAAGTAAAACATCTTGAGGAAACCCGCATGTCCTAGAACCAAAAATTCAAGAACATGTGACATCTACCAACCCGTACTGAGCCCGCGTGGTAGATTACGGCCCACTTCTTCTCACCGAGAGGAGGCTTGTGTCCCAGCAGTGGGAACAATAAAGGCTGATGACGATGAGCCAATCTTAAAAGATAGACCGATGATATTGCGGACTTTTTTTTAACTTTTAATAGTAACAATTCCGTAATACATAATTATTGCTTTATTTTAACCGTTTAAGCTATACACTCAACGGAAACTTTCTAAAGGGATAACTTCCCCGTTTTTGCGTCATTCACTGACGTTCCACTCCTATTGACCGCAACGTGATGTTATATAGCCTATAGCCTTCTTCAACGGGCCCCCAACACTGTTTTTTTTTTATTTAAACCAGGAGTTCCTGAAATGAGCGCGTTCAACCAAACAAATAAACCCTTCAGTTTTATAATATTGTTACGTAGATGGTAAAGTCTAGAAACATCACGCGAATTTCATCTAAGGATGGGGCAGTATTTGAAACTACTAGAAACGATACGCTATCGCCATCTGTTATCAAGTAGCAAGTACTACACGAACAATTGTACGTAGACGCTACCGGCATTGTCGAATAGCGGGATTAAACAGTAAACAGTTGTCCGTGGAATTATCTGGAAGCTTCAACGCTTATTAATTTATCCCGATCCCCAGCTCGTAACAATATCCACACTAATATTATAAATGCAAAAGTAACTCTGTCTATCTGTTGGTCTGTCTGTCTGTCTGTCTGTCTGTCTCGCTTTCCTGCTAAAACTCCTGAACCGATTTAAATGAAATTTGGTACACAGATAGTTTAGAGCCTGAGAAAGGACATGGGCTACTTTTTATTCCGGTAGTATGTTCCCGCGGGATAATTTCCGACCTCCACGCGGGCGAAGCTGCTGGCAAAAGCTAGTTATATATATATATGACAAGTTGTACAATGACGTGTTGTATCTTTACTAAAATATGATTCGATACCGGAACAAAAAATGACTGCAGAACTATAAAATTGAAAATAACTCGCCAAATTATTTTTAAACCCATTGAATGTTTACTTCATAAAAAAAAAAAAAACATTTAATCGGGTTTAATGAACTTGTTATGTTATAACATATATGTTACATTCATTCAACCTGACACTGTCTTGCATATAAAAACACACGTCACGCAAACACTACACGATAATTTTCATTTTGTATATTGATTTACATATGAGCCGCGGTCCTAACAAATATTTACTTTCCTGTATAAAGATAGAATTAAGAGATTAATTAATATACGTTTTGACCAAAAATCATATTTTAGTCAACATACAACCTGATTCTGACTTGCAAATTGCAAAAAATTTAGTAATTTAGAGAATTTCGCGGTGATTCAGTCGACTGTATAAAAGCAAATGAAACTACATTTTATATAACACAATTAATAATAAAAACTTTCTATAACAATTTTGTCGATAATTTAATTGTTTGGTCAATATAGTACCGCACCGTGTCACAATTGACACCCTTTTACTTGATTAAAATGAACCGTACAGAATTCACTAAACCGTACTTTTAAACGGCAGTCAATTCGTTCGCATTCTACTACGCACTGGTACCTTTGTAAAGTAATATGAGGTCACAGATCAAGTTAGATCCTATTACAAACAATTTTTTGGACAGAAGATTTCAAGACTTACTTTTTCCTGTCCGGTGTCTAAAAACTTGATATGAGAAGCACATGTTTTTCATATCAAGTTTTTCCATTGAATACAATTGCATAAGGCCCCATCATGCTTCTTACTATATTGTGTCACTCATTGGCACTCTTGGGTTTATAATATTTCATATGCAACACCTTCTGACAAACGAATATGATGGAATAATTAATCTATTTATCGTCGTCTTTATAAAGCTCAATGTTATCTTGTTAGTGATTCCTTTTGTTGCCTTTTATTTATTGAATATCATACAAAGGGAGGACCATGTGTCAGTTCTTCTGAACATTCAGAAAGCTTATAGATTAATTGAGTACAAAAAATACAAAAAGTCCATCATAAAGAGTTGGGGTGGCCTTTTTCGCTATATATTTGGTTATGTCGTTATTGTGTCACAGACACGCAACTTTAAAATTGCTGTCTATTTTTTCCCTTTGATTTACTTTGATGTGAACTTGACGTACGGTGTTTTCATTATGGTTTTGATAAGAGATGGAATCATTTCATGGATCTCTGAGGTCGAACTCTATAGTAAACGAAGCTTGGAGCTAGAAGAAGATGAATATAATGAAAAATTTAAAAAACTTTTCCAAGCTTATATCAATTTAATGGAAGCGTTTGAAATTTTCAAGAAAATATTTAAGTTCGCGGTTAGAGTGACTATTTTTTTATTATGTACCATAATTAAATGTGCTACGTGTTTTATATTTAATTTCTAGAGTATTATGTTATGCTAAATTAAATTTTCTTCCAGGCTTTATATCAAGCATTTGACACATTTTTCCACAGTCTACTGTACTTTCTAACAATAACAGAATTATCTTTGTCTGGAGAAAATCATTATGGCTCGGTATGCAATGTTGTAGTATATTCAAAAATCATCTATTCAAAAATCATCTATTCAAACTAAATAATAAAGTGTCTCACACAGTGTTTGTGCCGTGTTTTTGTCGTAATTATTCATAATAATCGATTTTTCGAAAAATCACCACCTACCGGCTGTCAACATTTGAAACTTTGGATTGCGGATTTGAATTCACCAAACCCGGGGAGTATTTTTTTTTATAATTAATTACTGTACTTTTGATTACACACAATACAACATTTTCAAACACCGCTCAGGGTTATGAGCGACGTCCAGTACACACCGGCACCGTTTATTTCTCCTTTTGCTTGACAAATTATGGAAGCAAAATCGAAGACGAAAACACTTGCCGCAGACATAAAACTTACACTACAAACGTTACTTCACACATAGTTATTAATAATAATCTAACCTAATTAGTTTAACCTCTTGTTTAAAACCCACCGCATTGTAGAAATTGTGAAACTTTTTTACCTCTAATCCCATGTCCTTATTTAAGAAGTGTTACATTCTTATTGTAAATTACTTATCCCAGTAATTATATGAAAATATAAGTCTTCCTGTATACAGTAAAAATTGTGATAAGCCCCAGTATAAATTAAATAGTTTCCTACTTTCCTAAACATACCTCCATATTTTCATATTTAATTCTAAAACTTAATCTTTTGCTTTTTATTTTTTATATTTATTTCTAACTGTCCTACCCTCATACCTTCACAAGTTCTCAACTCATTTCGTCTCCTCATACACTCAGCTGTTTCTTGTCACATTTCAGGTGCCTTTTGAGGACATCTTTTATTATGATGACCCGCGGAGCAACAGTTCGTGATATGAGTGACAAGTTGAAAGCAACGCTGAAGGAGCTGGAGGCATCAAGAAACGAATGCAAACAGCTGTTGCGGGAAAGAGAAGATAGTGAGGTTGAAGTAAAGAGTATGATTGACAAAAACACTCAACTCAAGAGCCAGCTCGTAGAACTTCATACCCAGCATGCGGACATAGTTGACCAACATCATCATCTCCGTCAACTAGTGTCTGACTTCCAGCATTGCAGTGACACTCATGACCAGGCATTGAAACGCATATCAGGCCTTGAATCAGAACTATGCAAGGCAAACAACACAATATCAACCATCAATTCTCTAAAAGCCAGCGAACACGTTGCCAAAACCAATAGCCTTTATGATGAGCTGGTTGGTTGTGGATCCGGACCGGAGTATGAGAAGCCCACCGTTACTATAGATCTAACCAGGGACGATACCTTAACTAGATGTCCAACTATGACTAGTCATAATAAAATTAAGAAATATATTAAAATTAGTAAAAATATTAAAAAATACAAGAGATTGTTGAAGGCACAAAGTGTTTATAAGTTCAATATTAATCTTAGGAAAGAACGTGTCAACCTACAGAGCCAACTAAATATTTGTAACAATAAACTAGTAACTAGCAGACAAATGTATGATGTTGAAATACAAAACCTTCAAAAGGAATTACTGAGTAGGGAATATACACTTAAGGAAATATCTTGTAAGTATGAGTCGAGTCAACAAATGTTAAGTGAGCGTTTACAGGAGGCTTGTGAGTTGGTGGACCTGGTGAAGTACAATGCAGAGAGGTATGAGTCACTGACAAACAATCTCACCTGTAGTTGTGCTCCCACTCCGCCACCTCTCATGTCACAGCATGTGATTCCTACCATTTCACCCGTTTCAGCTCATACTCATGAAAATATCAATCCCAGTCCAAGTAATATTTTGTTATATTCTGATAGATTAGGAACAGGTTTTGGATCATTGTTAAATAACCGCTCTAAACATACCATAGCAAACTGTTGTTACCATAACCTGCACTTCAATGAGCTTGTTCATAAAATAAAACAATCAAATATGAATCAGCAGACTACTGTAGTTCTATTAATTGGAAACAGTCTGAGTTTAACTAAAACGGACATTGTTAGTGGTATTGACACCCTACTTAAATTAAAATTTGGTAAACTTATATTATGTGCTTTGCCATATTCAGATAATTTAAATACTGAAGAAAATGATTACATTTTTAGTTTAAACAACTTAATGCATATTTTAACATGTCGTCATAGTGACCGTTTATTGTATTTTGATACTAACAATTTTGTTAGAGATTTTGTTTTAGTTGGGGAACACATGTTTCTTCCCAAAAAAAGTAGACATGTATTAGCTACATTGTTAGCTTACAATATACACGCAGTTATTGATAATTTAACTGAGACTAGGTTAAGTGACGAAACAGTACTATCTAGTACTTCTAATAATATTGTAATTGACTCTTTAAACTTTTAGAGGTGACAAAAGAGAAGCATAATAAGAATATTTTACTGTATCATCAAAATATAAATCGCTTCTCTGGCAAAATCCGAGACGTGGAAATGTTAATAGATAAATATCATATGGATATCTTATGTTTGTGTGAAACTTGGTTAAAACCGGATAGAATGTTGTTTAATATAAATAATTTTTCAGTGGCCAGTGCGTACAACAGGTCTTCAATGGGGGGTGGTACCTTGATATTATGCAACCGTTATCTTAGATATAAAGAAAGAAAGGATATCACTGCTTGCTCTGTTGATCGCTTATGTGAGGTAGCATGTGCAGAGGTTGAGGGCCTTTAGTTAATCCTGAAAAGATTGTGACTACTTAAACGGATTGTGGCCCGGCGAGTTCTAAAAAGTTACCTTTTTAGGCCTCCAGCCGGGGCTTATTATACTTAAAAACTAAAGCGAAAGCTCTAAGGGTTACCCCAAGGGGGGTACGAACCTCGGCTTAGGCAATCACTGGTAGGGGGACAGCAAGGGACTGGCTGGATCTGGGTTAAATTATTTAGGGACTAATTTAAAGCTAACGGCACAGCATCGCGGGCTGGCTCTTGCAAGGGTCGGGAGGGACTGTTAAGTCGGGGTCGCGACGACGGACCTCGGCGGCGAGGTACGGTTTGTGTCTGTGTGCTGGTCTAGCTGTACTGGTCTCTTTTCGACTCTCCTGGAGGAGAGTAGTGGGATCATCAGGATCGGTAAGAACGTGCCGCGAGCGGTGGACTTTGCTAATACGGGAGGGGGTGTAAGTAGCTGCCGCCACAACCAGAGGGTTGCGGTGGGCTACGGCCCTATCGAAGAAACGCTTCGAAGCGCGTTTTATGTATTGATGGATAGTCGGGAGTTTCATATCTAAATGAAGATTGATATTCCGAACGAACCAAGGCGAGCCTGTGGCTTGACGGAGAAAACGATTCTGGAGAGTCTGCATCCTATGGATGAATCGGGGCTTGGCATGTGCCCAGACTGGGCTTGCGTATATCATAATCGGCCTGATACAAGCGGTGTAAAGCCGCTTCTTACACAGAAGAGACAATTTACTCCGCTTATTCAGGACGCAATGGAGCCTACCGAGAGCGAAAGTGGCCCGCGAGCGAGCCTGCTTTATGTGCTCAGAAAAGGTGAGGTGTTCGTCGAGGATGACACCTAGATATTTGGCTTGCTTCGCCCAAGGGATCTGCTTGCCGAACATTGAGATGGGTCGGGGAGGGGGGTGATTACGTCGCGGTCGGGTGTAAAAGACCGCCTGACTTTTATCGGGATTGACCTCGATTCGCCACTTCCTGAACCATTCGCCGAGCTCGTCGACTGCGGTTTGGAGGTAGCGAACCAGCGCTGTGTCACTAAATCCCGAGAAGAAGATGGCAGTGTCGTCTGCGAACAGAGCTAACCTTGCCTTCTTGCTTCTGGGGATATCGCTAGTGAACAGCGTGAAAATGAGGGGGGCTAGTACGGAGCCTTGAGGGACTCCTGCACGGATCGGGTGAGGGGAGGAAAGTGCCCCTTCGATGCGATAGCGAAAGGTACGGTTCGCAAGAAAGTCTCGTAAGATGAGCACGAGACGGTCTGGCACTCCGAGTTGGTACAGCTTATATAATAAGCCGTTGTGCCAGACTTTGTCGAACGCTTTCGCTATATCGAAGTATACAGCGCCCATGAACATACCATGCTGAAAACCAGCATTGATATGTTCGACGATACGGTGTACCTGATGGACACACGAGTGTTGGGTTCGAAAACCAAACTGCTCGTTGGGGATGAGGCCCTTGGTTTCGGCATAATCCCTGAGTCGCTTATAAATAAGTCTCTCATAGATTTTGCCGAGAACTTTGAGCAAACTAATGGGGCGGTAACTCGTGGGCTCGGTTTTGGGCTTACCGGGCTTAGGGATGCCAATGACGGTGGCTTCCTTCCACGCTTGGGGGAAAATATTATTACTCAAGGCACCATTGAAGATGGTACACATGAGCATAATCAGGTGAGCGGGGAACAGCTTGATCACTCTGTTGGTGATGCCGTCTGATCCGGGGGATTTACGAGACCCTTGATGATCTCGTGCACCTCGTCAGGTGTGACAGGAGACAGGGGATCCTCAGGGTCTTTAACGGGTGGGAGTGAGGCTTTGCGTTTGACTTCCGCGTTTACCTTATCGACAAACGCTTGGTCTACTGGCTGCGAACTGGGTGTGCATTGGGCTTCGAGGCTATCGGCTAGGCATTCAGCCCTGTTGATATCCTCGAATGCAATGGTCGCATCGGGGCGGGTCAGGGGGGGCATAGTGGAAAACTCAGAGGATTTCAGTTTCCTCTGAAGTTCCCAGAATGCGAGATGAGTCGGCTCTAGTTCGCTCACCATCTTGTCCCAGTTAGCGTCACGCAGCTCAGTCACACGTGTCCTTACAGCACGCTGTAAGTAACGCATGTGAGCTTTGTTAGCGTCACAGGGAAAGTTGCTGTAGGCGCGAACGGCCGCGTTCTTCTCTGTCAGCAGATCACGTACATCGTCGGGGAGCTTCCATTTACGGTCACCCGTATCTGGAACCTCCCGTGAACTTTCGTTCACGATCGATTGTACGTGCTCCGTGAGAGAGTCGGTCGCGGCCGTTGTGTCAGCGACAGAGTCAAACTGATCTGGGATAGAGTCTAAGTGATGTGACGTGTTAGATTGTAAGCGTTCGCTTACTTTCTTCCAGTCAGTGATCACTTTAGTGGCGGGGGGTTGAGAGGGGTCGCGTATACCTAATCGGGGGACCAGGTTCATGACTACTGGTCGATGATCAGAGTCGAGTTCGTGAATAGCCTCTATAGAATCCAACCTTAAGTTGATATTCTTAAGGAGCGCTATGTCAAGAACGTCGGGTAGTTGATCGGTATCGAAGGGGAAGTGAGTGGGAGTCATCGGGGCGATGACATCAAAGTTCATGGTAGAACAGAGGTTGAAAAGTTGCCTACCTCTAGTCGAGGTCCTGGTGCTATTCCAGGCGGGACAGGCCGAAACTTCTAATCGGGAGAGTTCGGGAGTATCCATAGGTATGCAGTACAGGGACTTCCTATAGTATATGAGGGTGCCGCCTCTATGAAAACGTGACCTGTCGTTGCGAACTAAACGATAGTTTGCAATTTTCGGGTCGCGATGATGAGGCTTTAGGAACGACTCTTGTATGAGTAAGATGTCTACGTGCTGGTCGCGGAGGAACGTGGCGATCTCATCACGTTGGCCGTGTATGCCGTAGGCATTAAAGAAGCCTAGCTTTAGGGAACGGGGTTTAAGTCTAGTTAATATTCCTCGACTATCCATAATAGGGGCGTTGGGAGTTCATAACGTGGAGTGCTTGCGTGATCTCTGGATACGCAGCATATATGGATTGTATACGGAACAGGTTGCCGCCGCGGCAACTAGTTCCTGGGCCATCTGTTGGGCACGCGGGGAGAGGAACGTGCTATAGGTGTTGAAGGTCCCGGCAATGACGTTAAACGCATTGAGGGGAGCCTGACCTTTCCTCTGTACTGGGGTTGGTCCTGCCATAGGGGCAGTGGGGGGGGCCGCAGCGCGGGCGGGGGGTGCGGACGCGGGAAAACCGGGGGGCGTAAGGGGCGCGGGGGCGCGGGTACGCGGGTCCACTAATGGAGGGATGGGAGCGGGCTTTGGCCTGGAGGAGGCCAGTGCGGGGAACTCCTTCTGGGAACTCAAAAGAGGCCATTGGGAGGGACGTTGAGGGGCCAATCTCACGGGGAGTTTGGCCGAGGGGGATTCCCTTTTCTGGCGAGCGTCGAAACGTTGCGCCAATTTAGGGGAAGATGACTTGGGGGCTTTCGGGCAGCCCCGGTAGTTTGCCGGATGACCAGACTCTTTACAGAGCACACAACTGGGTGGCTCGGTGCAGAGAGTGCGGTCTTTAGGCCGGGTACAGTCGGCTGTACCATGTTCTCCCAGGCACTTGACGCACCTGGGAGTAGCGTAGCAATTGTACGCTGAGTGCCCGTAAAGTTGGCATCTATGGCACTGGCCAATGATGCCCGACTTGCGGGGCTTTTCTATTATGAGACCAGACAGATTGCAGACTGCCTTGACTTTGAAAATGGGGTGGGGACCCTCCGTGGGAGGGCACACCACCAGGACCATATCAAAGGCAATGCCTTGCCTGGATCTGTGCATCCTATGGACCTCTGTGACAGGCACGTTCTGCCTTTTGAGGTCGGCTTTGATATCGCTGGTGGCGATTTCGCAGGGGATTCTGCGGATCACCACCCTGGTCAGTCGCTCCTCGGGCAAGGAATACGTGTGGAATGACACGTTCCTTGCGGAGAGGAGCCTGGTCAGCTCACGATAATCGGACGAGGTCGGGACCGATACCTTAATGCCCTGCTGGGTGGCTCGGGCACTGGTATAGTTGACCCTCTGGTCAACACACCATTTGGACACTTCCGTCCACTTGGCCTTGTCCTGTATAAATACAGGGGGCGGTGGAGGGAGTTTCCTGGCGGTGGTTGAGCCAGAGGGTGCGGACGGGGCGCGGCAACCTTCGCGGAGGTTGAAGGCGAGGGACGGGAGGGGGACGCGGTGGCGGCGGTCACCGGCGGCGTGGAGGGGATGGACGCGGTCGCGGTGGCGGGGGTCGCCTGCGTATCGAGGAGGGGGTCGGACGCGTTGGCGGAGGTCGCCTGCGGGGTGGGGGCGCGGGACGGAGGAGCGGAGTCCTCAGCCGCTATGATTTTAGCGGCTGGGGCTGAGCTGCTGTCCTTACTTTTCTTTATCTTGCTCCCTTTGCCCTTTGTTCGGGCGACTAACTCGTACACCTCCGTGCTTGAGTCAGCCTGGGGAGCGACTGAGGCAGTGTCTGGGTGACCTTCCGTGTCCATGGACACCGGAAGATCGTCTACTGGGGCGATGGAGGAGGGGATAGTCGGAGTCTCAAGTGCGTCGCTGAAAACAGCGACTAACTTGTTGGCTCTGGCTTTCCTCTCCTTGTTCGCCTTCCATCGTTTTTTGAACGATATGATGAACTCCCGGTCATCGTCCACGAGTTCCCAGAAAGCCTCGTTGAGGGCTTGTCTCTCCTCAGGAGATATGGGTTTAACCATGTTTCCCGGGGAGAAAAAACTAAGGGGTGGGGGGGACCTAATCACTCATGAGAGTGATCCTGATCAAAAACCCTACTCCTACGTAGCCTAATCCCCGGTGGGTTGCCGGGGGTGAGTGTTATACTCCCTGTCGGGTATAGACAGGGAGGTGAACCTGGTGAGCCCTAAGAGTGTCCCCCGTCGCCAATCTTATTGTGCGAACGGGTTCTCCGGTCATGCGATGGGTACTGAAGGTACCCGACCAGCCTAGTGCGGGGGGTATAGAGATACCCGCGGCGCTAGTACGCGGCTGTGGAGGGAAAACTGTCACCGGGACTGACGAGGGAAGCCCCCAAGGCCAGCGATCCGGGACCCGTCCAACTTTCGTCTAGCCCTGAAGGGGATAGACGGGTGCGTTGGGTCTGCACCCACTCGGCTTCGTTGGCACCGTTAAGGTATCCACCGAGTGACCACGAAACTGTGGATTTGCCCTGAAGGGGCCACATTACAACACACGTTTTTGACAATTCTGATGAATCAGAAATACCACTGTCTTGCGAACAAGACAGTACGTTTTAGACTCAATCTGACGAAAGAAACAGGAAGTCCGAATTTTACGATTTAAATAAATTTAAATCGCAAAATAGCGGAGAGTAGTCGGGGCGACTACGCAGCGTGGCGCACGGAGCACAACTGACGGGCGAACGAGCGGCGGGCGGTGGAGGGGATACGCGCAGCGGAGCGGCAGCGTAACGACCTTCCAGGGCGAGCGTCGAGCGTAGAATGGTTCTGTTTTGGGGTTGAGGGCCATACTTTCTTATGTATTTATAGGCCACCAGCCTCAAACTTGTCATCATTTTTGATCATCATGGAAGAAATATTAGGTAAACTTTTTGAAGAGAATAAATTAGTTTTCGCTTGTGGTGATCTAAATATTGATCTACTAGTTAATTCACCCGAAAAATGCAAGCTTATCTCATTGTTTAAATCATTCAACTTAAAATGTATATTTAATGAACCAACAAGAATAACACCGACCTCGGCTTCATGCATAGACAATGTATTTACCAATTGCAAAATAAAAGAGTCATCCTTAATTAGTGGCGTTAGGTCGGACCAAACTGGTCAGCTTGTATCGTTTGATTTAGACACAAAGTTGCATTTAGATAAAACCATTGAACTGCGACCCCTTACTCAAAATAAATTGAAAATGTTTAATAATAATGTTCTTAGGAATCTCTCAACAGAAATTTTTGATTCACAAGACCCCAATATTAATTACGGTACTTTGTTTTCTACGGTATGCCAAGAATTCAATAAAGCATGTCCTGTGAAAAAAGTTACAATCAATATTAAACCAAAATTTAGTGAATGGGCTACTACTGGCATTAGAAAAAGCAGAGATACTTTATATAATTTGTATCACGAAAAATCATTGACTCCTGATCAAGCCCTTCATAATTATGTAAGAAAATATTCTAAGGTTTTCAAAAGAGTCTGCGCTCAAGCTAAATCTAAATTAATAAGTAACAAAATTAGTACTTCCAACAATAAAAAAAAATCTGTGTGGCAGGTAATTAATAAAGAAACTGGAAACACAAAACAGCGAGATCAGAATGAATTGTCTCTAAAAATTCATAATGAAACCATTTCAGATAAGTTAAAAGTTGCTGAGACACTAGAAAATTTCTTTACCAATATTCCAATAGAAGTTACAAAATCTCTTCCCTCTTCATCTATATTAGCTGAATCTCTTCTTAAAGAAAACTTCAGTAAGGACATTCCTAATTTTGAATTCAAACCCATTTCTATTGCCACGATTAAAAAATCATTTAAAAGTCTTAACATAAAAAACACAGAAGACTTATGGGGGATTTCGGTAAAGGTTCTTGAAGATATCATTGACACAATTGCTCCTGTCCTGACAGGCATATTTAATCAATGTTTAGACAGCGATACGTTTCCTGATTTAATGAAACATAGTAAAGTAGTACCAATTTTCAAATCGGGTAGTAAGACTGATCCTTCTAATTATAGACCCATATCTGTGCTACCAGCATTGAGCAAAATTTATGAAAAAATCATGTTGGACCAGATGTTAGCTCATTTCAACTCTAATGGGATTTTACATAGTCGGCAGTTTGGTTTCACGAAAGGTAGGTCGACGACTGACGCGGGAGTACAACTCATCAGTCACATTTTGGAATCCTGGGAAAAGTCCCAGGATGCAATTGGCATCTTCTGTGACCTCTCAAAAGCGTTCGACTGCGTTGACCACAATACTCTGATCTGTAAATTACACCATTACGGAATTCGTGGACAAGCTGCTGATCTTGTTCTTTCCTATTTATCAAACAGGCAGCAAAAAGTAAATGTTAACGGGGTGACGTCCTCGGGGTCTCTTGTTAAGATGGGCGTGCCCCAAGGTTCAATTCTTGTTCCTTTCTTATTTCTAGTTTACGTTAATGACCTTCCTTACATGATGGCTAACTTTTCGGATATAATTTTATTCGCTGATGATACTTCTCTTATTTTTAAAATAGATAGAAAAGATATGGATGTCTTACATATGAACGAGGGTCTAGCTGTTCTTTCAAAATGGTTTGCAGCTAATAATCTCTTACTTAATGCAAGCAAAACTAAATGTATTAAATTCTCATTACCAAATGTACCCCGAGTAGATCTAAATTTAAAACTTGACGGCAATAAACTAGATGTTATTTCGGAAACTAAATTTCTAGGAATTACGTTAGATTCAAAGTTGCAATGGGGTGCCCACATTACAGCAATTTCAGGTAGATTAAGTTCAGCTGCACATGCAGTAAGAAAAATAAGGCAGTTGACCGATATAGCTACAGCTAGATTAGTGTACTTTGCTTATTTCCACAGTATTATGTCTTATGGCGTTCTGATGTGGGGTTCGGCAGCTGACGTAGATTCAGTTTTTATTTTACAAAAGAGGGCAATCCGCGAATCTATAAAATGAAGCCTCGCGAGTCTCTTAGAATCAAATTTACAGAAATTGATATACTGACTCTACCTTCTCTTTATATTTTAGAATGTATCTTGTATGTTCGCAAAAACTTAGGCCTCTTCAAACTAAGAAGCGATTTCCATAATATAAATACTCGTAGTAAAAATGAAATTGTGATACCTAAATTTAGATTAACCAAAACTAGTAAATCATTTCTTATAAACAGTATCCGCTTCTATAACAAGTTGCCAAAGTCGGTTACTGAACTTAGCTACGGAAAGTTCAAATCACACATTAAGCGTGTCCTTATCAAAAATGCATATTATAAGATAAAAGACTACGTTCAAGACAAGGAAGTTTGGCAATAACTCCGTCTGCACATGTGGCTTCCCTGGTAGCTCATCACAGGATGACCATTTAAATGTCTATTAACTGCTCTCAAATGACGATGTACATTATTTAATATTTTTTTTTTACATTCTTCTTTGACATACTCTATTCATAATTTGACATTATATACTTACAATTCTAATTTGACCTCTTTATTATTGGTTGTCATAACAACAATGACATTTGGTTTAAATATGTTATTATGTTTTATTTATGTAATACTATCATTTAAGTAAATTCTTTTATATTTTGTGAATGTGAGAATGTTGTAGGTCTTGTAGACTGTAGACAATTTTCTATTTTATTAAGTACCTGGTTGGTTGGTGGTTTTAGTAGTACTTGTTGACAGTCCTACACTGTTCTCGCATACCTATTAAAACTGTTGTTTGAAAATATTGTAAAACCCAATTATTTTTAAAAGAGTAACCGTGGAGTTTCTTGCCGGCTCTTCTCCATAGGAATCAACAATTTGGAACCATGCACCTAGCTTCTAATGTTTCATAAGTGCCCTTGCAGGCTTATGTGAAATAAAAATATTTTGATTTGATTTGATTTGATTTGATTTGATTTGATTGACTTACTGCTCTTTGTCCAACCAGTATTTGTAATTATAAATACTTACCTAGATTACTTGTTGCTTTACTCTTGACCAACAACTCTTTTCTGCAGACAGACATTGCAACTTTTAAAATGGTTACGCTCCTATGGATGATGAAGAATGTGGCTTTCGTCAGTATATTCAGTTTCCACTGTGAGAAATTTTATATGTCTCTACCGAAGTCGACGCTTCTTGTAGTAGGTTGCTGAGGAGTCTGCAAAGTACTGGTACGATCAGAGAAATTAACACAAGTCTTTGTCTTTAATATGTGCAGTTTTTTATACATTTGCTTTTTGGTGCCGTCTATTGGTATATATGACCGTTTACCACAGATTGAATGATTGGCAGCATGTAGCTGAGATGAGAATACCAAGAGAGATGTGAGGTATTACGCGAATATATGTAATAGATATATAAGTGCAGTTGTGTGGAAATATACCGTCATGATATGGCTTGTGAAAACGTGAGAGAATATTTGGGCATTAATGTAAATGGCTATAGGAGTAGTTAAATAAAAAAAAAACGAAGTATGGAAGAAGAAAAAACAATTGACTTCCAAAAAAAAACTACAACGTGAAAAATAACTTACATTTTTGAAATTAGTAAACAAGTTGTAACCAAATTGGGAAACGAGCAAAAGAATAATGATGAAAATGCCTTTTTAAAGTCAGCGGATTTTTTTTTTTGCTTTTTGCTTCAATAGAGGGCAGCTGGCAGGCTCCTGAACCTATCCCGTTGCTAATAGTTTTTCGTTTCTGTTCCAGTGAAAGCGAAGAGGCTTTGTAAGAATGTGCAGCGGTTGAACCATGCAGCCTTCCACAAGATGACTGCTTGTCGAATATTCACGATAAATGGACGTCTACCTCATGTGTTTTATAGTCTGATAGTAGAGTACTTGTTTGTAATAATACAGTTTGCTATCTTGTCGTGGCGAAAGAAAATCAAAGAACATGTGAATTTAAATTAACAATTAATAATAAATAGAAGCACTATCTATACTATTTAATAACTCATAATTTAGAAAAGACAGACATTTAGACGTATAACACAAGTAGAAGTAGTGTAGTGTAGTAGTAGTTTAACCTCTAAGTCCCTGAGCAACCACATTTGGTATGCAAACAATCGTTTTTTAATTGTGTCTGTAATTACGGTACTTGACCGGTTAAGTTTCAACGCAGCAAGTTATTGAAGTGACTATGCTATATATACTAATAATAGTGATTTTCTAGAAAAGAAAGTCCAAACAATATTTTATCCTTTTCATTTCTCTTACCGACTCCCAAATTCAGTATCAAAACAAAAATGTTCCGATTGGAAATAAGAGTACTGTAATATGGTTCCCTATTATTTCTGCTATTTAATGTATATCTACTTATCATTTGATTTTCATTACTTTCGAGCATAACGGTAATATCAACAGCATTGCAAAATTAAACTATTCCATTTATGGTTTAAAGGTGATGTTCGTTTTATACTTAGTCTCAACTTTTCACTTAATGTGATGATTCATAGCATGAGCATTGGCTTCAGCTGAAGTATCAGCAATTGCGTGATATGGAAATTGATTTCAGACTTCACAGTTTTTGTTTTTTGCATTAGTTTCTTTTTATTGTCTTTCTATGATATATGAAACGGTGACTTGATTGAATAGATTTCATTTTGGTCGTTACCTATATGACGGTGGATGTTAATGTCGTTTATGGTATTCATTTTTTATTTTATGTTGTTAGCGAAGTATTTGCATGAATGGTTCAAATTAATTCCGACGTTTCAAGTTGATCAGAATAACATTATTTAATTGTTTGAAAATATCAATAATAATATGAAATGTACAAATTTTAATATATACAACATAAAAAATCTCTATGCGACATTATAGTATACAAAGAGAGAGAGGGAGAGAGATATTGAGTATAGTTTTCATGGGTTTGATGGTGCTGAATCTAAAACAGACGAAGCGAGACAGACAAAGTTATCATGGATTTCGAGGGTGCTGAAGCCGATGATTGGGTCAAAATAAAAAGCAAGACGATTTAAAATATTTCGTATTTTCATGGTAATCAAATAATTGAATTAAATGAAGGAGTATTCGATTTGCTTCAACTTTTATTAAAATAAAATAAAAAGTTGTTGTGACATCAGTTTTAATTATCCTGCCTGAGGCCTAAAATATCCAAACAATGTTAACTATGGGATCCTTATCTTTCTCTCAATAATTTTAGTCGTCACCCAGTATCTTACCATTTCGACTTTAATACCACCCATTGTTTCCGGCGTAGATTCAGTTTTCATTTTACAAAAGAGGGCAATCCACGCAATCTATAAAATGGGGCCTCGCGAGTCTCTTAGAACCAAATTTACAGAAACTGATATACTGACTCTTCCCTCTCTTTATATCTTTGAATGTATTTTGTATATTCGCAAAAACTTAAGCCTTTTCAAAATAAGAAGCGATTTCCATAACATAAATAAGCGTAGTAAAAATGAAATTGTGATACCTAAATTTAGATTAACTAAAACTGGTAAATCATTTCTTATAAAATAGTATCCGCTTCTATAACAAGTTGCCAAAGTCGGTTACTGAACTTAGCTATGGAAAGTTCAAATCACACATCAAACGTGTCCTTATCAAAAAAGCATATTATAAGATAAAATACTACGTTGAAGACAAGGAACTTTGGCAATAATTCCTTCTACACATGTGGCTTCCCTGGTAGCTTATTACAGAACGACCAGTGTCTATTAACTGCTCCCAAATGACGATGTACATACTGTATTTAAGTTTTTTTTTACTTCTTTGACATCTACTCATTTTTATACCTACAATTCTAAATTGTGCTCTTTAATATTGGTTGTCATGGCAATAATGACATTTGGTTTATATGTTTTATTTAAGAAATACTATTTTTTATGTAAATTATTTTATACTTTTATATTTTGTGAATGTGAGAACGTTGTAGGCCTTGTAGACTGTAGCCAATTTTCTAATTTATTCAGTACCTGGTACTTGTTGACAGGCCTGCACCCTGAGCCTGCACTGTCCTCTCATACCTATTAACACTGTAATTTGAAACAATTGTTAAAACCAATTATTTTTAAAAGAGTAACCGTGGAGTTTCTTTCCGGCTCTTCTCCATAGGAATCTACAATTTGGAACCGTGCACCTAGCTTCTGACGTTTCATAAGTGCCCATGTAGGTTTATGTGAAATAAAAATAATTTGATTTGACTGATTTGATTTGATGAATAACGAGGGGCTGGCAATGTGTCCCGACTGTCTATTTCTCCTATATTATTATCTCTCAAATTTGTTTAGAAAAGGAATGGCATGCCAATTATGATGAAACGGACAAATGTGATTCTCCACACAAAGTTTATTTTTCGGTTTAGAACAAGTTTAGAACTGCAATACAAATTCACTCACTGAGAAACAATATTTAAAACTAAAATTAATATTAGAGCACACTGATGTACGTACATAAAATAACAAAACAAAACAAAATAGAAAAAAAACTCGATCGTAACTAAAACACAACATTTTCGATACAAACTTTACACATAAATGAACTGCCACAATACAACAGCGTAATTAGTGATTACTATCATCAAAAGCACTGGTAGCGTAGCGTCTATATTGAACAGGCCACACGCAGTCATCTTACTGAACGTACGATTTGCCCGTATCACGTTCTTCAAGAGATGGTCGCGGTTCACTGTAAGAAAAGAAATCAGGTGTAATACTTGTGAACTTTCCTTGTCTTATCTAGCTAACTAGCCTGTATTGTCCCACTGCAAAGGCCTTCCTCTCTCTTTTCCACAGAATTCTGACTTTTGCTCGTGTTGGCCAGTCCTTTCGGTAGGAGTCAAACACGTCCCGCCATCTTCGTTTTGGCCTGCCGCGATGTCGTCGTGCGTTTGTGGGACCTAATTGGTGATTCTATTAGCCCATTTATCATCTAAAATACGGCAGACATATCCGGCCCAGTCCCACTTAAGCTTAACAGCTTTCTGGGTAACGTCTGTGACCTTGGTTTTGGCGCGCAGTGTTGTGTTCCTTATATATTCTGAATGTCGAAAACCTAGGAAACGCCGCTCCATGGTTCGCTATCAAACATCAAGCCATGGAACTTTCATGGCATTTCACGTCAAGCGGACAGGAAAAAAAAGTGAGGTTCTGAAATTTGTTCATATTAGGTCCAGTTATACTTCTAGTAGATATAAATACGGACACAATTTATTTTTTAAATATGTATGATGTGTATTTGTCTAGTTATGGGCTCCTAAAGAATCGTCTAAATCGAAATTACGATTTTTTGAAGAATTTTTTCGTATTGAAAACAATTACAGTAAATTTTAAAACTACACGATTTGTATAGAATATCAGCTGACCTTTTAAAAAAAGTAATCAAATTTGAAAGAAAATTTTTTTTTAGTCTTCTAAACATTTCAAAACAAAATTTTGGAAACTTCGACCATTTTTTTTTAAATTTTCTTTTTGCAAAATATAGCTTAGAGTATCTTAACAATACACCATAAGTTTTGAAATGGGATCTGTATTAGTTAAGGAGATAGGTTAATTAATGTATGTACATGTAGCAGTAAGTATGCTGTTAGGCGTTTGTTTATATCGGTTAATATGTGAATTATGGAATTAAACGCGACACTATTAACATTTATCATCCTGTTTATGTTTGTTGAAGCTCTAAAAATAATAAAGGGTAGTTATTAAAAAATAAAATAATATCTAGACATTGATAAAAGCATTTGAATTGCTACAAATATTAATAGGGAGAAGTAAAAGATAATTTTATCTTTAGCTTATCAAAAAGTTTACTCTTACCAAAAATTACTAAACAAACTAAAAACAGATTCAATTTTGTGAATTTATTTTATTGTAAACATGATTTTAATACGAATGCAGGAATACATTTTCACGCAACGTCTTATGGAAAGGGGCCGAGTGATGATCTTGGGGGGAACCTCAAACGTTTACCGACGCGTGCAAGTCTACAATTACCTGCAAGTAGATCAACCACCACTGCACCAATGCCATTATATGAATGGGCAAAATCATCTTTAAAACAAACAGCGATTTACAACTGTTCCAAAGATAATATTAATCGTGAAAAGATTTTTCATGCAACCCGGGTTGATTCTGCAATAATCATAACAGGAACTAAAAAGTTACATAACTTCATACCAACAACGGAAGGTCTCATTGTAAAAAAAACCAGTTGCATAGATTCTCAAATTAAAATTAAAAAAAAAAATATAAAATAAAATTGTATTGAATTTGATTTTGCGTTATTTCATTACAATTATCATTTAACTTCACAGCAGTTTTGAGTAGTAGTTGTTGCAGTTTCCAGTAGTCCCGGAGATTACCCGTATCTATCTAAATTAGCAAACAAACATTATTTACCGAATTATCTTTTACTTCTTCCCACTAATATTTGTAGCTATTCAAATGTTTTTTATCAATGTCTTGATATTATTTTATTTTTTAATAACAACCCCTAATTATTGTTTGAGCTTCAGCAAACATAAATAGGATGATAAATGTTAATAGTGTCGCGTTTTAATTCCATAATTCGCATATTAACCGACATAAACAAACGCCTAACAGCGTACTTACTGCTCCATGTACATACATTAATTTACCTATCTCCTTCACTAATGTAGATCCCATTTCAAAACTTCTGGTGTATTATTTAGATACTCCAAGCTATATTTTGGAAAAAGAAAATTTTTAAAAAATGGTTGATGTTTCCAAAATTTTGTTTTGAAATGTTTACTTCCGGTTTAGAAGACTAATTTTTTTTTTAAATTTGATTACTTTTTTAAAAAAATCAGCTAATTTTCTATACAAATCGCGTAATTTGAAAATTTATTGTAATTGTTTTCAATACAAAAAAATTCTTCAAAAAAATCATAATTTCAATTTAGACGATTCTTTGGGAGCCCATTACTAGACTAATACACATCATATTTAAAAAATAAATTGTGTCCGTATTTATATCTACTAGAAGTATAACTGGACCTAATATGAACAAATTTCAGAACCTCACTTTTTTCCCTGTCCGCTTCACTTGAAATGCCCATATAGGTATCTAAATAAAAAAAGTTTACTATATTCTGGAATCAACGTATGCACGATCTGTGTTTGAAACTTTCTCGTTGCTGTATTTCATGTAGTACCTGTATTTTAATAGCATTCTTACTTGCACAGTTCCCGTTCTTCATAAGCTCTAAACACGTCGTCTCAGCTTCCTCAACAGTTATATAGAACCTCTCACAGTAGATACTGTGTAGTATAATGAGTAATAATTGCTTCAATAGAAAAATTAGTGAATCGACACCATTGAACGCCGGCTAAACAAAATTATTTCAATCAGTACATGTTTGAAAGATGAAAAATGTTATAGTGTGGTACAAACCACCTTTTTTTTCTTTTTGTGGGTGTTCCTGCTCTGGCTGGAGTGGAAGGGCGTGTCAGACTTTTACTGACTAAAATCCACCCGTGTTCCTTCAGTTGCCTATGTGCCAGGGCCACGGTATCTCTTTCAAACGAATTTCGCGACCCTGGTAGGCAACAGTCCTAGCAGACCCCTTTCAGTATGCTGACATCTCTTTGAGGCACGCGTGGAACACTACATGCCGTCAACACGGGCCGCATCCTTTCGACGATATTGAAGGCATTGGTGATGTCTAGAGACACCGCCAAGACGACCCCACCCCAGGCCACTGCATCTCTCACAAGCGCATGATGGCGTCCACCGTAGAGCACCCCTGGTGGAAACTGAACTGGCTGTCCACCAAATCTGGCCCCTTCCGCACCAGACACCCGACGAGGCGATCTACAATGACTCTTTCAAAGAGCTTGCCCACCTCGTCGAGCAGCACGATGGGCCAGTAAGCGGACGGAGAGTCCGCTGGGAGCCCTGGCTTCTTAATGAGGACCAGTTTCTCTGTCTTCCAACGAAATGAGAACTGACCCCTCTTCAAGCATACGCTTAGGAGCCGTCTTAGTCTTCAAGGCCAGGACTCAGGCTTTGTTAAGCAAGCCGTCGGATCTTGGGGTGGTATTCTTGGCATTTAGCCTACCTACCACCACTCTCAACTCTACCTCGGTCACCTCAGGAGAATTGTCGTCATCGTCGGTTCGGTGGTCCGCATTGGGCACCGCAGGACGTGGAACCATGGACAAAGGACTATGTTCCTCTCGCGAAAGGAACAGTGCACTCACCACGTCCTCCACGAGTTGAGGCCGGAGACGCTGCATCAGCGGGGGAGCCCATGGGCGGAGTTTCTCCCGGACGGCCTTGTAGGGCCGCCCCATGGGTTCCTGTTCAGAGTATCTAGGGACTGCTCGTGGGGCAGTCCCCTGGCCCACAGGATCTCATCTTGGAGGGCGGTCTTCACCGCTCTGTACCATTCAGGCGGAGCTGTACGGGGGCGTACAGCTCCGCCTGAATGGCTTTCGTATCCGGAGGGCCGATACGGAGCCTGCGACGCCTGGTGTACCGGTATCGCGCAGCAACGCACGCCCCATGCAGCACTGTCAGCTGTGGCCATCACCAGTACACCTGGTACAAACCACTTTAATACTGTTACCGCGAAATACGTCTGGAATATTCCAAGAGTTAATATTGTGGTATCTTGGTGGCAAATAAAATCATACTTATATCGTCGCCTGAGATTAGAAGTATTTTTATATCGAAGATAATAAAGTAATAATAAAGCATAACAAGGAGGAATTTGATGACCACCTGGCATAAAATCTGTGAAAATAAAATAGCGAATATATTTTAATAACTCTATGTTTAATAACGAATATGTTTTAATAACGATTATGTTACTTGTTAATTATTAACGAGTAACATAATCCGAGTAAATTAATAACTCTGTTCCAATAGCATGGGTTGAAAGAGAAATCGCACCCCCAGAACGATAAAGGCGTAAGTAAGATTACGTCACTTTTTTTTTATTGCAGTTTCTTATAGCCCAGATAAAGATACACAATACTGATTTTTTTCGTTAAGATTTGACGAAAATTTGAGCCATTATATCAAAAAAGACATTTAGATCAACAGCTAAATAGTTCTACCAGACCAAACAGTTTTTTGCTCTCCTGTAAAGTTAGTTTATTCTTCTTACGCCTTTGTTGCACTGGGGGTGCGAAATGTGTTCAATGGAATTCACAACACACTCATCTGTATATAGAAGGATTCTACTTTATATCCCACCACTTTTTCCAACAATTATTGGTTAGCTGACATTATTAAAAAATCGTCAACTATAACTTAAGCTTTAGAATTGATTTCAGTTCCCATATGAAAAATATCTATTAAGTGATTTAAAAATAGACTTTCGGTCAGACGTGTTCAAAGGACCATATCACAGCACTCAAATTGTAAGAAGTACTACAAGCTGGCAGCCACAGGTTCTTGTTCTGTTCCATTTGTCTGTCACATTTTAATTTGATACTTTTAGAACAGACCACAGTCTATGATATATAAACGAGTGACTCTTGAACAAAGTAAGATAGAAAATTTGTGCTGTTTTTGCTGACGATGGAGGTTAAAGTTAAGCTTTACATGAAGGTTATAAAAGGTTATAAAACACTTTAGTGTATTGATTAGTTAAGATCTATTTCTAGTAGACCAATCATAAACTTACCAACATTTGAAAAATATTTTTATATAAGTTTTATGCTTCTAAAATATTTTGGTATGTTTTTAACAATTTCTGACATTGCTCATTATTACTTTGATTAACATCCAACATCTGGATTTCTTGTGTCCATTCATTAAGATATTTACTTAATAATACTAACATTCGGATGGAAATAATACAGTGGACATCAAATATTAAAGATGTTGCATCGCAAAAAATTTGAATGATAGATTCCGTAAAATTTGTGTTTATACGAGACATAAAATCACGCACATGATATTGAATATCTCCACATACAGAAGATAATAGTGTAATCCAGTTCCAAATAATGTAACTCCAAATACTCTTTCTAAAATTGATGCTTCTATGGATAGTTTGTAACTTTAAAATAAGAAAGACGTTGTTGTGTTTGTGCACAATGTTCAGGATGAACAACGTTGTGAAACAAATTGATTGGATGATGTAATAAAGAGCGCCAAGGAGTGAAATAAAGTCGTTTGCAGTTTGTTTCATATGGACGTCTCTGATGTCTACAGTAAACATTTTGTAAATGCACACAGCAATCAATAATATCAGATAGAAGGACGAAAACATTAAATACTTGTCGCCCCTAGGATAAATATGATTATTTTGTACAAAGTACTTTGAAGATAAAAACAAATAAAGAACAAAATTAAAAGACTGCACTATTCTTTGAAATTCCATTTCGAGTTGATTATTTTGTAGTATTTGGAATGTAGGCTTTGTGATAATTTTACTTGTCTGAAACATTATTGTCATCTTTAACTGCCCGTTGTGCGATGACTTGTGCTTGATACGTAATTATTATTCCTGCCAATGCTTTGATTATTTTTTATTGTACTAATGTAATAAGACAATCATATTTTGTATTATTACATTAGTGTACCTACATAGTTTAAAGATAATCTTATTTAATTTCAGAATGACCCTTTACATACGAATAGGGTACGGGTGGTGGGCACGGAACCATTATTCATTCAGATAAGTACAGACGCCAGCACATCAAGGTTCTCGAAACTGTCAATTTTGAACTAATACTTTAGCGTTAAACTTAAAAACCTATTAAAGACATTTAACAGCTTGTAGTAGCTTCAAATTTGGCGTCTGCACAGTACAGTGACAAATCAATGACCATCCGTTAAAACAAATATATACAGGGCGTCCCACGGATATGCCACATGGAGGGAAAATACCTTGAATATTGTAGATGGAACATTTTACTGAAAGAAGACATTATTTGAATTTAAGAAACAATTTAAAATGCATTCATAGATATTTAAATAATTGCATGGTTGAACCGGGAATCGAACCCGTTACACGAGAAAAATAATCACCCTGTAGTTTTATCATACCGATCGAAAGGCTTCATCATAAGGATTATTTCTTGTTAAATAACATAGTGTCACAAATAAAAGGAAGATCATGAATTTTAACATTTGATGTGAAATTTTGTTAAGAAAAATGAAAAGCTGACATTGCCTTAAGGACATACAACGGACATTATCATAAGTACAATTTTATTTGTTCCGTTCCGATTGAATTGGTTACTCTGTGAACGCGCCATGACGTGAAACGGAGTGACATCTGTCAGTTTGACACTTCCTCTCTGAATTTGGTGGAAAAAAGGAAATCACGTCGCCGTGTTGAGTTTCGCGACCTTTTGTAAATTAATCCTTTTAAATCGATCCGCTTGTGACAATTAGTCGTGATCCAGTTGTTTGATTGTTAATAACCCCTAATTTGACGTATTAATACGGGTTACGTTTGTTAAAACTGAAGTTCTTGTAAAGGGATGGCGGTCCAAATTGCACGTGCGACCCTGTTGTAAAGTAATCCCTTAATCCCTGAGAACCGGTCGTTTTGTGGACAATCTGTCATGACCCGATGGTTAAGTGTTAGTGACGCTGTTGGGAATGAGTGATTTGAAGACCGCATGCTGTGATTGCCTCCAGCCGACGTCGCAGCGGATTCTAACCTGAAGAATACTCGTAACGTCACAACACAATACAGATACACTCACTTACATACACAGATCCAGGTAATCCCAAGAAGCCGGTGGTCGCCCATCAGGTGAGTTATTTGAATTATATTGTCTGCTCCGCGTACGGCGGACAGTACGCTAGCCACTCTTGTCTCTAGAGCCCCACGATTATCACACTTCCACTGCGCATTTGAAATCGTATTGTGAGGTCTAGTCTGGCAGCGTACATTTTGGTAGCAGAAGCGCGGTTATAAGACATAACCACCAAATTGGTAATTTACAGTAGGCTAATTACTTGGCAGTCTCTATAAGGGAAGTAGTAATACGCTGTAAATATTTGATAACTATGATTGCTAGTTTATTTGAAATAATTTGTTGGAATTTATTGAGTTGAGTAACTCATATTGCCGGGGGTCAACCAGGTTTGCATATGCTTCAGAGTTGGTTAGATTGAGCTATGTTATAACCTCTTGTTGTTGTTATTTGACCTCTGTCTTGTATTGAATGTCAGGAAGACATTAAAATATTGAGTTTGTACCATTGATATGGTTATTTGTGAAAATTAATATTTGAAAAATTATTGGCATTTTTGAGTATTACCATTGTTTTGAGTTGGAATAAAGGTTCATTATTGTTGTACCATTAACAAAGTGGTTTGTGAACTTAACCTTTGGAATTGGATAGAATTTGAATATTTGAATTGAATATGATATTGAATGTTGAACGTTGATATTGGTTTGAATTAAAATAAAACTTTATTTTTGTTCATTGAATTGAAACCAATATTTTGTTATTTCTTGAGTTGCTGATTAGTCAGTTTGGTAGATTGATTGTTTGCTTGTAGTTATTTTGTAATTGATTGTTTGAACTTTGTTACTTAATTACCTTTTGCTTGGTTTATTTTATTTAATTGTTTGCGTTGGATTTCCTTGTTATTTATTGTCAGAACTTTGTTACTTAATTATTTTGTTTGGTATATTGAATTGTATTGTTTGTGCAATGGCACACAAAGCAGTGAGAGAGGCAATCAGTGGATTGACCACACAGCTGCGGTGGTTCACTTCAGCTGCAGCGACCGCTGAGCGCCCGGATCTTGAAGCGGTCACTCTGGCTCGGTTCGAGCAGTTGAACGTTAGACTCGGCAACGCTGATGCTCTGCTTACCCGCTACAACGAGTACATTTGTGATGTGGCTCTGGAAGTGCTGGATCAGGCAGCACGTGACAAGGTCCTTGCTGACTACGACCAGATCTTGGACCTGGGAGATGTCATTGGTCAACGTGCTCAGGAAATATTGGGGAGCCGGACACCTGTCCAGGTCAAACCGGAGACCTCGGTTGTTTCAGGTCCCGGACTATTGAGTAGACTGCCTACCTTGGAACTGCCACACTTTAACGGTCGCTTGGACCAGTGGTTAAGTTTCCAAAACCTGTTTGAAAGTTTGGTTGATGCACGCTCGGACCTCAGACCCGCCCAAAAGTTGGCCTATTTGTTGTCTGTCCTGGAAGGTGAGGCCCGAGCCTTGGTGCAGCATCTGTCTTTGACTGACTCAGCCTACCCTACCGCTGTGGAGCTACTCACCCGGCGGTACCAAAATAAACGTTGTTTGGCTGACGTTCATATTGAATTGATTTTGGGGTTACCGGTCATTACTGAATTGTCAGCATTGCGTACTGACCTGTTGAACCCGTTGGTGGCAGCGACCAACGCTTTAAAGCAATTGGACTTGCCGGTGGACCATTGGTCTTACCTTTTGGTGCACGTTGTGCTGCAACGGCTTCCTGCCGATTTGAGGGCTCGTTTCAAGCAAAAGTATGGTGGGGATAGTGTCACACATCTCCCCCCATTTGATGACCTCGTCCAATTTTTGGAGGATGAGTGTCGGTTTGTGGACAACTCTGGCGTTGCCACTGAGTCATGCCAGCCGTCTTCCCGGCCACGAGACCAGGGACGGACTAGGGCTCGCGGGCCTGTTGATGGTCGCCCCGCCGCTCGTTTTGCTGGCACCCAGAGTCGTCCTGGTTGTGAGTTTTGTAGGGACACGGGGCATGGCATGGCAACTTGCGCGGCCTTTTTGAAGTTGCACGTGAGTGCCCGCCGCCGAATTGCCAATGCACGCCGCCTGTGCTTCTCTTGTTTTGGGGCTCACTTCCATCGGGACTGCCCCAACCCCCGCCCTTGTAGAATTTGTGGGGGGTCCCATTTGGACATATTGTGCGCTAACGCGAACCACGCTGGCAGACCAGCCTCTGATGAAGGTTCGCGTACGGGGGGGTACCATGGAGTTGGTCACCGGGCTTCCAGCACCGCCTTCCCTCCCCTCCATTGGCGGAACGTCCCCGGTTGGAGTCACGCCCCCCACCATTCGGGCATCCGGTGGGATATGCCCTTCCAGCGATGGCGCGTGGCTCGGGACACCGCGCGGACGAGGAGTTTGAACTCCATCCTCGTCGGGAAAGACTTGGGTCTGGGTGTGGCGATCGGTCGCCGCCCAGACATTGTTAGGACATTGGCGCCTGCCCCGCTAAGGTACCCCTCAGATCGACACGGTTTTGTTGCCAACGGCACCGGTCAGGTCTGGGGGCCCACGGGGGACTCTGTTGTGGTCCGTGCCACTTTGGACATGGGAGCCCAGGGTTGCCTTTTGTTTATTGTTTTGTTGTTTTGTTTGTATTGTTTTGGGCAAATTGTTTTCTTGAGCGCCTTTGGACTGCGGGACTTGGCTGGGACGAGCCAATTCGGGACACCCGGTTGGAAGATTGGCTCCAATTTGTATCCGCACTCCCTGCAGTCAACGAGGTCGTGTTACCACGCGCTATCTTCCCCCCTGGGAGCTACACTGCTACCCTTGTTTGTGATGCGTCTTCGCACGGTTATGCAGCTGTTGTTTGTCTGCGCACCGTCTGCGCACAGGCCAGGTGAATTTGTCACTGGTCTTGGCCAAGAGCAAGGTGGCCCCCCTCCGGACGGCACTGACCACCCCTAAGTTGAATTGTCAGGGGCAGCGCGTCTTGTGCGTTTATTGAACCACGTTGCTCACACTTTGGGTGGAACTGTGGACATTCGGGCTTCTTACGCCTGGACGGACAGTCAATTGTTTTGTGTTGGTTGAAGACGTCCGTCCACTCTTTGGAGGTCTTTGTTGCGAACCGAGTGTCCCAGATTCAAAAGTCTAAAACGCATTTGATTTGGAGGCACGTGCCTGGAGATTTGAACCCAGGCGCCGTGGCCTCACGTGGGTGCATGGCACCCCGCTTGTTTGCTTACCCCCTATGGTGGGGACCAGACTGGCTGACTCATCCCGAGGATGATTGGCCTCGATCGCCAGTCTTGATGTCGGGTCCTTTGCCCGGGCTCAAGGTGCTCGCTGTTGGAACAAAGGGCCCTGAGTTTTGTTGAGTCGATAAAGCTCCCTCGACAAATTGTTGAATTGTTGTTTTTTGTTGTTGAATTGTTGGTGATTGATCGTCACATTAAGAACTCGCATGCCGGTTGCAATGCGCTGTTGGCCATTCTGCAGCGAGAGTTTGGATATTGTCGGGAGCCGTTAGTAAGTTGAACCCCTTTTGTACGATACGGGTCTTTTGTTGTTTGGTTGTTGACGGTTGAGGCACTCTAGCCTTCCTAATGGGGCCCGTCACCCCCTTTTGTTGCCTCAGGAGGGCCATTTGGTTAAATTGTTGTTGTTGTTGTTATTTGGTTGTTTTTGTTGTTTGTTATTGTTTTGACCCGCCAGCCTGCCCCCATTGGGGGGGTATTTTTTGAGGCCGCGGTGAAAGCGGCACAGGGACTCTGGCGCAGATTGTTGGGAGACACCGTTCTCACCTTTAAGGAGTTAGCTACGGTATTTTGCCGCATTGAAGCTGTATTGAACTCGCGTCCATTGTGCCCGCTGTCTTCGGACCTGAACGTCTTGGAGGCCCTGACCCCGGGCCATTTTTTGATTTGACAGCCACTTGTCGCCCTGCCGGAGCACCCTTTTGTCGATGTGAGCCAAAATTGGCTATCGCGGTTTCAATTGGTGCAACAGCTCGCTCAGAGTTTTTGGAAACGTTTGAGCTTGGAGTATTTGCACATCCTCCAGCAGCGCGTCAGGTGGACTGATAAAACGCAACCTTGTCGGGATTGCCAAGTGATTAGCGGACGGGAAGGCCCATCCGGGGGGGGTAGATGTTCCGTTCCGATTGAAATGGTTACTCTGTGAACGCGCCATGACGTGAAACGGAGTGACATCTGTCAGTTTGACACTTCCTCTCTGAATTTGGTGGAAAAAAGGAAATCACGTCGCCGTGTTGAGTTTCGCGACCTTTTGTAAATTAATCCTTTTAAATCGATCCGCTTGTGACAATTAGTCGTGATCCAGTTGTTTGATTGTTAATAACCCCTAATTTGACGTATTAATACGGGTTACGTTTGTTAAAACTGAAGTTCTTGTAAAGGGATGGCGGTCCAAATTGCACGTGCGACCCTGTTGTAAAGTAATCCCTTAATCCCTGAGAACCGGTCGTTTTGTGGACAATCTGTCATGACCCGATGGTTAAGTGTTAGTGACGCTGTTGGGAATGAGTGATTTGAAGACCGCATGCTGTGATTGCCTCCAGCCGACGTTGCAGCGGATTCTAACCTGAAGAATACTCGTAACGTCACAACACAATACAGATACACTCACTTACATACACAACTTCAGGTTGGCACCAGAGCAGTGCCCAACCAACAGGTGAGTTCCTTGTTCGTTGTATTGTAGTTAAGTTACTTGCAATTGTTCCCTTTGCATATTGTCTGCTCCGCGTACGGCGGACAGTACGCTAGCCACTCTTGTCTCTAGAGCCCCACGATTATAACTCTTCCACTGCGCACTTGAAATCGTATTGTGAGGTCTAGCCTGGCAGCGTACATTATTTATCTCAATGAACACTTTCATCCCTGGATCGGGACAAATGGGCAAATAAGATAGCCGCCGAGATCCCCAGATCTAACCCCGTTAGATTTTTTTTATGGGTTTATGTAAAAAAAATAGTTTACAAGAACCAGTATAAAAGTATCCACGAGTGACAAGCAGAACTTAGACGTATTATTCTAAATATCCACCACAACAAGATCAAAAAATCGACAGGGAGCGAAATAATCAAAAGAGTGCGACCTTGTATTCAACAGGGACTCATTTTGAGCATTTGGTAAATTGATTAATTTTGTATTAAAAATGTTAAAATTCATGGTCTTCCTTTTATTTTTGACACTATGTTATTTAGCAAAAAATAATCCTTATGATGAAGCCTTTCGATCGGTATGATAAAACTACAGGGTGATTATTTTTCTCGTGTAACGGGTTCGATTCCCGGTTCAACCATGCAATTATTTAAATATCTATAAATGCAGTTTAAATTGTTTCTTAAATTCAAATAATGTCTTCTTTCAGTAAAATGTTCCATCTACAATATTCAAGGTACTTTCCCTCCATGTGGCATATCCGTGGGACGCCCTGTATAATATCTGTATATATGTCACCGGAAAATAACAAGAACCGTAAATTTATAAATTTACTAGGAAATTTATAAACTTTCGCAGGATTCTAAATGAGAGATAAATTGTAATATATTACGGCCACATTTTCGTAAATTGATAAAATTACGGAAGTCACGCGTAAAATAATAAGTAAGCAATAACGCGCTCTGATTGATTGAATAAGTCACGTGTTCCTTCTCGTTCCTCTCCACCGCCATTGTTCACCAGAAAATATTATTTATGTTTAAATATTGAAACGCTTACCTAATTAACAGTTGCTCGCTTCGCTCGCGTTCATAAGGTCACAATGTAACCTAACATAACCTAACATTTGAGTAAGACAGTTAGGTAGATTGTCAAATAAAATAAAAAATATTTTATAGGGACACGAGCATTGCCACTGTCAGCATCGACCAATCAGAGAGCAGTGTGTTATTTTCCGTAGTTTAAAGAAGCGTAAAATTAAAAGCTCTTCTGTGATTGGTCGAACCGTTTAGAATCTTACGAATGGATATCTGTTAGTTTATAAATTTACCACGAGACGTCGCAAGTTGATAAATTTGCCAAAATAGGGCGTAAAAAAATACAATTTATCTCTCGTTTAGAATCCTACAAAAGTTTATAAATTTCCTAGGAAATTTATAAACTTGCGGTTCTTGTTATCTAACGGTGACATATATAATACAGAATATATCAAATGCAAACTCTCTCAATGTGGTTGTACTATTATAATGTATTATCCTTATATTTTTAACGCGAAAGTTTGTGAGGATAGATGGATCGATGGATGGATGTTTGTAACTTACTTGGAAACAAGACGTAGAAGGGTTGAGCAGTAGGTAGTGTACTATGTAGTACACCCACATTTCGCCAGTTATGTTTAAGTCCTGTGTAACAGAGGGCCAGCCTATTGCCATCAACCGGGCAGACATTTAGACTACGGGTTGCTACTGAGAAATTCCAGATTGAAGAAGCTAATAACACTTTACCCGACCAGGGAATCAAACCCAGGACCTCATACTCAGCAGTAACAGTTACGACCACTAGACCATCCTTGCAGTCAATGAGGCAGGCAGTGAAATTAAATGAAATGTTTCAAATATCAAAAATCAAAAGTCATTTATTCAAACTAGACTGACTCTCAGTCAGCACTTTTTGAACGTCAAAGTTACAAAAGACAGTCCCTCCAAAACGCCCGCCCTTCGACACTTCCTAGTGCTTTAGCTGGGAAGAAGAAGTGGCGGAACAAACTCCCCAGCAGCACAGCTGTCTGTTAAGTTAGAAGAACTTGATTCTATACAATTGTAAGAAGGTAACATTATGAGACACAAAACATTAAATTAAATGATTTGCCATCTGTCAGCTAGCCAACCCAATATTCCAGGAAATAAAATGAAATCTATACAAAAGCAAAAAATATTTTTATAATGTAAATGAAGGTACCAAAATAAAAGCCTCCCGGCATAAAGGGGGTGACAGCTTTCATATGCAATGCTGAATCACGTTCACATAGCTGTTACGACCCGAGTTACAAGTCGAGGCCACAAAATGATAAACTAGGATCATCGGCGTAAAAACTAATAAACAGGTAGGTAATTAACAACAATACCAACATCAAGGTCAGCAAGACGACCAGTCACCAAAAGCAGCACCCGTTCACGAGCATAACGCAAAGATCAGCCATTACCCCCCTCGCCTTATTTGAGGAAAGGGGGTAACCCGACCCCTGACGCTACCGCAAGCATTGACATCTAAGGGAGCATGACGAACTTGCTGCCGGTTGCTCAGGCAAGAATTGAATGACAACTTGTCGAGGTCGCTAGCTAATCATTTTATGCAATTTATTTATGTAAATAGGTCTCATAAGACACTTTTTATGGGCTTGTGGCTAAATAATAATAGCCGCACAGGTTGATCGTTCAGGTTAAGCTACACTTGCCGCGGTTAGTCCGTGGATGGGTGACAATCTTTACATACCAAGGCCCTTCCGTGCCTCGGAAAGCACGTTAAGCCGTTCGTCCCCGCTGTCTTTCATAGATCTTAGACAGTCGTTACGGGTTGTCAGAAGCCCGAAAGTCTGACAACCAGTCTGTATCGTACCAGGGTGTATCGTATTACTCAGTAACTGGGTTTTGGACTTCAGATAGGCAGTCGCTCCATGTAAAATACTGGTATTCAGCTGCGTCGGGTTAGACTGGAAGCCAACAACAACAAAGTAGGGAAAAGGTTAGGACGATGATCTTATAAGACACTTTTACACGTCAATATTTTGTTCATCAATATTTTTGAAACTACATGACGCCGGTATTTTCAAACAAACCAAAAGGTCGTGGTCTCTTTTAAGGTCCAAATATTACCGTAAAATGGGGCTATTTGGTACAAAAAATAACTTAAAATTGCTATTCGCTATTCGTCTGCAAGAGTGTTTGTGTTCGCGCTGAAATACCAACGGCCGATGATCAGCGCGATTGTTACATGTAATGTTCATTATAATAGGTCTTTACCTATGAAAATGCCGTTTTGTATGAAAAAAAATAAACGAATTTTTTTCATGTATTTTTTATTTGTATTAGTCGAAATAATCACCCATGCAATCAATGCATCTTTGCCAACGCAGTGGCAGTTTATTGATGCCCTTCTTAAAAAAATCAGCTGGACGGGAGGCAACAAATTCTTCAAAGGCATTTTGTACTGCCTCTCGGGTATTGAATTTTTTTCCCGCCAAGAAGTTATCCAAATTCTGGAAAAAGTAGTAGTCTGTAGGCTCGAGGTCTGGTGAGTAGGGCGGATGACGGAGAACTTCCAACCCCAGTTCTTGCAACTTGGAGACCGTCTGCTGTGCAAAATGAGGTCGCGCGTTGTCGTGCAGGAGCAGCGGAGACGAGCGATTGACCAATGCTGGTTGGAGTGTACACATGTCTTTAGCAAATAAATCTTATCTTATCTTATTATTTTTGCTTTTCAGTTTTTTCGGCGGTTTAATTTTTTATTTTATAATTTTTTGTGGCTATAATCTAGTAATTACTACATGCTTACAAAATTTGACTATTCTGTAAAAAGTTATGCATTACAATCAATGAGTGAACAATCCTCAGCGGCACTCAGGTAGCTTGCTCGAATGATGAAGTTTTTGTTAACAATATAATTTACGCAGACGAAAACAAACCCATTGATCAGTGCCCTCAGGTGCTTAATAAAGATATGTGAGTGCCATGCGGCAGCCCATGGGCTCAGGTATAACACGACCAAGAGAGAGGCGATGTAGTTCAAATCCGTTACAAAGAGCTATGACACCATTTCTAAGGTCACTTTAGACGGTAGTGCTCTCAAAAAAGTGGCGCAGTTTAAGCACCTGGGCCACTGGATCACCAAATCCCTCACATATGATGTGGATGTTGAAAGGGAACGCAGGGCATTGGCAGTCAGAGCTAATGTGCTGGCCCGTAGATTTGCACGTTGTACTGGACAGGAAAAATAACTTTATTCAAGACGTACTGTTTGCCTTTTTATACGTACAGCCTATGGGTGAAGCAAACGCGGACGACTTGAGTGACGTGAGAGCGCCCTGCGTGTCCAATACAATAACGCATTCAGGATGTTGATGGGGTTGTCACGCTTTTGTAGCGCATCAGGTATGTTAACAGATGCTCAGTGGATGGCTTTCAAGCGATACATCGCAAAAGAATAACGTCTTTGATGCGCCGCATACGGGGCAGCCCAAACAGCTGGCTTTCTGCAGCTTATTGCAGGGAGAAAGGATGTCGACTGCTCCTTCACGGAGCATTGCACAAAACTACATGTACGAGTAGCGCAGTTTTTATGATTGATCTACAAGTATGGATTAATATAATATGATGTAACGATTGTAATTAATCTATACTAATATTATAGAGAGGAAACCTTTGTATTTTTGTATGTTTGTATTGAATAGGCTCAAAAACTACTGGACCGATTTCAAAATTTCTTTTACCATTACTTAGAAGAATTCTTCCGAATCCGTATAGGCTATATTTTATCCCGGAAAATAGATAGGATTTTTAGGTGGTAGTGAAAATTGTGGAGTAAGGCGTCGAAAAAACTGCCGTACGTTAAGGATTCTCGCGAACGCTGCCTAAATGGTTAGAGATGTATGGTTGATTTCTATAGAAAAGTTGTAGAACTTAATAATGCCTACAAAAAAGTCCATGATAGTATAAACCAAACATTTATATTTAAGCCATTATAACCACTTTTCCATAGAATAAAAGTAATTAAAATTATTAGCCTATGTTTATTGATCATATTATCGTCAAATACTAATCCTTATCCAAATAAACTATTTATTGAGCAAGATTGTTTTAATAGCTATAAATTACTTTTTATTTTATTCCAATCGGACAATCCATTCAAAAGATATTACGAATTTAAAATTGTAATTGGTATTAAAATGAATGATGGTATCGCACGACTCGCACGGCGAAACCGCAGGGGAGGTGCACATCTATGAAGCAGGTTGCCGCGCGGTTCACTCACGCAGTCGGCTCTCTACGCAGTGGACGCGGCCAAATCGAGTAAATTTACTGAATTAATGCACTTATTAAAATTGATTTCGGAACTATTTAGATACTCATTATCAAAAGTTCTTTTCAAAAATACTTATAAATAATTTCATTCAATAAAAGAAAAATTAAAAACAAAAATAAAAGAGTTAGCAGGTACGAAACAAAGAAATGTAACACGAATAAAAAACCTATAAAAACATACATACAAAAATTTTTTTTTTTTCAGAGAGCTTAAAAAATAAATGTCCACCCGTGCGAAGCCGGGGCGGATCGCTAGTCTGAAATAAAAATGAATTGGAATTTCATATGTTAAAACTTTTGTCTTTTATCTTCCAGTTTTTGCTCCAAAAATGTCCTACCTGTTTAAAATTCATTTGATTACGTCACACTTCCGCATTTGTTTCACGGAAATTCATGTTGTGTATGTTTGTTTGTAACCAACTCCTTGGGCTCGATATTGACCAACTTTAAACGATCAAATTTTGTTTAAACTTTGAAGACTTATCGAGGCTCGAAGGCAATAAAATAATTTTATAAAGTGCCATTATCCTTGCCAGGGTAACTAGGATAGCGAGATTTGTTCGAAAGAGATACGTGACCCTAGCATATAGGCAACTGAAGGAACACGGGTGGGTTTTAGTCAATAAAAGTCTAACACAACCTCTCACTTCACCCAGAGCGGGAGAAGTCTTTTAATGATTTCCCACCCACAAAAAAGGGCGTTAGCAGGATAGCAAAAAATCTGTCTTCGCGAACTACGCTGATATGTTACAAATTTCGAAACACCCTAAAAAAATTGAAAATAAATAATAGTTTACAGCGTGGGGTGGTTAGTTTGACTAGATCAACGAGACATTTATCTAATTCACAAGAAATATCTTTGGAGGCAGTCAAGGTGTTAATATTTTTAGTTACGTCGATCAATTTATAGAATTTTCGTTATAGAGAAAAATTGTTCAAAGTTTCTGGGTTCGGTTTTCCTCTGGTCAATTATGGAGAAATAGCATGTTCGTAGTTCGGCACCATAACCATCTGCTGATATTGCTTGACCAAACACAAAGATCTAGTGAAAAACACCGTGAAGAGACCACCAAACAGATACCATTACTTTTCATTCGTAAGCTTTGCTTTATTCAGGATAAAGCGGGAAGATACGTCCGGGTGTTTCCATTGCGAGGATCGTCTGGAGGACACGGTGGAGCATACGGTGGAGGTGTGCCCTGCCTGGGTGGAGCACCGCCGTGTCCTCGTGGAGGCGATCGGCGGCGGTGACCTCTCGCGTCCAGCCCTGGTGCGAGCCATGGTACGGAGCGAGAGGGAATGGGAAGCCGTCACCTCCTTCTGCGAAGCAGTAATGCTCGCGAAGGAGGAGGCGGGGCGCGTGAGGGAGTGCAGTCTCTGCGCCCTCACGTCCCTAGCTGCCGCAGGAGGAGACGCCCCGGGCGTCGGGAGTCAATAGCGGACTCCCGGCCACCGTAGGCGCGAGCTTGCGGGTGGCGAGCAATGGGTAGCTCGCAGCTCGGTAAGGACCAAGCTCGGGTTGACGGCGCGCAGTGTTCCACGCGCGCCTCAAAGAGATGTCAGCAGCAGTGTAGGGGTCTACTAGGACCGATGCCTGCCGGGGTCGCGTGATTGTTTGAAAGAGATACCGTGACCCTGGCACATGGGCAACTGATGGAACACGGGTGGGTTTTAGTCAGTAAAAGTCTGACATGCCCTCCCGCTCCACCCAGAGCGGGAGAAGTCATTTGATGATTTCCCATCCTGAAAAAAAAAAGCTTTGCTTTAGGGCACTGTTGTGGCATTTGACTTGGGTCAACCATTGCATTTTTTGTTTAACATTATCTTTTTTACTAACATATGGTTAAGACTTTTTACTAACAACATATGGATAATTTGGTCTGAAATAAATGTTTATTATTATTATCTTAAAGAACGAAAATGTCGAAAAACATAACAGACGAAAAGTGGATCTTTTCACCACATGTCACACAATTCTATCCAATTTTCCTTCATTTATGTACCGATTCAACATGGCAACGCAAGTTTCAACACGCGTTTCTTTCTGCAGATCAGTCAAATTATGAGGCACCCATTTATTATATTTTAATGTTATTGATTTGATGCAAATAAATCAATATTGTAGGCAAGGTAAGATAAAATCGTGTTGCTAATTCATGGATTTTGTCTCGAATCGGCTGCCAATATCTCCTTCGAGGCACAGTGCCTCGCATGGCGAACGTTCAGGTTCGAGTCTCACATCAAACATGAAAAATATTTTTTAAGTATTACATGTGAAATAAGAAAGCTGAGTTGTTAACAAATATGTTAAATATTCCACAGCTAAACGAAGATTCTTTCGTTTTACAATTATTTTCAATCTTAGCGTCGTTATTCAAATATGAGGGTAGATTTGAAACAAAGTGATAATTTCACTTTGTAAATCTACCCTCATATTTTAACTACTTTACTAGTTTACATAAATTATTCCACTATTCGCTGTTGTTGGTTGGTGAACATAGTTACGAGTTACGAGCGTTTGTGTTATCTTGTTGTTGCTATTTTAGTATTCTTCTGAATTCAATATGCAGGCTTATATTAGTATTGAAGCCAAGGCAAATATTGTGCCCTATATTCGAATGGCTTTAATATATCTCAAATATCGAATGAAACCGGCTTATGTGTAAGTTTTTTTTTTAATTTTATGTGATGATACCTTCAAAATATAATGGTAGATAAATCGCTTGTTGCAAGTGTGTAATATAGTTTTTTTTTTTAGAGAGAGACTGTTAGTCGTTGGGTGAAGAGATTTGAGGAAGAAGGTAGCCTGAAGAGTCGTGAGAGGAGCGGAAGACCACCTCTTATTAGCCAGCCTCAGCGACGTTATATGGTAGCTGAATATGAGACGAATGGTTTCATCCCAACAAGGCGTTTTGCCGATAAGTTCGGCACATCAGTACGCACCGTTCGCCGCATACTCCATGCCGAAGGTCTTCATCACCGAACGCCAGCTAAAAAACCGTTTTTAACGCAACGGCATAAAGAGGCGAGGTTAAGTTTTGCCCGGGAATATTTGGACTTTGATTGGGAGACGACAATATTCACCGACGAAAAATCTTTTAAATCGTGCCAAAAAGGAAGGCTGCATTTGTGGCGTAAAAATAACACGCGTTGGTCTGAAGGCAATGTCAGACCAAATACGGAGTCAGACAGAATCAGTGTGAATATGTGGGGGTGGATAAGTGCTCAAGGGCCCGGTGAATTAAGTTATATATCGACGCGAGCCAACAGTATTAACTATGTGGAAGTGTTGAACGATATAATGTTGCCTACGGTGCGTAATGTCTCCCCCGCAGAAGACTTAAACGAGATAAGTTTTGTTCAAGACAATTGTCCTATTCACCGTGCCAGCATTGTTCGAATGTTCGCGAATGGTTTAGCAATCATCCGGAAATTAAAGTTATTCCTTGGCCAGCTCTATCCCCTGACTTAAACCCCATAGAAAATATATGGGGTTTAATGGTGCAAAGATGGGAAGCTCGGGACGAAAGATGCCCTGAGCTACTCAAATCCCATTGCATGCAGTTATGGGATAGTTCGCGCGGCACAAATATCTGTGCAAATATTGTGGCGTCTATGCGTCGACGTCTCATTAGCTGTATCGAGGCTAACCGAGGTCACACGAAATATTAAAAATCATAGACAGGTAGGGTAATATTGTGTCAGGTTGCGGCGGTAAGTCCCCTCTTTGAGGAGTGGATAGAGAGGCGTCACGGCGTCCTCACCTTCCGCCTGACGCAGGTTCTCACCGGGCATGGGTGCTTCGGTGGGTTCCTGTTCAGGATAAAGCGGGAGGATACGTCCGGGTGTTTCCATTGCGAGGATCGTCTGGAGGACACGGTGGAGCATACGGTGGAGGTGTGCCCTGCCTGGGCGGAGCACCGCCGTGTCCTCGTGGAGTCGATCGGCGGCGGCGACCTCTCGCGTCCGGCCCTGGTGCGAGCCATGGTACGGAGCGAGAGGGAATGGGAAGCCGTCACCTCCTTCTGCGAAGCAGTAATGCTCGCGAAGGAGGAGGCGGGGCGCGTGAGGGAGTGGCAGTCTCTGCGCCCTCACGTCCCTAGCCGCCGTAGGAGGAGACGCCCCGGACGTCGGGAGTCAATAGCGGACTCCCGGCCACCGTAGGCGCGAGCTTGCGGGTGGTGAGCAATGGGTAGCTCGCCGCCCGGTAAGGACCAAGCTCGGGTCGACGGCGCGCAGTGTTCCACGCGCGCCTCAAAGAGATGTCAGCAGCAGTGTAGGGGTCTACTAGGACCGATGCCTGCCGGGGTCGCGTGATTGTTCGAAAGAGATACCGTGACCCTGGCACATGGGCAACTGATGGAACACGGGTGGGTTTTAGTCAGTAAAAGTCTGACACGCCCTCCCGCTCCGCCCAGAGCGGGAGAAGTCATTTGATGATTTCCCATCCTGAAAAAAAAAAAAAAAAAAAAAAAATATTGTGTCAGGGGACATAGTGGCCGTAACTTTAACAAATTACTATTTATATTATTGTAATATTGAGGTTAAGTTTCAATCCTCTTTTCATTGAGAAAATGAATAATTAAGCTATAACCTCTTAAATGATATCAGAATTTTCATAATATCTATATGTAACCTAAAATGTGTTTTTTAACATTCAATACTATAATAACAATAACATAACTAAGTGTAAAGGATTTCTTTTGTATAAAAAATATTACAATGATACCATATCAAAATTTGTTTCATTTATTATCATATTATAATAATAAATTACCTATAATGTAATATCTATTTGTTCAAAGTAATTTACTAAAATAAATTACTAAAACATACAAATAATAATAGGCCCAACTAGGGATTCGAACTCGCATCTATCCGGATTATACGAGTGCGGCCTCGTTACCGATCTAGCTAATGTTAACTTATATTCACTAGTTGAAATTTTGCATTACTATGAAAAAAATAATCAGACTGCGATAAAAAAACAAGTTACTGATATTGTCATCCTTGTCTAGCATTGACCACATCTATAACTACTCGTAGCGCGATGCTACACATGTTAATTTGTTAGCGTTGGAACATCACTCACACAAATAAATATGCGTATGTGTGTATAGGCGCCGCAGCTCGTATAGCGCAGGCGATAATGGTCATTGCGGTGTAAGTGGATTTCTGGCCGTTGACTGTACAACTAATTTGCATGAAACTGAATTATTTCTCCTGGCTTCCTACTTTGTGAAACTCCCTTCGCTCTCCGCAGAAATTTTGAGAATTTATCAGATCCATTACTCGCATGGTGAAAAAAATAGTTTATTTGAATTTTTTAATTAAAAGGAATCATTTCCACCACTAACTAAAGTATACAAAAAGTTAATTAAATATATAAACAGAGTTAGCCAATAATCAAAACGAGTGATCTATGAACCTCATATACGTATTAAGTAAAATGTTACGACAGTACATAACCGTACGTTTTATTAAAAACTGCTGTCCTGAAAAATTTGGTGCAACTTAGATACGCCTTTTCGTGATTTGACTGACGTATTTAACACATACTTTGTAGCCTAATTGCGTACACATTTTGAAGTATATTGCGAATCCATTGCTTCATTTCTGTTCGAAAAATTATGGCTGCGCAATAACGTAAACCGCAATGAAACTTCTTGAACTACAAAAATGAAAGCCGTTAATACTGATAGTACGCTAGTGCTAAGCTGTTTTCCCTTTATCCCTGACACACCAGCGTGTGGTTACAGAAACAAAACTGCACGCCAGAATAGGTCGTACGATATTTGATCAGTTTCGCTGATTTATTTGATTTACAGACGTGTTTCTACAGTTAAAATACTGCATTCCCATAAGTTTCAATGCAAAACATGAAAGATCGTTTCAGTTATTAACTAATTAGATTAGTGCAGTGCGTATTTTCGTGCCTAATGTAGAATATTATAGTCTTCAGATTTATGCAACGGCTGGGTGTTCAATGATGTGCAGAGTTGGACATCGTGCGTAATCTTCTTGCAGTCTTCAAGGTATGAGTACTCGTTGGTTCCCAGTGTATATCCCCTAATAATTTGGACTTACGAATAATGGCGATGTTTTGTTTGTCGGGTATCTCTATACCTGACCTCATATAGGTGGAGAACGTCATTAAGATTGGCATCAGTGGTAAAGCATACAGCACATATCACACATCGATATTTATATTAGATATCCCTTGATATCTATGATAAATATCTATCTATCTGTCTCTGTCGTAAGCTTTTACACTAATTAAGCTTTCCTACTACTGCCACCATTCAAATAAAATGTAATAAGTTCCTGGCCCTCAACTTTATTATTTTATCGCAAATCGCCGAGCAAAATAACCTTGTTCTTTAAATAACAATGACATCACCACGTTAGCAGTGTCGAAACTGTAGGCAGCAAAGTAGTTTAACCAGTCAATTACCGTAATTACAGACACAATTAAAGAACCATTGTGTCGATACCAAATGTGGTATCTGAGGGACTTAGAGGGTAAAGTACGTGTATATTGGGTTGGCAAGAAAGTTGGAAGTTCTCGCGACTCGTTTTTTTTTCGATTAAAATATATTTTCTTTTAACGTAGTTCTAGAATATTTGAGGGTAGTATATGCAAGATTAGTCTAGAACCTTCTATGCCACAGGGCATATAAGCGAGTCAGTCTGTTGTTCTGCGCAGATAGTACAGGTTAAGAATCAAAATGCACTTCGATCGATTGCATATTACGAGTTCTTATAAGGACGTTCCGCAAGAACCACAGCCACTAATATATGCAGTGTGCTCAAAGCCAACGAAGTTCATCATTCAACGATATTCCGTTGGTACCAGCGTTTCCGTTCTGGCGATACATCTTTTGAAGACGAAACTATGTCCGGCCAGAAATCAACTGTTGACGATGAAGAACTACGAGCACTTATAAAGGCAAATCCAAATACGTCATCACGGGAGTTAGGTCACAAACTCGGCTGTAGTTATTCCACAATCGTCCAACATTTATAAAATCTGGGATATAGCAAAGTTGTTCCGTCTTGGATACCGCACGATGTTAGCGAATCTAACAAAGCGACACGCATGTCTATCTGTCTTTCACTCCTGCAACGTCCGCACAGAAAAGATTTTCTCCAAGGAATAGTCACTGGAGATGAAAGCTGGGTGCTTAGTGTTAACTACACACGTAAGCGACAGTGGCCACCGAAAGGAGAAAAACCAGATCCGACCTCTAAGCTGCCCCGTGAAGTGAAGAGAGTTTAAATCTGTTGTTGGTGGGACTCTGAGGGCATGCTGTATTACGAACTGCTCCCATCCAATACTTCAATAAATGAAAGGACTTATTCTGCACAATTGCAAAAGCTGGCTGAAGTTATAAAACACCAAATGCGTAAACGTCATCAAGTTCGGCTTCTCCACGACAATGCTCGACCTCACGTAGCTAAGATGACACAACAATCTATTTTGCAGTTGGGGTTGGAAGTTCTACCACATCTACCGTATTCACCAGAACTAGCACGTACCGACTACCATCTGTTTCGAGCTTTTAAAAATATTTACAGGTTAAAAAAGTAGACCAGTGAAAATTCACTGGTCTACTTTTTATCCTGTAAATATTTTTTTGTTCTACTTTTTTAATTCACAACCGCAAGGTATTCTGGAGTACAGGCGTGCAAAGTCATGGTGGACTTTATAACAATGAGCGCTCTGGTGAGCGCTGGGCACGACTTGTAGATGCAGAGGGAACATACTTTTTAATTGTTTATTGTTAAAATAAAATGTTTTATATTTTATTCATGTTGTGTGTCGTAAGAATTTCTTACCAACCTAATAATATCAATGATTCCAATTATTCGGTGTGAACAACATTGACCTTTGACGATTTGATGTGTTGGTCAATTTATTGTAGGGCTTAATTTTAATTGTGACAATTTGATTAAAAAAATGGCATATTAGTTCAAGAAAGTTCATGTACCGTTTCTGAATACACAATTTTATCGAAGGTCTACAGTCTTATTGAGCACTTTAACTAATATCTATATATTAATACGTGAAGCGAAAACTTTGGATCCCTTTTTACGAAAATTGGGCGGACAGAGGAGTATGAAATTTCGCACACTTATAGTTTATACAGAGAAGAAGTGACGAATGCTAATATTTTTTTTTAAATTATGCGTAAAGTATATTATTTTCATTAAATAACACGTTACACACACTACTATTCATTACCGTGTATTTAATACACACATGCATAGATACTCTGTTGTTTATGGTCCAATTGAGAATATCTGTCATTATTTTGTGTCTATAGTCTTATAGTTAGGGAGCTGGCGAGCATTTCGGTATATGATTTGCACACGTTTCACATCGAGGTGGATTGCAGTTTAAATCATTACGAATCGATTTGGTCCAATCAATTAAGGTCCTATGTCGCTGCGTTTTTGCGTTACAGCGGATTGAAGTTGCTTAAAAAATCGGGGTATTAAATCATTTGCACATGTATGCCTCTAGAGTTAATGGTCACAATTATCTTGGAAACGAAGAAAATCGATGAGGTAGACATTCAGGACTCTGCATTATCATGGAACGGAGTTGTAAAAATGTTTAAAAAAAAGCTCTACTAAGTCATTTGCACGCGGTTCTCATTGCGCCCATTCGATTCACTATGACTCTGTGGATTCGAAAAAACATGTGGCAGACTCTTTTCTCACTGATTTTCAGCTGTATAACTTTTTGAAATTCACGGAATCAAGGGACAGCGGATATTGCATAGGATTATTGTTATTATTTATAGTTTTATTCTTATAATTTTGTTTAATATTATCCTCTAAACTCACGGTAACGATTAAACTTCTGGAGCTGAAATCTATGCAATCAAATTTTTTCTCAATGCCTACCAGAAACGAAATGCGCTTGGAACGTTAATTAGAAAGTATTTTTTAAATTGCATGCTTGATTGTAATCTGAATAGGATTAGGATCTGGATAGGAACAGTCTTTAACTTTTTTTAATCACGTTTTATTTGTGTAAAATACGTAGATTTTGAACCAAGACGTGTGAAAGTGCCTGAGAGCGACAGAGAGGAAAAGCGTGCAAAATAAAAGGGGAGGCTGTTATAGATTTACGCTCTATACATTTAGTTTCACAATACGGAAAAGGTCGAAACTGAGTTATACCGTTTTCACTCATATTCCCAAATAAAAGAGAGACACCACGAAAGGAACTATGGGGATATTTTATACCTGATTGGTATTGCGCGAGCGTCGGGTTGAAAAAAAATCGAATGGTCTGCCTTTGGAATATCAGAGGCCTGAAGGAATTCAAACATCAGTCCAAGAGGTAGACGTGTGCGCATAATATAGCACACCTTTTTTACATTTTTGGAGCACTGTCAATAGACAACGCAGAAGCAACATGTTGGCAGACTATTTTTCCGTGGTTCTTCGCATTGTTTTTAATCGAATAATTCAATTCTACCAAGTGTGCACTTCATATAGAGTTTTTTTAATCATAAAAATACATGTAAAAAATGAATACTACAAAAGTCAGAGCCCTGGATGTCTGCCTTTTCGATTCTTTCTGTTTCCAGGATGACTGTGATCATCAGCCCCAGAGGCAGACGTGTGCGCATAATATAGCACACCTTTTTTTAAACATTGTTGAAACACTGTAAATTTACAACGCAGTGTCACCATGGTGGCAGACGACGTTTCTAAGGCTATAATTATCACTATTAATAACGTCTGCCTTGTGTGCTGATCATATCGAAATTTCGCTCGCCAGCTCCCTAACTATTACTGAATGTCCAGTATAACCATAGGTAATAAATTAATTCTATAGATATATTATATAGGTAACCTATTTCATTTTTAAAATCTATGATCATATCGAGAATATTTGTTTTTAATATTATTTGTTTATAGTGTTACTGAATGTCAAATATAACAATTTTTTTTTATATTTATTATTATATATGTTTTTTTTTATTTAATAATGTATTTCTATTCAAATGAAGTACGGTCGAATTTCGACCAATGGGCGATCACTAGTATATCATAAACTTTCGATAAGCTTTTTTTGTGAATAATACCACTAGTCATCAATCTAGCGTTAGTGATATTTTTATTCGTAGAATGATGAGTCACTTCATTTGATTTCAGATTTTGCTCCATTTCGTCTATACATTTATCATGTTTGTCATGTATGTTATGATGATATTAATATTTTCGTGTACAAATAAGGTTAGTGTTCATTTTATTTACGGATAATATTTATATATAACAGCCGTACGTCCTTCTATAACTGACGGATGATAACAGCTTACAGGCGAAGGATAGTGAATGGCAAGTGGTGACCAAACCAGTCAGACGTAAGAATGTACAGAAATATCGATATCAAGGCAAGTCTGGTACTGCGAGAGATATTGAGTGCAATTTTAAAGCAGCGGAAAGAAAAATTCCTATTTTCATTACGAATGTCAACAAAGAAACAACGGCTGATGATATCACTTCGTATATTCGCACTAAAACACATGAATCCATGTTTTTGCAGAAAATACATTTCAAAAAGGATAAAGGTCACTGTGCCTATAAGTTTTTCGTATAAGAACCAAAGTTATTTGTTTATATGGATGAAAAACTGTGGCCTGAGGGTATTGTATTCAGGCGCTTTGTGAACTTTAAACAACGAGTAGCGAACGGAATAACTTCTGTGAACGGCGTAAGTGAACCTAAATTATGAATGACTGTCCTTATAGTTTTGCCAGTTTTAATTGTAAAAATGTAAAACGCTCATTGGATGCTGTGCGGGCTGTGCCTGCGATTTAATCGCGTTACAAGAAACATGGTTGCTACCGGAAGACATACCTTATTTATGTAGCATTGACCGGAATTTCGGTTACACGGGTACGTCAGCGGTGGATACATCGGTGGGAATACTACGTGCGAGGCCTCACGGTGGCGTAGCATTACTGTGGAAGTATCAGGTGTTTTCACAAGTTTCAGTGTTACAGTGTAATAATGCGCGGGTGTGTGCGATCAAGATTATAACTAGTGGCCGTCCTATAACTGTCATGAGTGTATATATGCCTACGAATGTGAGTGCTAACATACCTGAGTTTACGGACTGTCTTGGTACGGTGAGTGCGATCATAAACGAATATGGTGTGGAATCTGTTTTTATTCTAGGAGATTTTAACGCTGACCCATCCGAACTGTTTTTTAATGAACTTTCAGAATTCTGTGATGAACAAATATGGTCATGCATAGATGTAGATCTATTAGGTGTACAGTCTGCTACTTACACCTTTTTAAGTGATGTTTATGGCACGTGTAGTTGGCTGGATCATTGTATTGTGACCCAGGCAGCTAGACGGACTGTTTGTAATGTGTATGTAAAATATGACACTACTTGGTCGGATCACTTTCCTCTTATTGTTCAGTGTAATTTAAATTTATTAATACCTAAGTCATATAGTAACGTAAATGCTAACAACGGTATTATGTGGGGCGAGAGGGATGAGACGCAAGTAGTAGTCAACGTTAAAGAAGGTCATTGGAGACTGAGCTGTATTGACTTTCCTGAGGAATTTACTCAATGTGCAGATAGTTATTGTGGAGACCCCGGTCACAGGCATATTCTTGACAGGTTTTACTCTAACATTATAGCCGCCCTTCATGATGCAGCAGTGGTCAGTGATAGGGGCACTCGTGCCGGGAGTGGTAGGAAGGGCTCACGCATAGCAGGATGGAGTGAACACGTCCGCGGGGCTCATCTGGAGGCCCGGTCGAGGTTTCTGGAGTGGGTTATGTGCGGAAGGCCTAAAACTGGGTGTGTGTATGATGCTATGAATAGAAGTCGTAAAATATTCAAGTCTAGGCTTAAATGGTGTCAGGATCATCAAAGTCAGTTGAAAATGGATACCATTGCTGAAAAATACAAGTCCGGAAACTTCCGTAGTTTCTGGAAATGCACCAACAGTGTAAGTCCGAGACCTGGTCGCCCGATGAGCGTCGGTGGGGTGAGTGACTCTCAAGGTATTGCTGACATGTTTGGAAGCCACTTTCGTGTACTGTCTCCACTGGAGCAAGGGGGTGAGGTGCCCACTGCTGAGATACTGAGTGGTCTTGTGGGGACAAGATTTAATGCTAAAGATATAGCTGCAGTCATTAAGGCTATGACTAAGGGTAAATCCCCCGGCCACGATGGGATCAGCATTGAGCACCTACAGCACGCAGGCCCGCATATATCGAGATTGCTGGCATTGTTTTATTCTCTATGTGTGAGCCATTCATACCTTCCTGCCGATCTTATGAAAACTGTTGTAGTGCCTGTAGTTAAGAACAAGACCGGAGATGTTGCCGACGTAAATAACTACAGGCCTATTTCACTTGCAACAATTGTAGCAAAAGTTTTCGACGGCTTGCTTAATACTCAGTTAAATAAATATCTGTCACTGCATGACAACCAGTTTGGGTTCCGGCCCAAATTGTCCACTGAAACTGCGATTCTGAGTCTTAAGCATGTCGTCAGATATTATACGGATCGCAAAACTCCTGTGTACGCGTGTTTCCTGGATCTTTCCAGGGCCTTTGATCTGGTGTCATATAACATCCTGTGGGAGAAACTGGAGAACATCGGGTTGCCCCCAGAACTCTGCAACGTGTTTAAATATTGGTACAGGCACCAGATCAATAGCGTCAGATGGGCGGGTGTAATGTCGGAACCGTATAGGTTGGAGTGCGGGGTGAGACAGGGGGGGTTGACCTCTCCTGCGCTCTTCAACCTCTATGTGAACGCCTTGATCGTTGGGCTCAGCAGCCAACATGTTGGTTGCCATGTGGACGGAGTCTGCGTCAATAATTTGAGCTACGCAGATGACATGGTTCTGCTGAGTGCATCGGTCTGCGGTCTTAGAAAATTGTTGAGGACCTGTGAAGAGTATGCCTCGAGCCATGGGTTGAAATATAATGCAGGGAAGAGTAAATTCATGCTGTTTGGGGCTCATCTCAGAAGTGTGAGTACTATTCCCCCTGTGTATATTGATAATGTGCCGCTTGAGGAAGTGGATCAGTTTAAATACTTGGGTCACATTGTTAAAGCTGACTTGAAAGACGATGCTGACATTGAGCGAAAGATGAGAGGTAAAAATAATGCTCTTTAGAGCTTACTGTACTTCCCTCTACACGTGCAGCCTGTGGGAAAAGTATACTCGTGCGTCTTACAGCGCCCTCCGCGTCCAGTTCAATAACGCGTTCCGGGCGATGTTGGGGCTGCCCCGCCACTGCAGCGCCTCGGGCATGTTCGCGGAGGCGCGCACCGACTGCTTTCACGCGACGATGCGCAAGAGGTGCGCGTCTCTGGTGCGCAGAGTGCGGGGCAGCCCCAACACCGTCCTAGCGATGATCGCCGACAGAGTGGATTGTCCATATGTCCGGCAATGTTGCAGCAAACATGTTTCTATGTTGTAAGTGTTCTTTTTTCTTTTTGTCTGTGTTTGTTATCCTGTCTGTATCCTTTTAGAATGTATTTACTTATATTGTCTGAATATGAGTCATGTGACCTGAATTAAACTAATTTTTTTTTATTTTTTTATTTTATAACTGATTTTATTATCAGTTATCTCAATCTACTGTTGGATTGAGGGCTCTCTATTTGCAGATTCGATCAGCAGTCATAAATATTAGAAACTATCGTGTTTTTTTTTTTAAATATTATATATATATTTTTCCTCACCGAGCGTGCAAAAGTTTGTTATTGCACTGAGGGGGTTCAATGATAATCATTTGCATACTTCCATGATAATCTACTATTTCAGATGGACAAAAATATCATAATCAGCCACATATTCGGAGTATCCATGTGCTTGTGCAAGTTGATTATAGTGGAGGAGACAATGTGTTACGTCTGCGAAGAATTTTATAAAGTAGCAGCAAGTGCCAGAAGTAATGCTATTTTGAGATCATCACGAGACGGTAAGTTTATCCGGAATAAATAAATATCCTTTGTGGTAGTTAACGACAAAGAATGTTCAATTCCTTATTAGTCTAGTGGTTGCAAACAAGACTGCTGGATAAAATCATCCATAAGGGCAAAATTTTCAGATTGTACTTTGCTTGGTAAAGTTTGCGTCTTTTACGAATATGATCATAATAAGAAGGTCACACTGAAAGTTTTTAGATTAGGCCGGTAAGAAATGCAGCCGTTGAAAAAAATATTAAAAGTTAGAATTAGTGATTCTTCGAAAATCTGTAAATGTGTAATTAATTCTTAATATGTCATTTTTTTTTTTACAAATTGAGGGCAATTTAAAGAGTGTATGTCGTGCGTCAAAATGGATTTGACAAGCAATATTTCGATTGATTTATTACGAATTTCGTTGCGATCTGATTCAAAAATAATGTGAGGATAGAATTTGATTAGCATTTCATGACGAAGATTAATGAGTCTCGAACTGATGCTAAGCGAGAAAGACATCTTTCTTGGGCGACTACTGAAGATAATGTGAGTGTTGTGCTGCTAATGATAAAAGCTGACAAAAGGGTGACATATCAACAGATTCTGACATATCAGCTTTAAGCAGTGGCGTGCCTAGGTCAAAATTAGAGTAATCTAATTTTAGGCACGGTAAAAAGATTTTTACGATTAAAAAAAAACAGCCAATTAAGAGATTCTACTTTTTGGTAAAAGTATTTTTTCTTTGGAATAACATCGCGCAGTTGATGTTATGAGGCTATGATGTTTTTGGTTGTTTAACCGGACTTGGCTGTGGCTACCTTAATAAAGGCCGCCAGACAGGGTGTAAAAACTAAAATCTAAACCAACACGCTAAGGACGCTAACGCTAAATATTGTCTTTTCTTGGCATCGGCGAGGTGCTCATACCTTTCTTTCGCGGGAAACCTTCAAAAGGCGGCCGGGCTTTTGGGATGAGACCGGGGAGTGTGGGATTTTTACCTCATCAAAACCACCCCGGTGGTCACTATCACGGCGCCTATCACTATCACCCATTTTCACAAATAGAAGGAATACCGTTACTTATCAATAGACCAGTACGGAACCCCCCTGTGCAACGCCTGTTAGGGCATATCTCTGGGGAGACTGTAAAGGGGCCCCCGATACCTAACTTTGCAAGTGTGCGGGGCAGCATGTAATCACTGTGCGCTCTCTTCCTGAGGTCAATCAGTGGGCCGATAGAGTCTCCACTGTAAGCGCTAGAGACCCCGAGATGCTCATACCTACTAAACAATTTTATGAGTAGGAACTTAATAAATTGTGTGTGTTTCATACATTGAATTTCGCCTTACTCAGTTAAAGTTTGTTGTGAAGGTTTTATTCTATAACATTTTAAATAGATAGATGAGTCTACTCTAGCCATTCTTAAACTTGGTTGAACTAATAGGTGTCTATGTCTGGTACTATAATTATATCTTTTACCGCTTTTACAAAAAAGATTTACATGTTTTGATGTTTCCATAATGTCACCGTAATATCACGGACAACGTTAGTTTTATAATCTATCTCGTGGCATTGTAAACTGCAAATAAATTGTGAACTGTGTTTTGGTTAATCCTGCTTACAACTTAATGTATTGATTTTCGATTGTGTAAGTTTTGCCAAACTTCTTGGCAGTATATGGTTAGGTATAAATGAGACCAAAGATGTAGTATAGTCTGGTTATAATTATCCAAAGGTGCATCTTATATACTAACGACTACGTGTTGATAACAGATAGTAGAAACATTTAATATACATTGAACGTGCGATAAAGAACATAAGATTGCGATGTAGATTGTAGATACAGCACAAAGATATTGTACTGCAACAGTACACCCCCCTTTAAAAGAAAAAAAGTAAATATTATGGTAATAGTGTTTACAATATAAATTTGATCTAGACCTTACTAGTTATTTGCCGATGTATATAAATAATAATGCTATTGTACGCGGTGGAATTTGATGACGCCTGTTGTGGTGTGATTTGCTGACGTCTGTAATCTTGACTCAGCTGTTGCACGAGTGTTTATTATTTTTTTCCGTTAAACTCTTCATCCTTCTGTCCAGTGTCTTCATTATGCCATAAATTAGGATCGCACCGATTGTTAAAATAATCTGTCCCATTGCAACATTTCTCGTCCACCGTAAGTCCTCCTGGATCAGGTTACGGAGTTTGTCCGCTTCGTTCTGATTGAGGCAACTGTCCGTATTGTATGTTATCTGGTCCTTAGAACTTTGATTTCCCATTTAAGATGTCTTGTTGTTACGAGTAGTTGCGAATTAATGGTATATGTTAAGATCTATGTTAATATATATACGAATAACTTGCTTCTATCAGCGATTTTTATAGACGTACCACTGGCTTTACCTTACGTCCCGATCGTGTAGTGTACGTGTGTGAATGTCTGTCGCAATCCTTTGAATCTGGCACGTAGTTTGATTCGTCATTGATCATGAAAGCTGGTTTCAACCTATCAACTGATATCACTGTCTCCTTATCCCTAATTCTAATGCAAAATGTTTTATCTGTTCTACTAATTACTGGGTAGGGTCCTTCATACGGCGGCGTCAGGGCTTTCTTCATTCTATCACACCGAACAAATACGTGTGAGCATTCTTTGAGTTCGGGATGCACAAATATAGCTTGGTTATGGTTTTTTCTTTTCGGAATGGACGTCTTACAAATTCAATTCGTCTTACAAGTTTTACAAATTCTTCGTACGTTGATTACTGCGCTGCTGATGACTCAAAAAACCCTCCAGGGAGTCGTATTGGCGTTCCATATGTCATCTCTGCTGAACTATAACCTGTGTCTTCTCGCAAGCTACTCCGCAACCCGAGTAAAACTGTTGGGATTTCTTTTAACCAATTTTCGTTGGATTCTCTTGTCATTAACGCTACCTTTAAAGTTCTATGAAATCTCTCTATCATTCCATTGGATTGCGGATGATAAGGTGTTGTCCTAATTTTATGTATTCCCAAAAATCGAGAGAGTGACTCAAATATTCTTGATTCAAACTGTCGGCCTTGATCCGTAGTAATGCGCAATGGACATCCAAAACGAGTAATCCATCCTTCGAAAAGCGTCTTGGCTACTGTTTCTGCAGTTATATCTTCTACCGGAAATATTTCGGGCCATGACGTACAACGATCTATGATTGTGATTAAATATCTCTTCCCTTGTGAAATCGGAAGTGGCCCGACGATGTCAATATGTAAATGCTCAAAACGCTGCGCTGTCATAAATGCACCAGGAGGTGATATCGTATGTCGTTGTATCTTTGATTTTTGGCAGGCTAAACATGATCTACACCAATTATTGATATCTTTGTTCATATACGGCCATAAATACCTTTGGGTTATCATTTTTCTCGTAGTTCTTTTTCCTGGATGGCTCATACCATGAATGGTATCGAAAATTTGTTTGCGAAAATGCTTTGGTAAGTAGGGGCGGCTTTTTCCAGTAGACGTGTCGCAGGTGATGTTTATTGTGGCACCCGGAAGCGTAATGTTTTTGAATTTTAATCTTTTATTGTCACGTAATTTACTAAGTTCATTATCTGTTGATTGACATTTTTCCAATTCAGCGTAATCGATAGGTGATGGCACGTATATTTCCTCTATTCGAGATAAGGCATCGGCGGTAATATTGTCACGTCCGTTTATGTGTTGGATGTTGGTACTGTACTGTGAAATGAAATCTAACTGCCGGACCCGTCGCGGTGTATCGTTTGATGATGGTTTTTGGGAGAATGCGTATGTCAAAGGTCGGTGATCCGTAAATATTGTAAATTCTCTTCCCTCGATTAATCTGTGAAAATGTTTGACGGCCATGTAAATTCCCAACAGCTCTCTGTCAAACGTAGAATATTTTTGTTGAGTTTCGCTCAATTTTTGTGAAAAAAAACCTAATGGTTCCCAATTGCGTCCGGATTTTTGTTGTAAAACTCCACCAACGCAAGTAGCACTAGCGTCGGTCATGAGCGCTAGTGATGCGCTGCGGGAAGGATGCGCTGTTAATACCGCGTTTTTCAAGCTTTCCTTGCATTTTTCGTAAGCTTGGTCTGCTTCCGTTGTCCAAGGAACAGGTGAATTATCGTTCTTTTTTGAACCATGTAGAAATTCGTTTAAAACTCTTTGATTTTCCGCTGCGCGTGGAATATTACTTCTGTAGAAATTGACCATGCCCAAAAATCTTCTTAATTCTTGAATCGTTTTTGGTTTGGGAAATTCCATGATTGCCTTGTAATTTTCCTCGGTAGGTTGTATTCCTTGGCTCGTTATATGATAACCTAAGAAATCTATTTCCCTTCTGTGAAATTCGCATTTTTCGAGATTAATGGTTATTCCATTCTCGTGTAAACGTTTGAAAACCGTTTCTAATGCTGATAATGCAAATCTTCGCTGTCCGATGCGATGAGACAGTCGTCCACATATATAAATACGAAATTTAAATCTCTAAATAAGGAATCCATGAATCGTTGAAATGTTTGTGCCGCATTGCGAAATCCGAAAGGCATTCTTAAGTACTCAAAAAGTCCGAAAGGTGTGATGATGGCTGTTTTCTCTATATCCTTAACAGGAAAACAGTGGTATGCTTTGCGTATATCTATCTTGCTTAGTATCTTCTTATTTCCTAATATGTATGTAAAGTCAGTTAATCTTGGTAGTGGGTATTTGTCCGGTACTGTCGTGCTATTGAGCATTCGATAGTCTCCGCACGGTCTCCATTCGCCATTTTTCTTTTTTACCATATGCAATGGGCTTGCCCATGGGCTATCTGACGGTCGGCAAATTCCGAGTTCTATCATACTTTGAAATTCCTTTTTGGCTATGTCGTATTTTTCTGGAGGTAATGGTCTTGCCCGAGCTGCGACGGGTGGTCCTATAGTGATAATGTGGTGTTCAATCTTATGTTTGGGCGCATTGCGTAGAGAGGACTCTTTCGTGATGTCTTCGTACTTGTTTAAAAGTTGCGTAATACGTGGATTCGTTCCCACTGCGATAGTACGAATTGTTTGTTGTGCCGCTTTTTCTGAAGTTACATGCGTTGTCAGCTCTGTAACTTTGTCGATAAGTTTGCGACCAGCTATGTCGACTAATAGTTTATAGTGCTCTAGAAAATCTGCTCCAATTATTGGTTGTGTCACATCGGCGATTATAAAATTCCAACTATAACATCGTTGTAGTCCTAAATTCAAGGTAAGCGTCTTCTCGCCGTAAGTCCTAATTTTAGTCCCATTTGCAGCGTATAGTGTGTATTGTTCATTTTGTAAAATTGAATATCTCAGTTGCTTGCTAATGACTGAGATATTTGCGCCCGTGTCAATCAAAAACTTCATACCACTTTTTCGGTCGGTAATGGTGAGGCGATTGGATGGGTGGATTGCACAGAGTTTCGCCGTTGTCTGTGCTCTTATTCGTTTCCCTGGTTCCGTACGTAAGTCATTGGTTTCCAACCGCATGGCTTAATGCAGTTCCTTGCATATTTTCCGAATCTTCCGTGGTAGTAACAAAATCGATTTGCCCCTCTATAGTTTGTTCTCGGCCTCATAATCGGGAATTGTTGACGTTCCTTGAAATGATTGTGCGTGTTGGGTCGATAGCCATATCGACCTTGCTGAATTGCGTCAATATCTATCTGTAGTCGGTGGCGAAGTGATTAGGTCACTAACCTGTAGTATTTCTTCCTTGGATAACTTTGCTATTACCGTACAGTATTTGTATTCGTCTCCTTGCTTCTGTGGTGCTAATATGGCTTCTAGTTGCGTGAACCATAATCTGGGTTGGTCTTTCCAAAATTCCGGAATGCGGGATAAAACCGAGGTGCCAGCAGCTACTTCAAGTGTTCCTTGCTGATTTATGTTCGCCTTGCACGGTGGTTGCGCCATGTTTCTTGCTGCGTATTCGTTCGTCGGGGTCACCAATTTGCCAAACTTCTTGGCAGTATATGGTTAGGTATAAATGAGACCAAAGATGTAGTATAGTCTGGTTATAATTATCCAAAGGTGCATCTTATATACTAACGACTACGTGTTGATAACAGATAGTAGAAACATTTAATAGACATTGAACGTGCGATAAAGAACATAAGATTGCGATGTAGATTGTAGATACAGCACAAAGATATTGTACTGCAACATAAGTAAATGTTTCCATGCCAAACCGTCAAAATGAATATGAAAATTTTACTTGTGTCTAATTACAACCACGCTATTCAAATTTCAAGTTTCGGCACTGAATCGAGCCTTGAAAGTTTAACAGTGCCCTTTATCAGTGTTTTGTTTATGATTTTCTATACAGGGTTATTTGTAAAAGACCGGAAACTTCTTAGGAATATGTTTATAACACCATAATCAACAACTTTTGTCCTATGACTTTTAAAAATTCATCATACTTTAGTTCATCAGATTTTCATACCAAAATGAAAATATTTAAATTGAACGCTCGAAATGTTACGAAGTCTATGCGAAGCAAAAGAAAGCGACAGTATATTAGTGAGGGGAGCGGGGTTGGGGCGGTGCGGTGGGAGCGCTTGAACTTGAGCTATTTAAGGGCGGCCGATTTTTGTATGAAAATCTAAAGAACTAAAATATGAATGTTTAAAAGTCAGAGAACAAAAGTTGTTGATTATGTTGTTACTAACATAGTCCTGAGAGGTTGCCGGTGTTTTACAAATAACCCTGTATAATGGCTAGGATAAAAATCATCATCATCTATACTTTATATTATATAATATTATAAAGCTGAAGAGCTTGTTTGTTTGTTTGTTTGATTGAACGCGCTAATCTCAGGAATTACTGGTCCGAATTGAAAAATTATTTTTGTGTGGGATAGCCTATTTATCGAGGAAGTCTATATAACATCACGCTACAACCAAGAGAAGCGGAGCAGCAGTATCTCTATAGTTATTTATTTGTTTCAGTGACATCGAAAAGGTTCTGGAAGAACATCATACGAATGATAGATGTAAATATTGTAAAAATGAATGCGTCCGGACTATTTACAATTGACGCAGTGACAATGATAAACTTTTGTTCTATTATCACAAGTCACATTATTGTATTACTGCAAATTGCTTTCCTGCAACAGTGGATTCACACAATGATAAATGCTTTTTATGCCATCGAGTGGATTTTTATTACTTTGTCTCTTTTCTACACGTTCAATAAATTATGTGAGTGTAAAGATAAAGTCCGTAATTGGATAATGACCCTTACTTATGACGAGGTAGAAAAAAATATTACGTAAGTTTTACCCACACCCCCTCTCACCCGAAAACTCTCCCTCTTGCACATCCGCGAATACACCCACCTTCCCACACAAAGAAAATTACAGAACACTACATAACACAATAAAACACAATATAAAACACACTATCAAACCCCCACATATAACACACATACAGAACACACACAATACAATAGTTCTCTCCTTAATAAGTTTGTTTTAATTTGGTATTAAATTTTTTCTAGAGAGCAGTGGTGGCCCAGTGGTAACGGCTGCGACTTACGAGTAGTAGGTCGTAAGTTCGAACCCAAGCAGGCGCATTACTCTGTGTAAATTATTTCATCGCCACTGCTCTCAAAACGGTAAAGGAAAACATCGTGAGGAAACCGGCATGTCTTAGGTCCAAAAATTCGAAGACATGTGACATCTACCAACCCGCACTGAGCCCGCATGGTGGAAAATGGCCCGCTTCCTCTCACTGAGAGGAGGCCTGTGTCCCAGCAGTGGGAACTTTATAGGCTGCTGATGATAAAATCTTTGTTTTCTATCTTTTCTGTCTACGTTGTGCCTACAGTGTAAAGTTCTTGAATAACTGGTGTTAACTTGAGAGCCCTGTCACCCATAACAAAAGTTGAATCTAAGTTTGGGTGACTGAGGTTTATAACACTGTATTAACCTACAATTTATAAGACGAATTGTAAAACTAGAAATAAAGATTCATCATCATCATCATCATTTCAGCCGTACGACGTCCTCTGCTGGACATAAGCCTCCTCCAATTTGGGGTGGTTTGCCATTATCGCCACGCTTGGCAGGTGGGTTGGCGATCGCAGTATGGTGGTATCGTGCATAAAGAACGCTGCTACCCATTCTCTAGTAAGTCCCTTAGTCGCCTCTTACAACACCCACAGAAAGAATGGGATGGTGCTACTCTTTACGTCCGGCATCACACGGTAAAATAAAGATTATAATTTATTTATTATTTTACCTCTCTGTGGCCAAATTTTATTTGGATATGAGTAAATTTTCGTTAATATTATTGCAAACACTTAATCGTTTGACTTTTTTGCCTTATTTAAGTATATAGGTATAATATTATTATCACCATCCTAAATCACTTTTAAGTTTTATAAATCATCTTTTTTCTTCATTTTATGGTTAGATTATAATAATACTTAATAATCTACGTTCGACTAACAAAATAATTAAATTGGTTTTACCTGTGTCATAAAAGTTTTTAATATTTAGTTATTTCAAAAAGTTTTTAGCTATCTATCTAGGCACATTCATAAATGCCTAGTAAAAGAACTTGTTACTTTTTCGGCAGTCGGCTACAGCAAAATGGCTGCCAATTTTGAGCAGCAATGAAACGGCAGATCAAAATTTGCACAGGTTGTCTACTCAGCTAATAATCAATGAAAAAACCCATAGGGAATCAAGCGTTAAACGTTCTCAGTGTTTGACTCCACATAATACTCGAACTTTCGCAACCCATATCGAGAATCAAGCGCTGAATGTACTCAGCGTTTGGCCTCACAGAATTTCCGAACTATAGCAAACTGAAAATGGGAATCAAGCGCTAAACTTACTAAACCTCTGCACGCGTAGCATGACCGCCATAGAAATGGAATTTGTCGACGGAAGACAAGACAAAATGATAGATTGTATCGTAGAAAAATCATGTAAAACTGAAAAGAAGAGATATTTCTATTTTTCAGTCGACAAAAATACGATGTCAAGTATGATGACTATTTTTCTGATGAGATAGAAACATTTATAGAATTAAAATACATAAGGAACTATATTTGTTCTTGGTAGAATAGATATAGAATTGGTCATGCTACGCCGGCTGGTCTCACAGAATATTCAAACTTTGGCGAACCGGCACCAGGAATCAAGGGCTGAATGTACTCAGCGTTTGGTGTCACAGAATCTCCGAACTTTGGTGAACCGTTCCCACCGATTAATTCAAAAAAATGCACAAACAACAATGAATAGAAGTCGCAGGCAATACAATTTATTGAATTCTGCTATTATTAATGACTATACTAAAATTAATTCAGAACTAAAATTTGTTGGCTATATTACCTTGACTATTTCTGTATAATATGTATAAAATATCCAGCATAAAGACAGTTTCGGGTAGATGACATGATGCGCTGGCGTCTGTACCTAAAATTCCCGAATCAACATCAGTTTTTAAAGAACTGATTGACATCAGTTCTTTCTCAACCTGATGGCTCACATGTATGCAGTTTTATGCCTCAAGACTCATGGTGAGAATAACTTTAATAGCTTATTTTATAAAACTATTTAACAAATATTGTGTTGATGTGGCAGCAAAAATGATATCTGATACGTTTGTTTTTATCAAAAGAAATAAAAAAAAATCAGGGCAGAAGATTACATTCATTTAAGAGATGCCGTGACTAATGACGGCATTATAGATGCTTCTGATATTGGCCAGCATGTTATATTGCTATCGTCATTTACAGGATCTCCAAGATACATGACCGAAAAAAGTCAAGATGCCATGACATACGTGGGACACTCAGAAAGATATGCGGAAATAAAAAGAAGTGTTCTGAAGGTAAATATTTTTTATTAAATGTTTTCAAAATACTCTGCGCTAGCCTATATGCAAAGTTTCATGCATATGAACCAGTTCTCGAAACACTTTTTCCATTCCACCGCAGACACATTGTTCACAGCCTGCTCTGACACGCTGACAGCGCATCTTCTGGCGAAGAAAATTCTATTCCTTTGAGCTGATTTTAATTTTTTGGGAATAAAAAGAAGTCACACGGTGCTAGGTTAGGGCTGTAAGGTGGGTGACCTGGAAGTTTGACCGGCGTACTGCCCAAGAAGTCCCTCGTTTTGAGCGCGGTGTGCGTGGGCGCGTTGTCGTGGTGGAGCAGTAGCCCGCGGAGCCCTGGGTTTTGTCGCTTGTTGCTCACAACAGAGAAAACTTCTGCCAAGCATTTGGTAGCATACCATTCGGCGTTGATACTTTTTTAGTTCCATAAAGGGATTAACATCAAGTAGCCAGTCAAATTGAAATAGAAATCTTCCCCCCGCTTCTAAATCACTTCACCTTGGTAGGCGTTGATTCGTTTACAAACAACCAAAACGTCGACTGGCGCTTCGTTTCTGGATTGTATTGATAAATCCAGGACTCATCACCTGTAATAACGTCGTAAACACGCCGAAACTAGCCCGCTTCAAATTTGTTTATCATATCATGGCACCATTCCACCCGGGCCTGCTTCTAAGCATCGGTGAGGTTGAGCGGCACCCAGCGTGAAACTATCCTCCTCACGCAAAGATGCACGTGTAGAATCTCGTGAAGGCTTCCCAATTCAATCTGCAGTATGTGTTGAATCTCCTGATATGTAATTCGCCTATTGTCTTGGATAAAATTTTTCACTGCTAGCACGTTTTCCTCCGTAACAGCCGTCAAAGGGTGACTACTTCTTTCTTCATCCCCCAAAGTTAGTCAACCACGTTTGAATTTGTTATACCAACAATACACAGTTGCCTTGGAAGGGCCTTCATCCATGAATGCAATTTGAAGTCTGTCGTATGATTCGTCCGGTTTCAGGCGACACTTGAAATCGTAAAAAATCATAGCGCGAAAATGTTCCTGGCGCAAATCCATTTTCCAATGAGACACGATAATTTTATTAGCTTGCAAAAAATTGTGGAGGGAAATTTTGAAATTGGAAAGTACCTATTTTTACTTATAAATAATCATTATTTTTATAATATTTTATATCTGGCACGTATCTCACACAAAAAAAACTTTTTTTCGCAATACTTTCTGAGTGGCCTGGTAAGTGAGAAAGTTACATTATACACACGTACGTACGCACGCACGCACGCACGTACGCACGTTATTACATTTTAAATCCCGAATGGCCAGAAATAACAATTGAGTTTTATCTCGATCTAAAATCTTATGATAGACCTTATTTGGTTTCTAGAGTATTTCAATTAAAACTGATGAAAATATTCAATCGATGACGAAGAAACATTATCTTTGAATCAGCAGCTTTGTTTACAGCTTGCAATAGCAAAAATGAGGTTTATCTCACGCCTACATTTTACTATGGCCGGCACACAAAGTACAACCGGATTATATCTATACTAATATTATAAAGCTGAAGAGTTTGTTTGTTTGTTTGTATGTTTGTTTGATTGAACGCGCCAATCTCAGGAACCACTGGTCCGAATTGAAAAAATCTTTTTGTGTTGGGTAGCCTATTTATCGAGAAAGGCTATAGGCTATATAACATCACGCTACAACCAAGAGAAGTGGAGCAGTAATGAAAAATGTTGCAAAATCGGGGAAAATCGCACGGTTAGGCGATTCGACGCGACGGGAAGGGTCAGGAGAACAAGAAATTTAACGCGGACGAAGTCACGGGCAGAAGCTAGTGTGAATATGAAATAGTATGAGCTGAAATACCTGACAAGCAACAAGATTTCACTGTTCATAAAATCTCATGATATACGGTCCTGGCGCATTTCATAATCTTGCGTAACCATGTATGAAAGTAAATATTTGTTCTGTAAAAATCTTATGTCTTTTGTTTTCTTTACATTTCCTTAACATGTTTTTTATTATTTTTACTGAACTTTCAGCTTGACCATTTGACTGTGAATGATATGGGCTAGTAACAACATGTTCTATGTCCCATTCTTGTAAGAAATTTTTGAAATCAATTGACTGAAAAGGAGGTCCATCATCTGACACCAGTGACAATGGTATTCCATGACGAGCAAAAATAGATTTTAAATGAGTAATTACATTTTGAGCGGTACTGTTTTTATTTAATAATGCTATCTCTATGTATTTTGAGTAATAATCTGTGACAATTAAATAAACTAAACTTTCAAAATGCATTCAATCAATACCGACTTGTTGCCACGGATATTTACATATTTCAAAATTTTGTAGTGGTTCCTTTTGATTACATGGTTTGAATTTTGCACATACAAGACATTGTTCGACTAAATTCTTAATTTCACTTGACATATTTGGCCAACAAAAAGATTATTTTGCTAATTTCAGACATTTATTTATACCGGCGACGGGCGGAGCGGGAAGGCATGTCAGACTTTTACTGACTAAAACCCACCCGTGTTCCATCAGTTGCCCATGTGCCAGGGTCACGGTATCTCTATCGAACAATCACGTGACCCCGGCAGAAACCTTGGTGACCTTGATGTATTTTTCCTAACATTTATTTATACCATTGACTGTGATTATTAATTTTGAACCTTTGAACACTAAATCTTTAATTACATGTATTTCACCTTGAATATTCCAATATGGTTTGACTAATGAACTGACATTGTTCTTGTTTTTAGGCCATCCTTCATTATAATATTTTTTTAATAATTGTAAGGATTCATCATTTTTGGTTTCCTGTGCCAATTTTGTGCTGTATTCTTTGTTATTGCTAAATTAGCATACATTAAATTGACATGACAAGACATTTCTGACTCATTTTCAGGTGTGTAATGGTCACTCAAAGCTGCCCTTGACAAAGTGTCCGATATAAACATTTCTTTACCTGGTACATGTATTACTTCTAAATCATACTTTTGTACAGTTCACATCATACGCTGTAATCTAGCGGGGACATCATGCAATGGCTTTTTGAATAAATAGACTAATGGCTTGTGATCAGTATGTACTGTGACTCTATTACCATATACATATTGGTGAAATTTTTCACAACCAAATTGAATTGCTAGTAGCTCTTTTTCTATCTACGCGTATCTTTCCTGGGTTTCAGTTAAAGTTTTTGAACTGTATGCAATAGGTTTGTTTTTCTGTAAAATGACTGCTCCTAAAGCTGATTTTGACGAATCAACTGACAAGACTAATGGAATCTTACGATTGTAATGAGCTAAAACTGGTGAGTTTGTAATCTCATCTTTCAATTTTTTGAGACATTGACTATGATTCTCATCCCAAGTCCATACTGAATCTTTTTTCAAAAGATTTCTTAATATTTGTGTTTTTTCTGACAAGTTACTAATAAAAGGTCCTAAATAATTAATCATACCTAATATTCTCTGTAACTCTTTGACATTTTTTGGTGTGGGCATATTGACAATGGCTTTGACTTTTCCTGATCTGCCCTGGCACCATCTTTACTGAAGACATAACCCAAAAAACATACTTCTGTGACTAAAAATTTACATTTTGACTTGTTAAATTTTTAATTGACTTGACGAGCTCTTTGCATGACATGACTTTGTGTAATCTTTCATTATGAACTGACTCATTTGGTCCATAAACCAAAATATCATCTATGAATATTAAGACTCCTTCGATATCACCGAATAGATTCATTATGACTCTTTGAAAGATTTCAGACGAGGCATTTATGCCATATGGTAATCTTAAATACTTATATCTACCAAATGGTGTTTGAAAGGTACATAATTCAGAACTGTATTCATCCAGACGTAGCATCCAAAAACCCGAAAATGCATCTAAATGAGAAAAACATACAGCCCCTTCGAGCTGAGACCTAATCTCATCAATTGACTTAAGTGGATAAAATTCTCTCATGATGTTTTTATTCAAATTTCTAGGGTCTAGACAAATTCTTAACTGACCTGAACTTTTTACAGTTATGACGACTGAGTTAACCCACTCTGTTGGTTTTGTAACCTTCTCAATAACTTGCATCTCCATCATGCGATCCAACTCTTCGTGTAATCTCCCTTGTAATGCAAATGGAACTTTCCTGCGCGGATCAACACATGGTACTGCATCAGGCTTGAGTTTAAGATGACAGACTGGAGGTAGACATCCAAGTCCCTGAAAAACATCAATATATTGTGTAAGAATTTGTTTACAAAAATCCTGCTTTAATACTGAAAAGACACGTCTTATAATTCCTAACCTTTCACATGTTGGTAGACCAAGAACATTTGGACAATCTAAATCTGCTACTATAAACATTATAGATTCGACGACGTCATTATTATTGACGCACAATTTACAATTTATGTTTACTTTGCCTACAATCGGAATGGATTTTCCACCACATCCTGTGACATTTATTTGACATTTGACAAGTGACACTTTTGACAGGTTATAAAATGTTTGCTTTGACATTATGTTGACATCTTTACTTGCCATTTCATAAAAATAGAATAGAATGTTGACATCTGCACCAGAGTCTATGATGCATTTAATTTGTTTATTTCCTACTACTAAGTTGATTTCCCATGACTGTTTTGCATGGTTACTATCCACAGTGTTGACATTCTTTACTGTATGACTTATATCTGAGTGACTGACTAATGATCCGTTGTGTGTCTGTGAATACTGACGATTGTTTTTAAGTCGATGACATTGTATGTTGTTGTGTAATCCCTCAGACTTGTGACTGTTCTCATCATGGAGATGTAAATATGTACTCTGACATTTTCTATTTTGACTATTTGACTTGACGCTGGATCTCTCAGATATATGACTATTTTCATCATTGAGATGTTGATTATTTTCAGTACATCTCTCAGATACATCACCACTTTCATCACAGAGATAAAAGGAATGGGGACGTTGACTTTTGGACTTGACGTTGGATCTCTCCGACTTATCACTGTTCTCATCATTGGGATACGGTGACTGTGACTGTCCCATCTGAACCACTACTGCTGTGTTTTTGTGTCCTTGTCTACTGTTCTGACTGTGTAAGTGAGACTTACTATGTGTTGCTGTGCTGTGACTGTTTGACTGACTACTATGTGCAGTATGATCCACATAATTGTGTGAATGACTTTTACTCGACTTTAATTGACTGTTCAACATGCCAACAAAATATTCTTGACTACTATTATCTGAATTAAACGATTGCAACTGACTAACTTTTTTATTCTTGAGACAATATTTAGCCAAATGACCAAAAGATTTACATGACCTGCATTGAACGCCTTTAGCTGGACATTTGTAGCGATGAGACTGCCCACAGCGGCTGCATGTCTTCGAGTTGCTGATGTGATCGCTGTTTGAAGCTGATGCTGTCTTGCGACTGCTCGAAGCTGACTGGCGACTGCTCGACCTGCGACTGGAAGCTCGCTGTTGACCATCTTGTCGACTACGGCTCCTCCGACTGAGATGCATGACGTTTTCACTGGCGACACTGGTACCTTTGACGATTTTTTCAGCATCCTGCTGAGCGATTATGAGTGTCCTCGCCAGCTCTTGCATTCTCTGATATGTCAAATCAGGTTCTTGCAGTAACCTCTGACGTACATGTGACGAATCTATATTGAGGTTTGCTATAAAAATATCTCTAATTAACGACTCCCTGAGCGTGCCAAACTCACATTCTCTGCTTTTATTTTCCAAATCCGTGAGGAATTCGTCGATGTTTTCGGATTTTTCCTGCCTACGTGTGAAGAATAGGTCACACATCGTCACATTTTTTCTTGGTTCAAAGAATTTGTCGAATTTGGACTTGACTTCCTGGAGTGTGCTTCCATCAATCTTTAGGTTAAATGTGTTAAATATATTGAGACCACGTTCTCCAATTAAATGCAGTAGAATGTAAATTTTCCGCTTCTTGCTTGACTTGTCTAGGTCTGTGGCTAGCAAATATAATTCCAGCTGCTGCCACCATCTCCTCCACGTCTCCGCATTATTATTTGCTGGATCCGACGAAATGTGGAGTTTTTTCAAGCGCGTGCTTAAGGTGTGGTCATGTCCGCCATCATTGTCGTCACTCGTGGCTTGGTTCGGCATTTTCTGGACCGATCTTCTTTATTTTTTCTACACGACTTCTGACACCATGTTGTGTTTATTGAAATGAAAGATAATGTTGAGTAGACTTGGTTTGATGAGACTAGGATCACAGTTTATACAGAGCACGTTCAGTCGTGGTATTCCAGATGAGATCAGACAGAGTAGTGTCGGACAGGTACCGAGCGGAACCATAGATTATTATCTAGTGGTGTACACACTAATAAATAGTGATGTTACAACACTGAAACACAAACTGGTCATTGTTACCCAACCTACAGGCGCAGATCTCCAGATAATGTTGGAAACACAGGAATGATTCATGTCAAAGGAACTGAAATAAGTGTGAATATATAATAGATAGTTCCTTAATAAAATCCAGTATTTTCGTAACTTTCAATGTGCACCTAAATAAATAACTTTCTTTGTCAATCGTTCAAAGTAAACAATGTAAATGTGGCGTTCCGCGCACAAAGTTACCAGTAGGGAGATATTGAGTTAAAGCCGGATGTAGAATCTAGAAGAGTCCCTTTATTATGCTGAGTACAAAAAAAAAACTAGTTTTTTTTTGTAACATACTTCCAAATTTGAATTTCTAAAAAAAACTAGTTTCGAGATGATGGAGTTTGAAATTTAAGGTTACAAAAAACAATATTCTACTCGTTTGATACATAGATTTTTCCACAAAGATCTCAACACATTATATGCATCAATGTATCACTGACATAATCAATACTGTACCGATAATGCCAATGTACAAATAGTATTAAAATTCAAAAACTCAACATAATAATACCCATTGCTCACTTTAAATCATAAATGAAAAGGAATTTCGTTCCTCACGCATGATTCCTAACTGACTGCACACGTATTTTAACGACAAAATATTCCAACATTGTAATTATTTAATAATAAATATTACCGCCTATGTCCAGCAGTGAGTTCTTTCGACTGGAATGATGATGATGAAGTATTACTGCCATATCAATTAATTTATTAAAGAGAAAACGGTCAACAGCGATTCGAACTCGCGCTCCGAGTTTCCCGTACCATCATATATAAATATTTTATAGTTTTATATTACTGCATATAGTATTGCCGTCTTAGGACAGCGCCATCTCTTGACAGATAGTGGAACGAATGATTTCTGAAAGTGTGCTAGTGCTAGTTAGAGACATTGTTTGATTTTTCCCGTAATTTTTACATAAATTTCTATCAGATACAATCATTTCAGATTTTTCTGTATGCAAACTTCAAAAATAATGTTATAAAAAGATTTTAGAAAAATGCTTATTTCGTAATACAGTGTTCTCGTATATACAGCATTTAATTACAAAGTACGCAATACGCTCGTGGCATACTCGTACAATCAAAAAAAGTCATTTTGGAGCATGTGAGGTATCATATAATAGAGCGCTCCCTTTCGGCGGATGGGCGGTCCGTAGCTCAAAGACAAAGATAAAGGTATGACGAGCTCACTTGAGGATATTTAACTTCTTGTAAAACTAAAAGACGAAAGGCAACACATCGAAAATCCTTTAATTAATTTCACAACAAGCAGATTATTGTAAAAACGCAAACTGTAGCAGCACAAAAGTATAGTTAGCAAGTAATGCCATCACTTGGAACGGTAAAGTAGCGTCAACATAGAATAGCCGACAGGCATCCACCTTTTCGAATGTTGTTCGATGTAGGCGCTTAATATTCTTGCAGAGCTTCTTTTCGGCATCTGTGAAGTTATTAGAGATAGTGAAAATCTTGCAAATATAAAAGCAGCAGTTAACTACTTCGACAAAACAAGGTCAAGGAAAATAAGAAAAAAATAGAAATACCTGAACAATTTGAATTTAGAATAACTGCACATGAATCCTGAACATTTGCCATAGATATGTAAAATTCCTCACAGTTTAGATTCAATGCAATGTGTAAAGTCATAGATTTTGCTATCCCAATGGCTAATATCGTTGTCATCATAGTCAAGATAAACTGTAAAAGCATCAGATTAATGAATTGCTGTGTCTACCTTTTACATATTGTGTGTTTTCATTGAGCTTATTATAACGAATGATTACTTATAAGACTTTGAGGATACCATAATATTTTGTTTCTTGGATCAAGAATGTGTTATAGTATAGATGCATTCTTACACAAAGTTATGTAACATCACACATAGTTTTTCCGAAGCGTTGTACAGAGGTGTAACTAAAGTACAGTCTGTAATAGCTGTTACCTGTTTGTTTTTATTTCGATCAATAATGCGCTGTTATATTGATACTTCCTCACAATAATAATTAAGTTTTATAATAATAATATAATATAACGTTTATTTGGACTCAATAAAATATAGCCTAATACAGTAATATTCTTAAGAACTAGATACAAATAATGTGGGTGAGTAAACGGCTAAAACTATATAAATTCCTGAATTCCAAAATAGGCAAAAACCTGTATCTTGGAAATCAATGCTCTTCCGTGGTAAAAAAGGTGTCAGAACTATAAATTCACATATATGACAATTCCACAAATAAATGACTTAGACTATGAAAGGAGATACAAGAGTAGCTTATGTCTAAAACTTAACGGGTGATTGATGCAAGTGATTACGTGTGGGTGTAGGTTGTGAATGTGTGTGGTGTGTGCATAGTGTGTATGTGGGTGTTGTATTTATTAAGTGTAGTTACATAGTGTGTACTCTAACATGTAGCTGTGTTTCTGTATAATAATTATATTTTATAATATCCATTGTTTTTTCCATATTTGTGTAATCAAGACCTAGCAGCCATTTGGTGACCACAATTTTGCATTGTTGTTTATATAAAGGATATATTTTTAAGACATAGTTAAAGAAAGAAAAAACGTTTATTTGCGGCAAACGTGACTCACAGTAAGGCCAGAAACATACAAAAAAAAACAAATACACACAACAAACAAATACAAACAAATATCCACCTAAGAAGTTTAAAAAACCTCTGTGCAAATTGAGTGTGGCAAGCTTTATATACGCAGACTGTATGTTTCCTACGTTTCTGTTGAAAAGTTGTAGGGTCATACGTCAGTGAACCATGCATTTTGATAATAGTATGAAGTATGAATAGTTGTCGTACTGTTAATACTTCGCAGGTTTTGTAGGGGTCGGTAGTGGGATGAAAGAATGGAAGAAACGTACTAACTTTAAGCAGAGCTCTTTGAGCGCGCTCAAGTTTCAAAATAGTTGTTTTACACGCACCGCCCCAGGAAGTTACACAATAAACCAATAGTGATTGACATAAGGCATAATAAACAGTTTTTAGTGGGTTCCCTCTATCTGGCAGAAACTTGATGCTCCGAATTTTATTTGGCATAACACACTTGGCATAATCTTATTTAAACGAATATTTGTAAGGCATAAAAAATGTTTAGCATAATCATTGTTTGGCCGAATGTTTATATGTTCGACTTTACGCTGGCATACTTTTAAGATGGCAGAATTTTATTTCGCATAATTACCTATGGCAGACTTAAAATTCCGCATAATTTCGTTTAGCATAACATTTGTTTAGAGAAATGATTATTTGGCATAATTTCACTTGGCATACTATGAAGATGGCAGAATTTCATTTAAAATCATTTTGTTAGGCATATTTTCATTTCTATTAAATTACATTTTACCCTTAAATAAAATGAAATAGTGTCTCAAAAAGTCAGTATATGTTGTGCTACAAATTTTTTTGACAGAAACGAATCGCTGCAGAACCGACTCCACGTAGTCTTGTCTGCCCTACCCCTAGAGTGTAATTTAAGCCCGCGTAGGCACGGAGTGGCGAGGCGGCCCGCGAGCTGAGGAGCAGGTGGTTTTGACGGTCGCCGCCATGGCTGAGGCTGCGAAGCCGCGGTGGTGAGCATAAAACCATCTGCGACGATGAGCTCGCGTGAGACCGCCGGAGCCCCGCAGCGCCAAAGCCGTGACAGAAACCATGCATGCTATATGTTGCATGCTCGCCTGCATGCTGTATGCTTGCTTGTATGCTGCATGCTTGGTTGCTTGCATGCCGTATGCTTGGTTGCTTGCATGCTGTATGCTTGCTTGCATGTTGCATGCTTGTTTGCATGCTGCATGCTTCTTCGATATGAAATGTATGCCCAAAGATGATTCTAAGTTTAAAGTTTCTGAGATATGATAGTTCTGCCTTTTAATAACTATCGATATGAAATTATGCCAAGAGACGATTCTGACTGCGAACTTTCTGCGATATGATGGTTCTACTTTTTAATTATTATGGAATAAAATATGCCGAATGATTCTGACTTATAAAATTATGCTTTGTGAATCTATACTATTATATAATATTATAAAGCTGAAGAGTTTGTTTGTTTGTTTGATTGAACGCGCTAATCTCAGGAACTACTGGTCCTAATCGAAAAATTATTTTTGTGTTGGGTAGCCTATTTATCGAGGGAGGCTATAGGCTACATAACATCACGCTACAACTAAGAAGAGCGGAGCAGTAATGAAAAACTTTAACAAAAAAAAAACAACCGACTTCCTTAAAAAAAAACACTACAAAGTCAAAAATAACTTTAATTTCGAAAGTCGGTGTCTAAGGATCTGTATTTGAGGTTTTTTGCCACCGACTTCCGAAATTAAAGTTATTTTTGACTTTGTAGTGTTTTTTTTTAAGGAAGTCCGTTGGTTTTTTTTTTGTTAAAGTTTTTATTTTTAACTTTTTAGTTATGGTAGATACCCCGCACTAATCTAATCGCGTTATTCGTTCATTTGTCGCGCAAATACTTAATGCAAATTTAAGACTTATATGGTTTTCACATGGACCCCATTGTCCGAATGGAACCAAATTAAAATGGGACCATTCGGGAAGCACCAGCTTTCAAATAAAAAAAGAATCACCAAAATCGGTTTACTCAGTCAAAAGTCATGAGGTAACAAACATAAAAAAAAAAAAAAAAAATACAGACGAATTGATAACCTCCTCCTTTTTGTGAAGTCGGTTAAAAATATTGCAAAAACGGGGAAAATTTATTCCTTTTGAGAGTTTCCGTTGCGTACGCTGCGTAAACGGCAAAAAACATGTTTAACGGAATCGTTCCTTTTAAAAAGTTCTAAAAAAAAGTCCGCGAGAGCATATGTCTATCTTTTAAGGTTGACTCACTATAACTCAAAAGGAGCGAGCAGCAACGGAAAATGGACGAAAACTAGCAGGCAAATCGATGCGACGGGAAGGGTCAGGAGAGCAAAAATTTGACGCGGACGAAGTCGCGGGCAGAAGCTAGTGTATGATAAATGAGTGTATGCCAAACGATTTTCTGCGAAATGAAGTTTATGCCATCCGCTGTTATGCAAAACAATATTATGACGAAAAAAATTCTGCCATAAAGGGTGGACCCGTTTTTATTACTTAGTACTAGCTGCATGTCTGAGATTTTTGAATATATATATCAATTTCCTCACTCTGGAAGAAACAAGGTCTATATGGGGAGCAAAATTAAGCCTGCTGTCTATTAAGATGCCAAGTACTTAATAGTACTCGCTTGATCAAGCGAGGGGCAGTTACAGGGTTTATAACGACTGAAAATATGGGAATGGGCTGGAATGGATTATAAGTTACTATCAATTAATTGTGGGACATTATGGAGGGTAAATTTTAAATATTTTGTTTTGTCAACATTTAATATTAAGATGTTACATCTCAGCCACTGGTTAACGGTATCAAAACCACATTGAGCGTGTTGAAAAGTCCTACGCCATGAGGAACCTTTTTTTTTTCAGGATGGGAAATCATCAAATGACTTCTCCCGCTCTGGGCGGAGCGGGAGGGCGTGTCAGACTTTTACTGACTAAAACCCACCTGTGTTCCATCAGTTGCCCATGTGCCAGGGTCACGGTATCTCTTTCAAACAATCACGCGCCCCCGGCAGGCATCGGTCCTAGTAGACCCCTACACTGCTGCTGACATCTCTTTGAGGCGCGCGTGGAACACTGCGCGCCGTCGACCCGAGCTTGGTCCTTACCGGGCGGCGACCCATTGCTCGCCACCCGCAAGCTCGCGCCTACGGTGGCCGGGAGTCCGCTATCGACTCCCGACGCCCGGGGCGTCTCCTCCTGCGGCGGCTAGGGACGTGAGGGCGCAGAGACTGCCACTCCCTCACGCGCCCCGCCTCCTCCTTCGCGAGCATTACTGCTTCGCAGAAGGAGGTGATGGCTTCCCATTCCCTCTCGCTCCGTACCATGGCTCGCACCAGGGCCGGACGCGAGAGGTCGCCGCCGCCGATCGCCTCCACGAGGACACGGCGGTGCTCCGCCCAGGCAGGGCACACCTCCACCGTATGCTCCACCGTGTCCTCCAGACGATCCTCGCAATGGAAACACCCGGACGTATCCTCTCGCTTTATCCTGAACAGGAATCCACCGAAGCACCCATGCCCGGTGAGAACCTGCGTCAGGCGGAAGGTGAGGACGCCGTGGCGCCTCTCTATCCACTCCTCAAAGAGGGGACTTACCACCGCAATTGTGGCGTGCCCAGCACTGGGTTGCGACAATCGTACCCGCCATGTCGCCATGAGATCACACCGGAGCTCTGTCCGCCATGCCGCATGACCTGACTGTCTGACTGTTAACAAAAGTCTTGTTTGGAAATAAGATTACATTAATCCTTCTTTTCATTGAGTGAGCGTAGCTCGTTTAGAGATTATCTGCATGAGACGACCTTACGGTTGTTAAGGTTAGCTATAATAATTTTAATTCATTTGAAGTATCAAATTAAATAAATTAGAGAAAAAACATAAGGCGAGACATTGGTTTGACAAGCCAAAGCAAGAAGCTATTAATCTAATCCGTAGAACGACAGCTAGGAATAATTAGTTATATTTTCTGTACAAACGTGTTTTATATACAGGGACGTTAGGGCCCCTATGTACTTACATAATTTTGGCCGCCCGGTTTAAAATATTTTAAATAATCTAAAAATATTTTGATTTTCAGGAGGTACTCATAAATTAACTGCGTAGTTTGAAAAAAAATCTGCAAAACAATAGATTTCAGTTTTAATACGTCCTCTTAAATCTTCATCATCACTTATCTAGCCTCTTCTCAACTATGGTGTAGGCTTCCAATCTAACCGGGCGCAGCTGAATAACCAGTATTTTGAACGGTGGCTTATCTGACCTTCAGAACCGAGTTCCCGGGTACCACTTGGTAGGGCTGAATGCCAGACTTGGATCTTTGACAGACGTTACGGGTAGTGAAAATCTCGGGCTTCTCACGATCTGTCACGACTGTCAAAGATCCACGAATAACGGTTGGGATCCACGGATCAACATGGATTTTGAGGCATGGAGGGGTCTTGATATGTAAAGATGATACCCCATACACATACCGTAGCAACTGTAGTCTTAACTAATTGCAGTTGTTACTTCTCATAAACCAAGTGGCTAAATCTTACTAACCATTAATTGAGGCATATAAAATCAAAACCGGCAATCTCCACAATCTATCAAAATTGAACTGTGAATGCAGGATTTTTTATCTGTGATTTACAATTCTAATGAAAACTCCTTAGCACAGCAAAGTCGGCAATATCCCATGGAAATAAGCTTTTAAATTTTTGATTCCAATACAAACACGGCAATCTCCAATGTCATACGTTTCAATGTTGGCAATCTCCAAACTAGCCAATCAGAGCTCGGCATTTGGATGCCATTTTAGTATTGTTTGTATGGTGACGTGGATAGACTTGTCGTGAATTGTCTTGTAGTTTTTATAAGATTTTAACTGTATTTCAATAGTTATCTACAAAATTATCATTTGCATATCGTATTATGGAGCTCACAGCATCTCCCTGTACTACCAAGCATACGAGAAAGCGTAAGGCTAAGCCAGAAAAGTGGAAGAAAAATTTGGCAAAAACGGCCCGGTAAGTACATATTGATTAAACCATTTTGATCCTTTTTTTAAACTCTGGCTAAAAAGTGCTAAGGTTTGTGAATGAGTATTGTTTTTCAAATTCGAATAGGTACCCGTATAAATAGCGAATATGCATGTAATTCCAAAGTTTTTGTTTTTTAAAAATGCGTTACACACATCGATAATGCCGGTAGTGATTTCATTGTTAATGTGTCAACGAAATTCTTTATTTGAAAAACAATTTTAATATACGGATTTTTTATGTTATCGTAATTTAATAAAATCTCTAACAATTTTACTACTACACTTCCAATTTTGAATATTCGAAAATGGTTAGATATTTCTTTTTGAGCGTCAGGTAGTAGTTGAAATTATGTTTTAAAACTTTGTTCGTGTTTATAACTACAGTATCTTATAAATTAAAGTAAAGTAAAAAATTACGTGAATTTTCCATATTGTACAGACGCCAACACATCAAGCTACTACAATCTGTCAGATTTCTTTGATAGATTTTCGACTTTATTTCTAGAGCATTAGGTTCAAGGTTCATTGGGAAAAATTGACAGTTTCGGGTAGCTTGACCTGGTGGCGTCTGTACATGTAGGTATCTATCACGCGAGCAAATTTTTTTTAATGAATTGGGTCTATACTTGGAGTTTTTAGGTTTTATTAAATTAAACTAATTTCCCTTGTCTTGTTTTATATTACTTCCAAATGTGTTTTGAAGTGAATTCTTAAGGATTCTCATCTCATTTTGTTTCAGGTACTCTCCTCAGAGGTTACCGACTAAACCGCAATGTAAACATAATAAGAACGTATATCAGTGCGACACATTGACTATGCATGATTTGCAAGCTTTTCATGGATCATTTTATAAATACAAAGACAAGGAAACTCAAGATGCATTCTTGCTCAAGTGCTGCCATGCAGAACCCACAAAAAGAAAAAGGCCAAAAAATAAAAAACACACGGAAAAGAAATTTCAAACAAAATTTATGATCTATAGTAAATCAAAGAAGACCCGTGTACGGGTATGTCAAAAAGCGTTTTTGAATATACTGGACATAAGTAAACATAGAATTCAGTATATTATGAGGAAGTTTTTAGAAACTGGAGAACCAGTAAAGGAAAATAGAGGCGGAGATCATAAATCGCACTTATTTATTCGTAAAAAAGAAGCAGTTATGTCTTTCATAAACTTATTCCATGTAGATGAAGCACATTATTGCCGCGGGAAATCTCAACGGCATTATCTGGCAGCTGAACTAAGCATAAACAAAATGTTTAAACAATACAATGCCCAACAGACAGAGGAAGGTTTAAAAGTTAAACGTGGGTTTTTTAGAAGAATTTTCAATAGAAACTATTCGCTTGGATTTGGCAGTCCTAGGACAGATGTCTGTTCAACGTGCCTACAACTTCTCGAAAAAATTAAATTAGAAACAGATTCAACAAAGCGGCAGTCACTTATAATCGAAAAAAGAGTACACAGCCTCAAGGCAAAAGCATTTTTTGCATTGGTGAAGGAGGAAAGACCAGATTTAAAAACTCTGTCCTTTGATTGCGAGAAAAATATGCCGTTACCTAAGATACCTGACCAGAGCACTTATTACTCCCGCCAAATTTATTTGTATAATTGTACAGTCGTTGAAGGGAGTTCTAAATCCCAACTAGCACAAAAAAATGTTTTTGCATACTGCTGGACGGAAAACGAGTTTAACAAAGGGGCAAATGAAATAGCTTCTATCGTATATCATAGACTATTGAACACCGACTTAACTGGAATCGAAACCATACGATTAATAGCAGATGGATGCGGAGGGCAGAATAAAAATTCTATTATGTTAGCCATGTGCTCCAAGTGGTTGGTAGAATCTGCACCCAGTAATGTGCTAACTCTGGAACTTGTGTTCCCTATTGTAGGACATTCTTTCATACCTCCAGATCGAGTCTTTGCCCAAATAGAGAAAGAAGTTCGAAAACGAGAAACTATCGTGCGGCCTGAAGAGTACTTAGAGATTATAAGCCAGCGGAGTACAGTTTTCAGAATGGGGAGTACTGAATGCAATGTATATGACTTTAAAAGTGCTATGTCTTCTATTATGAAAGATGTAGGAACTTGGCATTTTCAATTTAAAAAATGCAAACGATTTTATATTGCGCGGTCCAAAAATGAGGGAAACGTTATTATTAAAGGGGACGTGAATTACAGAATTAGTGACGGAGTGTATAAAAAGGTGACTCGAAAAAACAAGTTGGCCAAAGACATAAACCCAAACGTTATTGCTAAATATCAGGTAAAAACTAACATGAATAAAATTAATGACGTAAAAAAGCTTCTCAATACTCATTATGGTGACCAATGGCAAGAAGTGGAAGGACTGTCTTTTTTTAAAACCGTATTTGCTCAAAACTCTGAAGGTGCAGAAAGTTCACCCCAAGAAATTGTTTGTGAACCCCAAGAAGAAGATCATAATATTAGAATATAAGTTAGCTTTTGTTAAAAAATAAAATAAATAATTTCAAACTTTAAACTGCATATTTTTTATTTCCCACTCTTAAAAGTATCAAAACTGGTTGGCAATGTAGTGTAAGTCATTAGCCATAACAAAAATGGCTTTCTCCAAAGGTAATCAGATCAAAAACGGCAATGTCCTTGTAAGCAAAACAAAGACGGCAATCTCCAAACATTTTTTGCATTTTTAGGCATGATTTTCAAGTAAATGTCTAGATATAGTGGTCAATAACAGTCTACATTAGAGATTAGCATGTAAATATTCAGAATTACGTTAATAATACCTTCATGTTACTTTTTTATTACATTTTCCGATTTCCCCAACAATTCGACGTAGTGGAGATTGCCAGGTTTGATTTTATATGACTCAATTGAAAAGAAATCTTGTAGATGTCAAAGCAGTCCATTATATTAACGTAAGCCTGAAACATTATTTTACAAAAATCCTGTCTGTCCTGTTCCGCCGTATTTTTGTATTGAAGAGCTTGAAAATTCCACAAATCAACTTTGTCTTTTACAAGTTGAATGAGTCTAATAGCATAAATGATGTTAGCGTCAAAACAGAATAAAATTGCACCACATAACATCCCAAAAATAGAGATCCCAAGTAACGAGCAAAAAGAAACTGTGAAACTGATATACAATCCCAAAAACAAGATAACAGCAGTCCAGTTACCAAAAATGAAGCGTTTAAACTCGGCTTTATCATTGAAACATCTATGAATATCTTGTAATTTTAAAACGAAAGACACGTTTCATTTGAGTTTGCAACACTTTGCTTTAAATTAATCAAGAATCCCACACTGAACAAAACAAATCTTAACATGTTCGTGATATGATATATCACTTTATTTAAAAAAAAACAATGTTCTATAGTTGACCAGGCAGTTTCATATAATAAAATGGATAAAAACAATAACGTGGCACACAATGTCACACAATTCGATAGACGGCTGTTTGAAGTTATAAAATTGTCCTTGATACTATATTTTGGACATAAGTGAATAGTTTGCAACAAATTTAGAGGTCGAAGCATCGACTGCACATCTTTGTCAACGAAATTGTTTAATAAAACTTCAACATGATGACTTTTAAGTTTAACTTTGCTTGTCCTTTTTATGGACAGCATTTTGTTAAGACTTGATGAACACGAGTGATTCATTTTCATGTATCGTTCTAAGAAAGCTAATTCAATTGTTATCGATGATGGTTAAGATAAAATTATCTATTTCGTATTACTTGTCATCTACTTTAATAATTAATGCCACAATGTTTAGAATTTTTTTATTATATTGTATTTCCATCCTTTTTTTACTTTAATATTTGTACCTTTCAAGGCTACAAGCCAATTACATAGTAATGAAATGAAATATTTATTTATGTAAGTAGATCATATAAGACACTTTTGTGATTGACGTTGATGACGTTGATTGATGAATAACGTTTTGACGTTTGTACTGGCGTCACGAGGCGTTACATGTTCGAAACTAAATAGGCAACTACATTTGGGCACGCTACTATGCAAAAGGTTTTCAGCTTTAGACGGGGACGAATTTAAGGAGCAAGTCGTAGTTATAGGTATGCTGGCAAAAAACTCATTAAATGACTCAGCTACGTCGGCAGCTTTATTAACCAATTTGTTGTTAGTCATAATCTCTAGTTGTTTTTCCTGTTTAACCGATTTACCCGTTTCATTGTTTCATTTTCCAAGTGGTTTTTATTTTATTATTGGATTTTTTTATGGAATCGCTTAAAAATTTAGATATAGCGAAAGCACAGATTTTTTTAAATAACTTTGAATAATTTCTGACATACTCTAGAAAAGGAGTATCAAATATATATTTTTTTAAACCATATAACTCGTATAGTCTCGCTCTACTTTTATAAATACCTGGAGTAGCCCATTGGTTGAAGCTAACAGAGGTGTTATTAATGACAATAGTTTAGGTCTTGAAAGTAGATTGGTATTATTTTTGCACAATATCAAAAAGGGCTCCATAGATTTCATTAAGATTCTCGTGTTCTACTATAGATGGTGTAATCCTATAAGCAATATTATTTTTAAATTTGTTGCAACGACTAACTGTATAGGGCCTGCCTCAATCCCAATCGATGACGATTGTGCTATATATTACGACGACATGGATCCACAACCTGGATGCTCGTACTGGCAAGCAGCCCGAGCTGAGTGTAGTGATGAGTAGGAAGTACCGGTCACGACCGTCACACAGTCGCCTGCCGCCGACAACACTTCGGCACAGGTGCATACACTGCCGCCGAGCGCCCCTACCGACACGTTGCCCTTCGAACAAGTACTCACTGCACCTGCCCAGGAATCTACTGCTGTCATTCTGGAGCAAGCTACCGTTCTACGACCCTTGCTCTTGATTGATTTGATGCAAATATTAGGCTAAGATCCCACCTCCACTAAAGAGTACGGCGGTGAAATTCAAAAGGATTTGGCAATTAGATTAAACCATATTGCTACCTCCAGCCTCTCTAAAGAGAATCGCAAGGAATTGAAAGATAGATATTTGGTGCCCGTAAACTGCAAGTTTATAAAAGCGCCTACCCTCAATCCGGAAATTCGAGCTGCCTTAATTGAAACTCAAGCAAAGCGAGATAAGGGCATAGAAGGAAAACAGGTATTAATAACCTGTGCCTTGTCCTCCATCAGCGAGGCCATCACTACGCTGCTCTCATCAGGCCATAAAAACCCTGAGCTTCTCAAGCTGTTGATGGATACAGCTCGAATCCTCGGCGACATACAATATACGGACTCATTCTCTCGGCGTTCATTCATTCTTTCAACTGTCAATTATAAAATAAACTGTTGTCAAAAAAAAATACGCCGCGTTGGGGGACCAAACTAAGCAGTCAACGACGTCTGCACTCGCGCAGCGGTCCCCCAACGCGACGTTTTTTTTTTTTGAATTATTACTACATTCTTAGGTACTTTAAGATTGAGTTATTTTTTATTATTTTTTACTTTTTAAAGGGAAATTAGGTTTTTGTGTCGGGGGTTTTTTAAATTTTAAATTTATTTTTTTATTTTGTACTTTTTATAGGTAGATACTTAATATAATGTAGAATCAAATGAAGCTAAGAACACTTCAATTAATTCATCAATATTCTCTTTTAGTGCGCTTTCATTTGAGACCCCACTCGAGTATATTTGCTGACATTCGGTTACTCTTCCCCACTTTCCCCCCCACAACTTTTAAACGGCTCAACCGATTTTCATCAAACATCTCTAAGAACACTCGCAGATAAGTCACCTTTAATACATATTTTTTTAAATTGAAATCGCATCATCCGTTCGGGAGCTATGATGCCACAGACAGACAGACAGACAGACAGACAGACAGACAGACAGACACGTCAAACTTATAACACCCCTCTTTTTGCGTCGGGGGTTAAAAAGGAACTAAAAGAACAGTTAGAAAGAACAAAAATAGATGAAATGCTTTTTGGAAATAATCTATCTGAAACATTAAAATCCGTAAAAACTATTATAAAATCTGGAGCTGATATAAGGTCATCAATAATGCAGTCTACGGCTCATAAACCACCTAAAGCTGCCAACAGGCCTTTAAACTACCGAGGCCACCCGGCGCATCGCCGACAGTTCCCACCACCGCCGCCAGGGGGCGCGCGATATGCGCGAGTAGCACCATCAGCTCAGACTCAGAGGCAGATGACGAGGACGACGCACAACAACGCTTCCAGGACATCGTCGCGTCAGCCGCAAGCAGGTCACCGACGTTAGAGCCGGTAAGCCTCGCTGGTCGTCTTTCGTTTTTAACCGACTTCAAAAAAAGGAGGAGGTTATCAATTCGTCTGTATTTTTTTTTTTTTTATTTTTTTTTTTTATGTTTGTTACCTCATTACTTGTGACTGGGTGAACCGATTTTGATGATTTTTTTTTTATTTGAAAGCTGGTGCTTCCCGAATGGTCCCATTTTAATTTGGTTCCATTCGGACAATGGGGTCCATGTGAAAACCATATAAGTCTTAAATTTCCATTAAGTATTTGCGCGACAAATGAACGAATACCGTATGTTTGTTACCTCATAACTTTTGACTGGGTGAACCGATTTTGATGATTCTTTTTTTATTTGAAAGCTGGTGCTTTCCGAATGGTCTCATTTTAATTTGGTTCTATTTGGACAATGGGGTCCATGTGAAAACCATATAAGTCTTAAATTTTCATTACGTATTTGCGCGACAAATGAACGAATAACGCGATTAGATTAGTGCGGAGTATCTACCACAACTAAAAAGTCAAAAAATAAAAACTTTTTACAAAAAAAACAACCGACTTCCTTAAAAAAACACTACAAAGTCAAAAATAACTTTAATTTCGGAAGTCGGTGGCAAAAACCTTAAATACAGAGCCTAAGACACCGACTTTCGAAATTAAAGTTATTTTTGACTTTGTAGTGTTTTTTTAAGGAAGTCGGTTGTTTTTTTTGTAAAAAGTTTTTTCTATGAACAGTGTAGTTTATTAACTAGTAACCCTGTCATACTCTCCTGGATTTCTGGTTATAAAATTATTTTTTCTAAACCAGCTGTTCAGATAACCGTTCCATCAGAGCCTGTTTATTCGCAATCCGAATACAAAGCTTACAATGCATCAATACAAGTCGATCTTATTAGTATTGGGGCAGTGTCCTTATGTGAACTATGTAAAGGTCAATACATATCCAGTGTATTTCTTGTTCCTAAGCCGAACGGTAAACAACGATTTATATTAAAACTTAACCATTAAATAAATTTATACCAACTCAACATTTTAAACTTGAAGATTTAAGAACAGCTTTGAAACTAATATCAAATAACTGTTTTATGTCAACAATTGATTTGAAAGATGCATATTTTTTAATAAGCATACATCCTGAATCAAGAAAATATTTAAGATTTCAATTTAATGGCAATCTGTACGAGTTTAACGTGTTACCATTTGGCTTAAACACTGCACCGTATGTTTTTACAAAAATTCTTAAGCCTGTCGCCAATTTACTGAGGTCTTTGGGATATTTATCTACATTTTATTTAGACGATCTGTTGTTGATTGGCCAATCGTATAGCGACTGTTTACACAATGTGAATTACACAAAAACATTATTAAAATCATTAGGGTTCATTATTAACGTAGAAAAAAGTTCTATAGTGCCCGCTAATTGTTGTAAGTTCTTAGGAAACTATATTGATTCAAAAAGATTTGAAGTTAGATTACCTGATGAAAAAAGAAAGAAAATTGAAACAGAATTACTTAAAATTAAATTAATTAAACGATGTAAAATAAGATATTTTGCTCGCTTCATTGGACTTTTAACATCGGCTTGTCAAGCCGTGGAATACGGCTGGCTTTATACCAAAGACTTCGAAAGGTGTAAATATCTCAATCTCAAGGATGATGGAAACTATGATAAGTTTATGAACTTACCAAGTTATTTGTCCCCCATCTTTGACTGGTGGCTTAATGCAGTACGAGAATCCGTTTGTAAAATTAAGAATTACACATATTACTTAGAGATATTCAGTGATGCCTCAACAACGGGGTGGGGCGCCACCTGTGGTCACGAGACTGCATCTGGTCCCTGGAGTGTTCATGAACAATCTCTGCATATCAATTATTTGGAAATACTCGCAGCCTTTCTTGGGCTAAAAACCTTTGCAAAAGATTTAACTCATTGTCAGATTTTGCTACGTATTGACAAAACAACGGCAATATCGTACATGAACAGAATGGGTGGCATACAGTTTCCACAATTGACAGATATTACGAAGCAGTTGTGGAAATGGTGCGAAGTGCGTAAAGTAATGGTTCATGCGGATTACATACGTTCTTCAGATAATATAGTTGCAGACACTGAATCAAGAAGAGTACATCCTGACATAGAGTGGGAAATTTCTCAAATTGCTTTTAATAAAATAACGCAACGCTTCGGTGCCCCTTGTATTGACTTGTTCGCGAGTCGAATAAATCATAAGTGTGATATCTACGCTTCGTGGCATAGGGACCCTGACGCTTATGTTATTAATGCGTTCACTATATCTTGGACTAAATATTACTTTTACGCATTCCCACCAATTTCAGTTATCTTAAAGACCTTACGTAAAGTTATTAACGACAAAGCCACGGGTATTGTCGTCGTACCAAAATGGCCAACACAGCCTTGGTACCCTCTTTTTAAAAGATTTCTTACCTCGAAGCCACTACTTTTTAAATCTGATGATTTAATTATTTCTCGTTGTAGCGAGCGTGCAATTCACCGACAAATTACACTGGTTGTCGGGAAGTTGTCCGGGCATCGCTTCTCTGAAGAGGAATCCCACAGTCATCCATACTCATAATGTTAGCGTCCTTATCGGACAACACTGTTAAGCAGTATGATACTTGTCTGAAGAAGTGGTTTGAGTACTGTAACGATAATAGCATTGAACCCTACAGTGCTTCGACATCAAATATTCTCTGTTTTCTTACGCATTTGTTTGATTCCGGAGCTCTGTATGGCACTTTAAATAGCTCTCGATCCGCTTCATCGTTGTTACTTGGACACGATAAAGTAAATAATGAATTTATACACAGATTCTTCAAGGGGATCTTTCGGTTGCGGCCCACTGTTCCTAAATACAATTTAACGTAGAACATTGATCAAGTTTTAAATTATTTGGCAGAATTATATCCCAATGAACATTTAAGTCTTGAAAAGCTAAGTAAAAAGTTAGTGACCCTTCTAGCCCTGGTAACAGCCCATAGAATGCTAACTTTATCTGAAATATTTATTAAAAATATAACCAAATCTGATTCAGGGTTTATTATTAAAATAACTGATTTAATCAAAACTTCAAGAGTGGGTTCCTTACAACCAGTGTTTTCCTTAGGTACCGTATTTCTCACAAAGGCCGCAAATATGTCCTACTAATACTCTTCAAGTTTATATCGATAAGACCAATCACATACGCCAAGACTTGCACCAGTCACTATTTATTTCATTTAGAAAACCATACCGAGCAGTAAAGTCGCAAACTTTGAGCAGATGGGTTAAGAGCGTACTACAAGCTAGTGGTATTGATGTCTCGCTGTTCTCTGCCCACAGCACCAGGCACGCAGCCACTTCTACAGCGTTTAGTGTAGGAGTTAGTTACGTATAACGTCCAGGATACGTAAAACTGCCGGGTGGAGTTCAAACTCTTCCGTATTTGCTAAATACTATAATAGAATAATATCAGACGATATATCTACTCAGGGTGATGTTGTAACAAGTGTGTTAAATGCATAATAATGTCTATCTCATTACTCACAGTATTGTAATCATAAAAAAAAATACATATTAATAATAATGAAATATGGTGCATATTTATTTGTTTCCCTTATTAAAACTTATAAAGCAAAGATGCAGTATCCACTTAAGTAACTGATTATATTTCACAACACTATCTCTCAACATCTACATGTATAATAATGCTAATATCGAGAACGAAGCTTGAAGAGTAATTGATGATTAAACGAACTTACCTGTAGGTGAAGTTCAATCACAATTACTCGAAGAGCTTCGTTCGAAGATATTAGCAACCCTCCCTCCTAGTCATGCTAGACCCCTAGTTGTGAAATAAAAAACAGCTCAGCAAACCTCCAAACTAAATGAGCTGGGTAGGTGGTTATGTCAAAGTCAAGAACAAAGTTTTTCAATCTACCCTACGTTAGATTTTTATTTATTGAATAATTTCTCCTAAATTCAGTGCGAAATAGCGAGTCTGTAAGTGAAGCTACATGTGTAATAATGCTAATATCGAGAACGAAGCTTGAAGAGTAATATATGATCAAACGAACTTCACAAGCGAAGTTCGATCATTATTATATGAGTCGTTTCATTCGAAGATATATCATAACCAGGTAGTCCTTTTTAATCTACAAGATAACATGCACACTTTAAGAGATTTATAAAATCGATATAAGTATCGACTTTTTACAATTAAGTCGATTCTATACTGACCATAACCACACCACTAGTCAAGCTGTCATTCTTTTAGAGATAATTAAAACAAATACAAAACTTAATCATCGGGATTGGGTTGGGAGGGAACCTATATCTTCGAATGAAGCGACTCATATAATAATGATCGAACTTCGCTTGTGAAGTTCGTTTGATCATATATTATATTTCTTCGCTTCATTCTTCAGATATATTATAACCAGGTAGATGTTTAGAGCAAAGTTTTGTGTTTGATAATTAAAAACAAATATTTTGAAAAAATACGATGGTTTTAATCAATATTAACAAAATAGTTCAGAACTAACTAGACAAGTATTTATTAATTTTAATAAGTACACTCTCCGTACCCATATTGTAGGTAAATACCTAAGTACTATAATAATATATTAGTTACTAGTTATCGTGATCATGGAAGATTGCTCGCGGCCAATATCTGCTTAATCCATCCGCTTATTGACTGTGCTATTGCGCCCTTGTAGGGGCGCTTCACAGTAATTAAGAGATTGGATACGTTAGCAGGTCGGTTTTTGTCTGTGACGTGGAGATAATCTTCGAGAGTGGTCGCGGGACAGATGCTAAGGTTTTCTCTGAAGTACGGCAAGAATAAGGTCGGCTGATCACGACCTTCCGCGGATGTTTTTATAATATCTTTGATGGCTATATTGATACCGTTAGCTCCGACTGTTATATTTTCAAGTTTTATTAACGATAATGTTTGAACGCGTTGGGCAGTATTTAACGCTAATAATATTACCACTTTTTTCGTTATTTTTTCTCTGCTAAGGGTTCTATTGGGGAACAAATTAGAAACATAATTTAAAACGATCTGTGGGTCCCATGTACTGCAGTACTTGGGGAAGCTAGGTTTCAATTTAAACGCTCCTTTGAGTAGCCGTTTAATTCGACCATCAGATCCGATATTACCGCCTAATAAAAGGGATAACGCGGATCTGTGACTATTTAGAGTTCCATACGTACTTTCTTTATTAAACAGTTCGCTTAAAAAGTGTAATACTATGGGGACAGAGCCAACAAAAAAGTGATAATTATTATTTACACAATATTGCCACCACAATTTGAACGACACGTTATATTGCTGCAGCGTGTTCTTTGATAAAGATGCCAGCATCAGGTCCAGGGCTGATTCGGGGACGCTGCGTCGCGTGAACGCCTGCCTGAGAGTACTGTGGCACCCAGGATAAGAGGATTTCTGTAACATGATACGATATGATGTTCGTTAGGGTATATCCAAATTATGTCGGAGACGATTGTTTTCATTAATTGTGGATACCAGGCTTAGGATGGCCAAAAAGGAAAGACTAGAATACCAGTGGCACCTTCCTGTATGATTTTGTGAATACACTTAAGAATAAGTGGAAAAGGGGGAAAAGCATAAAAGAACTTATTGTTCCAGTTTTCTGTAAAGGCATCGACGACAACAGCGTCAGGATCCTTTCTCCATGATATATCATTTTGGCATTTGGTATTGGCCCGAGAGGCTAATAGGTCAATTTCGGGTTTACCGAGATTTTTTGATATTCTTTCGAAGGCTAAATCAGATAGTTCACATTCAGTATCGAGATTTAGTCTTCGCGATACTTCGTTTGCTTCGTAATTTGCCTTGGTATTTATGTACAATATGAGGCAAGTAACCAGATGTTTCTCTGTTCAGACCATTGCCAAATTTGTCTAGCAAGATTATTCAAATGGGGGAATTGGATCCCACCCATCCGATTCACGTAGCTGATCGCTGGGGTGTTATCAACACGCAGTAAAACTGAACAATCGGATTTATTGCTTGCAAAATACTCCATGAGCTCGTTCGTTATTATACACAGCTCCCCACCCGGTACGTGAAGCGTCCGAATAAACCTCTAATTCGAAGTTAGGTGTTTTCAAAGTATTTTTAGAATTTACTACATTCCTTTGCTACCAATTTAAATCGTCTAGTATTATAGGGTGAGGTTTAAACTGTCTATCAAAACTAGGATATTTTTGTAAGGCTAGAAATTTTTGTCTTTCTAAAATTTTTGTATATAACCAACCATATTTGACCGCGGGACACGCGGCTATCAAAACTCTTATTAGCTGAGCAAATTCTCTAACTGAAAACTGAGAATTTGCCTACAAGGTTTAGAATTTTTTGTTTTTTGTCGTATGGCAAAGAAATTGATTGATTTACTGAATCGAATATAAATCCCAGGAATTTACAGGTTTTTTTTGGCACAAGAGAACTCTTTTCATAGTTAACTACGAACTCGAGACATTCTAAAAGATTTAAAGTAGCTTTAATAGTTTTTAGGCATTCTTGATAATCATCACCAATACAAAGGATATCGTCGAGAAAAACAACATTTTTAAAGCCTTGATAGCGCAAATGGGATACTACTTCCTTCATGATCTTAGTAAAGGCTCTTGGTGCTACTGAAAGGCCATATAGCATACAATTAAACTCGTAAGTATTGATGTTAGAGTTCTCATTTTCGAATTGGAATCTCAAAAATTTGCGATCTGATTTACGAATTGGTATGAGGAAATATGCTTCTTTTAAATCGATAGTGGCCAGAAAGCCACTAATAAGCAACAATTTAGATGCCGTTCGGTAGTCTTCCATTTTGAAGTGTAATTTTGAAATATGATGATTTAAGTTTTTTAAGTTTAAAATAAATCTTTTATCGCCATTAGACTTTAAGGATAAAAATGTTTTTGAAATAAACTGATCCTTAGTAGGTGTGCAAGGGCTTACCGCACCTAATTTTAACAATTTCTGTATAGCTAATAACATGTCTACTTTTTCCGTTGCTGACATTGAAACGTAAGGTACATTAGTTTGTGTCACGTTAGAATCAAACGGTATAAGAAAACCATTGCGTATCCAATTTAAAATTACAGAATTAGATGTTATGTTGAGCCAACAATCATAAAAATAAGAAATTCTACCGGCGTGTTGTACCTCAGCTATTGGCGCGTTGCAGGTGCCCTCGACTTGTTCGCAGCGACCGAGTTCGACTGCTGATGATGTGGAGGCCGACGGCTCGTGGTGCTGTTCGCCCTGTTCAGACCTCTCCGCCCTCTGTTCTGTTGGAACCGCGAGGGGCCTGACCAGTTTCCCTGGTAGACACCTGGCTGTCGGTATTGATACTGGGGACGTGAATTAGATGTCGTTGGTTCCATCATCGAGGTACCTTTTTAACCTTTTGGAGCTTTTTTAATCGACATGCCTTGCTTCTCGATTGTTTTAGAAGCTTTTATTTCTTCCCCTAATTTATTTCCATATAAAGTTTCGTCCCTTTCGGAATCCTGAACTACGTTCAGAAAGGGTTTAGCTAAAGCGTAGTTAATGACACCAATTCGCGATTGTGTTTCCTGATAATGAAGATCACTCAGGATACGACATCCATCGCTCAGAATCTTTATTGCTTCAATTTTATTGTCGCTCGTAAGCATGCCGGTCAAAGCTTTACTGATTACTGAGACGCCAACACCCAATTGCTGTTGCTCAGCTTCCTTCCTCTTATCTCTATGATGAGACGCTTCAGAAATAGCCGCTGAAACTTCATTATTCAGTTAAAGTGCTTGAAGCAGAGTGCAGTTTTCAGGCACAAGATAATCTTTGACTAACTTATCTTTTGCTTCCTTTGATAATCCTTTCTTGAGGATGGGTTCCCATCGCTGAGCTAAGCTATTATGAATTTTATCACCGAACTTTGGAGTAATGTCTGTTTCTTCTCCAAGTGCTATCGAAAGCTCTGGATCGAGCTCTGGGCAGGTACTATCTTCCTGAATAGGAGCTGATGCTTCCGCGGTCGGCATGGGAGCGTCGTCAGGGATATAATTAGGTACATCGTCAATTACCGCCTGATTTTCTTCTACGTTGGCGTCGGGGCCGGAACGTGAAGATTCGTTATCGTCTGAAATACATAAGACGTAACTTTGAGTTCCACCTTTTTGTTCTTTGTGTTAACTCACGGTTAACCGCTAGAATCGTGGATAAAACCACTTGGTTTCATCATTGCGGGTCATTATTTAAATTGTAATAATTATATATTAGCTCATAGTATAGCCATCGTGTTAACGCTCGGTGAACCGCCAGGCGAGACATTATCATTATGTATTTGAAGAATCTGAACCTTCGTGTTAACTCACGTTTAACCGCCGGGCAAAAAATGAATAGCACCTAAGCATCATAATAGGTATCACAATAAAACAATATAATCCTCGTGGGATTAGGTTGCGCCATATTTTAATTTATAATTGAGGGTAGTTGTAAGTACGATACATACCAGAATCAGATGAAGATTCAATTATAATTCTACGCCGTTTACGTCTTTGTTCATCTTCCAACTTCTTGATTTTACGTCGATGGTCTTCAATTTCTTGAGAATATTCCCGTTTTTTCGGCATTTTGAATAACTAGTGAGCGCGCGTGTGCTTGCTATCGTGCACGAAAAAAGAATGACAGCTTGACTAGTGGTGTGGTTATGGTCAGTATAGAATCGACTTAATTGTAAAAAGTCGATACTTATATCGATTTTATAAATCTCTTAAAGTGTGCATGTTATCTTGTAGATTAAAAAGGACTACCTGGTTATAATATATCTGAAGAATGAAGCGAAGAAATATAATTGTAATAGAACTAATTCAAAAGCCATTCCTATTGATGAACTTTTAACTATTGAAATTAAATAAACTCCAAACCCTGACAATATACCGCTCGGCACTCCCGATCCTACTATTTATTTATTTGTAACCTAATCAACGGTTTCTCAGCCAATTTCTGGGCTGACTATATTTAGATTGCTATCGACACGCTAAGAAGAAGAACGGTTTCTCCTTAAACTTTTCTAATGCTACGGTAAATAATAAAATACTTGTCCGCGTATTATGGCCCTAACGTTACGATTTCTAGTTGTTGTACGTATATCATCATAAGAATAAATCAAAACTTTACGAAAAACGGATTCACTTTAGTATTTTTTCTACCGACTTCAAACAAATGAGGTTGTCAATTCAACTGTATTTTTTATGTTTGTTACCTCATAATATTTTGGCTGGGTGAACCGATTTTGATGATTCTTTTTTTTTATTGATAGCTGTGTGGTCTCATTTGAATTTTATTGACTTTGCTTTGGTAGTTTTTGCATTAGCTTCGATAATACGAATTTAATCCTTTTTTTATCATGATAGTATTCCAATAGTCCTGTCTCTGCTATTCACGCGGCCAGCAGTGATATAGGAGATACATACCATAACTAAAAAGTTAAAAATAAAAAACCCCTTTAAAAAAAACAACCGACCTCCTTAAAAACAGTTTTTAAATTTATAGATAATGTTAAAAGTGCCTAGGTAGTTAGTCTAAAGATATTTCTTTTTTTTAATACTTTAACATCTGTAACCGGTACTTCTTTCTGTGCAAATAAATACTTTCTAAACATCTGATATCGCGAAGTTTCACTTTTGTGAACACCTGCATCATACTACTTCCCCTTTTTTTTTCAAAATTGCATCCTCTAATAATATTTGAAAGAAACTGGTTCAATGAACCTTAAGTAGTTAACATATTTCCATCCACAATAATCCAGTGGTACTTGATTATCTATTGAATGGTGATGTAAAAGTGATTGGTAATACTTCATTCCATAATTTAATCATTTTAACCGTTTGTATTTCGTGTTGATGTAAAAGGGCTTAGAGGCTTCTAAGGACTTCACTGATTTCATTTACTACTTATTTTCGGATAACTTCCTGATATTATTACAAAAAGTCGAGGTTCCGCAGTCTCAAACTTCATAAAGCAACTTGCAGCACCGCAGCTCCGATTTCAAGTTGCAAGTGGAGTCAGTGACCTGCCAACGAACGGTTTCCAATAGATCGTTAATAGCCCCACCCTCGAGCATGAAAATAAAAAATAAAATTTATTAGTAAGCAGTTTTAAAAGGACAGGGAACAATCGCCACTTCTGATGTTATAATAAGCAGTATATAACTATAAGTGTATATATATATACTACTGTGTATAGGAAAGGGTTTCAATAAGTAAAGCACAGAAAGACAAGACTAAACATTTATTTCAATTAGGCTTGTCAGCAATTAATCAGAAAGCTACTCGTCCGTTCCAAAACTAGGTCTTCATGGAGAAGAAGGACAAAAAACTCCATGGAAACAGTATTATATCAACACATTTCTTACATTGCCATACATTATCATTATCTTAAATACATTAATTCTATCTCTTGGACCATTGTCCAGAGAACTCAGAATAATATCAATATAATCAAAATATAAAAATAATATCTAGGAAAAGAATATGAATATTCCATTTATATGATTTAAAACATTAGCAATATTGGCAATACTATAAACAGTACCACAACATTGTCATAATAGGCAATAATTAGGATATAATATCAATTACTTAACTTACGTGACCTCTGGTCGATCCTTACCACACAACAACAGCACTAGAACTAATCAACTGGAAATCCAACAAGCAACTGACTGTTTCACTGTCGCTCCGGCTTTTTATACCCGTTAACAAACAACTATGATTCAAAAGTGACAGCTGAGTCAAATCAGTGTTTGACTTATACAAAAATAAGTTAATAATAAAAATCATTTACTAAATTCCATAATTCAATATTAAACACATAATAATTGCATATATCACGCGCGATTCGGCGGTTTATATCCGTAGAACAATTTGTATGACGGTGTAGCGGTGCGATAGGTCACCCCTATGTCAACGGTCGCGCACGTTTTCATAGAAATTGTTCTACGGATATAAATCGCCAATTCGCAAGCGACCGTCATGTCGCGCTAGTCTGAATGAGCCTTAAATCAATGCCGGCTTCAATTTGTCTATTAACGCGATCTTTTCTTTTGCGGGGTGCTGCCTCTTCCCGTACCCGGGTTGACGTCAAGTTGATAGCTGTCAAATATATAAACTAGGTTTTTCGCGGCTTTGCTTGCATATTATACTTATAAGACTTCCTCTAGAATCACTCTGACAACTACAGAAAACCGCAATAAAATCTGTTGGTGGTTTAATAGATCTAAGCGTACAAACAGCGCGAATTCACTACTGCCGTGATACTTTAAAAGGCGGCCTTCTGATGGCTCTGATTTTAGTTTGTTTGTTTTTACTTTTATTAATCTGCATAAGAAATATAACATATAAGGTGTTTTTTTTATAAAGGAGTGCCCGTTATATTTTATTTAGTGTTACTGGATCAATTTTTACACACAAAAGTAAAAAAAAAAAACAAAATGGAGACCACTTTCGCGGTGTTTTCGAAGCTTACACCCCTTTTTATTAGGAATTCATACACCTTACTTATAAAACACACCATTGACGTACAATAAACATTTAATTTGCAAATATCGTGGTTTATACAATTTTTTATATTGGGCCAAATTACAGATGATTACGACATTTGATCAAAATCGATTCAAAGGGGTTACGTATCATAATACCTTAATAATATTAAAAGCTTTTATTAACAATCTTACAAGTTATAATTCATCTTATCTCTATACTTATTACTACTAGGAATGTTTAGATTTATATTACTATTTTTTCCTTATTTGACACCGGTTCCTTGATTGTCTTGCTTTCCAGCATAGGCCTCCCCAAGTGATCTCCACAAGCAACGATCTCTTGCTTTCCTCATCCAATTCGTACCTGCCAACTTTTGAATATCGTCTTCCCATCTACGATACTGTCTGCCTCTTCTTCTTATTTTATATTTTGGACACCATTCTGTCACTTCTTTGGCCCATTTCCCCATCTGACTTCTTATTAAATGGCCTGCCCATTTCCACTTCAATTGTTTTATTTTGTATTGTATATCTATAATTTTGGTTTGTTTCCTTATTGTTGTTAATCTTATTTTGTCTTTTAATTTTATGTTGAGTATACTTCTTTCCATTCTATGTTGGCAAGTTTCAAGCGCTTTCATATTTTTGTTTGTGCAACTCCATGTCTGACACCCATATGTGATACTCGGCAGAATACATGTATTAAATACTTTCTTTTTTGCTCTTAGTGGTATATCTGAGTTTTTCATGACTTCTTTTAACGCCCAGTATTTCTTCCATCCTAAGGTTATTCTATTGTTAATTTCTTTTGTTGTAAGATCTGTTGGAGATATTATTTGGCCAAGATAAGTATACTCTTTTACATACTGCAGATCATTAACGTTGCGCGGTTTTATTGGGATTTCCGTGTGGTTCGTCATCAACTTGGTTTTGCTTGTATTTATTGATAATCCCACCTTTTCGCTTTCGTATACTAGTTCCTCAATCATGATCTGTAATGTCGCTGGGTCTTCACATATCAAGATGAGGTCATCCGCGAATCTTAAATGGTTAAGTACAACTCCATTAACATTTATTCCGTAATTACTCCATTCTAGTTGTCGAAATATATGTTCTAAGGTTGCAGAGAACAGTTTTGGTGATAAGGGGTCTCCCTGTCTAACTCCACGTCTGATGGAAAAACATTCTCCTTCCCTTTCTGTGCGTATTTTAGCCGTCATATTTTCGTATATGTTTTGGATTATACGTATATATTTATTATGGACTCCTTGTTTGGTGAGGGCCTCCCATATTTTTGCGTGTTTTAAAGAGTCGAAAGCTTTGTTGTAATCTATAAACGCCAAGTAATAGTTTATTCCATATTCGTTGCATTTCTGAATTAACTGTTTTATAGTATGAATGTGGTCCATGGTTGAGAAGCCACTTCTAAAACCTGCTTGTTCTCTTGGTTGGTTCTCGTCCAAAGTCTTTGTTAATCGTTCTAGTAGTATCTTAGAGAATATTTTATACACATTAGACATTAGTGAGATAGGTCTGTAGTTAGAAATGTCGTCTGTTTTCCCCTTTTTGTGAAGTAGAATTATAGTTGATGTCGTCCATTGATGCGGTATATATTCAGTCGTCAGAATTTCGTTAAACAAATTTGTTAATGTCTTCAGAATAATCTGTGATGTTCCTATCAAAATTTCGTTTGAAATGCCATCTTCACCTGGTGCTTTCCCTCTCTTTTGCGATTTAATGGCTTTCGTAACTTCATCTTTTAGTATGTTTGGAATTGGTTCTTCAGTGTCCATATAGACGTTTGTTTGAGGTCTTGTTCTCTCGGCGTTGTAAAGCTCACGGTAGAAATCAGTCGCTGCTTCTAGTATTTCAGTTCTTTTAGTGTTACGTTTTTTTGTCTTATGATGAGTTACGTTACCAATCCAACTTGATTTGTCTTGAAGCTCTTTCCATGCTTTATTTAGTCCTCCTGATTTTTCTATATGCAATTGTATTGTTTCGGTTCTAAGTTTCTTTCTGTATTTTCTTATTTCTAAATTAATTTCTTTACTTAGTTTTGTTATTTTTTGTTTATTGTTCTTATTATTTAATAAATCAGCCCTTTTTACCATTAATTCTCTTGCTTTTGGTCCCAATCTATCTTTTGATGCTTCTTCTCTCTCCACTTTTTTGTTGGTTGCTTTGAGTTCTTTTTCAATACCATCGTATTTTTCCTGGATCGTTTGGAATTCATTTATTTGGTGCAGTTTAGTTTCTAAAGATTCTAAGACGTTATTTGGCAATGGTAGTGTAATTGGTAACTTCTTATTATAGATATCTTTTCTTGATTTCTTTGGTTCGAACATGTATAACTGACCACGAAGCAGTCTGTGGTCAGTATTGTAGTTAAACTGGTTCACAACTTTGACATTTAAAAATAGTTTTGGCTTGTTTGTAGTTATGAAATCTATTTCGTTTTTTACTAGTCCATTGGGAGATTCCCAAGTCCATTTCCTGTTTAATTTTCTCTTATAAAAACTATTCATGATATGCAAGTTATTTTCTAAGGCGTAATTTATCAATCTTTGTCCATTATCATTTCTTTTTCCAGATGTATAGGGTCCAAGTATTTTATTTTCGTTTTGTTTCCTTTCACCAATCTGGCTATTAAAGTCTCCCATAACGATAACAGTGTTATGTAGATTTTCCATTGTTTTGTTCAAGTCCGCATAGAAGTTATTTTTTATTTCCTTTTTGGCTACCTCAGTAGGGGCGTATATCTGCACTATTGAAGTGGGATGCTTGTGACCAGGTAGTAAAATGTTTAAGACGGCTATTCTATCTGACACTACTATATATTCTATTATTTTATTTTTTAAGTATTTCTTAACTAAGAAACCCACGCCATATAATCCTGGTATTTCATTTTTATAGTATAAAATATATTCTTTGTGTTCTTCGATATTTTCCGTTGATCTACGTACATCGCATATGCCAAGGATATCCCAATTAGTGCGACTAAGTGCTTCTTCTAGTTCTGTTAAATATTTCTGCGACTTTAATGATCTTGTGTTGAGTGTTGCTACATGAAATTTCATTGTTTGTGTTGTTCCTGATTGGGTATTCATTAATCTGAGATCTTGGGGGGAGCGGTCAGTAACCCCGCGGTGACCAACCGTATTGGGGCTTTTGTTAGTTATTGTTAGTGTTTTGGTTACATTATTTGTTTCATTTTCGTTACCGGTGTCTGCTAATTCCTATGCCTTATGTTGGGTTTTTTCATTCAAAGAGAAAGATCTGGCCCTCATATATGCAAATGCATCTGTTTTATGTATTTTAGACGGTGCGATAATATTTTCCGATCCCCTGAAAGGTGGTGGTGTGTGTATATTGTTTGGTGACGTTGAGGCCTGTCTCTTTCGTTTGTCGGCATCAGATACTTCGTTTATTACTATTTTATTGTTTCGAATGTATGCATCTTTACCCTGTTCTTTTTCTAGTTTCAGTTTTTCCTGTAGGTTCTTGCGTACTTCCATAGTTTCCTTCGAAAAATCTTCGGTTATATACGCTGGTTTTGGCATTTTTTTCTTGTTCTTAAGTATTGCTAGCTTTTTAAGATATGACGTAAAGCTGATGAGTATTGGTCTTACTTTTTTCTCATCCACTTTTTTCCCCAATCTATAATAATTGTTTATTTCGTACATGTCTATGCTGATATCTACATTTTCCAGGGATTCTTTGATTATCTTGAATAAATCCTGGTGATTGTTTTCCGTCTCTTTTACACCGTGTATAATCAAGTTATTTTTTCTGGTTTTGTCTTCTAAATATTTTATTTTCACTTTCAATGTTTCCATCTCCGTTTTAAGCCATTTATTTTCCTCCAGTATAGGTATGAGTTTATTATCTATACTGCGCATGATACTCTTCGTGACAGTCTGTGTAATTGTTGCGGTTTGTTTGTCGAGTTCGGTTTTCATCAACTGGAATAGTTTTGCCACATCTTCCGACATCCCTCCAGTACTCATTTTGCAATAACAAAACGTTTTATTTGCGTGTATCCGAACGTAATTCGCTCGTTAAGTTGGCACTGCTGGATGACGTCTTGTCGCTGTCAGTCAATGACAGATAGGTTAATTGTGAAAGAAATATTTTCTAACCTCACTTCAATCGATGTCCTGTTTTGCACTTTTTCAGATTAATCGGCTTCTTTGTGTGGTTTTCTTTAACTTATTTGCTTTTAAGACTTCTTACTGTGCAAATTATGTGCGGTACACGGCTGGCGTCGATTTGTTTACAATTTTTCGTGATAAAACTGGGAGCACTTTGCGTTACACTGTTGTTGTTTTGACAACCGGAAACGGAATATCTTACTTTATTCCAACTATTTTCAGTATAACTACGATCAAAAGACCTATCATTTACCTATAGTACTTATCTTGAAAATAGCTAAAACAAAATTAGGTATTATAATACATAACATTTTATGTTCTGTAATTGTGCTAACTTGCATAAGCAAGCATTGGGTTTAAAAAAACATGTTAAGGCATGGAACTATGTTTCGAATGGCACACTTCAATGTGATAAAGACGCCAGCGTACATATGCAAAACCCAAGACATCCCAGATGCGACGTCCCATAGACAGAAAATGCCATCCCATAGACAGAAAAAGAATATTTAGAATAGAAGAAGTTATAGAAATATCAGATGTGGTATGTCTTAAAAACGAAACACAGCAACACTGCTTTGCAACTATAGGAATACTTTAACTTGGAAACAGAACTGAATTCTGAAAACCCGTTCAGAATCCTTCTTCATAATAGCCAGCATGTTTATAATATGACGCTCAGTTTTACGTGAATTGAAATCGGAACTTCAAAATTTTTGAAATACTAGGAAGAAGACTAAGTAATTCCGACTAACTGCAAAATCAGTTTATTTCCAAAAACATGAATCACAAAAATACAAACTGTAGTAAAACAATAGTATAGTTAGTTAGAAAGTACATAAGACTTAATTGGAACGCAGCGTCTACGTAGAACAAGCCACACATACGTATCTTGCAAAATGATGCTCGATGCAAGCGCAGTACGTTCTTGCACAGCTGTTTCTCATCATCTGGTAAGAATGAAAAATAACATTGACATTACCAGATCTTATCTCTGGTGTAATCTTCAAAGGACGCTAACATGCTAAGAAGGTAAATAATTATTTGAAGATAATAATATCATCGTTCTTGCACAGCTTTTCCTCATCGTCTGGTAAACAATCACATAAAAAACTCAGAAAAAAAAACAACAGAAATGATCTTTGGCTGTCTCCATTGATCATTAATATATGCCAAGCTTGACATTGGCAGATCTTATTACTGGTATGTTCTCCCAAGGCCGCTTGCATCCATAGTATATAAATATGGTTTGATGATATTTAAACAGAATATTTTACTTTTATGTAAAACTATGATTTTGCAGTAGATGAAGACTATGAGTTCTCTTAACAATACATTCGTAAAGCACTAACCTGAGCAAGTTGACTTCAAAATAAATGAGCAAGTATCCTGAACATTTCGGACGACTTGGTAGAATTTCTCGCATTGATGGATCAATAATGTTTGCCACACCAAATCTTTTACTATCCAAGATAAAACGGCCAACGATAGGATGATTGTTTGATTCTGTAACAAAATAAACGATAGAACCGACGACTATGTTATTTAAGTGTTGCACCACAATAATGACAAATAACAACCCATCGAATGTCCATGTAACATTTATTTTGATTTTACTTGCATGCCTTGGGATCGGTAAACACAGTTTTTGCCATTGCTTTACACGGTTGTCATAACTTAACAAAACATCAAGATTTCTTTATTACTTTGTGAGTTAAATCATTGATTAATCAATGATTCACGTATCAAGTATCCTGAACACATAAAACATTCACATCTGCATCATAGGCAATCCTATCTACAGGGCATAGTAGCATAAGATATCGTCTTTCAGATGCGAATATTTTCTTGTATCATACTTTTCAAAGTATGATTTTTCAGTCGTCATGATTTAGTTTTTGAAGTAATTTCTTATTAAAATTATTTTAAGGTTAGCCAACAATATATTACTAACATAAAGGAGTTTAAGAACAATCACAAATAGCGCGTATGTTTCAAGACTGACGTAGGCCTATAGAATAATCAGTAATACTCACCATGTTCCTCGTCATTATCCCGTGTTTTAACATTTCAATTGCCAATTGGGTGTAACTCAGACAGTGCAGAACTACATCTAAAATGTGGTATAGTATCTGAAAGGTGTCAGACTCCAATAATAAAAAAAAACAACAACAAAAAACTCACATGTTTTGAATTGTTTCTTGACTGTTGAAAAATGAAATGCTATTCGGTCTATCTCTCAATGTCCTCTAAAAATAAATTACCTACTCTTACTGTGTATTAACAATGAAGGAAGAAGGAACACTGAGACGCATCTTGTCACCATGGATTAAGTACATGTTTTTGAAGCCGCGGGTTTCAAAATGACGTACCAAAATGTTAAATATTTTTTTTTGCATCTCCATACGTTTCGACCGCGAATGTAGGTAAAGCGCTTTTATGTACAACTGCTACTATTTAATTTAGTAAAAAAATTCTACTCTACTGTTCTAGAATCTTCTACTAAATCCACATCAAATCCAATAAATAAATTTGCATCGTACATCGTACGTGATTCTGAAGGTACAGGGGTTTCAAAACCATGTACCGAATGTAAATAAACGTTTTGAAGTTAGTACCTTTTGACCAGGGATGTATGTAGGTCTATCGCTTTTCTGATTTTCATTTGATTTCTGTACAACCACAGCTTTTAATTTGATGGAAAATTACTACCCTATTGATCTACAATCATGTACTAAATCCATGGTTATAGTTTGTACCTCAATGTTCCTGCCACTTTGTGTTGTAAAATACTTACGAACTGCTGACAAGTAAATTTGTGGATATTATAACACTCTAGTATTTCAGTGTAAGCCTGTAAGAGTTTCTTGTGAAATTTCGCTCTGTGTGTTTCTTGCAAATCTCGAGCATTTAAAACTTGAATATTCCATAGAACAACTTTATTTTCCAACAATTTAAGAATTCGTATGGCATAAACAATATTAAAATCGAAAACAAGCAAAAGGAACCATAAATAAATAGATGAGAAAGGCACATTTATTTGAACGTTAAAAGAAGTAAAAGCAATTACGAAATAACCTAGAGCCGTGAATCCATGAATCCAATTAAAAATAATGAAGTGATTCACACTAGTTATATTGTTGAGAAATCTGTGTACTTTTTGAAACGTAAGGACAAATTGGACATTATCTTTGGTCCGAATTATTCCTATGATTAAATTCACAGCAAAACCGAAACAATAAAAGGAACAGTTAATATATAACGAAACATACATGAAATTTAGAAACATAAGAATATTCGTGTCATCTGTTAAGGTGAAGTGGATGTACAAATATATAAATCCTAGTGTTACAATCATCGATATAAAATTAGAAGTGCGGCTATTTGTAGTTATACAATCATTTTTGATGCGATACTTAGGACAGAACATGATATACTGCATCAGATTCAAAGGCCACAGCATTGACTGCACATCTTTATCCACCGTTTTACTCGAAATTAAATTTATAGTGTACTTTCTTCCAATATTTCGAAATGCCTTCATTTTTAATAGACCATAATATAAAGTTCTCTACGACACTTCTGATCCGTTAGTCTTTACCTCCAAACTCATTATGTGATGACTACTCAACTATAATGTAATATATATAAGATACTTTCATTCATTTGAATTTAGCTTTTAAACAAATTTATATAACTTTGTGTTATATACATGTTGAGTTCACATAAAGAACAAATTATTAAGTCTTCTACTTATTTTTATTAAATTCCCTCGTTCACTGACAGAGATCGCAAGGCCTAAACTGCTGGACTTATTTATTTATGAGTATGAATAATAGTTCCTTATAGTGTAGTTGAGCAATTAGGATGGATTTTTACTGCAATCTGAAGTCGTAACCCAGAACCACCATATGACCATGTCATCATCATCATAATTTCGGCCTCCACAAGGTAGGTTTCCATAATCGTCACGCTTGGCAGGCGGGTTGGCGATCGCAGTATGGTGGAAAAATGCATAGAGAACGCTGCTGCCACTTCTCTAACAAGTTCCTTAGTCGCATTTTCAGACCAAAGGCAGAAATTGGACGGTGCTTTTTCTTTGCATCCCGGAAAACCTGACCTAACCTGATAACTATAGTAACCTGCTTTATCTCGTACCATAAAGTATCGCTTCGCTCTATGAAAATATAAACAATATCTTACTTCTAAAGCAATATCTCTAACTCTTATTATATTCTAATGCCTCTAATGCTAGTTTTAAGAAACTTTCTTATTCCGATATAAGCCTTGCTTAGCTTGTCGTGTATGAAATTGCCCTGGTTTGAATTTCATCTTTATAAATTTTATAACTCTCTATTAATGTCGAGTAAGTATCGCGTAAGTAAGTAAATTGAAATCAAAAATACCGTAAGATAGCACGCATACACAGAAATTAAAAGTCATATGCATAAAAAGGTGGAAACTATAGAATAAAAACCCAAAGCCACACATCTAATTCGAATAATAAAATGATTTAAACTGGTTTCATCGTTGACAAATCTGTGGACTTTTGATAACAAGAACAAAGTGGAAAAAAAATACTTTTGGAATCTTTCATTCCGATCACGAAGCCCATCGCAAAACCGAAATTCTATAGTAGATCATCATCAGCAGCCTATAACGATCCCACTGCTGGGACACAGACCTCCTCTCAGTGACAGAGAGAATAGTAGAAATTGTAGATTCAGCAGTTAAAATAATCACAAAGAAATAAGTAAAAGACTGGATTTTATTATACTTAGCATTAATAAAACATATTAGTCTTAATAGAATTTTGTGTGTAGGTTGACAAGTAAAAATAATTTACAGGTATCTCAACTTTTTTTATACTGCACATTGAGCCCCAATACCACAGTTGCTATAAAGGCTCGTGCAGACTAGCGCGACGCAACGTCGCGCGCGATTCGGCGGTTTATATTCGTTGAAAAATTTGTATGATGGTGTCGCGGTGCGACAGGTTGCCCCTGTGTGAACGGTCGCGCGCGTTTTCATAGAAATTGTTCGGAAATAAATCGTCGATTCGCGTGTGATATATGTAATTATTATATGTAATTTATGTGTTTAGTATTGAATTATGGAATTTAGTAAATGATTTTTATTATAAACTTATTTTTGTATAAGTCAAACACTGATTTGACTCACCCGTCACTTTTGAATCATAATTGTTTGTTAACGGGTATAAAAGGCCGGAGTGACAGTGAAACAGTCAAAGCCCCGATTCATCCATAGGATGCAGACTCTCCAGAACCGTTTTCTCCGTCAAGCCATAGGCGCGCCTTGGTTTGTTCGGAATATCAATCTTCATTTAGATATGAAACTCCCGACTATCCATCAGTATATGAAACGCGCTTCGAAGCGTTTCTTCGATAGGGCCGTAGCCCACCGCAACCCTCTGGTTGTCGCGGCACTACTTACACCCCCTCCCGTATCAGTAAAGTCCGCCGTTCGCGGCACGTTCTAACCGATCCTGATGATCCCACTACTCTCCTCCAGGAGAGTCGAAAAGAGACCAGTACAGCTAGAAAAGCACACAAACACAAACCGTACCGACCTCGCCGCCGAGGTCCGTCGTCGCGACCTCGACTTAATAGTCCCTCCCGACCCTTGCAAGAGCCAGCCCGCGATGCTGCGCCGTTAGCTTTAAATTAGTCCCTAAATAATTTAACCCAGATCCAGCCAGTCCCTTGCTGCCAGTGATTGCCTAAGCCAAGGTTCGTACCCCACTCGGGGTAACCCTTAGAGCTTTCGCTTTAGTTTTTAAGTGTAATAAGCCCGGCTGGAGGCCTAAAAGGTAACTTTTTAGAACTCGCCGGGCTACCATCCGTTTAAGTAGTAAGTATGTTTTCAGGATTAACTACGAGATGCCAGACAAAAAAATAATTATGAAACAGTCAGTTGCTTGTTGGATTTCAGTTGGTTAATCCGTCAGTTAATAGCACTAGCTATTGTTGTGTGGAAAGGATCGACCAGAGGTCACGTAAGTTAAGTAATTGATATTATATCCTAATTATTGCCTATTATGACAATGTTGTTGTTCTGTTTATAGTGTTGCCAATATTGCTAATGTTTTAAATAATATAAATGGAGTATTCATATTCTTTTCCTAGATATTATTGTCATATTTGATCAATTGATATTATTCTGAGTTCTCTTGGACAATGGTCCAAGAGATAGAATTAATGTATTTAAGATAATGATAATGTATGGAAATGTAAGAAATGTGTTGATATAATACTTCAATACTGTTTCCATGGAATTTCTTGTCCTTCTTCTCTATGAAGACCTAGTTTTGGAACGGACGACTAGCTTTCTGATTAATTGCTGACAAGCCTAATTGAAATAAATGTCTAGTCTTGTCTTTCTGTGCTTTACTTATTGAAACCCTTTCCTATACACAGTAAATAAGCCGTTACCATTCTGTCATTCAAAGCTTGTTAATTTGTATATATATACACTTATAGTTATATACTTGCTAGTTAAGCCTTCGATACGATCTCCAGAAAAAATTTGATAAAGAAAATGTCATTGCTGGGGATTCGTGGCGTTGCATTGGACTGGTTTGTCTCATATCTCTGTGAAAGAACGCAAAGGGTTGTACTAGGGGAATATTGTAGTGACCCAACCACCGTGCATTTTGGTGTTCCACAGGGAAGCGTGCTGGGGCCCACACTTTTCATTATCTATATAAATGGACTTTGCAACATGAACCTCCCACAGGCAAAAATTTTCACATATGCTGATGACACCGCAATCGTTTTTCATGGGAAAACATGGGACGAAGTGCAACGCGTGGTGGAAGGTGGGGTGAAGGCTGTTGCGGACTGGCTGCAGCACAATCTACTGACGCTAAATATAGATAAAACCAAGGCCATAAATTTTGCTGTATCGAAGCGTTCTTCTCCTAACAGAGTGGCTTGTCTGCGGCTGCACTCCTGTACTGGTTCCGACCAGTGTTCGTGTCCTTGCATCGAGCAAACTGACTCTGTTAAATACCTAGGAGTCATTGTTGATAATAGATTGACGTGGTCCGCACACCTGAGCGCTCTAAAGGGCCGGATTAGAACAATGCTGCGAATCTTCAAACAACTAAGGAAGATTGCTGACGATTCGGTCCTTAAGATGATCTATTTTTCACTTTGTCAATCTATTCTCAATTATTGCATAGTAGCGTGGGGCGGTGCAGGCAAGACCTTACTAATCAAAGTAGAAAGAGCTCAGCGCGCTCTACTAAAAGTTGCGTATAGAGGACCGTACCGGTACCCCATGAATAAACTGTATTCGGAAGTGGGAGTTCTTAGAGTTAGGCAACTTTACATACTATCTGTGACGCTACGATTCCATAAAACTGCCTTAAGCACGTGTATCTTTTCAAGGCGACGGGTAAATTGGGACAGATTCCAATGTCGTAAAATAATCGACAGAAGGTCTTTTGGTTTTATGGGACCACACTTATACAAGAAACTCAATGGCCTACACAAAATACTAAAACTAACACAAAGGAAATGCAGACTGAAGGTAACCAAGAGTCTTCTCGCAATGGACTATGACAAGACGGAAGGTTTTTTGGTCTAAGTTAAAACCCACAGTTCACACATCATACACATACACACTTACTCACTTACGTACCTACATATATCATAAGCACCAACACAACTGACACAAATTAAACCACAATGTACTGTACTCCTTCATTATTTTTTATGCCTATTATTAAGTTAAAGAATGTATGTACCTATTTTAAGTTAAAGAATGTATGTACCTATTTTTAAGTTAAATAATGTAAGTACCTATTATTAAGTTAAATAATGTAAATCTACAAAAATGTAAACGGAACGAAGTAGCCTGGATCTCACAACACAGGGAATCCTAGTGTGAGGTCCAGGAATTCAATCGATTTGAATGTAAACTTTTCTAAATAAATTTATTCTTATTCTTATTCTTATACTGCTTAATATAACACGTGCAGCCGTCGCGTCGCACTAGTCTGCACGAGCCTTTAATCAATGCCGGCTTCAATTTGTCTATTTACGAGATCTTTTCTTTCGTGGGGAGCTGGCTCTTCCCATACCCGGGCTGACGTCAAGTTGATAGCTGTCAAAATCGTTCTAAAATCAAATCTGTAGATCAACGATGACTTTGCTAAACATTTTGACGCACCGTCAAATATAAAACTAGGTTTTTCCGCGGCTTCAGCTGCATATTATACTTATATGCCTTCCTCTTGAATAACTCTGTCGACGAATGAAAATCGCATTAAAATCTAAGCGTACTGACAGCAGGAGTCACTCCCGCTGTTTGTATACTTAGATCTTTAAAAGTACCCAGCAATGTTTTTATTGCGGTTTGTTTTATACTATGTAAACAAGATTATCTAGAAATTGAAACCCATGCCATCTACTGGATGTCAACGCAATCTAGATGTCAAGCGATGTTAAACAGTCGTATCGAACTTACATCGCTATCTATTAGGAATTCATAGAACTAACCAATAAATACAACCTATTGACGTATATTAAACACAAGCTTCTGCCCGCGACTTCGTCCGCGTTAAATTTCTTGTTCCCCCGACCCTTCCCGTCGCGTCGAATCGCCTACCCGTGTGATTTGCCCCGTTTTTGCAACATTTTTCATTACTGCTCCGCTCCTCTTGGTTGTAGCGTGATGTTATATAGCCTATAGCCTTTCTCGATAAATAGGCTACCCAACACAAAGATTTTTTCAATTCAGACCCGTAGTTCTTGAGATTAGCGCGTTCAATCAAACAAACATACAAACAAACAAACTCTTCAGCTTTATAATATTAGTATAGATTTAATTTGCAAATATTGTGGTCTATAAAATCTTTTATATTGGGCCAAATTACAGACGGTTATGAAATTTGATCAAAATCGATTCAATGGTTACAGAGTTTACGCTTTTATGTATGTACACCAGCAACATTTTAATTTGATACAAAATTTCTAATACTTTTTTTTTTCAGGATGGGAAATCATCAAACGACTTCTCCCGCTCTAGGCGGAGCGGGAGAACGTGTCAGACTTTTACTGACTAAAATCCACCCGTGTTCCTTCAGTTGCCCATGTGCCAGGGTCACGGTATCTCTTTCGAACAATCACGCTACCCCGGCAGGCATCGGTCCTAGAAGACCCCTTCAGTGCTGCTGACATCTCTTTGAGGCGCGCGTGGAACACTACGCGCCGTCGACCCGAGCTTGGTCCTTACCGGGCGGCGAGCTACCCATTGCTCGCCACCCGCAAGCTCGCGTCTACGGTGGCCGGGAGTCCGCTATGGACTCCCGACGCCCGGAGCGTCTCCTCCTGCGGCGGCTAGGGACGTGAGGGCGCAGGGACTGCCACTCCCTCACGCGCCCCGCCTCCTCCTTCGCGAGCATTACTGCTTTGCAGAAGGAGGTGACGGCTTCCCATTCCCTCTCGCTCCGTACCATGGCTCGCACCAGGGCCGGACGCGAGAGGTCGCCGCCACCGATCACCTCCACGAGGACACGGCGGTGCTCCGCCCAGGCAGGGCACACCTCCACCGTATGCTCCACCGTGTCCTCCAGACGATCCTCGCAATGGAAACACCCGGACGTATCCTCCCGCTTTATCCTGAACAGGAACCCACCGAAGCACCCATGCCCGGTGAGAACCTGCGTCAGGCGGAAGGTGAGGACGCCGTGACGCCTCTTTATCCACTCCTCAAAGAGGGGACTTACCGCCGCAATTGTGGCGTGCCCAGCACTGGGTTGCGACAATCGTACCCGCCATGTCGCCTTGAGATCACACCGGAGCTCTGTCCGCCGTGCCGCGTTTTTTCGTGGCAGCGGAGTTTCGCCCCGGCGTTTCGTCTCCTCGCGCCACTCCCACATGTGGGCGAGGACCTTTGCCTCCAGATCCCATGGCGGCACTCCGGCAAGGAGGCTCGCTGCCTCGCAGGAGACCGTGCGGTATCCTCGGATTAACCGGATGGCCATGACCCTCTGGGCCGCACTCAACCGGCGCGCTGGGCGCAGCCTCAATTAGGGCGCCCACACCGGTGCCCCGTAGAGGGCCATGGACCGCACGACCCCCGTGTAGAGCCTCCGGCAGGAGGCGTTTGGACCTCCCAGATTGGGCAGGAGCCGCTTTAAGGCAGCCCCAGCCCGCTCCAGTCTGGGAGCCAAACGTTGGAAGTACTCGACGAAGTTACACCGGCTGTCGAGGACAAGTCCCAGGTACTTCATCGTCGACCCGACGCCGATGTGAACCCCTCCCACCGTGAGTTGGGAACCCGCAGGTGGCGCATTCCAAGGACCATGAAAACTAATGGCCTCGGACTTGTGCAATGCCACCTCGAGTCCCAATTGCCGGATCCTATCAACGGTTGTCGCAACCCCGCGTGTCATAAGTTCAGCCGCCGCCTCGTGCGACCTCCCTTGCGCCAGGACCAGCGTGTCGTCACCGTAGCAAACTACGCTGACGCCGCTAGGGAGGTCGGCGCGCAGCACCCAGTCGTACCCGATGTCCCACAGATGCGGCCCCAAGACCGATCCCTGTAGGACACCGCACGACATCTCTCGCCGGTTCCAGTCTCCCTGGAGACCGGGGTAGATGACGGCTCTATCCGTCAAGTAAGTCTATAAAATCTTTTATATTAGGCCAAATTACAGATGTTTACTAAATTTGATCAAAATCGATTCAATGGTACAGAGTTTACGCTTTTATGTACAACAGCAACATTTTAATTTGATACAAAATTTCTACTCTTCTGGTCTAGAATCATCTACTAAATCCACATCAAATCCAATAAATAAATTCCATGGTTATAATTTGCATCGTACATCGTACGTTTTGATACAAAATTTCTACTCTTCTGGTCTAGAATCATCTACTAAATCCATGGTTATAATTTGCATCGTACATCGTACGTGATTTTGAAGCTACGGGCTTCAAAACCATGTACCGAATGTAAATAACGTTTTGCAGTTCGTACCTTTTGACCGGGGATAGGTATATGCAGGTCTAACGCTTTTCGGATTTTCATTTGATTTCTGTACAATCGCTGCTTTTAATCTGACAGAAAATTTCTACCCTATTGATCTACAATCATGCACTACATCCATGATTATATTTTACACCATAATGTTCCCGCTACTCTGTATTGTAAAATACTTACGAACTGCTGACAAGTAAATTTGTGGATATTATAACACTCTAGTATTTCAGTGTAAGCCTGAAAGAGTTTCTTGCGAAATTTCGCTCTCGAACATTTAAAACAATCGAACGATCTGCCAGTTTTGCAAATCTCGAGCATTTAAAACTTGAATATTCCATAGAACAACTTTATTTTCCAACAGTTTAAGAATTCGCATGGCATAAACAATATTAATATTGAAAACAACCAAAAGGAACCATAAATAAATAGATGCAAAAGGCATATTTATTTGAATGTAAAAAGAAGTAAAAGCAATTACGAAATAACCCAGAGCCGTGAATCCATGAATCCAATTAAAAATAATGAAGTGGTTCACACTAGTTATATTGTTGAGAAATCTGTGTACTTTTTGGTACGTAAGGACAAACTGGACATTATTTTTGGTCCGAATTATTCCGATGATAAAATTCATAGCAAAACCGAGACAAAAAAGACACAGTCAGAATATGTCGAAACATACATAAAAGTTGGAAGTCCAAGAAATTCCATTGAAATGAAATAAAATTTGAAGTGAGGCTATTTGTAGTTATACAATCATTTTTGATGCGATACTTAGGACAGAACATGATATACTGCATCAGATTCAAAGGCCACAATATTGACTGCACATCTTTATCCACTGTTTTAGTTGAAATTAAATTCACAAGGCACTTTCTTCCAATACTTGGAAATGCCTTCATTTTTAATAGACCATTATATAAAGTTCCCTTCGACACTTCTGATCCGTTCATCAATGACACCAAACTCACTATGTTATTATTACTGAACTATATAATGTATTAGATACTTTAATTCATTTGAATTTGGCTGTACAACATACCAATATAACTTTGTGTAATGTACAGGGTAAGCTTTAAAACTCTTAAATTCCTACGCTCACTGAAAATGATAAATGATTTATTTTATAATAAGTTTGTTTATAAACGACAAAATTGAAAAATTATTGTTGTTAATCATAAGACCGTGGTAACCCGACCAAGTTTCGAGGGTTATAGTAAAGTGGCCGCGTAATACATGGTCTCCAAAACGAAACACAGCAACACTGCTTTGCAACTATAGGAATACTTTCACTGGGAAACAGAACTTAATTTTGAAAACCTTTTCAAGGTCCCTCTTCATAATAGTCCGCCTGTACATAGTATGACAATCAGATTTAAAGGACTTAAAATAGAATATTCAACATTTCTTGGAATCCTAGGAAAAAAAAATGTAAACGTGACTAACCACTAAATCAGTTTATTTCAATAAATTTAAATCACAAAATTGCAAACTGTAGCAAAACAACAGTGTAGTTAGTTAAAAAGTACATCAGACTTAACTGGAACGCAGCGTCTACGTAGAACAGGCCACACATGCGTATCTTGCAAAATGATGCTCGATGCAAGCGCAGTACGTTCTTGCACAGCTTTTTCTCATCATCTGGTTAAAATGAAAAATAATATTGAACATTAATAAAGCATGATGACCGTCACCATTGTTCATTAATATATGCCAAGCTTGATATAGGCAGATCTTATTAGGTGTATTTTCCAAGGACGCTTGCATATTTTAATAATGGTTTAATCATATTTAAACAGGGACTTTTACTTTTGAATAATACTATAATCTTGCAGTACATGAAGACTATGAGTTCTTTTGGCATAACATTCGTAAAGCAATAACCTGAGCAAGTGGACTTCAAAATAAATGCGCAAGTATCTTGAACACTTCGTACGACTTGGTAGAATTTCTCGCATTGGTGGATCAATAATATTTGCCACATCAAATCCTTTATCGTCCAAGACAAAACGGACACCGATAGGAAAATTTTATGATTCTGTAATTAAATAAACGTTAGAAATGAATGTGTTACCCAACTGTTATAAAGCAAACATAACAGCACCACAATGGTGACAAATAACAACCAACCAAATGTCCGCTCTGGGCGGGGCAAGAGGGCGTGTCAAACGTTTACCAACTAAAACCAACCCGTGTTCTTTCAGTAGCCCGCTTTCAAGCACTCTTAATGATGCATGTTTTTATCTAAACTTTAAAAGAACAACGCGGTCACAACGACAGAACCTAAAAGCTCGACCGCAGCATCAACTTTACCCGCCAGTGTAGCTAATTTACGGTTCAGTAAATTCTTATTAAAAAAAATTTAGGGTTAGCTAACAATATATTACTAACATAAGGGAGTTTAAGAACAATCACAAATAGCGCGTATGTTTCTAGACTGACGTAGGCCGTAATCAGTAATACTCACCATGTTCCTCGTCATTATCCCGTATTTTAACATTTCAATTGCCAATTGGGTGTAACTCAAACAGTGCAGAACTACATCGAAAAGGTGATATAGTATCTGGAAGGTGTCAAAGTTAAATAGTATCAAAATAAAAAATAAAAACAAATATTGTGAATTGTTTCTTGACTGTTGAAAAATTTAATGCTATATGGTCCTTCAATTTCCTCTTAAAATAAATTACTTACTCTTACGATGTATTAACAATGAAGAAACAGAAGGAAAATTGAGGCGCATCTTGTCACCATTGATTCAGTACATGATTCTGAAGCCACGGGTGTCAAAACAATGTACCGAATGCAAATAAACATTTTGCAATTCGTACCTTTTGACCGCGGATATATATATAAGTCTAACGCTTTTCTGATTTTGATTTGATTGCTGTACAATCGCTGCATTTTAATTTGAAGGAAATTTTTTACCCTATGGTCTAGAATCACGTACTAAATCTATGGTAATAGTTTGCATTTCAATATTCTTGCCACTCTAAATAGTAAAGTACTTACGAATTGCTGACAAGTAAGTTTGTGGATATTATAACACTCTAGTATTTCAGTGTAAGCGCGAAAGAGTTTTTTGAGAAATTTCGCTCTGTGTGCATCTTGCAACTCTCGAGCATTTAAAACTTGAATATTCCATAGAACAAATTTATTTTCCAACAATTTAAGAATTCGCATGGCATAAACAATATTAATATCGAAAACAACCAAAAGGAACCATAAATAAATCGATGAGAAAGGCATATTTATTTGAACGTATAAAGAAGTAAAAGCAATGACGAAGTAAACCAAAGCCATGAATCCGTAAATCCAATTAAAAATAATGAAGTGATTTACACTAGTAATATTGTTGAGAAATCTGTGTACTTTTTGGAACGTAAGGACAAACTGGACATTATTTTTGGTCCGAATTATTCCGATAATGAAATTCACAGCAAAACCGAAACAATAAAAGGAACAGTTAATGTATAACGAAACATACATGAATTTTGGAAATACAAGAATTTTTGTGTCCTCTATTGAGGTGAAGCGAATGTACATAAACATAAATCCTAGTGTTACAATCATCGATATAAACTTAGAAGTGAGGCTATTTGTAGTTATACAATCATTTTTGATGCGATACTTAGGACAGAACATGATATACTGCATCAGATTCAAAGGCCACAGCATTGACTGCACATCTTTATCCACCGTGTTGCTCGATATTAAATTTACAGGATACCTTCTTTCAATATTTCGAAATGCGTTCATTTTTAATAGACCATCATAAAGAGTCCTCTTTGACACTTCTGATCCGTTAAGCAATTACACTTATTTCATTATGCTTTTAGTACTGAACTATATAATGTATTAGATACTTTAATTCATTCGAATTTGGCTTTTAAACACAATTATATAACTTTGTGTTATCTACAGGGTGCGTGCACATAAAGAACAATTGATTAAGTCTTATTACATATTTTGATTAAGTTTACTCGTTCACTGTCAGACAACGCATAGACTTAACTGCTGGACCTAATTATTTCGGAGTATGAACCATAGTTCCGTATAGTGTAGATGAGCAATGAGGATGGATTTTCATCATCATGATCATCAATATTTCGGCCTCCCCCAAATTAGGTTACCATAATCGTCACGATTCACAGGCGGGTTGGCGATCGCAGTATGGTGGAAAACTGCATAGAGAACGCTGCTGCCACTTCTCTAACAAGAACCCTTAGTCGCACTTTAAGACCAGAGGAAGAAATGGGATGGTGATCTTTCTTTACATCCCGGAAGACCTGATATGACCTGATGACCATAGTAACCTGCTTTATCTCGTACCATAAAATATTGCTTCGCGCCATGAAAATATAAATAATACCTTACTTCTAACTCTTATTATATTCTAATGCCTCTAATGCTAATTTTAAGAAGCTTTCTTATTCCTATATAAGCCTTGCGTAACTTGTCGTGTTTAAAATTCCCTTGGTTTGAATTCCATCTTTATAAATTTTAACACGCTTTTATGAGGTCGACCTGTACGTAACTAACTATGTAATGGAATCTAAGGTAACTAATTTAACTATCTTCCAAAGATCGTTACGTCATGAAAATTGGGAGCTGTATGTAGTTCTGATGGGCGCCCAAAATCCGTCTTCACTGACGATAATATCATTGCTGTGAGACAACTAATTCTCGAAGATCGTCATGTGACATATCGAGAGATAGAGGCAGATGTCTATTAGGCATCTCAGGGACAATCATTCAGAAGATCTTGCATGAAGTACTTGGTGTGAGAAAGCTAATTTGCCGTCGGATACCGTATCTGCTTTCCGACGATCACAAGGCGGCCCGCGTCAGATGACCCGTGGCCCGTGTAAGAAAACTCTGCAAAGGTTCAACCAAGGAGAGTCAAATCACGTCTACGACATTATCAGTGGTGAGGACTCTTAGATCTATGCCTATGATCCTGATTCCAAACAACAATCTACAATCTAAAGTTGTTCGTTCTCGAAGCACTTCAAAGAAGATGGTGGCCGCGTTCGTTGGAAAAACCGGCCATGTTGCGACTTGCAGATCGTAGAACGGTTAACGCAGAGTGGTATACCACAATTTGTTTACCACAAGTCATCGCCGAACTTCGAAATCTAACTCAAAGCGACTCATCCTGCACCACGACAACGCAAGATCACACAGCGCTCGTCAAACGATTGAGTGTTTGAAGCAGGAAAAAGTAGAAATTCTTGACCATCCTCCATACAGTCCTGACCTAAGCCCTAACAATTTCTTAACATTTCTTAAAATTAAGAAAAGTCTTCGTGGTCAAAGGTTCCAGTCCGGTGAAGAAGCAGTCGATGCTTTCAAGTCAGCCATTTGGACACCCCCACTTTAGAGTGGAATAAATGTTATATTAACTGGTTTGAGCGAATGGAAAAGTGTATTAAGCTACGTGGTGAATACTTTGAAAAGCAATAAAAAGTACTATAAGAGTCTAGTTGTGTTTTTTTTCTTCAAACGATAAAACTTAAAAGGTATGCCTCGTTCCTGTAAATTTTCGCTGCATAATGAACTTTGACTTTGAGATAATCGAAAACGTATATTATGAATCACGAGACCGCGGTAACCTAACCAAGTTTAAAAGGTTACAATAAAGTGGCCGCGTAATACATGGTCTCCAAAACGAAACACAGCAACACTGTTTTGCAACTATAGGAATACTTTCACTGGGAAACGAACTGAATTCTGAAAAACTCTTCAATACCCCTCTTATAATAATAGCCAGCCTGTACATGACGCTTAGTTTTTTAGGGGCATTAAAATAGAAACTCCGAATTCTTTGTAAGCCTAGGAAAATAGTAATTCTGATTAACTCCAAAATCTGTTTATTTCAATAAAGTTCATTCACAGAAATGCAAACTGTAGCAAAATAACAATGTAGTTAGTCAAAAAGTACATCAGACTTAATTGGAACGCAGCGTCTACGTAGAACAGGCCACACATTCGTATCTTGCTGAATGATGCTCGATGCAAGCGTAGTACGTTCTTGCACAGCTTATTCTCATCCTCTGGGAAGAAAGTACATAAATAACATAATTACATAACTTTTCAATAATAAAAAGTATGCAAAACAACATTCGGATATGATCTGGGGTCATCTCCACTGATCTCCAGTTTATGCCAAGCTTGACACAGGCAGATCTTATTACTAGTGTATTCCCATAAGGGCGCTTGCATACTCAATATGTAAATAATGGTTTGATGATATTACGGGTCACACGGTGAAAGTTTTTAGAATAAGCCAGTAAGAAAATCAGGTGATGAAAATTGATTTAAATTTCGAAATAAACTCTTTGGAAATTTATTATGTGATTTGTTTTTGCAAATGGGCGGCAAATTAAAAAGTATCTGTCGTGCAGCGAAATGAATTTGACAAGAGAAAATTTTCACTCAATGATTTAGTACGACTATCGTTGCGGGTCTTCCTCAATAACAATGTTGCGATAGACTTCGTAGTTGTTTACTTGTTTATAACTGCTTTAATGCGTTTGAACGTGGTTGAAGCTACTGAGATATGACTCATGGGGACGTCCTTCTACGGTGACTACTGAAAACATGAGTGCTGTGCGAATAATAATAAAAGCTGATAAAAGGGTTACATATTTATTTATTTATTTTTGGCCAACCAACAACTGTATATACCTACTCATACAATATAAACATGATTTTCTATTAACTAAGGTTAGTATTACAGTTTATTATAGGTTAGCACCGCATGCCCCATAAAAGTAAGAACTATGATACAAAGCACTATGCTATAATATTAAAATTAAAGTACATAAGAACATATTAAAAAACTAAAAAAAACTAAATTAAGATTAAAATCAGTCTATGACATACACAAGAATGCAAAAATAATATTAAAATGTACACAAAATAGATCTAAACATTGGTAACGGTTGTTCTGTGGAACTTGCCAAATGGATCAAAATGTACGTCAACTAGATCGCTGTAGCTGTTCAACAGTTTACAAAGCCGAGGGACGATAGAGCCTGAGCCCAGTACTGTTCTACAGGGAGGTGGGTACAAGGGAGTGATAGGAAAACGAGGAAGTCTAGCAGGAGTCCGAAACCGAAATTTTGCAAGTAATTGGGGACAATCTATTTTTGACCGCAGTAGTTTAAACAGAAAAATGGAATCAGCAACTTTCCTACGTTTCTCCAGTGTTACCATTCTGAAATGAGAAAGTCTGGCCTCATATGACCGCTTTCTTTTAGCGATTCCGCTAGCATAAGCAAGATGCCATAGAAATCTCTTTTAGATTCGCTCTAATCTTAAATTGTGTGTTGCATAATGAGGTCTCCAAATTGTGCCGCAATATTCCAAGATACTTCGAACAATACTGTTGTTCATTAGGATTTTGGTACTACTGCGCTTGAAGCCAGCAACATTCCTTACAACAAAACCCAGCATTCTAGAAGCTTTTTTTTATTTCATGCTCGACGTGAGGTACAAATGTCAGTGCATTGTCAAAAATAACGCCTAAATCTCTTACTTGAGTCACCTCTTGGATAACATTAGTGCCCACATGGTAAACATTAGCTGTCACTTCTTCTTCCGGGTAAATTTCACATGGTAACACTTTTTGATGTTTAATGCCATTCCGTTATCGCTACACCATTTAGTTAATGAATCAACTTCACTCTGAAGTAGTTGAGTATCATCGCTACTTTCGATAACCCTAGAGAACTTCAGGTCGTCCGCATACATGTAACATTCTGAGAAATTTAGACAGAGTGGGATATCGTTAGCAAAAACATTAAATATAATCGGACCGACATGCGAGCCTTGAGGTACCCCTGAGTTGACCCTGAAAGTTTCAGATTGAAAGCCATTGACTGCGACAAAGTAGAAGCGATTTTCTCGATATGACTTTAACCAGGTGTGAAGTGTGCCAGTAATTCCGTAAGCAGCAAGCTTCGACATAAGTATATGGTGAGGAACACGGTCAAAAGCTTTACTTGAATATAGGGACAAATTAGACACTCAAAAACCTTCGCGAAAGTTGACAGTATAGAGATAGGTCTATAATTCTGAATGTGGTTTTTCTCAGGTAAACATTGAATTTCAATATTATTCGATCGTGTTTGCTGTTCGAGCTGATCCAAGCGCACTGTTAGGGAATGCATATTATTTTTCATTTCAGAATTTTCCTTCTGCAATACCACTATAGTCTTCTTGTATGTAATATGCTCCTTAAGTAGATCCTCATACTGACTATTCATAAATTTCATCGATTCATCCATGGCATCAATATTAGTATTGATTGTCTGTAACCCGCTGTTTAACATCGCTTTCATAAATTCCTTGAATTTAGCCAACATTACAAACAGCTCAGACTTCAGTACTTCCTGGACAATTTCACGAATGTCATCTCGCGACAACATGCTTTCAGCAGTTACGGTGGTCTGTGGTGGAGAGCCAAGAGCTTGCCTTTTGTTCGCTCTGGTAGTAGCATTACGCTGAGCGTTCTGGTTCTTCTTAGTGGGCGACTCCTCATCAGCCATATTAAAATTATTGTTAAAAAAGAAACGCAAAAAGAAAAATAAGCGAGTAGTTACAGATAGTGTAAAGCAATTGTTTCCAAATGAGAGACAAAAAGGCAAGCAAAAATTAAAAGCTAGCAAAAAGAAAAGTTGGTACTCAGAATCGAACTTGCGCCTCGTTCATTTAGATGGCCACTCCGAGTCCCACTTAGCCAGTTGGTCTTGACGTAAAGTAGTGAAATTATCAATCAATATCTCGTACTTGTGTCCAAGAAACGGGGCATTTGTGACCATATAAGGTCACGCAACGAGCCGTGTTGTGTGTTCTGACTCACCGCCAATCAGCGAGTAGGGGCGTCTCTAATGCGGCTCGTGTAGCTGTGACTCACCGCTGCTTGAACTTGTGATGCTTTTGTTGTGGATTTTGAGTATAATAAAAACTGCTTATTTCTTCACTTTTGATGAGAAACTTTTAGATGTTAAGATGCTAACTCTTGTATAAACGTATATACTATATTTTACGTTCAATACTGTATCGATATTGCTGTTATGTTAGCGGATAATATTTATTTTAACCCCCGACACAAAAAGAGGGGTGTTATAAGTTTGACGTGTCTGTCTGTCTGTCTGTCTGTCTGTGTGTCTGTCTGTCTGTGGCATCATAGCTCCCGAACGGATGAAGCGATTTCAATTTAAAAAAAATTATTAATGGTGACTTATGTGCGAGTGTTTTTAGACATGTTTGATGAAAATCGGTTGAGCCGTTTAAAAGTTATGGGGGAGAAAGTGGGGAAGAGTAACCGAATGTCAACAAATATACTCGAAATGACGCTTTCATTTCGAGTATATTTGTTGACATTCGGTGACACTCAGAGAGAGTATTGATGAATTAATCGAGAGTGTTCTTACCTTCGTTTGATTCTAAATTATAATAAGTATGTACCTATAAAAAGTATAAAATAAAAAATTAAATTTAAAATTTAAAAAAACCCCTGACACAAAAACCTAAATTCCCTTTAAAAAGTAAAAAATAATAAAAAAAACTTAACCTTAAAGTACCTATGTATGTATTAATAATTTTTAAAAAAAATGCGTCGCGTTGGGGGACCTTTATGATAATTAATGAAAAAAATAATAAACGCACTAGTCGCCACTATGATTTTTGAAGGCTCCTATCGACTTCTCTGGGATGCATCATCAGATCCTGGTTTCCTTATCATGGTACCACCCTTAGGATATCTCCTTTCCAACAAAAAAAAAAAACATCAAAATCGGTTCATAAACGACGAAGTTATCCGCGAAAACACATAAAAAATACGGTTGAATTGAGAAACTTCCTCCTTTTTTCGAAGTCGGTTAAAAACCAACTTGTTTACAGTTACAAGATTTTTAAAGAATACTTGCAGGAAAAGATAAATCATTTAAATTTAAAAAAAACATCTCGATCTCTAATTAATTTTGAAGCAAACTATGCATACTTTAACATTGGTTTGCATTTAGGGGATGTTTATATTTAAGTTGCTCGGTAGAAGCAACTCTGAAACTATTGAGCGTTGCGTGTATTCCTTTTGGGTAATTACTCACTTACTCAAACATAACAACATATGTATATAAAAATCATTGAAATCGGAGGCGGACAATCTTGGCGGTCTCCTTGTTAGAGGAATTCGTTTACTGATCCCTGAAGATTCCGTCATTGCGTTTGAACAACAACGTAGAAGAGGTCCTACAGAAATGTGAGCTCACTGCTTCAGTAATCCATGGTTCCATCCCATGTGACTAAATTTAAAAAGGAATGTAGACTACTTCGAAAAGCACTAAAAATATTAACAGGCTTCTCCATCAATCCGTTTTATTTCCTTTTCTAAAAACTTTCAGTGTGTCCCACGTATGTATGTAAACAAAAACTTTTACTTTTGAGTAAATTTGAGATCTTACAGTAGATTCTTTATAGTAAATTCTTAAAGTAAATTACCTAAGCAAGTGGACTTCAAAATAACTGCACAAGTATCTTGAACACTTCGGACGGCTAGGTAGAATGACTCACATCGCTGGATCAATAATGTTTGCCACATCAAATCCTTCATCGTCCAAGTTAAAACGGAAAACGAGAGAAAAAATGACTGATTCTGTAACAAAATATACGTTAGAAACTGCTATCTCTTTTACCAACTGATAAAAAAGCAAAAGCTAAACAATATCCCGCCGAAGAACGGCCGTTTATAATTTGTGTTTTTTTTTTTTTTATTCCGTAGAGTCGGTAAAAGTACCTCCCGACATAACTTCGCATGGTTTCCAAGACTTGACAAAACATCTAGATTTATCTATTAGGTTTACGTATGTAAGTTAAATCATAGACATACATCTTATCTTAATATCAATACGTGAAGCAAAAGGTTTGTTCCTCTTTTAACGAAAGTTACGCGGACGGTGGAGTATGAAATCTAGCACAGTTAAAGTTTATATGGAGTATGAGTGCAGAGAGCTAATATATCAATATCATAATGCATTTGAAATACTTTATGTTTCAAATGAGTTATGGTCGAATTTCGACCACTGGGCAACCACATGGTAAAGTGACTGACTGTTGATATTTCAGTATTAAATTTTATTTAATTGTATAGATTATTCCTATCCATATATAATATTTTATATATCTTATATTTATTATTTACTCACCATGCTATTCAACATTTTCCCTTTTTTAAACGTTTCAATTGCCGATTGGGTGTAACTTAGTGTGTGTATGACTATTTCTAAAATATGATATAGTATCTGAAATTTGACAATATTCAGTAATATAAATAAACGGATTGTGTTTTGTCTCTTGATTCTGTTTGGGTCGGAAAAATTAAAAGCTATTCGTTCCTTCTTTAATTTCACCGACATCGACGCGCAACCGCGTTCCCATTGATCCACAGTAAATAAATATTTTGCAGTTCCATACATGCTGACCTCGTAAGTACGGCATTTTTCGAGGAAACAGCTGGTTTATGGTTCATTAACATGAATGGGTACAATGTGCGCATCGATGTCTATGCAAAACACTGTACAGTATAATACTTACGATTTCCTGACAAGTAACTTTGTGGATATTATAACACTCTAGTATTTCAGCATAAACCTGGAAGAGTCTTTTAAGAAAATTCGCTCTGTGTATGTCTTGTAACTCCCGAGCATTTAAAACTTGAATATTCCACTGAACTACTTTATTTTCCAACAATTTAATTACTTGCGTGGCATAAATTATATTAAAATCGAAAATAACCAAAATGTAGGAAACATATACCAATGATAAAGGCGTATCTCCTTGTATGCATAAAGTAGTAAAAACAATGACGTAAAAACCCAGAGCCGTGATTTCAAGAATCCAATTCAAAATAATAAAGTGGTTCACTCTAGTTTCTTTGTTGAGAAATCTGTGCACTTTTTGGAATGTAAGGACAAACTGAACATTGTTTTTGGTCCGAATGATTCCGATGACAAAATTCATAGCAAAACCGAAACAATAAAAGAAACAGTCAGTGCATGACGAAACAAAAATGAAGGTTGGAAATCCATGACTTTCCGCGTCCACTGAAAATGTCCAGTGTATGTACATAAACATCAATCCTAGTGTTACAATCATCGAAATGAAATTGGAAGTGAGGCTATTTGTAGTAATTACATTATTTTTGATGCGATACTTAGGACAGAACATGATAAACTGCATCAGATTTAAAGGCCAAAGCATTGACTGCACATCTTTATCCACCATATTGGTCGAACTTAATTTCACAGGATACATTCTTTCAATATTTCGAAATGTCTTCATTTTTAAAACATTATTATCAAACGCTCTCTACAACACATGTGATGTATTAAGCAATGACACAAACTCATTATGATAAGACTTCTGAACTAAATTATGTATTAGATACTTTAATTCATTTGAATTTGGCTGTATACAACATACCAATATAACTTTGTGTATAAAGTACAGGGCGAGCTTACATACAAAACAATTGGTAAAATCTTGTACTTCATACTCTTATATTCCTTCGCTCACTGAAAATGATAAATGATTTTATTTCTAATAAGAATGTTTATACAAACAATTCACAAGTTAATCATATTTTTATCACTAGATGATGTCGGCGTTTACTGTCTGACTACTCTGAGAAGAAAGGCCAAAACAAACTCCGAGGTCACATTCTCTTTTAAAATTCAGACATAATCTTGATCAGAACATATAGATCGGTGTGTGTAATTATTTTTTGAGGAAATATTCTCACAAATTTAATGGACTTGTTCAGTCAGTGCACGCATTTGTCACTAATCGTACAACTCAACTCAGAACTTAAGGAGCTCAACCATTCGACTAATAATATAAAAGAAAGGACTTTTGAGTAGGCCACTACTCAAACCAAACAATATATAACCACTTGACTGCGCATACAGTGCCCCGACACTCGAAAACTATTAGTATTTTGTCGCCTACATAGGCTACGGTTCTAATAACCATTTTATTTGTGACCAATTGTTAGACCTCTGTGCACGCTAAATTAATGCAAATAATATAACTTTATCTGCAATTATAACGCATCAAAATGCCTTCATGCCCGGTGAAGTGGTGTGGGAAACATTCCAAGACATCTAGTTACAAAAAGGATGGTACAACCTTTCATCGGAAAGGAAACAATACGAATAGTATTTTTGATTTAATCAAATTAAATAGACCCCTACGGGTCTATTTAATTTGGTGATGGGTAAACGAGCACACGGTTGGTCGCGCGCGTTGATGTCTTTTGGAAATGTCTCGTTCTTTTATGAGACAATTTCTAATGCTTCTATCCCTTACTTTCCCTTTGTATTTTTATCATAAATTTTGTGCTGTTACCTTTAATAGCTGGAATTCGATATCGAAAATAAAAATAAATTATTCAATTCACATACTGTGATAAAATATTCGACACCGCTCCTGATTGACATTTTGTCGAATATGATAGTGGCCCAACATATACCACATTATTTCATTTTAAAAATAAATAATAACAGAATACGTGATTTCTTTTTGTTTTTGTAATTGATTATATATATGTATATGTATATATATATATATATATCCCCCTCTATGGCAACCTCCCCTTTTGGGGGAGGCCTATGTCCAGCAGTGGACGCCTTTCGGCTGAAATGATGATATAATATGTGTCGGAGTTTGTTATTAATTTCAAATTGTGGGTAGTCCGCATAATTAATTATGATTTTTTCTTATTATCATTAATTTAGGTGATGTTTCAATCAGATATTGTCTTATATATCAAAACATAATTTATTGAGTACTTGGTGTACTCACTAACTCATTTTTGGAAACTTATTTTGATAACTGTAACCTGTAGGTTTGTTCAAAACAATAAATAACATGTCACTTTAAATTGTAAAATGATTTACGTTGTGAATTCTCCATTTGTTTATTTACGACAATTATTCTAATATTATTTGATTACTTTATAATGTAAGTCTTATTTTGTTTAGAATACTTTAGTGTTTTGTATCAAGTAAACACGTGGCGTACTTCCGCGTGCCGTCGGACAGATTTGTCATAGATATTATGGCGGGACATTGTTGTCCTATAAAAGAGCTTGCACTCAGTGAGCAAGTCAGTCGTCGAACATATCAATGCTGGTTTTCAGCGTGGTATGTTCACGGGCGCTGTATACTTCGATATAGCGAAAGCGTTCGACAAAGTCTGGCACAACGGCTTATTATATAAGCTGTACCAACTCGGAGTGCCAGACCGTCTCGTGCTCATCTTACGAGACTTTCTTGCGAACCGTACCTTTCGCTATCGCATCGAAGGGGCACTTTCCTCCCCTCACCCGATCCGTGCAGGAGTCCCTCAAGGCTCTGTACTAGCCCCCCTCATTTTCACGCTGTTCACTAGCGATATCCCCAGAAGTAAGAAGGCAAGGTTAGCTCTGTTCGCAGACGACACTGCCATCTTCTTCTCGGGATTTAGTGACTCAGCGCTGGTTCGCTACCTCCAAACCGCAGTCGACGAGCTCGGCGAATGGTTCAAAAAGTGGCGAATCGAGGTCAATCCCGATAAAAGTCAGGCGGTCTTTTACACCCAACCGCGACGTAATCACCCCCCTCCCCGACCCATCTCAATGTTCGGCAAGCAGATCCCTTGGGCGAAGCAAGCCAAATATCTAGGTGTCATCCTCGACGAACACCTCACCTTTTCTGAGCACATAAAGCAGGCTCGCTCGCGGGCCGCTTTCGCTCTAGGTAGGCTCCATTGCGTCCTGAACAAGCGGAGTAAAATGTCTCTTCTGTGTAAGAAGCGGCTTTACACCGCTTGCATCAGGCCGATTATGACATACGCAAGCCCAGTCTGGGCACATGCTAAACCCCGATTCATCCATAGGATGCAGACTCTCCAGTACCGTTTTCTCCGTCAAGCCACAGGCTCGCCTTGGTTTGTTCGGAATATCAATCTTCATTTAGATATGAAACTCCCGACTATCCATCAATTCATAAAACGCGCTTCGAAGCGTTTCTTCGATAGGGCCGTAGCCCACCGCAACCCTCTGGTTGTGGCGGCAGCTACTTACACCCCCTCCCGTATCAGTAAAGTCCGCCGCTCGCGGCACGTTCTTACCTCCTGATACGATACGATCCTGATGATCCCACTACTCTCCTCCAGGAGAGTCGAAAAGAGACCAGTACAGCTAGACCAGCACACAAACACAAATCGTACCGACCTCGCCGCCGAGGTCCGTCGTCGCGACCCCGATTTAACAGTCCCTCCCGACCCTTGCAAGACCCAGCCCGCGATGCTGCGCCGTTAGCTTTAAATTAGTCCCTAAATAATTTAACCCAGATCCAGCCAGTCCCTTGTTGTCCCCCTACCAGTGATTGCCTAAGCCGAGGTTCGTACCCCCCTCGGGGTAACCCTTAGAGCTTTCGCTTTAGTTTTAAGTATAATAAGCCCCGGCTGGAGTCCTAAAAAGGTAACTTTTTAGAACTCGCCGGGCTACCATCCGTTTAAGTAGTAAGAATCTTTTCAGGATTAACTACGAGATGCCAGACAAAAAAAAAAAAAATGAGCAAGTCAGTGGTTGCATTCTACGCTCGACGCTCGCCCTGGAAGGACGTTACGCTGCCGCTCCGCTGCGCGTATCCCCTCCACCGCCCGCCGCTCGATCGCCCGTCACTTGTGCTCCGTGCTCCACGCTGCGTAGTCGCCCTGACTACTCTCCGCTATTTTGCGATTTAAATTTATTTAAATCGCAAAATTCGGAACATCCTGTTTCTATACGGATACAGTCAAAACGTTACTGTCTTGTTTACAAGACAGTAGTTTTTCTGATTTATTCGGAATCGTCAAAAACGCTGTGTTGTGTTGTGGCCCCTTCAGGGCAAATCCACAGTTTCGTGGTCACTCGGTGGATACCTTAACGGTGCCAACGAAGCCGAGTGGGTGCAGACCCAACGCACCCGTCTATCCCCTTCAGGGCTAGGCGAAAGTTGGACGGGTCCCAGATCGCTGGCCTTGGGGGCTTCCCTCGTCAGCCTTGGTGACAGTCTTCCCTTCACAGCCGCGTACTAGTGCCGCGGGTATCTCTATACCCCCCACACTAGACTGGTCGGGTACCCTCAGTACCCATCGCATGACCGGTTAGGAACCCGTTTCGCACAATAACATTGGTGACGGGATTCACTCTTAGGGCTCACCTAGGATCACCTCCCTGTCTACACCCGACAGGGAGTGTAACACTCACCCCCGGCAACCCACCGGGGATTAGGCTACTTAGGAGTAGGGTTTTGGTCAGGATCACTCTCATGAGTGATTAGGTCCCCCCCACCCCTTATTTTTACCTCCCCGGGAAACATGGACACCCCCATGTCTCCTGAGGAAAGACAAGCCCCCGCTGAGGCCTTCCTCGAATTACTCGAGGATGATCGCGAATTCCGCATCTCTTTTAAAAAACGCTGGCAGGCGAACAAGGATAGGAAAGCCAGAGCCAACTCAAACATCGCTGTTTTCAGCGATGCACTTGAGTCTCCGGCTATCCCTTCCTCTATCGCCCCAGCAGCCGATCTTCCGGTGTCCATGGACACGGAAGATCAAATCGATACCGCCTCAGTCGCTCCCCAGGCTGACTCAAACTCCTCCTCGTCCTCGGACACGGAGGCGTATGAGTTAGTCTCCCGCTCAAAGGGCAAAGGGAGCAAGCGGAAGAAAAGCAAGGACAGTAGCTCAGCCCCAGCCGCTAAAATCATAGCGGCTGAGGACTCTGCTCCTCCGTCCCGCGCCCCCACCCCGCAGGCGACCTCCACCAACGCGGACGACCCCCTCCCCGATACGCAGGCGACCCCCGCCACCGCGACCACGTCCATCCCCTCCACGCCGCTGGCGACCGCCGCCAACGCGTCCCCCTCCCGCCCCTCGCCTTCAACGTCCGCGAAGGTTGCCGCGCCCCGCGCTAACGGTAGCGCCCCGTCCGCACCCTCTGGCTCAGCCACCACCAGGAAACTCCCTCCACCGCCTCCTGTGTTTATTCAGGACAAGGCCAAGTGGACGGAGGTGTCCAAATGGTGCGTTGACCAGAGGGTCAACTATACTAGTGCCCGTGCCACCCAGCACGGCATTAAAGTATCGGTCCCCACGTCAGGCGATTATCGCGAACTGACCAGGCTCCTCTCAGCAAGGAACGTGTCCTTCTACACGTATTCCTTGCCCGAGGAGCGACTGACCAGGGTGGTGATTCGCAGGATGCCCTGCGAAATCGCCACCAGCGATATAAAGGCAGACCTCGAAAGGCAGAACGTGCCTGTCCTAGAGGTCCATAGGATGCACAGATCCAGGCAAGGCATTGCCTTTGATATGGTCCTGGTGGTGTGCCCTCCCACGGAGGGTCACCACCCCATATTTAATGTCAAGTCTGTCTGCGACCTGTCAGGCCTTAAGATTGAGAAGCCCCGTAAGTCGGGCATCATTGGCCAGTGCCATATATGCCAACTATACGGGTACTCTGCATACAATTGTTGTGCTACTCCTAGGTGCGTCAAGTGCCTGGGAGATCACGGTACAGCTGACTGTACCCGGCCTAAAGACCCCTTTGCACTGAGCCACCCAGTTGTGTGCTCTGCAAAGAGTCCAGTCATCCGGCAAATTACCGGGGCTGCCCGAAAGCCCCCAAATCATCTTCCCCTAAATTGGCGCAGCGTTTCGACGCTCGTCAGACTAGGGAATCCCCCTCGGCCAAACTCCCCACGAGACTGGCCCCACAACGTCCCTCCCAATGGCCTCTTTTGAGTTCCCAGAAGGAATTTCCCCCCCACTGCCCCTAAGGCAGGACCAACCCCAGTACAGAGGAAAGGTCAGGCTCCCCTCAATGCGTTTAACGTCATTGCCGGGACCTTCAACACCTATAGCACGTTCCTCTCCCCGCGTGCCCAACAGATGGCCCAGGAACTAGTTGCCGCCGGCGGCAACCTGTTCCGTATTCAATCTATATATGCTGCGTATCCAGAGATCACGCAAGCACTCCACGCTATGAACTCCCAACGCCCCTATTATGGATAGTCGAGGAATATTAACTAGACTGAAACCCCGTTCCCTAAAGCTAGGCTTCTTCAATGCCAACGGCATTCACGGCCAACGTGATGAGATCGCCACGTTCCTCCGCGACCATCACGTAGACATTTTACTCATACAAGAGTCGTTCTTAAAGCCTCACCAACGCGACCCGAAAATTGCAAACTATCGTTTAGTTCGCAACGATAGGTCACGTTGTCACAGAGGCGGCACCCTCATATACTATAGGAAGTCCCTGTACTGCATACCTATGGATCCCCCCCAACTCTCCCAATTAGAAGTTTCGGGCTGTCGGTTAGCACTGACAGGTCACCAGCCGATCACTATTGTGTCGGTTTACCTTCCTCCCCAACATGAGTCAGAGGACCCCCAACTCCTCGCTAATGACCTTTCCGAACTCTTCGGCATGAGCGACTCCGTTATCATAGCGGGCGACCTCAACGCCAAACATCCTGCCTGGAATAGCACCAGGACCTCGACTAGAGGTAGGCAACTTTTCAACCTCTGTTCTACCATGAACTTTGATGTCATCGCCCCGATGACTCCCACTCACTTCCCCTTCGATACCGATCAGTTACCCGACGTTCTTGATATAGCACTCCTTAAGAATATCAACTTGAGGTTGGATTCTATAGAGGCTATTCACGAACTCGACTCTGATCATCGACCAGTAGTCATGAACCTGGCCCCCCGATTAGTATTCGCGACCCCTATCAACCCCCCGCCACTAAAGTGATCACTGACTGGAAGAAAGTAAGCGAACGCTTACAATCTAACACGTCACATCACTTAGACTCTATCCCAGATCAGTTCGTCTCTGTCGCCGACACAACGGCCGCGATCGACTCTCTCACAAAGCACGTACAATCGATCGTGAACGAAAGTTCACGGCAGGTTCCAAATACGGATGACCGTAAATAGAGGCTCCCCGACGATGTGCGTGATCTGCTGACAAAGAAGAACGCGGCCGTTCTTGCCTACAGCAACTTTCCCTGTGACGCTAACAAAGCTCACATGCGTTACTTACAGCGTGCTGTAAGGACACGTGTGACTGAGCTGCGTGACGCTAACTGGGACAAGATGGTGGGCGAACTAGAGCCGACTCATCTCGCATTCTGGGAACTTCAGAGGAAACTTAAATCCTTTAAGTTTTCCACTATGCCCCCCCTGACCCGCCCCGATGCGACCATTGCATTCGAGGATATTTAAAAAATGAATATCCGTCAATCGATTTGTTTGCAAGCAGCTTGGTGTCCATTAGTACCATTTTATCCAAAAACTATAGCATTTAGTGAATCCCTGTAGTGGTGTGCATGCACTTCTACCAGTGTAGCTGCATTCTTTTGTTAATGTAATTAGTATAATTTATATTTAGTTAATTTTAAGCTTAATTAATTAGTTAATCACTTACACAGTTATACTTAATATGTCATTGAATATTTTATAACCTTTACAACGATACTCTGTTGCTATCTGTGGAGGCTTGTAAATGGCTTATCGTGAATTACCACACTACTAATTCTGTATTGTTAGCTGTAAGCCACCCTAACATAATAAAATAAAAATAAAATAAAATAAAATAAAATATTGACAGGGCTGAATGCCTAGCCGATAGCCTCGAAGCCCAATGCACACCCAGTTCGCAGCCAGTAGACCAAGCGTTTGTTGATAAGGTAAACGCGGAAGTCGAACGCAAAGCCTCACTCCCGCCCGTTGAAGACCCTGATGATCCCCTGCCCCCTGTCACACCTGACGAGGTGCACGAGATCATCAAGGGTCTGAAATCTCGTAAAGTCCCCGGATCAGACGGCATCACCAACAGAGTGATCAAGCTGTTCCCCGCTCACCTGATTATGCTCATGTGTACCATCTTCAATGGTGCCTTGAGTAATAATATTTTCCCCCAAGCGTGGAAGGAAGCCACCGTCATTGGCATCCCTAAGCCCGGTAAGCCCAAAACCGATCCCACGAATTACCGCCCCGTTAGTTTGCTCAAAGTTCTCGGCAAAATCTATGAGAGACTTATTTATAAGCGAATCAGAGATTATGCCGAAACCAAGGGCCTCATCCCCAACGAGCAGTTTGGTTTCCGAACCCAACACTCGTGTGTCCATCAGGTACACCGTATCGTTGAACATATCAATGCTGGTTTTCAGCGTGGTATGTTCACGGGCGCTGTATACTTCGATATAGCGTAAGCGTTCGACAAAGTCTGGCACAACGGCTTATTATATAAGCTGTACCAACTCGGAGTGCCAGACCGTCTCGTGCTCATCTTACGAGACTTTCTTGCGAACCGTACCTTTCGCTATCTCATCGAAGCACTTTCCTCCCCTCACCCGATCCGTGCAGGAGTCCCTCAAGGCTCTGTACTAGCCCCCCTCATTTTCACGCTGTTCACTAGCGATATCCCCAGAAGTAATAAGGCAAGGTTAGCTCTGTTCGCAGACGACACTGCCATCTTCTTCTCGGGATTTAGTGACACAGCGCTGGTTCGCTACCTCCAAACCGCAGTCGACGAGCTTGGCGAATGGTTCAGGGAAGTGGCGAATCGAGGTCAATCCCGATAAAAGTCAGGCGGTCTTTTACACCCGACCGCGACGTAATCACCCCCCTCCCCGACCCATCTTAATGTTCGGCAAGCAGATCCCTTGGGCGAAGCAAGCCAAATATCTAGGTGTCATCCTCGACGAACACCTCACCTTTTCTGATCACATAAAGCAGGCCCGCTCGCGGGCCGCTTTCGCTCTCCGTAGGCTCCATTGCGTCCTGAACAAGCGGAGTAAAATGTCTCTTCTGTGTAAGAAGCGGCTTTACACCGCTTGCATCAGGCCCATTATGACATATGCAAGCCCAGTCTGGGCACATGCAAAACCCCGATTCATCCATAGGATGCAGACTCTCCAGAACCGTTTTCTCCGTCAAGACACAGGCGCGCCTTGGTTTGTTCGGAATATCAATCTTCATTTAGATATGAAACTCCCGACTATCCATCAATACATGAAACGCGCTTCGAAGCGTTTCTTCGATAGGGCCGTAGCCCACCGCAACCCTCTGGTTGTGGCGGCAGCTACTTACATCCCCTCCCGTATCAGTAAAGTCCGCCGCTCGCGGCACGTTCTTACCGATCCTGATGATCCCACTACTCTCCTCCAGGAGAGTCGGAAAGAGACCAGTACAGCTAGACCCGCACACAAACACAAATCGTACCGACCTCGCCGCCGAGGTCCGTCGTCGCGACCCCGACTTAACAGTCCCTCCCGACCCTTGCAAGAGCCAGCCCGCGATGCTGTGCCGTTAGCTTTAAATTAGTCCCTTAATAATTTAACCCAGATCCAGCCAGTCCCTTGTTGTCCCCCTACCAGTGATTGCCTAAGCCGAGGTTCGTACCCCCCTCGGGGTAACCCTTAGAGCTTTCGCTTTAGTTTTTAGTATAATAAGCCCCGGCTGGAGGCCTAAAAAGGTAACTTTTTAGAACTCGCCGGGACACAATCCATTTAAGTACTAAGAATCTTTTCAGGATAAACTACGAGATGCCCCAAAAAAAAAAAAAAAAAAATGAGCTAGTCAGTCTATCTTCGGATTAGACTCAATTCAAAGCCCCCCTGCTCCCGGCAAAACTGTGGATTTACCTGGTACAGCGCTGCTGTATATTTACATAGCTGTATTGACTAGCTGATAGCGAAAGCTACACTTTGTATTTGGGTGGCTTAGGCCTCTATACGAACAGTAACCTTAAGGGTTTGTTCGTTGTACTGTATTGTTATTACCTACTTTATCTTGTAACCGTTTTATTCAAGTTCTTCTAACTTAACAAACAGCTGTGCTGCTGGGGAGTTTGTTCCGCCACTTCTTCTTCCCAGCTATAGCACTAGGAAGTGTCGAAGGGCGGGCGTTTTAGGGGGACTGTCTTACGTAACTTTGAACTTCAAAAAGTGCTGACTCTCAGCCTAGTTTGAATAAATGACTTATATTGTAATACAACTTGGTAATTGTTCATAATATTGTTTGTAGTTGTTTATAATCTTGTTTATCCCAATAAAATGGGAACTCCAAATCCTGACGATATATACCGCTCGGAACTCCCCCTCCTGACGATCCGACTTCAGAAACGGGATTAGGTTTAGCCCAGGAATCGCAAGGTGTTGGTGGTCTATGGCGAGAGATGTTAGATCTTCAGAACCATGATATGGCTCAGTTAATTGAAGCGATCAAGTCGTACTCTGTTCCATCGTTTAAAATTGGCTTGCCCGATTTTGACCCTGACCTACCCGATTCCAATGCTCAATCGTGGAGTACAACCGCTGAGATTTGGCTTTCGCTATCGGAGAAACCTCTTCAAGGAGGTACTCCTATTATTGGCCTCACTAAAGTCTTAAAGGGCATTGCTAACGCATGGCTCTCCCAAGTGTCGTATCCAGGCATGACCTGGACTGACTTTAAGAGTCTCTTCCTTTCTCGTTATGTAGTTTCGGAAATTGTTGCCGCTATTCTCATTAACGTTTATAATAGTCAGCCGAAAGAAGGAGTTTTTGGCTGCATGTACCAGTCGACGGGTCATTTCACTGGCGTCCGAGTGGAGTGGCCTAGGTGTCGAGCATCTTGTTGTTTCAGCTGTATTGGCCCGTGTTTCCAGGTTTGATGCCCGTACTCATCGACTGGCATTTGCTGCCAAAGTATGTACATACTGGATAGGCTTCGGCAAGAGCTTTGTGTCTTGTCCCATCTTGGGAGGTGGTCTCGGGTTTCCTCTGACCAGCACGATTCTTTTCGGCCTGGGAGGTTTGAGCCGGATGCAATAGTCTGTCATTTTTGCATCCTAGACCGGCCAGCTCACCGCGTGCGGAGGCGCTGGGGAGGATCGTCTGTTGCCGATGTGGGGAGGCGGGACACGTCACTCCGGAAAGCAGCCGGGAGGTTCAAGTGAACACCTCGAAGAACCGGAAGTTGGTCTTTGAGCACCCAACGATTCTTGAATTGAGTTGAGGCTGGTGATGGGTTATTATTAGCCTCTTACTGGTGTTCTAAACCAATCTGGCGAGTCGCTTTCATTTTGTTATAACTCTGGGGCTCAATGTTCTTATTGCTGTAATATTTGCTGAAAGGTTTACTTGTAAACTTATTTCTTGTGAACATATGTACCAAACGACTTCTGAGTAACGTAGAAATTAATGATGGGGTTTTCTGCAAGCTTATGATTTTGTCATTATGTATCAATCAACAAAGCAAGTCATGAACGTGTTGGTATTACAACTCTGTCTAATAGTTGTGTAAAAAGCTGCGCTCGGTGCTATGGTGACCTAACACTACTTTTTCGTATTGATAAGGTAATGGTTTATTTGGTTAAAGTTAAAGTCTTCAGTTAAAGTGGAAACAGTTATATTAAATCACTATAAAGAGTTACAAAGTAAAATGGTAAACTATATAACTACTTATTGGTAATGGTTAAATGGTAATGGTAATGGTTTTGAGTGCGTGGTGTCTCTAAAGAGATCTGATCGCGAACTGGTCGATATTGTGTGATTCGAGCGAATGTGCATACTTGCGATCGATGCAATTATGTATTTTCGCTGAGTGTTCGATTAACTCGAACAAGTTGGCTTTTAGCTGAGCTTGTAGCCCTGGGTATAACTAAAGGTTCCGATATGATAAAGTCTGATACGATTAGACTAAAGCTATTTTAAAAGGTTCCAAGTTGGAGACTTTGTTAAAATAGATTTTACTGGTGATTTCCGCAACGTTATTGAGTACTAATTGGATTTAAAAATGTGCTCCTGATCGTGTACAGAAAATGCCTGAATGTCCAGATAATTTTAGTGTGATGTCAATGTTGACACTGATGATGATTCATCTGATTCTGACATACTATAGCTAAATTGAAAAGATGTCTGTGTTGACTCTTTTTCGGAATGTCTATTTTGACTCTTGTTTGAATGTCTATGTTGACTCCTGGATTTGGAGGTTGATCTTGACGCTTATGCGGGTTGTCTATGTTGACGCCTATGCGGGTTGTCTATTCAACTCCAAATTACTTGTCAAATCCCATGGTGTGATTTTGGCTGGGAGACTATGTCTCTACTTTATTTAAGCTATGATTATGACTCTTTTTGGAATGTCTATTTTGACGTTTGGATGTCTATGTTGACTCCTGGATTTGGAGGTTGATCTTGACGCTTATGCGGGTTGTCTATGTTGACGCCTATACGGGTTGTCTATTCGACTCCAGATTACTTGTCAAATCCCACAGTGTGATTTTGGCTGGGAGACTATGTCTCTACTTTATTTGAGCTATAGATTGTCAGTAACAGTATGGTCATTTTGAATGGTTGCGATGCAACTGCTATTGATAATAATTTTGTTGGACTAATTCAGCATTTTTCTTTCCGACATACCTTTTGTCAAGGCTTTCTGTTTGTCAGAAAGGCCGAACGATGATCACAAAGGGAATTTTCTTTTCGGAATCACACGAGGTCGTGTAGAACGTCAGTTCTGGCCGTGTCGGAGTTTGTTATTAATTTCTATTTCGTAGTGTTCCACTCGCGCCTCAAAGAGATGTCAGCAGCAGTGAAGGGTTCTACTAGGACCGATGCCTGCCGGGGTTGCGAGATTGTTCAAGCGAGATACCGTGACCCCGGCACACGGGCAACTGATGGAACATGGGTGGGTTTTAGTCAGTAAAAGTCTGACATGCCCTCCTGCTCCGCCCAGAGCGGGAGAAGTGATATGATGATTTCCCATCCAAAAAAAAAAATTGTTGGTACGAATTTTGTTGACACACTTTCAGACAAACCACGACCATGTGTAAGTCCACCCTGAGTTTTCATAGATCTCATCAAAACTTGTTCGATCATCATATCCGTCCAAACTCCCGACCAAAACTTGTGAGTACGTCTAATTGTAAAAAATCCTTCGGTGAATCTCGTAAATTCATAATCATCATGTATTGTGTCTTTAAGTTTACGCATATCATGGAGATAAAGATGAGCAGATTTTGCAAATAAAAAGTGGCCACTTGCATGAAAATAGGGAAGCATTCTTTCCACGCATTTTAAATGTAATTCCCAATGACCTGCACGTTCAGCCCGTATGAATTCTTTAACCTATGAGATCATTTGCCAGTACTGCATCCAAAGTTTTGCAGTAGGACCTTTTTTGTACTAATTTTAGATGCTCAATATTTTTTTCTTTTATGATCTTAAAATCTTTGTGATGCAAATTGTCTTCAAAGTTTTCTGTTCCTAAATCCAGCAAAAAAGTATCCATAAGCCCCTTTTCTGTGTCCGACAACTCCATCGATGAAAAAATTAATTCAGACAAGGCGAGCTGTACTAGAAAATGTCCTCTGATAGCTCGTGCATATGCGTGCCCGGAAAAAGCTTTTTCGGAGGAATTTTCGGCATATATTTCACAAAAAGCCTCCTTAAGTCCACTACGATCCATGATGAATCCAATCGCTCCGTTTAATCGGCCGTTTAACATGTTTACACAACGTCAACATTCATTCATCTTTTGTTTTTTGTGGTCATAAACATGTCACAGTTTGACAAATATGTGTTCATTTAGTTAGTTCAAGTGTGTCGCTACCCTAAGAAATATTTACAAGTGTTCAAAATGAACAGACGTCGTAAATATATAGACGATTCTACAACTTTTTCAAAATATTGTAGATGTCTTATTAAATATTAACTTATTTGTTTGTTAATTATAGTAGTATATTTCGATTTGCATTTTTTTAGTTTATCAATGTAACATGAAATCTTACGTTTTTTGAGTAATTAAAGAATAAACTTTAACAAATAGCTCAAAATTGTACATAATGATTAAAAATCATTTTTTGAATTCCAGTTTTTTTTTTTAATTTTTGCATTTTCTGAGAACATTTACTACGGTAATGTATATATTTTTTTATACCATCAGAAAGTAGAAATTTCAACGAACAAAAACTCCACCAACTTTTTGAAAAAAGCTGATATTTTGACACGAGAATTTTCGATTGAAAATTAGGGTGCTTTTTTGATATTAAGTCAAAATAAGGTGAAAAAATAAATATTTTCAAATCAAATAAATTACAGTGTATTTGGGACATAATAAGGTAAGTTTTCACCAAATTTCGTAGAATTTTTTTTTTTTTTTTTTGAAAACGATAAAAATAAATAAACCAAAGACTTGGTTATTTTAATTTTTCACATACATTTTGAGGTTATGTGAAAAAATTGTAATTTCACAAAAGTTATAGATCTTTTTATTACCTATAACTTTGTCATTTAACTTTTTTCCATAGGACTTGTAGTTTTGCCGGAAATCGAGATACACCATTTTTCCCCTTAAAAACTCACCCCCTCTCCCTTCTCGAACTCGGATCACCCGTAATTTATTTTTCCTTTCATTTTTATCATATTCCCCGTCTTTTCTAATGGGTTTCAGCCTACTATTTTTTTTTTCACTTTTTACCTTTTTTGAAGGCTTCGGCTCTGGTCTATCGGGCTGAAGTAACGCTACTCGTTTTATTCATTAACGGGTATTTTGAAATATATTGTATCTACATAATTATTTCGCTAGACGAGGTAAATGTAGCGACGTAATTTGTATTTGTGTCCTTAATGGATTCGATGATATTCTTGATCCTTTTTTTTGTATGAGAAATCATCAAATGCCTTCTCCCGCTCTGAGCGGAGCGGGAAGGGCGTGTCAGACTTTAACTGACTAAAACCCAACCGTGTTCCTTCAGTTGCCCATATGCCAGGGCCATGGTAACTCTTTCGAACGAATCTCGCGACCCTGGCAGAGAGTAACGTTTGCGTGTTTGATGGATATCTGACACGGAAAGGCGCATTTTAATATTTTGTTTACACGACTTACGAATATTCTTGAGGATGATTAGTACAATAATTCAATTTTATACCTGTGAATTGTCAATGTACCTACGCTGAATAATAAACGAGATAATCGAAAATTAATACTATGAAGTGCGTGACCGCAGTGACCCGACCAAGTTTAGAAGGTTACAGAAAAGCGGCCGCGTAATATGTGGTCTTCAAAACGAAACACATCAACACTGCTTTGCAACTTTAGGAATACTTTTACTAGGAAACAGAATTGAATTCTGAAAACCCCTTCAATACCCCTCTTCGTAATAATAGCCAGCCCGTAAATAATGATGACGCTCAGTTTTTTAGGGGCATTAAAATAGAAACTCCGAATTCATTGTAATCCTAGGAAAATAGTAATTCTGATTAACCTCAAAATCAGTTTATTTCAATAAACTTCGTTCACAGAAATGCAAACTGTAGCAAAATAACAATGTAGTTAGTTAGAAAGTACATCAGACTTATTTGGAACGCAGCGTCTACGTAGAACAGGCCACACAAGCGTATCTTGCTGAATGATGCTCGATGCAAGCGCAGTACATTCTTGCACAGCCTTTTCTCTTCATCTGGGAAGAAAGTATAATACATAAATAACAACGCTTTTCAATAATAAAAAAAATATGGAAAACCATATTCGGATATGATCTGGGGTCGTGTCCACTGATCACCAATATATGGCTAGCTTGACATAGGCAGATCTTATTACTGGTATATTCCCATAAGGACGCTTGCATACTCAGTGTGTAAATAATGGGCTCGTAATAATATATCCAGCTTTTATCACCCGTGACGATGTCATATACAGCATTCACTCTCAAAGAGTTCCCAAGACGAAATAAAAAAAAAACTATCAGCTGGAGTTCTTGTTGGCCTGTCATAAAATATTTCACCGTGTGACCCACGTAAAACAGAAACTTTAACTTCTTGGTAAAGCTGTTACTATCTTACAGTAGACTCTTGAAACTACATTCATAAAGCAATAACCTGAGCAAGTGGACTTCAAAATATGTGCGCAAATATCTTGAACACTTCGGACTGCTAGATAGAATGTTTCACATCGCTGTATCAATAATATTTGCCACATCAAATCCTTTATTGTCCAAGTTAAAACGGCCATCGATAGATAAAATGATAGATCCTGTAACAAAATATACGTTAGAAACTGCTATTCTCGCAACCCAGTGCTGGGCACGGCACAATTGTGGCGGTAAGTCTTTGAGGAGTAGCTGGAGAGTCACCTCGATGACCTTACTTTCCGCCTTACGGAGGTCCTCACTGGGAACGGCTGCTTCCGGAGGTTCCTGTTCAGGATAATGCGGGAGAAAACGCCCGGGTGTTACCATTGCGTGGATTGCCTGGAAGGCACGATGGAGTGAGTATACAGTGATGGTGTGCCCTGCTTGGGTGGAGCACCGCCGTGTCCTCGCGGAGGCGATCGACGGCAGTGATCACTCGCGTCCAGGCCTGATTCAGGCCATGCTACGGAGCGAGAGGGCAAGGGAAGCTGTCACCTCCTTCTGCGAAGCAGTAACATAATCACGAAAGAGGAGGCGGAGTGCATGAGGGAGAAGCAATCTATGCGCCCTCACGGCCCCAGCCACCGCATGTCACGCCCCGGGCGTCAGTAGTCCATAGCGGAGTCTCGGCCAACGTAGGTGCGGGCTTGCGGGCGGCGAGTAATGGGTAGCTCACCGCCCGGTAAGGACCAAGCCAGGGTCAACGACGCGTTATGTTCCATGCGTGCCTCAAAGTGATGTTAGCACACACTGAAGGAGTCTGCTAGGACCGATGTCTATCAGGGTCGCGGAGTTGTTCGAGGGAGTTTTCGTAGACCAGGCACAGACAACTGAAGGAACATAGGTGGGTTTTACTCAGTAGAAGTCTGACAAGTCCTCGCGTTTCGCCCAGTGCGGGAGACATCATTTGATGATTTCCCAAACTGAAAAAATAATGGCTTTTGGTTTGAAACTAATGCAACGTATATCGGTGTTGATGGAAATTCAATACTTTAGCCCCCTTGAAAAATGGGATGCAATTTTGTAATTTACTAAACCTCTACCGCGTCACATCTATTCGTCTGTGATCTGGCTGTGTACCACGAACAAACATGTCAGCCGTCTGTACAAGGTGAGAAATTAGTAGGTATCATGGCGTAATTTAAAACGATCATCCGATGACTGTCTAATGTCACGATCCTGACACTTCACATAATACTGATCATCATAATCATCACAACCAGCCTATAATGTTCCCACTGCTGGAACACTGGCCTCCTCTCGGTGAGAGGGAGTGGGCCCTATCTACCACGCGAACCCAGTGCGGGTTGCACATCATACTATATTATAATCATTGTAATCATTCTTTTTTTTGTCTCTAGACAACATAGAGAAAAAGTTTAAGCCGACTATTGAAAAATTATGCTCTTAAAAGTACGAAAATATTCACAGCTCAAAGCCATGATCATTTACAACCTACCATATCATAACCTAAAGGGCAAAGTTTGATATGACCATGGCTTGAAGACGCGGATATTTTCTTGTCTCATAGTTTTTAGAACGTAATTTTCAAGTAGTTGGGATTTAGTTCTTAAGCCTACTTCTACTTCTTTAAGTTATTTTTAGGGTTAGCTTTTTTTTTCATTTCATTCATCAAATGACTTCTCCCGCTCTGGGCGGAGCGAGAGGGTGTGTCAGACTTTTACTGACTATAACCCACCCGTGTTTCTTCAGTATCCCATATGCCAGGGCCACGGTATCTCGTTTGAACAATCTCACGACCCTGGCAGGCATCGGTTCTTGCAAACCCCTTCAGTGCTGCTGACATCTCTTTGAGGCGCGCGTGGAACACTACGCGCCGTCGACACGGGCCTGGTCCTTACGGGGCGGCAAGCTACCCATTGCTCGCCACCCGCTAGCCCGCGCCTACGGTGGCCGGGAGTCCACTATCGTCTCCCAACGCCCGGGGTGTTTCCTCCTGCGGCAACTAGGGACGTGAGGGCGCATAGCCTGCCACTCCCTCACGCGCCCCGCCTCCGCCTTCGCGAGCATTACTGCTTCGCAAAAAGAGGTGACGGCTTCCCATGCCCTCTCGCTCCGTACCATGGCTCGCACCAGGGCCGGACGCGCGTGGTCGCCGCCGCCGATCGCTTCCACGAGGACACGGTGGTGTTCTGCCCAGGCAGGGCACACCTCCACCGTATGCTTCACCGTGTCCTCTAGACGATCCTCGCAATGGAAACACCCGGGAGGGTTAGCTAACAATTCATTCATTCATCCCAGTAAAGGAATTTAAGATCAATCACAAATAGCGCGTATCCGTATATAATACTAGCTTTTAGCTCGCGGCTTCGCCCGCGTGGATGTCGAAGATTTTGTTGCATTAGTTTCCAACCATACGCCTAAAAAATAAATTTAATAATGTTTACTTTGAAATTGAAGAACATTTCACATACAACTTCATCCCCTTTATCAGCTCTTCGGTGGTAGAATTATCAAAAACGCTGAGATACGCATAAATTAATTTTTCATCTTCAGCCTAAACACGAAAACCACCTAGCTTCAAAACTGACGCAATGTCATATAAAACCCTACCCTTTATATCACCCGTTTATCTTAGAGTTTCTTGAAATTCTTGCTTATCTGACGTCTTCTACTCATAATTTACTTTTATGCCAAATTTAGTCCGGTCAATTTAAACATTCGAAGGTGCATAAATTCCCAACAAGCTGAAAATCAGTAAAATTGTTCAAAACATAATTATAAATAAAATATTGAAGTTCCCCATCATTCCCGTGAATGTTATTTTTTTATTCAAGGTCAAAGGTCAACAATATGAGTTTAGCAAAACGGTAAGTTGTATCATAAAAGTGTACATCATAAAATTATCTATTAAAAATGTATCCATATCTTATCTTATCTATATATTAATACGTGAAGCGAAAACTTTGGATCCCTTTTTACGAAAATTGAGCGGACGGAGGAGTATGAAATTTCGCACACTTATAGCTTATACAGAGAAGAAGTGACGAATGCTAATATTTTTTTTTAATTATGCGTAAAAATATATTATTTTCAATAAATAACACGTTACGCACACTAATATTTATTACCATATATTTAATACACACATGCATAAATATTCTTTTGTTTATGGTCCAATCGACAATGGTGCCGATTCCCTTATTCACAAACTAAACTAAATTTAAGTTCAGTGCGTCTTTTTCTTTCTATTACATTAAGGAAAGGACAGAAGATAAATTTTAGTTTAGTCCTGTCAAATTAATCAGCGCTTGACGTAAATTGACGTAATTTTAGTAGGCAAGTTTTTAATCTCGTCTAAACTTGTATGGAGTAGTGACAGGCGCTGATTAATTTGACAGGACTAAATTAAAAAATTTCTTTTGTCCTCTTCTTAATGAAATACAAAGAAAAAGATGCACTGAACTTAAATTTAGTTTAGTTTGTGAACAAGGGAATCGGTACCAATATCTGTCTTAATTTTGTGTCTATAGTCTTATAGTTAGGGAGCTGGCGAGCATTTCGGTATATGATATGGACACGTTTCACGTCGAGGTGGGTTGCAGTTTAAATCATTACGAATCGATTTGGTCCAATCAATTAAGGTCCTATGTCGCTGCGTTTTCGCGTTACAGCGGATTGAAGTTGCTTAAAAATCGGGATATTAAATCATTTGCACATGTATGCCTCTAGAGTTCATGGTCACAATCATTTTGTGAACGAAGAAAATCGAAGAGGCAGTCATTCAGGACTCTGCATTATCATGGGACGGAGTTGTAATAAAAATGCTAAAAAAAGCTCTACTAAGTCATTTGCACGCGGTTCTCATTGCGCCCATTCGATTCAATATGACTCTGTGGATTCGAAAAACATGTGGCAGACTCTTTGTTGTCACAACAACATGATTTCAGCTGATTTTCAGCTGTATAACTTTTTGAAATTCACGGAATCAAGGGACAGCGGGTATTGTATGGGATTATTGTTATTATTTATAGTTTTATTGTTATAATTTTGTTTAATATTATCCTCTAAACTCACGGTAACGATTAAACTTCTGGAGGTGAAATCTATGCAATCATATTTTTTCTCAATGCAAACCAGAAACGAAATGCGCTTGGAACTTTAATTAGAAAGTATTTTTTTTAATTGCATGCTTGATTGTAATCTGAATAGGATTAGGATCTGGATAGGAATAGTCTTTAACTTTTTTTAATCACGTTTTATTTGTGTAAAATACGTAGATTTTGAACAATGACGTGTGAAAGTGCCTGAGAGCGAGAGAGAGGAAAAGCGTGCAAAATGAAAGGGGAGGCTGTATATAGATATACGCTCTATACATTTAGTTTCACAATACGGAAAAGGTCGAACTGAGTTATACCGTTCTCACTCATATTCCTAAATAAAAGAGAGACACCACGAAAGTAAAAAATGAATACTACAAAAGTCAGAGCCCTGGATGTCTGCCTTTTCGATTCTTTCTGTTTCCAGGATGACTGTGATCATCAGCCCCAGAGGCAGACGTGTGCGCATAATATAGCACACCTTTTCTTTAAACATTGTTGAAACGCTGTAGATTTACAACGCAGCGCCATCATGGTGGCAGACGAGGTCCTTGATGTTTCTTAGGGTATAATTATCACTATTAATAACGTCTGCTTTGTGTGCTGATCATATCGAAATTTTCTCGCCAGCTCCCTAACTATTACTGAATGTCAAGTATAACCATAGGTAACAAATTAATTTTATAGATATTTTATATAACCTATTTCATTTTTAAAATCTATGATCATACGAGAATATTTGTTTTTAATATTATTCATCTATATTGTTACTGAATGTCAAATATAACCATATTTTTTTATATTCGTTTTTATATACGTTTTTTTCATTTAATAATGTATTTCTATTCAAATGAAGCACGGTCGAATTTCGACCTATGGGCGATCACTAGTATATTTAAACGAGCAATTCTTGTATATATATATATATAATCTGAATCTCGGAAACGGCTCCAACGATTTTCATGAAATTTAGTATACAGGGGGTTTCGGGGGCGATAAATCGATCTAGCTAGGATTCATTTTTATAAAATGTCGTTTTATTCGTGTTTTCAATGACCAACTTTATCGATAATCAAATTGAACATAAACTTATTATTTTAAACACAATTTAGGTACCAAAAAATACCGAGCAAAGCTCGGTCATCCAGATATTTTTTAATTACGAGCCACCGTTTCTGTGATATAACGTTTCAAAAAGTTTTAAAAGTTGTTATGGTCACAATATGCACACGTTTCCACGCTACCTATGAGGTACTGGACTTAGCGCGTTTTTTATAACGTGGTTTCCCCAGTAGGCTTACTCCATGGGTTAGTTGTGATCCTATTTAATTTGAAACTATTGCAAAATAACGGAAACTTTCAAAGACTGGAAAAGATAAAAGGGATGTAAATTTAAAAAAAAGTGAAGTTCATTCGTCTAATTCGTAACCTTCAAATTCTTGTTCTTCTACTTGTTCTTCTTCTTGATTTTCTTCTTGTTCTTCTTCTTCTGTTTCTTCTTCATTTCCATTTTGGGTGTAAGTAAATTACGTCAATAGCGATGTATCGCATGACACTTCGTTGGAATCAAACAAATCCTCCACTGTTGCTGATTCAACATTAGAGCACGACCGGCCTTGACAATTTGTACATGCCAGAGAACTAAACAGTCTGACTTTTTTGCAACCACATTTAGCACTGCATCCCTTTTTGCAGTTGCAAAAAAATGTGTTCAGCTGTTTTTCCGGCGCAGATGGGAGTAAAGTTTGAAGTGGCTCTAATGTATTGTTGACCAACTTCCAACCCCAGTCCGTAGGGTCTAATTGGTAACCAAGCCACACTTGAACTTGGTAATGTACCCGAAAAAGATCTTGATGTGCAGTAACTGAGGTTGGAGGAAGAGAAGCTAATTGAACTTATTTTTTAATTTTTAGTATTTTTAACGAAACATGGATATCGATGCTTATCCAAACAGGTAGTTTTTTTAGGAGCTCCGTACATATAAAAAAGAAAGCGGATGCCGTAGGTGATAACTTCTTGTTGAGTTGAATTACTCTTTTTTAAAACTTCAGCACATTGAACTAAATCTTGTTTAAATCTTGCGTATAAATTAAGGGGCTGTGTTTCATTTTACTTGATATTCTTTTAGTTATAACATAATGTATATTTGAAATTTTAAGTATAAGGTACAATGACCGATAGAGAAAAAAAATCAACATACATAACAACTCAAGATATGTATATACGTGGCGTACTCATGCATATTGTTACGTAGATCGTAAAGTCTAGAAGCATCATGCTAACTCCGTCTTAGAAAGGGGCAGTGTGACGTAAATCGAAAAGTCTAGAAACATCACGCTAATTCCATCTAAGGACGGGGCAGTGTTGGAAGCTACTGGAAATGACACGTTAACGCCATCTGTTATCGAGTAGCAAGTACTACACGAAATTGTACGTAGACGCTACTGCCATCTATTGTCGAATAGTGGGATTAAACAGTTCAATGGAAGTTACTAGAAGCTTCTACGCTGTGGCACAGTGTCGAATGTTCGCGAATGTTCTGCTCGGGATATAAATAGCGGATCGTCGGGCTGACGGAGGAGTTCGATTTCGGAAGTGATCGAATACGAATCAAGCGATAAAGTACAAGCAAAACAAGTGATTCCAAGTGACGTTTCTTGTAGTTGCGATATTTGTGTTTATTTAATTAAACAGTTTGTGTGTTTCGAAATATTGGTTTAAATTAATTTATCCCGAACCCCAGCTCGTAACAATATTATAACGATAACAACTTTTACATCTTTTTGAAACGTTATATCTCAGAAACAGTGGCTTGTAGGAAAAAAGTAATGAGACTTTTATATAGATAATTTTATGATCTACAATTTTTGTCTGTAGTACTTTTATGATAAAACTTACCATTTTGCTGAAAATCGCGAAAAACTCATTTTTTTGACCTTTGACCTTGAGTAAAAAAAATCCATCCACGGGCATGATGGGCAACTTAAATATTTTATATATAATTATGTTTTGATCAATTTTACTGATTTTCAGCTTGTTAGGAATTTATGCACCTTCACTCTCATTTTTTGGTCTAAATTGACTGGATTAATAGTTTTGAGACTTCGTAATTAATCAGTGAGTGAATGAAAAATATATACAGGATTTTTTTTTAGCCAGTTCGCAAATTTTTTTGGTGGTTCAGTATCATTAATAGAACACATTTCAACTATTTTTCAATACTTTATTTTTATACGACCTTAAATCATGAAACTGTGGACACCCTACATATTTCGTAATATGATATCGACAATAGGAATAGGTCAGTAACCGCATGGCATAGGTACTTCGAACTTCTTAGAATTTTGACCGATCGAACTGGTAGGTACTTGTAGTTACGCTCGGTCGTTCACCTTCGCCACCGCGTAGGTACTTCAAACTTCTTAGAATTTTGACCGATCGAACTAGTATATACTTGTAGCTACGCCCGTTCGTTCACCTTCGCTGCCGCGCCGGCGCCGCGCGCAAGTTGCCATAAAAACTGGTTTTAAAATAAACATCTTTCGTTAACGATAACTTAATTTTGTTGTACTAAGATATATATCAAAATAAAAATTGCACGGCTAATATAACTCATTTAAGTTTAATTTTTTTAAATTTGCGCACTGGTTAAAACTTATCCTGTATATGAATGAGTGACCTCTCGCTTTTATTTATATTATAGACTCACCATGCTATTCATCATTATCCCTTTTTTAAACGTTTCAATTGCCGATTGGGTGTAACTTAGTGTGTGGATAACTATTTCTAAAACATGATATAGTATCTGAAAATTGGTAAAATTCAATGATATTATTTAAAAAAAAAAGGATATTATGTTTCATTTCTTGACTCTGTTTTGGTCAGAAAAATTAAACGCAATTTTTTTCTTTCTTTCATTCTATTCTTCTAACAATTTCATAGCATTATAACAGTACTATTATATAGTGTGGCAGGGATATCGACGTACAATCTGTTACCACTGATCCATGGTAAATAATAATTTGGTTGTTGCATTCATTTTGACCTCACAGGTACGTCATTTTTGTACCAAACAGCTGGTTTATAATTTGATAACCGACGAAAAATGTCTACGCTAGGGAACATGTGCTGAATCCATAGGTACAGTTTGCATCTTAATGTTCCTGCCACTCTGTATAGAAAAATACTTACGAATTGCTGACAAGTAAATTTGTGGATATTATAACACTCCAGTATTTCAGTGTAAGCCTGAAAGAATTTTTGGAGGACATTCACTCTGTGTATGTCTTGTAACTCCCGAGCATTTAAAACTTGAATATTCCATTGAGAAACTTGATTTTCCAACAATTTAAAGACTTGCGTGGCATAAATAATATTAAAATCGAAAATAACCAAAATGTAGCAAACATATACATGTGATAAAGAGATACCTCCTTCTATGCATAAAGTAGTAAAAACAAGTAAATAAAAACCCAGAGCCGTGATTTCAAGAATCCAATTCAAAATAATAAAGCGGTTCACACTAGTTTCTTTGTTGAGAAATCTGTGCACTTTTTGGAAAGTAAGGACAAACTGAACATTGTTTTTGGTCCGAATGATTCCGATGACAAAATTCATAGTAAAACCGAAACAATAAAAGAAACAGTCAGTACATGACGAAACATACATGAAAGTTGGAAATCCAAGACTTTCCGCGTCCACTGAAAATGTCCAGTTTATGTACATAATAATAAATCCTAGTGTTACAATCATCGAAATGAAATTGGAAGTGAGGCTATTTGTAGTTATTAAATTATTTTTGATGCGATACTTAGGACAGAACATGGTATACTGCATCAGATTCAACGGCCACAGCATTGACTGAACATCTTTATCCACCACATTACTCGAAATTACTTTCATAGGATACATTCTTTCAATATTTCGAAATATCTTCATTTTTAGTACGTTAATATCAAACGCTCTCTACGACACTTGTGATGTATTAAGCAATGACACTAAACTCATTATGATAAGACTTCTGAACTAAATTATGTATAAATATACTTTGACGAATTTGAATATGGTTTTACAACTTAATTAGTTAACTGTGTCTAATGTACAGGGTGAATTTACATAAAGAAGCCTGTATGGTCTTACAATATTAGACTATGAGGCTGCACAAAAAGGCTGTTTTCAAAAATACTAAAGGATATATTCAGCGCACCCTAGTATTTAGAAACAGTGACCTTCATCTGGGACCTTAAAGATGTCGTAAACATAGTTATACAAAAATATATAGAATATCATGAACACTGACTTTATCACGTGAGTGCTGAAGCGGTCCAAGTCCTCGACGGATAGTGCGAAGACTAAAAAGTGTAAAGCCCTTTGAGTTAGTTTAGTGCAGTGTAAATGAACTTAAACTGTAGTAAACTGCTAACTTTTATAAAGAACACGTGAATATCGTCGTCGTAACTTACAGAGAATAAGAAAGACGATTTCTTAATTGTCTAGTTACTCATTATTTGAATTACTTATTAGCCAATAGGCTAGATTGTAACCTTTATAAAGTACTAGCTTTTGCCAGCGGCTTCGCCCGCGTGGAGGTCGGAAAATATCCCGTGGGTATCGTCACTGGTCAGCTACTATGTATCTTAGCGTTATGTTATATAGCCTATAACCTGCCCAAAAGTATGGACTACAATTGTACCAAGTTTAGTTAAAATCCCTTCAGTAGTTTTAAACCCATGCGTGCACATACAGACAGACAGACAGACAAAAAATTTACTGATTGCATTTTTGGCATCAGTATCGATCACCATTCATCCTCCAATATTAATTTTGAATATATTTTCAATGTACAGAATTGACCTCTCTACAGTTTTATTATAAGTATAGATAGATAGATATATAGATGACCAATTACGGTCTATCAATCTACATATCCATATATCTTATCTATAATCTAAATATATCGAATATACATTCAAAATTAATATTGGAGGATGAATGGTGATCGATACTGATGCCAAAAATGCAATCAGTAAATTTTTTGTCTGTCTGTCTGTATGTGCACGTATGGATCAAAAACTACTAAAGGGATTTTAACCAAACTTGGTAAGATTGTAGTCCATACTCCTAGGCAGGTTATAGGCTATATAACATAACGCTAAGACACATGGAGGAGCTGAGCAGTGACGATACCCACGGGATATTTTCCGACCTTCACGTGGGCGAAGCCGCTGGCAAAAACTAGTTATATATATAAAAGAAAGTTGTGTTAGTTACACTATTTATAACTCAAAAACAGCTGAACCGATTTGGCTAAAAATTGGTGGGGAAGTAGCTTAGAACCAGGAGGCGGACATAGGATACTTTTTATACCGTTCGTAGCCAGAAAACGTTTTATGCCTTCGAAGTACCAGGTGGTCATAACTTTCTGCCAGGGTTGCGAGATTTGCTCGAAAGAGTTACCGAAGCCTTGGCATAGCCAATTGAAGGAACACGGGTGGGTTTTCTATACTAATATTATAAAGAGCAAAGATTTGATTGTTTTTTTGTATTGAATAGGCTCCGAAACTACTGGTCCGTATTGAAAAAATCTTTTTGTGTTGGGTAGGCTATAACAAACAACATATAACATCACGCTACGATCAAAAGGAGCGGAGCAGCAACGAAAAATGGACGAACACTGGCAGGTAATTCGATGCGACGGGGTCACGGGAGCAAAAATTTGACGCGAACGAAGTCGCGGGCAGAAGCTAGTATATTATAAATGCGAAAGGTCTATTATTCATACATTCACTCACTGATTGATTAATCGCGAAACTTCAAAATCGACTGCACCTACGAAGATGATTATACTATATACTGGACTGGACCTACGACAATTTACTTTGTTGACTTATGCAGAAACTTTGAGAATGGTGGTCAATCCCAAACAAACTTGACTTCAAAGAATATCTTATACCTTTAAACGAGCAATTCTTGTATATATGTATATATATATATATATAATCTGAATCTCGGAAACGGCTCCAACGATTTTCATGAAATTTAGTATACAGGGGGTTTCGGGGGCGATAAATCGATCTAGCTAGGATTCATTTTTATAAAATGTCGTTTTATTCGTGTTTTCAATGACCAACTGAGAGGCGTCTCTAGCCCTTGTGGCGCCCGTGTGCAACCAGTACCCTGGCGCCCTCTAGTCTAGTAGGAGCGGGGTCAAAATGGAATACTAATACATAGTTATATTTTCAAACAGAAATTCGGATGCAAATGGTGCAATTTTAAATGATGTCGGGAAGCAATAAGTTTTTTTAGGAAGGAAGGGGTTATAAGAATAAAAAAATCACAACTTTGTAGTTCTTTCAAAAATATTTAATTTAAAAACTATTATAGTTAAGTACATAACAGGACGCTCGTACACACAAATGTATTTACAAAAAAGTTACTTTTCGAGCTTTTGCATTAGCGAAATCTTTAACAATGTCACTAACTTCAATTTTGATTTCATGTTCAATACTTATTAACGATAAATTTGTCAATCTACTTTGCGACAATGTTGATCTAAGGTAGTTTTTAATTATTTTTAGTTTAGAAAATGACCTTTCGCTATGTGCGACCGTGACTGGAAGTGTCAGGTATATCCTCAGTGCTGTGGACAGATTTGGGAACACTGAAATTAATTTATTCGTAAACAAGTAATTTAAAATATCCAACGGCGTAGTGGAATCATCAATAAACATCGGTAATAATTCGATTTCATTATAGAGCTCGAACTGTTCTACATCTGAAGAGCCAGCATGGCAAAGTTTATTTTCTAAATTAGAGCAATGTGTTTTTTTTGTATCAGAGTCCAAATCTTTCCAGTGTTTCAATTTTTGAAGAAATGAAAAAGTTTCATTATTTTCATTCAAAAGTTCGAACCGTTCGTCGAACTTAGTAATTGCGGTGTCTAACAAATAGTAGTAAAAATTTACTTTAAAATGTGTTTTCGCGTCTGTTATCGGTTCATCCTCCGCCTCATAATTAAAAAACCTTTTACGAGCGCGAGGGCGTGCAGGTGTGGGAAATTCTACTATTGCCTCGACTTCTTCCGCTACAGTTTTCGCCCTGTTAAGGAGCTCCTCAAAAGCGGGCTCATTACGAAATTCAGACAAACTTATTTTTGCATTATTAATCATTTTCACCGCTTCTGACAATACAACGTCTGACTTTTGAAGGGCCTTGCTAACTATATTTATCTTGCTTAAAATTTCAAACCAAATAAGCAGAGAGCAGATGAATTTAAACGACTTAATTTTTGCCAGTAATGAATTTGCCATATTTCTTGACTCTGTATCTTTGCTTCTATCAGAATATATAGTAAACAAGGCATCATACACTTTTCCCAGTTCAAAACGTAGAGCTTTTACTGCTTCAACCCTGCTCTCCCATCGAGTATTTGAGACTGGTTTTAGACTTAAAGTTGGCACTTCTTTAGCATGTATTTGCCAACGTGCTGTTGACGCAGAAAAAAAAACATAAATTTCCTGCACAATTGAAAAGAAATTGACAATTTCTAATGAACTTTTAGCAGCGTCATTCACTACCAAATTTAGGCTGTGTGCCGCACAAGGTACATAAAATGCGCGCGGGTTTAAATCTAAAATTCGTTTTTGTAGACCTATATGTTTCCCTTTCATGTTTGCACCATTATCATAACCTTGACCACGCATATCTTGTATGTCAATTTCGTTTGAGATTAAACAATCTAACAAAAATTGAGTTAAGCCCAGGCCAGTAGTGTCTGTTATAGGAAAAAACCCCAGAAAGTGTTCTTTTACTTCAGCCTTGTTGTTGCTTGTATTTAAAAGAACGTACCCACAGTGGAACGAATGTATGGGAGCGGTTGGACGTAGACATGTCCGAAAAATAAGAGTAAAATTATGACAAACTAATGATGCCATCTTATTCGATTACTTAATGCCTTCATAAATTGTGGTGATGAATTTCTTCATAACTCCCATATTTCGGGAGTAATTTGAGAAAATGTGAAATTTTACTATGAAAATGAGTGTATCGAGCTCTCTCCCTCCTGATTCCGGGCTTGTTTCAAGTAGCGGTCTCTAATATCGTAATGCTATTACTAAGAGCTATATTTAATACTAAGACACATAGTGCGCCAAATGTGCACTTTCTGGGATAAAAGGAAATGAAAATTTAAAAAAAAAAACGTTTTTTCCCCATTTGTATTTACTTTAAACCGCAGACAGACTTATTAAGAGGTCTATAAATATATTATATATATACAGAAATATATATTAACAAAAATATTCACAAGAACTGATGAGAGTATGACTTTTAAGTAAGTTGATAATAAATTACCTAGTTTCATTAAAAGTACAATAAATAATTAAGATGTAAGCTCTAATTTACTAAGTTACACATTTTAAAACAATAACATCATTTAATTATCTTCGTCATCATCATCATCATCAATTAATTCAAATTCAGAATCGATGTCCGCTAAATCATTTATGTTAACAAATTCGATATCACTTTTCTCAGAATCCGTAAGCTCATAAAATTCCTTAAAAGAAGATTTTTTTACAAACTTATTTCCTTTTGGACGGATACTTGTAACAAGTGGATCAGAAGACAGTAAAAGATTGTGCATAATATCTTCATTGCATGAGATACTGCTATGCTTTCGAGAATGCCCCTCTCTATATTTTCTAAAATCTTTATTTCTAGCCTCAGATGCCTCTTCGGATAGAAAACCAATGGGCACAATTGACATGTTCTGAACTATGTCTGGCCCATGCATTAAAATTTTATGAAGTGAAGAAGGCATATAATACCATGGGTATAACTCCACGTAAAGCTTAGCAGTATCAAAGCAGAACTCTCGGAATTTAGTTACGTTGATCTTCTCTCCTGATGAAATACACTGCAAGATCACACAGATTTTTCTTAAAAGCATAGCATCTATTCCGGTCAGTTCAGCAGATTTAGTGTAGTTTTCAAAAAATCTCCTTGCCGAGTTGCCATTGTTGGTGGATCCACTGCCTTGTTTCACAACATCGAGAAGTAAGCCCGTTTCTCTTCTTACAGCCTCTTGAACTCTTTTCTTCCTGTCATCAACTTGCCTTTTTGCTATATCACCCCTTACTTGCCATGATTTTATGTCTAATTTGTAGGAAATGTGTAATAAGCATTCCATTGAGCGAATCCAAGCGTGAAGGGTGCTTAAGCTATATTTATACATGTCCTCGTTTGCGTGTTTATCTTTGATTAACTCTAAATTATTCATTTCTTTAGGACAAGCCTTGCATATGTCACACACTGAAGCTGCTGTATTGGATATAATGGAATGAATTTTACCATCAATCATTGTCAACAGCAGTTGGTGTTTGACACTAATTCCATCAGTGATGGTGGATGGAGTTAAGGCTTCAATCTCTGCTTCGATTTCAGCCATCTCTCTCTGCACATTTTCTTTGGTTTCCTTTATAAACTTAAACAATATTGGCCGGCAAAATGAAGTGGAAGATGGTCGCTCGTTTTCCCAAATTGTTACACCTTTTGAGACGAGCCGCAGTGGTACAAGACTAATCATAAAATTACTAGCAAGATCGATTTGCTTTATCGATTCGATCGATTGTCAGTACATGACGAAACATACATGAAAGTTGGAAATCCAAGACTTTCCGCGTCCACTGAAAATGTCCAGTTTATGTACATAATAATAAATCCTAGTGTTACAATCATCGAAATGAAATTGGAAGTGAGGCTATTTGTAGTTATTAAATTATTTTTGATGCGATACTTAGGACAGAACATGGTTAGGACACAACAGATTCAACGGCCACAGCATTGACTGAACATCTTTATCCACCATATTACTCGAACTTACTTTCATAGGATACATTCTTTCAATATTTCGAAATATCTTCATTTTTAGTACGTTAATATCAAACGCTCTTTACGACACTTGTGATGTATTAAGCAATGACACTAAACTCATTATGATAATACTTCTGAACTAAATTATGTATAAATATACTTTGACGAATTTGAATATGGTTTTACAACTTAATTAGTTAACTGTGTAATTATCTAATGTACAGGGTGAATTTACATAAAGAAGCCTGTATGGTCTTACAATATTAGACTATGAGGCTGCACAAAAAGGCTGTTTTCAAAAATACTAAAGGATATATTCAGCGCACCCTAGTATTTAGAAACAGTGACCTTCATCTGGGACCTTAAAGATGTCGTAAACATAGTTATACAAAAATATATAGAATATCATGAACACTGACTTTATCACGTGAGTGCTGAAGCGATCCAAGTCCTTGACGGATAGTGCGAAGACTAAAAAGTGTAAAGCCCTTTGAGTTAGTTTAGTGCAGTGTAAATGAACTTAAACTGTAGTAAACTGCTAACTTTTATAAAGAACACGTGAATATCGTCGTCGTAACTTACAGAGAATAAGAAAGACGATTTCTTAACTGTCTAGTTACTCATTATTTGAATTACTTATTAGCCAATAGGCTAGATTGTAACCTTTATAAAGTACTAGCTTTTGCCAGCGGCTTCGCCCGCGTGGAGGTCGGAAAATATCCCGTGGGTATCGTCACTGGTCAGCTACTATGTGTCTTAGCGTTATGTTATATAGCCTATAACCTGCCCAAAAGTATGGACTACAATTGTACCAAGTTTGGTTAAAATCCCTTCAGTAGTTTTTAACCCATGCGTGCACATACAGACAGACAGACAGACAGACAAAAAATTTACTGATTGCATTTTTGGCATCACACAGTGTTTTATGAAGACCATTTTTCGGACATTGCTTTTTTATATAAAAAACTGATAGTTTAAGTTATTTAAATGCAATATTTCGTATCCCCATTTCACTAGTATGTTTAGTTTTTGAGATAGAATTTTTTGAAAATCGTCTTTTTTTCAACCGGGTATTTAGAAAAAAAATCATATCTCTGAAACTAAATATGATACGCAATTGTGACCTTAGAAACATCGACGGCGTTTTTTATCCTGCATATTTTATAGTACAAATAAATCTCAGAACTTCATTAGATTCAGACTTATACGAGGTTTTTCGTTTTTCGTTTTTATTTTTTTTCTCGGTAATTCCATCGGATTTGGAAAAGTTGTTTATACTAAAATTATGCCCTTTATCTTCCCTACATACCACAAAAATAACACATACTAATTGCGTGGAATCTAGAAGTTATTCCAAATTAACTGTTTTTGCTAGGGTTGTCACTTTCGAATCTGAATTTTGATGACTCAATTTTTATTTAATGGGACGTATTGGTTATTAAAATTTCGACTATTAAACCTAGGAACTTTGTTATGTTCAGACTTATAAAAGGTTTTTAGTTTTTATTAATTTTGTTCTCGATAATTCCGTATTATTGGGATAAGTTATTTAAACCGAAACTAGCACTTTGCCAGCAACTTCGTTCGCGCTTGAAAAACGAATAACGGGCCGATTCTGTTGTCACAAAATTCTCTAAACTAAACTAAAAATCACTTAAATTTGGTTTATCCCTGTCAACCGACGATTTCCTATTCTGAAATAAACTAAAGTGACACAACTTAACTATATTTTAGTTTGACAGCACTAAGATTGCACTGAATTATTAGTTTAGTGAAAATGTCAATTTTGCTATTCTGAGTTTGCTGGTTTTCACCAAAAATTTTTACTATAATAATTTATTTTAACTAAATCTGACTTTTTAATCGCGATTAAAAATGTGTACAATAAAACTAGTGATCATGAACTAAAATTTACACTAACGCCTCGCCTTCACGTGCAAAGACAGTACTGTATTTTTTGTTTTCCTTTTCTTTTGCTTATGTCTCGAAAATGGCGTGTCCTATCGCAAAAATCATGACATTTTCGACCCATATAAATCTCAACATGGGGGAAATATGTATATTTTTATATTTTTCAAACAAAAAGTGAAAAATACCATATAGAACACGTCCAGGCTGCCCTCTTGCGCGCGCCTTCGTCTCTCAAAAAATTCATTGCGTAGCGCACACAACTAACACGTTGCGAAGCCAAAAGAAAAAAAAAATACCACGTTAAGTCACGATTGTCAACTTCGATTTTCATCAACATCATCATCATTTCAGCCGTAAGACGTCCACTGCTGGACTTAGGCCTCCCCCAATTTGGGGGGCTTTGCCATAATCGCCACGCTTGGCAGGCGGGTTGGCGATCGCAGTAGGGTGGTAAAATGCAACTTCGATTTTAGTCGTGTCAAAATAATTTTTAAATTTAGAGATTTTTTCTTCCAGAATAGCGTTACAATTCTCATAGCCAAAAGTAAGGAATTTTAGAGATAGTTTAGTTCGGTGTACAACAGAATTGGCACCAATAACAATCTTTATTTTGATAAGAATTTGTGCTAACAGTAAGTTTTAAGTTTTTTAACCTAAGAAATAAGATTCCTCCATACAATCTTTAAAAACCCCTAAATTGTTCTATCGGAGGTAGTTCTGAAAATCAAAAATGACATTAAACTGTAAATGTGCCCTGCCCACTGCCTGTTAAGTTTGGCGATTCTTCTGATTGTGTGGATAACTTTGGTTTAAATATAGAGATAACTTCAGATCCGGATATGAACTAATATAATATGATCGCATGACAACCCTAACGACGTAGAATACGGGTCAAACTTAAAAATGTTGTGGTTTCTAGATTCCACGCAATTAGGATGTGTTATTTTTATGGTATGTAGGGAAGATAAAGGGCATAATTTCAGTATAAATAACTTTTCCAAATACGACGGAATTACCGAGAAAAAAAATAAAAACGAAAAACGAAAAGCCTCGTATAAGTCTGAATCTAACAAAGTTCCGAGATTTATTTGTACTCTGAAATATGCAACATAAAAAACGCCGTCGATGATTCTAAGGTCACGATTGCGTATCATATTTAGTTTCAGAGATATGATTTTTTTTCTAAATGGTTGGTTGAAAAAAAGACGATTTTCAAAAAATTCTATCTCAAAAACTAAACATACTAGTGAAACGGGGATACGAAATATTGCATTGAAATGACTTAAACTACCAGTTTTTTATATAAAAAAGCAATGTCCGAAAAATCGTCTTCATAAAACACTGTGCATCAGTATCGATCACCATTCATCCTCCAATATTAATGTTGAATGTATATTCAATGTACAGAATTGACCTCTCTACAGTTTTATTATAAGTACTAGCTGTTGGCAGCGGCATCGCCCGCGTGGAGGTCGGAAAATATCCCGCGTGAACGTACTACCGGGATAAAAAGTAGCCTATGCGTTAATCCAGGTTAATTTTTTTTGGCTCGAAAGCGCGTTTTCATCCGACTTGCTTCAAGTTTATCGTCACTGCTCGGCTCCTATGTGTCTTAGCGTTATGTTATATAGTCTATAACCTGCCCAGGAGTATGAACTATAATCGTACCAAGTTTGGTTAAAATCCCTTCAGTAGTTTTTGACCCATGCGTGCACATACAGACAGACAGACAGACAGACAGACAAAAAATTTACTGATTGCATTTTTGGCATCAGTATCGATCACCATTCATTCTCCAATATTAATTTTGAATATATTTTCAATGTACAGAATTGACCTCTCTACAGTTTTATTATAAGTATAGATAGATAGATATATAGATGACCAATTACGGTCTATCAATCTACATATCCATATATCTTATCTATAATCTAAATATATCGAATATACATTCAAAATTAATATTGGAGGATGAATGGTGATCGATACTGATGCCAAAAATGCAATCAGTAAATTTTTTGTCTGTCTGTCTGTATGTGCACGTATGGATCAAAAACTACTAAAGGGATTTTAACCAAACTTGGTAAGATTGTAGTCCATACTCCTAGGCAGGTTATAGGCTATATAACATAACGCTAAGACACATAGGAGCTGAGCAGTGACGATACCCACGGGATATTTTCCGAACTTCACGCGGGCGAAGCCGCTGGCAAAAACTAGTTATATATATAAAAGAAAGTTGTGTTAGTTACACTATTTATAACTCAAAAACAGCTGAACCGATTTGGCTAAAAATTGGTGGGGAAGTAGCTTAGAACCAGGAGACGGACATAGGATACTTTTTATACCATTCGTAGCCAGAAAACGTTTTATGCCTTCGAAGTACCAGGTGGTCATAACTTTCTGCCAGAATTGCGAGATTTGCTCGAAAGAGCTACCGAAGCCTTGGCATAGCCAATTGAAGGAACACGGGTGGGTTTTCTATACTAATATTATAAAGAGCAAAGATTTGATTGTTTTTTTTGTATTGAATAGGCTCCGAAACTACTGGTCCGTACTGAAAAAATCTTTTTGTGTTGGGTAGGCTATAACAAACAACATATAACATCACGCTACGATCAAAAGGAGCGGAGCAGCAACGAAAAATGGACGAACACTGGCAGGTAATTCGATGCGACGGGGTCACGGGAGCAAAAATTTGACGCGAACGAAGTCGCGGGCAGAAGCTAGTATATTATAAATGCGAAAGGTCTATTATTCATACATTGACTCACTGATTGATTAATCGCGAAACTTCAAAATCGACTGCACCTACGAAGATGATTATACTATATACTGGACTGGACCTACGACAATTTACTTTGTTGACTTATGCAGAAACTTTGAGAATGGTGGTCAATCCCAAACAAACTTGACTTCAAAGAATATCTTATACCTTTAAACGAGCAATTCTTGTATATATGTCACTGACCTCTTTTATAGAGGTCAGTGATATATGTATATGTATATATATATATATATATATAATCTGAATCTCGGAAACGGCTCCAACGATTTTCATGAAATTTAGTATACAGGGGGTTTCGGGGGCGATAAATCGATCTACCTAGGATTCATTTTTATAAAATGTCGTTTTATTCGTGTTTTCAATGACCAACTTTATCGATAATCAACTTGAACACAAACTTATTATTCTATACACAATTTACCAAAAAATACCGAGCAAAGCTCGGTCAACCAGATATTTTAAATTAATCTGAGACAACCCGCGATCTGGAAGTCGGTTACAGAGACACAATAATCGCTAGAGCGGCATCCTGAATGCAACTGCCAGTGATCAGTAAAGTAATATCGTCAGCAAACTGAAGGATTTCGCAGTAAACATGTAAAAAACAAGATACGATAACTGTAAGTATATTATTCAATGGGGGACTAAGAACAGATCCTTGAGGTAATCCCCTCCAAACTGTTATATGTTCAGCAGCCCTAAAGATTCATAACCAAATGACGTTATTCTTAAAGATATAAAATGATGGCATACTTTAGTTTCAGCTGGCAACAAATCGATGAAATTGATGGTGTGTAGTTTTATCTCAAAAAACTTTGTTCCGAAACTAGCTTTTAAAACAAAACTCACGCAGCTGTCATGATTTTTTTTTTTTTTTTTTAATATTTTATTCATGACCATAGACAAGCAGCAGCTGTCATGAACTTTCACAATGTTACCATACAGAAAACTATACCCATTTATGTGTACTTAGACAAAAGTGGTTTCCCGAATCGCGAAAGCACTACACACGTTATTATTTCAGATCAGTACCTACCAATTAACATATTATTTATCAAAAGATTTTGGAAATCTAAACAAATTTTAATGCAAAGATTTACTACAACTCTGTCCTTAGCAATATTCTTCTGCAACTCAATAAATCGCTTTGCTGGGAACTTAACAAATTATTCCGTAGCAACACTGCAGTTGTCATTTTTCTAATAAAAGCTGTAGTGATGCCGCGTTAATTATTATTCTATTTACGCCAATTTTTGCGTTTTATCTATCAATATCGGTGTGTTTTCGTGTTTGAAGTAAACAGTGCAAGATGTCGAACCTAGAAATATGTCGAATATGTCTCTCTACTGATGTGAAAATGTATAAATACGATCAATTTCAACTGAAGAGTTTCTACGAGGAGATTATGGCCACAAAAGTGAGGATGTTTGTTATATTTTCGCCCTTATTTGTTGTATTATTACCAATAGTTATTATGTCTTTTAATTGTTTAATTTTATGCTAAAAGTACAATAAAAAGTGGTGCTATCGGATTTATATTCCCCCTATACATAAATAAGACATGTCATATTGTACGTACATCTAAGGTACACCTACGAACTCTAAAGTTGTAAATAAAGTTATAGTTGGTGTCATGCTATCCACTTTAATAATACTTAATAAGTTGGACCAATTATTTTTATACAAAACACAATTAAAATAATACATGAGTTCTTTCAACATTAATTCACGACTCTATCAGGTGAAATGAAAGGATAGAATTTAACTAATACGTGTATTTTCAGTATACTGAAATAATTGGCGGCAAATTTTCTTCATAGAAATGTAGTACCTAATAAGTTTCTGTTTAGATTTGGGTAATGTATACTAAAACAAAGAAAGCTGTTGTAGGTATTTACCGATTTTATTATTAAGTGTATTTTTAACTGACTGCATACAACAGAGTTATAATGACTCGGAACAATTAATATATACTTGGTTGCCCAGTGGTTGAAACTCCTAAACCAAATACAACTCTGACTGTGCCAAATTTGATATGCCTGTTCTATCTGCATTATTTTTTTTAAACGGAGTAAACAATTTTTGCTTCATGGATTAATATATAGATACCTTGACCTGACACAAAATCAATTGAAGCACAGTGGTAACAATATACTCAAACTCAAAATGGTCGACTTAACACTAGAAGCGCGGAACATACCAACTGAGGTAAAAGACATTGCCCGCCGATGGGCCCCTTATTTTCAGTGCCGGGCAGAGACTATTTACTTCTCAAAAATTAAGTCGTAATTTTATAAGTCCAATTTTATTTTATCAACATCTCTTGTACCCTAGCATTAAAAACCATAACTAATAATTATTTTATTGAATCAAAGGTAGTTCTGCCATTAAAACATAACCTGAATGTTGTCAAGATAGACCACAGATTATGTCAATTAAATGGTAGTAATCGATTGAAAATATCGATATATTACTATTCCGCCGACTAAAAGTACCAGAGATGTTTACAATAGCTTTTCTCCGGTCATAATCTAGGTCTCATGTAACTGATTAGACGTATATTCAAATTGCGGATTAAAATAAGCAGCGGGCGGGTTAAAATAAAAAGAAAATAGAAATAGGCAGTAAATAAACTAAAACACAAAGGAATTGTAATCTGAGGATATATGTATACATATGTCGTGGTCAGTGAATTAGTTGCATTTCATGATATGGCCAACTAAAACTGGCTACTAAGATCGTTTAAAAATTAACGTTTGATGATATCTCAATTGACGTTTCGATTTGAAATTGTTATTCACTTTTAGTAAATAATATAAATCATATGCAAAAGTATCTCTTTAATTATGTAAATAGAAAGCAAGAGCTTGTTTTTTACAAAGAGAAACTGTTTACAACTGTTGCACAAACAGCAAAATATCAACACTAACAAAAGTTACCACAAAACGGTCACACCACAATTGTTAAAAATCGACTTTTATCAAATCGATTTGGTAAATCGATCAACAAAATAATTAACATGGCCACACCTACCCCGCGTTCCGAATCACAATAACATCGCTGTTAGTGCGTCAAGAAATCGCCACGCTCCACGGAAGGGTTGTTTGGCGCGCTTACATACATCGATTTTGCGTAACTCGGAACGCGAGGAGAGTAGAAAGATTAATCTGTCAAATCAATACATCACTCAAATTGTTTATAAGTGGAATCTCAATTTCATCATCTTTAAAAATTACATTTCTTTGAAACTAGGGTGAAAAACTGAAAATTGATTTCAGGATCTAAAAAGGTAATTGTTGTTCTTCAAAACCAAGTTAAAATCACCGTTGCCCGCGTTTTTTTTCTAGGGGCCCATATCTCCTAACAAAATGGGCAATGTCTTTTGGTTAAAAAAATATGGATATTGCAATTACTTGGTTGAAGTCTCATATAAATAATAAATATAATAATCATCATATTTCATGAAAAGTCATAAAAAGTTATGATTATATGCATAATAAAATATTAGTTAGTGAAGGAAGAACTGAAATGGGTCAAATTTGGGATGCCCGCACTTCTAGTGTTAAAGGACTAGGTGTGGAAACCAAACCCCTCTAACATAGAACATACGCACACTCAGGACATATTATTCCGACATCAAAATGTTATAAGATAGTCCCCGAAATGTCCGCCCTTCACTATACTTCCACAACTAATGCATAAAATATTAGCCCTGATGTGTCTACCAAGCCTAAGTCATAAGAAAACTTTAAGGTTACGTTACCCTATGCCTAAGACTCTTCTACAAAAAATCAACAAAAGAAATCTAACTTATTTTTCAGGTGATTGAAAAATCAGGTCTACCCAAATGTTTCTGCTACCAGTGTGCGGCACTACTGCATAAGTATCACAAGTTTAAAGAAAAGTGCTACACTGGACAGAAAGCTCTCAAAGAAATAATATGGAAAGGACAAGTAAGTACTAAACAACCTTTACTTTAATCCAGATTATCAGCTAATAATAACAAGTTTTGGGAGAGCTATCTCAGTATCATACAAAAAATTTGCAAATTTAGGGCCTTTTAATTAGAAATTCTCACTCCAAAATCACCTTAGAATCCATAGCTGTGCATTATATAATTGCGTAAAGGCATTTTATTGTCTTAGATTCATTTTAATGTAGCAATATTCCTAAGAATTTGTTTTTTGAAAAAGTCATACTCTATTTTGATGGCTGTTAGTGATGACTAGATAGTGAAATAAGGTTTAAAGCTCATGTAAACAACATTGCTAGTGTTTTTTCTAAGTGTGTCAATGGCAATCTAAATACAGTTAGATCAGAATTTGGCTACAAGCTTGGACAGTTTTAGAAGCAGAGTCGAGGATTTGTTTGAAAGAGTTACCATGGCTCTAGCATAGGCAACTGAAGGAACAAGCAAATAGGAAAAAAAAATAAGGACATGCTGCACAAGATATTAACAGCCCCATTGTTTGTGAGACAGAACCACATTAACACTCTAGGGCGGAGTCATCTGTGAATCCCCACCTGGCAGGTTTTCTTTACTTCAATATACCTGAATACTTAAAATCTTCCAGAACAGGCAACTAATGACTGACGGTAATAATGTCCAAATGCAATATTTTCAGTATGCAGAACAAATGTGTTTGGTAGAGAAGCACCATCTCACCATACTTTTGTAACCATTCGCCAGTGAGTGAGAGTGGACACACTTAAAAAAAATATGTTGCAGCTTTTAAGCCTTTGTGACACTAGGATGTTATTGTGCAAAGGATGTTGTATGCCAGAAACTAACCTGGCTCTTTCAGCTTAGCTTGCCACTGCTCTGCGAATTTCTGGTGGCTCTATTCCAGGCTAGTGGATGCATTTACACCGGGGTCAGTTTGAGGCAGTCAGTGATGAGCCAGCACGTTTCTTTGAGAGCTGTATCTTCTTACTTTGCATGGGCTGAACTGAAATTCAATTGCTGGTACTTACTTCCCATTAATCCCTCCAGAAAACCATCTGTAGTCCATTACTCCTATGAAAAGAATGAATCTTAAAGTTCTAATGACCCCGTCAATTACAGCTAACCAAAAGAGCAGTCCGAACAATAGACAGGAATAGCAAAAACCTCCGTGTACCAATAAGCATAATAACTGTAAACAAAAGAGTACGAACCTGCATTGTTAAAACTGGAGCTAAACTAAAACTTCTTGAAAGGAAACCTGAAGAAGTAGACGTAGGCTCTTTAAGTGATGATGGCGATTTCTTTGATGGTGACGATAATACTGAAGATAGCAAAGAACATTTAGTAGAAGAAATAGACATAGAAAAGATAGATATAAAAGAAAAAAAAGAAGATGACGTCTTAGAACCAGAAAAGATTGAAAAAGATATAGATGTTGTAGATGAAGATGTAGATATTATACCTAAAATACAACCACCAGAAAATGTAACTCTAGATATAGATAAAGTCTTCTCTGATGATGATATGCCAAGTGATAGCGAAAAGCTTTTCGTTGATGATATTAAAATAGTCACAGACGAAGACGAAGATTCCGAACCAAAAGAGCCAGTTAAGAAGAAAAGAACTAGAAATGGTGGTAACAGTAAAAAGAAAAAAGCTAAAGATACTATACCAAAAGAGAAGAAATTCGCTGTTAAGACAACTAAAAAGGCCGAAATGGATCCTAATAACTGGCTAAAGATAAATTTAACGGAAGAGGAGGCTGATATTGAGTTTAAGTCGAGAGGAACACATAAGAGGTATTTGAATGCTCAGTACAAATGTACTGATTGTCTCAAAGGATTTTCTAAGGAGGATATGTTGAAGAGGCATGAAAAATTGAGGCATAGTGAGGTAAGAGTCATAATTGCTTGTTATCAAAATGCATTTATTTAAAAAGTTCGGGTTAGAGATATCTTTATTTCCCATAAGAAAGAAAGTTCTCGACTCTCACCCTAGTTTGACTAGGGTGAAAGTCAGAACGTTTTTTGAACGTCAAAATTACGTAAGACAGTCCCCGAAAACGTCCACCCTACACCACTGCCTAGTGCTTTAGCTGGGAAGAAGTGGCGCAACAAACTCCCCTGTAGGACAGCTGTACAATAATATGTAATTAATTAATATTAAAAAAACAAAACATACATTGGGTCCCACTAAACGCTCGACGACATCGCGGCAGGCCGAGACTAAGATGGCGGGACGAGCTTTTACTCCTACCGGAAGGACTGGCCAGCACTAGCAAAAGACAGAATTCTGTGGAAGAGGGAGAGGGAGGCGTTTGCTCTGCAGTGGGACAATGCAGGCTCGTTAGATTAGATTTGACATCAAATTATTTACCATATGTCAGCTAGCACACGCCAATATACCAACAAAATTTATATTTATGAGAATTTATTGAAATAATACTATTTTACTAGTTGAGCTTGACTTTGTAAAAAGATTTCTAATCATCCGCTGAGCTTGTTCATTAATGCAACACATTTGTGCACATTCGAACTTTGACTGTTTGTTACCCCTTTTATTAATAAACATGGAGAAACTTTAAAAATTTATGATTAAGCAAAAGTTAATTGACAGTGGTTGCAATTTACTCTGGGTTAAGAAAATTAAGACTTTTTCTTTGTTGTTTTTTTTTTTAGTTGATACCCTGGAAGATGACACAATCAAAAGCCATATATAATAATAAACACATTTATAAACTTTTTGAAGGTAAAAATTACCTACGATAGTCTTCCAAAACGCCATCTTCACCAATTCATAGTGCGTTATCTGGGAAAAATAAACTCCCTCGCAGAAGACAAGAACAGAAAAGCGCGTTAAGGTAGTCCGCGAAAATTCTAATATTACTACTTTTTTTTTCATGTTGTATGTTGATAAAAATATGATTTTTGACCGTAACAAATATGGTTTTACGGAATAAAATCATCAATACAACCCCTCTCTAATTTAAAATAATCCCATTGAATCACTATTTCATGAAAATACCTGCAAATTGAATTTCGCAGATTGGCGTTTCTCACTTTAAAAACCATTATTTTAATTATTTATAACCTTTTTTCAAAGTGACAATTGTAGGACAAAACGTTTATTATTTATTAGGCCTCCTCCAAACCCATTGAATGAGTATTTCATGAAAATACTCACAAATTGAAATTCCCAGACAATCCTGGCGCTTCGCTCTTTAATGACCATTTTTTGAATTATTTATAGCCTTTTTCAGAATGATAGTTGTAGCACAAAACATTTATATCAATCAGTTTTCAGTTTATGTGTGCCTTTTAGCAAAGGCCTCGTCCAACCCCTTCCGATTCTCCCTGTTACTTGCCTGTCTATGCCATGTCTTCCTCACCAAGTCATCGTGCCATCTTTTCAGAGGTCCTCCGTCCATTCTCTTGTCCTCCCTATTATTTAAATAACATAATTTCAATGTTTTCCAATTTACAATTATGTATTGTTGTTTTCAGTCCAACGGGCCAATAGAGTGTCGTTTCTGTCACATGCGGTTCAAATGGAAGTGTTTCCTCAACAAACATATGAGACAGCACTATACCAAGTACAAATGTCTGCGGTGCGACCTCGTCTGTCCTCTAGAGTGAGTATGAACTAATAAATATAGTATTTCAAGGAGAAAATTCCCGGGTAGCCCGCGTAATTCAATTTCCATGTATTTTCATGAAATCTAGACACGCGGCAGCGTGGCAAGCCAAGTTCAAGTAATAGAACTGGTGAGCAACACCGTGTGTCCGTGTCCGTGTCCGTGTTACACGAACGGTGACGGTGACGGAACGTGACGGTGTTACACGAACCATTTGGAGCCACTTTTGACCCCATCATAACTCAAAAACTATTTCACATAAACGTGTTAAATTTGGCTCATATATTGAGACTTGCGAGATGCATATGTGCTCCAAATTTCATAAACACATCTCAAACGGCTATTTAGATATTAACGTCCAAAAATCGTCATTTTTATCACTGACTGACCTATAGTTCAAAACTCTAACCCGGTTCCAGATGACCTAGAAAGTTCAAATTTGGCATGCAGATAGGTAATTAGGTGAATACAAAGGAATAAATCAGAAACTGGTAAATTTTTATCATTATATTATAATTTTTCACTTAATTGATTCTATTAAGAACACTTATAACAAAAACCAATTTGGTATTAACTTTGTTATAAAGTTATAAATAAGTAACTACTAATAATTTATGTACAAAAAGTAATGATATCCCATCAAAAACATAAATGTGAAATGAGAGCCAAGTTCAAATTATGATATATGCCTTGGTTGTTGACTTCAACGACAAAAGAAGTGAGATCTAAATGGGTGCCAAGTTCAATGGTCAGTCCTGAAATTTATTTATAACTACATAAAATATCATTTCTTCTTATAACTTTGGATAATAATATTGTAGCCTAAGGTTTGACTTGGCTAGTTTCCACATACGAAATATAGCCTTCGCAAGTTTTAAACCTGTTACTTGTCGGTTCTTATTTTATTATTCCGATAATTTGGCTTGCTGGTAGAAACTCCCCATCGAAAATAATCATTCTATGATGAGTAAATGAGAACTAGCCAAGTCAGACCTTAGGCTACAATATATAATCCAAAGTTATAAGAACAAATGATATTTTATATAGTTATAAATAAATTTCAGGACACCATTGAACTTGGCACCCATTTAGATCTCACTTCTTTTGTCGTTGAAGTCAACAACCAAGGCATATATCATAATTTGAACTTGGCTCTCATTTCACATTTATGTTTTTGATGGGATTATTATTCAATGGAATTATATGAACTTAGAACCCTCTAATTTCCCGTGTATTGATGATTATATCTACATAGTATTAAACAAAGTTGCTTCCTGCGTCTGTGCACCTAGATCTTTTAAACTACGCAACGGGTTTTAAAGCGGTTAAAATCAATAGACAGAGTGATTCAAGAGGAAAGTTCATATGTATACATATGCATATATAATTTTTTTTCATCCCCCCATCTCGGAAAGAGTATTTTTGCCCTTCGATACCTGAGTGCAAAAGCCGTTTTTATCCGCTAGAGGATAAAGTAAATTGAATTTAGAACATCGTGTGCACTAAGTTTGTGAATTCAAAACATCATTAAACCTATTTACTTCTGTCTCCATGGTGCCGAATTTATCATTCAACCTTTTTCCAATTTGTAAAACTTAGACTCGGAACCTTCTTGATATACTTTTTTTTTTAATTTGCTTTGCGCGCGCCATTTTACTTTTCACGTCACCAACATTACAGTACCTAACAAAAATATTACACTCGACTTAAGTAATTGTAGCAACGTTACTTTCAATTTTTCTTAATTATACCTAAGTATCATTTGAAATAATTTAAAGATTATTCTGTAATACTTACCTATCTTAATGTAGTAAATAATAAATGTTAATACCTAAACTGAAATAAAAGTATCTTGTGATTGAAATGCTTTTTTTTTTGCATATTTAGTCATTTCCTCGCTGAGGTGGGATGAAAAGTTACGTGTTGCACTCGAGTGCAAAGATTTTTCACCTCGTGCTCTTTTGATTCCCTCGCTAACGCTCAGGATTCTAATTTTTGAATCACTCGCTGCACTCGTTATTCAATTTTAGAATCCTTCGCTTGCTCGGTCATCAAAATTGAGCACGCGGTTAAAAAGCAACTTTGCACTCTTGTATAACAAATAACTATTACTGTTGCAATTTGCAGGCCAGTATAGTTACCGGCACAAAAGCACAATTTCATACATTTTTACAACCAAACCCCTTCCCACTACATAATCTTTGGCTAACTGACGTGCTTGTAACTACATCAGGGTGAATGTTGGTTAAAATATGTCACAACCTTATCCAATCGAATGACTATTTCGTAGAATCAGGACATTTGAGGCCAAATGTAATTTGTTCACTTTGAAATTGATGGTTCTGGTTAGTTTTGGCTTATAAATAAATAAAACATTTATGGGAAAGAAGACATCATTTAACAAATGGATCTAAATTAGGCAGTGCCTTTCTTTTATACCATGGAGAGCAAGTGAGGTTGCAATATACATGGTGCGACGTATTTATGACTACCAGCATCAGCCCTGCCGAGTTTGTAGCATTTGGAGGACTATCATTGGCACGATGTAACGATGAATGATAGATAACTTTTGATGTACTTAGGCTATATGAAAATTACACACTTTCATGTACTTGGGACGTGTTAAGTTTCACATTTAATTTTGCACGAGCTCGTAACGATTTTCATATGAATTCAGCGATGACATGAATCATCAAATTGGCGGGACCAATATTTTAATCACATAACTTGAATTTGGCACTTACAATTGTATTGGAAATTGAGTATATACCTGTACATATGTAGTTCTAAGTCTGCGGGTGTGAATTATCTGCCTCTGAGTAGCGCTTCCAGAAGGTCCCGCCACTTTGACGTCAAAGTGGCGTGTCCAGGGACGTCTTGACGTACTTTCTTTACCTTTACAGGTACAAATGTCTTGTTTTGGGTACAAATAGTACATATGTACCTAGTACAAACACTTTAATGTGATAAATTTCAAATTGCGGACTTGATCCCGTCATCTTGACGCTCACTGTTTTTTCCTCTTGCAATATTCATGGGAATACCTAACACTCCAGTGGCATGATAACGTAACGTAAATAAATAAAAAATAACAGATTTTTATATTCATAAATTATCCCACAGCCATAGAAATCAATGGATTGTATATGACGTCCCTTGAATAAGTTTTTATAAAAGCGTCCTGGTACAATATCAATGGTCTTTTATTTCAGAACAACAGCACTCTTCCATGAAGAATATCATAATGGTGTTACGAGGAAATGTGATCACTGTGGCGAAGTGTTCAAGTAAGTACTCTGTACTTTTTCAAACTGTCATGACCCTAGAGTTCATAATTTCAGCCGAAAAACGTCCTCTGTTGGACATAGGCCTCCCTCAATTTGGGTAGGGCTTGCCATAATCGCCACGCTTGGCAGGCGGGTTGGCGATCGCAGTATGGTGGTAAAATGTATAGAGAACACTGCTGCCCGTTCTCTAGTAAGTCCCTTAATCGCCTCTTACGACAAAATGGGATGGTGATATTCTTTACATCCGGTACCACTTGTATAAAAATAAATTTGTAAAAACAATTGAAATCTATCCTCGATCACAAATAAATAATAAAAAACAAAAACTTAAATAGAACTTAAAACCTTTATAAAAGCCTCCTGGCATAAAGAGCGTGCCCGCTTACTTATACAATGATGCATTATGTTCATTAGCTTTATTTTTGTATTTATTAGAGATTATTTCTATTTAATATTTAATTCTAACTATTTATTTCCGTATCAGACATCTTACAACATACTACACACACTTACGCACACACCGCAGCGAGCACGTGTGTACGTTGTGCGGCGCGTCGTTCGTCAGTGTGACCGGACTCGGCATACATAAGAAGATTAAACATGTCAATGCTGATTCTGTAAGTATACTATCTTCCTATTGCAAATATTTATTTTCTTTTAATACATAACATCACGTTCGCCTGTTTTCAAGCAAGCAATAACATCGAACGAAAATTGGCGCTGGAGATTTTGATTTCATAAATCTACGTTTTGGCAAGTTTCATCTTTCTGAGTAACTGAGTGACAATTCAAACGTGCCTGTAACATTTCGTTGAAATAAATGCTTTGAGGTCTATTTAATTGAAATAATAAAATAATTATAAATCGAACTGTCTTACAATAATAATGTGTACAAATATATAAATAGAAAATAATCTTAGAGTACCAAAAATTCGTTTTGGTCACGTAATGAGTCGCTTGGCAATGTCTCGTAACACTCAGTGGGCACTCGGTCCTAGAGTTTCAACCCTAAACAACTCGAACATATAAGTTCCAATAAGAATGGAATATTTGCGCCGTTTGTGGTTTTCCGTACCTTTAACAGCCGTCCCAGCACAGCACGCCGTGCTAAGAAATCTTATAGCGTAAGGGTGTCGACACGTGTTACATAACATGCCACACTAAAGGCCGACCTAATTTCCAATGCATTTGTGGTTCATTATCAACTAGCTTTTGCCAGCGGCTTCGCCCGCGCGGAGGTCGGAAATTATCCCGCGGGAACATACTACCGGGATAAAAAGTAGCCTATGTCCTTTCTCAGGCTCTAAACTATCTGTGTACCAAATTTCATTTAAATCGGTTCAGTAGTTTTAGCAGGAAAGCGAGACAGACAGACAGACAGACAGACAGACCGACCGACAGACAGACAGAGTTACTTTTACATTTATAATATTAAGTATGGATGTGGCTGCAATGACGATGTTCATTGCTGCCGAAAGACTTCCACTGCTGGACATAGGCCTCCCCCAATGGGGGGCGCCAATAAAAATAAAACCGGCCAAGTGCGAGTCGGACTCGCGCACCGAGGGTTCCGTACAAACCTGTAGGTATTCACGGTTTATGCATAAGGCTTGTGTTTATGAAATTAAATCCTATTTTTTTAATTTTTATATTTGAGTTGATTGAATGAAAGGTAAATTGCGGTTTACGATTTATGACGTATAAAAAAAAACTACTTACTAGATCTTGTTCAAACCAATTTTCGTTGGAAGTTTATATAGCAATGTACATCATATATTTTTTTTAGTTTTATCATTCTCTTATTTTAGAAGTTACAGGGGGGGGGGGGGACACATTTTACCACTTTGGGAGTGTCTCTCGCGCAAACTATACAGTTTAGAAAAAAATGATATTAGAAACCTCAATATCATTTTTAAAGACCTATCCATAGATATCCCACACGTATGGGTACGATGAAAAAAAATTTTTTGAGTTTCAGTTCTATGTATGGGGAACCCCAAAATTTATTGTTTTTTTTCTATTTTTGTGTAAAAATCTTAATGCGGTTTACAGAATACATCTACTTACCAAGTTTCAACAACATAGCTCTTATAGTTTCGGAAAAAATGGCTGTGACATACACGGACAGACAGACAGACATGACGAATCTATAAGGGTTCCGTTTTTTGCCATTTGGCAACGGAACCCTAAAAACCGGCCAAGTGCGAGTCGGACTCGCGCACCGAGGGTTCCATACAAACCTATAGGTATTCTCGGTTTAAAAATGAATGTTTTTTTTTTAAATTTTTATATTTCAGTTGATTGAATGTAAGGTAAATTGCGGTTTGCGATTTATGACGTTTTTAAAAAAACTACTCACTCGATCTCGTTCAAACCAATTTTCGGTGGTAGTTTACATGGTAATGTATATCATATATTTTTTTTAGTTTTATCATTCTCTTATTTTAGAAGTTACGGGGGGGGGGAACACACATTTTACCACTTTGGAAGTGTCTCTCGCGCAAACTATTCAGTTTAGAAAAAAATGATATTAGAAACCTCATCAACATTTTTAAAGACCTATTCATAGATACCCCACACGTATGGGTTTGATGAAAAAAAAGTTTTTCAGTTTCAGTTCTATGTTAGGGGAACCCCAAAATTTCTTGTTTTTTTCTATTTTAGTGTGAAAATATGAATGCGGTTTACAGAATACATCTACTTACCAAGTTTCAACAGCATAGCTCTTATAGTTTCGGAAAAAAGTGGCTGTGACATACGGACGGACAGACAGACATGACGAATCTATAAGGGTTCCGTTTTTTGCCATTTGGCAACGGAACCCTAAAAATCGCCACTCTTGGCAGGCGGGTTGGCGATCGCAGTATGGTCGTAAAATGCATACAGAACGCTACTGCCCATTGTCACCCACGGGATGAAATTGGATAGTACTATTCTTTACGTCCGGCACCACTCGAAACGTTTGTGGTTGAGTTGGATTAATCGGATTCAAATCTAACAACTCCTATTAAATGAACTTTCTCATACAGGAGCTACCACAAGGTGAGGAACAGTACTGCCAGCGATGCGACGTCAAGTTCGAGACGCGCAAGGCCTACGAGGAACATCTCATACATTCTGCCAATCACGTCGATGGAATCGAGTGAGTTTTTTAACATAACCTGCATATAATGCACTATCTTCTACTGTTAGACGTATATGTATTAGCATAGATAAAGAACACAGAAAGAAAATTGTATATTCTGCTAAAATTTAACAACAACAAAAAAAAAATTACAATGCAGCCAAAAGGCCTGTATTCAAAATAACTATTAATCTGTATTCAAGAAACTATAATCTTATTGTATTTAGAAGTCAAAATAAAAACGCCACCTTTTCCAAAACAAAAAATGACAGGCCTTTTGATTCACAATTATAAGACTCCCGTTGGCAAACATGAATTTGATGTGACTTTTGGGTTATATTTTCTGTATAAACGAACATTTTCATGGCCTTTAACCTTTTGACCGCCAGAGTCATGTATAGATGACAAACCAAAACGTGCCCAGCACGCCACGGTCACGATACCGTGACAGATTTTTAAACGTAAATAAAACTCATAAAACAACATTGTATTTTTTATTTCCTTTGCTAATTATGTTCCTTGGCTCATCCTAATTTATATTAGTTGAGCTTCTTTCTTTATATTTCATCCATATTAACATAAGATGCCAAAAACTAACACCAATTATAAAGTTCGAAAAACATAGTGCCCTCAGCGCCACAGTCATCATATCGTGACACGTAGTGATGTAGCTAGCAATCAATATAACAAGAATATCGACTTCGACGGTAACCTACGTTATATTTAATTTCATTAAATTTTTCAACAATAAATAAATAAAACTTCTGATATTGAAGTTGAATGATTCAGGGATCATGAAAATTATAAAAATACTGAACTACTTGCTCATTAAATGTCGGTATCAGTTGATTTATCGATAAATCATAATGAGTGTAATGCCCATCTCCACCATACTGTCATATTGTCTGTGCCTGGAGCGCCAGTGTCATCTAATCGTGACAATCCTATGACGTCGCATGTGGTCGATTTGTAAATAGAGCTGTTCCTTTACTTGTATCAGTAGTTTGTTCTCATTACTTTATTATTCTGAACGACTTTTTTTGTGGGTGGGAAATCATCAAATGTCGTCTCACGCTCTGGGTGGAGCGGAACGGCGTGTCAGACTTTTACTAACTAAAACCCAGTCGAGTTCCTTCAGTGCCTATACCAGGGCCACGGTACCTCTTTCGAACAATTTCACTACCCCGGCAGGATTCTGAACGACTTAAGTCTTATATTAAAATATTCGTTTATCATGTCAATACATTTTGTAAGATCGGTATATATATCAGACTATAGCCATTGGAACATACATCTTTGTTTAACGATACTATTGTGTTATAAGTAATTTGTTTCAAATAAAACTACAAAGTGAAGTTCAGATTTTGTAATCAAAAAGAGAATAAAATTCATTTAAACCATTTCGAACAGCCATATGCTTGGCTGGCGTGTCATAAAATAAACTTGGATGCTGGTACTGGTATATTTGAACTAAGTTTCATGTGTTTCCAAGGATAATAATATTGTCCCTTTCTTCGTATTTATTATAATATTTGTACTTACAAATGTTGAGTATAAAAACTTCGTTTAACGATTAAAACAAATTCATTTCATAATTTAAATTTGCTTTCTCCTATTTTTGTCGTATTCTAATAATTATATATCTACAGTAAATGGTGTTTATTTCAACTGAGACATCATCAGTACCTATGTGGTGATACATTAAGGCATTATTACTGGTTGTTCTTTCAGAGAAAATTAAATCTATATAAATAAAAAAGTGAATGTTGCTAAGCGCATAACTCGAGAATGGCTCGACCGATTTATTTTTGTACGTTCCTTAAGGCCTTCGGAAGGTTTTAATAATTATAAAAAAATGCGTGGACAATATTAAAAACATTACTTTTCTTTTTCACATAAAAAAAATATACATACGATGCGACGGGTTGGGGGAGCAATAAATATAACGCGGACGAAGTCGCGGGCAGAAGCAAGTTGTATTAAATAAAAAGCAAAACCATTAAAATAAAATTACTCTTATTATTTCGATATTATTCATAAATATCAGATGCGCACCTCTAGTGCAGAAGCGAGCAAATTAAGAAAAGCCGTGCCAGCTACGCCAGTGTCATCCTATGATGACAAGAAAGTACGTCATGATTGAACATAGTGCTGTGATGGTATTGACTTACTTTTATCGACTGTTGTTTTGAATTGTGGATTTAACGCCGAAACTGTGACACATATCGTATCATTTCTGTCATAAAAGACAAAGCGGGATGAAATAAAACTCCTTTATTATATATTTCCGGTATAGTAACCTTTTATTAAAAACATACTATATGTTAAAAAATAAATGGTTAGTGCTTTATCGATATAATTTCGAACTCACTATAATTTTGTAGGTATTAAAGGATGAATTTATAGCTTGGCGCTGAGGGCACGATTTTGCTTTTTTGTCGTGGCGCTCAAAAGGTTAAAATCCTGACCTACCTTCTTCTGAAACTGAGATTGCTCAAACCCGAATATTTTGCAAAGCCTTAGACTTCCGACTGGATCTCTTTCTCGAAAAGGTCAAAATAACCGCTGACCGAGACAGTACAATGTCGGAAGGTTCGCGTCCCCGGCTACGGGGTACCTTCTCTAAGATGTATGTATATGTTTATATTTTGCAGAGACTTAGAAATAAATGCACCTATAACTTCTAACCCCAGGAAACGGCGGCAGAATCTAAAGAGGCTGACCAGGATACCCACCGACTGCCATATTGTGAGTAGCAACTTTTTAATTTGGTGAATAAGCGTTTGGGTATGAGGCTTTTTAGATCTCGATAAAAATATTACCAATAAGATGTTTTTCTTTATTTGCCTTTTGAAATTGATACTATTGAATTTTATAGAATTAAATTATTGATCTTTAAAAAACAATCAATAGTTGTAGGCGACGAATGTACAAGCTAAGCATAGTGCATGCAAAATAGATATTTTCCGACCATGTACAGTTAGCTAGTTAGTTAGTTGTTTTAATGCAAAAAGGTGAAACACATTTCTAAAAAAAAAATCTTTACCTTCGTTCCTCGCGAAAATTCATATTGGCATATGACGTCAGCATTGTTATAATTAAATGCACTTAGTATCAGTATCATTTCAGGTCTTAATGTTTTTTTTTATATGTTTTACTAGTTTGACGTTACACCTGTCAATTGAAGGTTTAAAAAACGAACTTTAACCGAATAATATTCAGACTGTTTAGCTCTAGATAGTATAATGTGGATATCCGACCATTTCCACACTAACGAAATTTTGAACCAAGCTGTATATAAATATATCGCATAGACAGAAATAAAAGAGACAAAAAAAAACCTGTATACACTCAACAAAAATATTTTCCCTCTCTCTCTCTCTCTCCCTCTCCCTCCATCTATCTCTCCCTCTCTCTTTCTCTCTCCCTCTCTCTTTCTCTCTCCCTCTCTCTTTCTCTCTCCCTCTCTCTCCCTCTCCGTTCCAAAAACTTCGTTCCAAAACAAAATATAAGGTGTATCTATTCATACACGAAATATTTTAAGAGGTACACCTGTGGGTGGTAAAAACGCTACAGCAACGAAAAAAAAATTTCCAGATGTATTTTTTTCAAAATTTAATATTTATAAATTATTTGACGCACATAAGAAATACTGGCTCCTTCTTATTTTTTACGGCCCGAGACACCGCGGCCATGCTCGTGCCGTCCGGTCGCCGCCCTCGCAGCGTCAGGCGGGCGATTAATAGAATTTGGAGTGAAGGTTTTATGCAAAACGTCTCAAGTAGTTTTAAAATTATAATAATTACGAAAATTCAGATTTATTAGATTAGATAAAAAAATTCTTTTTGCTTCTATCTTCGATCAATAATAGCACTAGATAAAGGATCAGGAACAAAAATAAGGCGCTCAAGTGGCCACGTTTGCACACACTTACACATTTATATTTCTTACTACGAAATATAGAAAAACGTTTCATAATAATAACAAGTTCAGTTTATTATAATCCTTAACACTCAAACATAAAGCATAATTACGATTGCAAAATATTCATATTTAAGTCCTTTTGTCATCGGAGAAAGGTAAAGAGCAATAAATTAAAAATGTCCCTTAAAAATCAAAAGTCATTTCGATATAAGTACAAAATTATTTATTCTAAACTGAAACTTATAGTCTAAGCAATATGGTTAAAAACAATGTGTTGACAATTTCGTGCTTACTCTATTTTGGAACTAGACGTAGTTCTTGGTATTACATTTCAATGCTCAGAACACAGTACGTCTTGAAAAGTTGCAGAATATAATTTTTTAGGTGAAAAGGTACGTTTTGATGGTGGCAAACATTTTTAATCGATTTAAAAAAGTAGTAGGACTAAAATAGTATAATAGTTATTTTATTTAATTAAGTGCAGGTTAAATCAATGTGATCCACCCGTATAAAAAATGGGTGCGTCTACTTTTATGTACCAGTATTTAGAAGTTAAATTTGTATTAAATCAAATATGATATGAATAAAGTTCAAATATGATTTTTTATAAGGTTTGTATATGTCTTCTCCTCTTTCTTTCGCTACAATAGATAACCATTCTGCACAGCGAAATGGCTCGCTAGGAAATCTACAAACGAAAATAAAATATAAAATTACAATACTACTTCATGCATTCTCTGTTCCAGAACAGACAGTATTTGTTACAATAGTTGGTGCGTTGTCGCAAACATTGGTCAAACAATCACAATATGTATTTGCTAAATGATTTATATTTACTATTTGATTGTTTTTATTTTATGAAAACCACTTAAAGATTTAAACTTATGGAAAAAAAGATATTCCTTCCAAAAACTTGGTGCTACAGTGGTTATTTACACAATTTTTCAACGCGTGCTGCGGCATTTAGGACGTCTTATCGTTGGCTATCATTGGACCAAACTAATTTCAAATAAGAGCACAAAAATATTTGTGCTCTTATTTTTCGGGCCGTTTTTGAAGCGCTCATCGGGAATCTAGTACATTTTTGATCGAAGGCTTCTATAGCTTCTTTACCACCTACAGGTGTACCTCCTAAAATATTTCGTGTATGAATAGATACACCTTATATACCGGGTGACTTTATTTAACGTCTTGAAAAAAATGGATGTAATAGGTGAACGGAGTAGAAGCTTTTGGCATAGAAATTTTTATTATTTTTATTTTTGAATAACATGTAATGAAATTGATCTAGCAATAAATACTACACATTTAAAGTCACATTTTCATACTAGAACAACAAAAACTGAAAATTTGGAAAAAAAAACCGGCCAAGTGCGAGTCGGACTCGCGCACCGAGGGTTCCGTACAAACCTGTAGGTATCCTCGGTTTATGTATAAGGTTTATGCTTATGAAATTAAATGTTTTTTATTTTATTTTTGTATTTGAGTTGATTAAATGAAAGGTAAATTGCGATTTACGATTTATGACGTATTAAAAAAAAACTACTTACTGGATCTCGTTCAAACCAATTTTCGGTGGAAGTTTACATGGTTATGTACATCATATATTTTTTTGAGTTTTATCATTCTCTTATTTTAGAAGTTACGGGGGGGGGGGACACACATTTTACCACTTTGGAAGCGTCTCTCGCGCAAACTATTCAGTTTAGAAAAAAAATGATATTAGAAACCTCAATACCATTTTTGAAGACCTATTCACAAATACCCCACACGTATGGGTTTGATGAAAAAAAAAAATTTGAGTTTCAGTTCTAAGTATGGGGAACCCCAAAATTTATATTTTTTTTTCTATTTTAGTGTAAAAATCTTAATGTGGTTCACAGAATACATCTACTTACCAAGTTTCAACAGCGTAGCTCTTATAGTTTCGGAGAAAAGTGGCTGTGACATACGGACGGACGGACAGACAGACAGACAGACATGACGAATCTATAAGGGTTCCGTTTTTTGCCATTTGGCAACGGAACCCTAATTAAATAAAAAAATCAATTAAAATCTATCGAAACTCAAATCATACGCACCCTACTCAATGCGCGGCATCTATCAACGATTTTGTAGCGCAGTCCTACCCTTAGAAGGCAGCCGATAGGCGGCCAAATTGATTTTTCGCAGGCGCACGAGTCGCACACGCACCCCCGTCCGCCCGCGTCCCGCGCTCCTTTAGTCACCTGCGATGAATCTAAAGGCCTTCCTGCCTTCTATTCTAGTTACACAACACACCGTATGAAGGTCGAGACGGTAAAAAATGTCAACCGGTATACAGTCAAGTTGAGAAACCTCCAACTTTTTCTCTTAATTCCGTCTAGCCCCCTTTTGCAACGCGCCATAAGGAACTTAGTCCAATCAATTTACTTCAAAACTGTTTTTTGCAAAAAAACTACATCGAAAGTCGAGATAATATCTCTCTCATTTGCTCATCACAAGTCATGTATCTCATCCCATTTTACCAAATGTAGTTTTATCTTCTTTTCACGCTATCAGTGCGGCAAACACTTCGCTACGCAGGCCGCATGTCGTAAGCATCACTTGGCGGAACACCCGCGGACTTCCTTCTTCGCGCCCAACGAGAGGCACATTTGTGAGATCTGTGGCATGTCTCTGGCGGTGAGTAAATAAAACTTATAATTTACCTTATTATACCCATTTGTGTGCTAAACGAATGAGGTAAAAACCTGTAAGATCTTCATAGGTGGCAGCACAGATCAATGTCCTCCTTTGACGCAAAGGAAGACATTGATGATATTCACCGCAAATTAACGTATTGTCTTTTCTTATATGTTGGGAATCACCATTGTGTAGTTTTGGGTCAATCAAAAATTAAATGAAAACTAGATACCTAAATAAGTATGAGACTTGAAGTGTAGTACCTTTTTTTGTGGGCGGGAAATCATTAAATTACGTATCCTGCTCTTGGCGGAGCGGGAGGGCGTATCAGACTTTTGCTGACACTTTTCTTAGTTGCTTCAGTTGCCTAAATGCCAGGGCCACGGTAACTCTTTCGAATAAATCTCGCGACCCTGGCAGATACAGTGGGTGCCATAGCATCAAAATGTTAGTAAAAGACAAGAAATATTCAATCGACGTCCTCTATCTTCACAGCCAGGCAGCGTGTCAAGCCATCTGAACACTCACACTCGCGAGAAGATGTACACGTGCAACACTTGTGGGCGCGAGTTTAGTAGCAAAGGAGGCATGACGACGCATCAATTGGTAAGTTTATTTATTTACTCATTTCTGCCAGTTACTTCGTCTGCGTGAAATTTCTTCCTCCCTTGACCCACTCCGTTAAATCGCCAGCCCGTGATGTTACTTCGTTTTCTTTTAGCGTTCTTTTCTGACTTTTTTCTTTTTGCTTGACTCCTAAGCGTGGAAACGTGATGTCAAATAACCTATAGCCGTTCCAAGAATTTGTCGCGTTCAAATAAAAGAAAACAACACACTTTTCCGCTATATTATTAGAAGTAGATTTAATACTTTAAGCACACAAATATACAGAGCCAGACACCAGTGTCAACCTTTGGGTGATACAGACATGAATATTTATTTATACTTAATATTATAAAGAGTCTGGCAACCAGTCTCAACAAGGGGTATCGTTATACTTAGTAACCGGGTTATGGAGGTCAGATCAGGCAATAGGTCCATGGAAGAGACTAGGCAGATGAATTCCCAAGTAGCACAGAACTGCATTATAAATTGTCACTTAAGGCCCACAGCGGTAATCTAAGCATTTATAAAGACTTATTAGTATTCACCTGTGCTGAAACAGCTGTTTCGAAAAAAACGTGGCCAACTATAATGCTTTTTTCTGTACAGTAATTCTATTAAGCACCACAAACACGCCACAAAGTCACTGTTATTGAGCGCTTAGTAGTGCAGTACCCTATTAGCTGTAAGTTTTCTGAATAATAGCCCACACGTGTACTATACAACCGTTGCATTTTAAGAGAGAACATATCACCCACTATAACATAATTAGTTACTTTGTGAAGTTATTTAACAATAATAAATTTATAGTTTAAAAACACTAGTAAAACACGCATTTATAACTGCACGTAATAACCAAAAATGTAATCGTGGTCAAAGATCATTACAAGACCTTTCTAACAAGTCCAAATACGGCTATGATACGATATTCCATCATGGAATGCCAGTGCCTATCTTCCGGCTTCATCATCAGACCTTGAAACCTAATCGTGGCCAAAGTTCTTTACAAGAGTTTTCTAACAAGTCCAAACACAGCTATGATACGATGTTCCATCATGAAGTTCCAGTTCATATCTTCCGGCTCCATCATCAGATCAGTTCGACAGTACCATATTATTGTATTGTCATCAGAACTACATACAGCTGCCAATTTTCATAACGCTACGATCCTTGGAAGATGGTTAAATTAGTTACCTTAGATTCCATTACATTGCTACATACAGGTCGACCTAATAAAAACGTGTTAAAAATATAATACTTTATGCTGCATACAGATTCACTTTTCCCCTATTAGTCAGGTGTTTACCATACACTCGGATAACAGCATGTATCCAAGTGTCGGCATGCGCGAATGGAATATTGGACGCGACGGGTTCCGTATGTTATATTTATTAATAAATAAATAAATAAAATGAAATTAATTTATTTCAGACATATTACAAAAATTAAGATAAAAGTAACAATGCTGCAGCAGAAAAGAATAAAATGTCATTAACAAAATAAAAATATACGTCACATAGTTGAAATAAAATAAAATGTCAAATTTACGTCGGATTTAAATTAAAGTAACAATAAATAATAATTGCACATATTAACAAAACAATACAAAAAAGCAATTATAAATAGAGGTCAGTGTGTTTGATGACATTAGGCTGAGTAGGTACAAAAATGCCCTGCTACATAAATCTTTTTATAACCTACCCATTTTCGGGACTAATATGGTTGCGACAAAATTAATATTGTTGTTTTATATGTTTCTGGTACTTACCTAAAAATGAAGAAGATTTATTAAGAGAAATCCAAGATTTTTTTAAAATAATAAATGAATACCTTTCGAGACTTTCCAAGATTCCAGATTTCGACAATTTTTCTCAGAGGTAGTCAGTTAGGAAATAAAAAAAACAACGTAATTTTCTTTATGTTTATTTAATGTTCCCTTTTTAAAGTACAATTTAGGGTGTACCACCCTGGTCCAGGCCTTGAATTTTCATCTTTTTATAATTTCAAGGAGTACAAAAGTACTGCTCGGTGGCCACCATAGAATTTCCTTAGTTTTCCACTGTGCAGGAACGAATGTTAGATCGACAACACCTCTCTCTATAGTCTGAACTATTTTGAAAGTCTCGTTCTGTAAAACAAGAAAAATATACTTACTATAATAGAAGTATCAGTTTCTTCATGACAACATTATCGATACAGTTTTTGAGGAAAAAAACCAAAAGATACAATAACATATTAAATACCTAAACTTAACGTAACATAATGCTATTTCATGTGGAAGTAATCAAATTATTAGGCCAGAAAAATACATTATCTTTAGATAGGTACTGACTAATTTATAGGTATTTTGTCGCATATTGAATAAATCAATAACTTATGTATTATACCTACATATAATTAAATTATAATCTCAGCTACTTAAATTACAATTTTAATTAAGTACTTATCGTCGAATAACAACTAAAAAAGGGAACAAAATGGCTTTAAAAGAACCACGGCGGAACCCTAAAAGCTTGGATCCATAAAGGTACTTATCTAGGTAACTGACGCAAATGTGAACCAATACTACTCTCCTAATCGATCCATGTCTGATTTGTATTTCACAAGTGCTAAACTATTTTACTCTTGGCTGAATTACAGGCCACATGTGAACACCTGTACAGACCTTAGCATTAAATTGAGATTAAAACTGTTCACTTGCCATCCGCCATATTCACTGCGTTACTTTGTATTATTATAAAATTGTATCTTTAAATTTTTGTTTATTTTAGAGGATATCAATTGTAAATATGGATTAAAAAATAATTACACGAAAACAGTTTTTTTTTTTTTGGTTACTTTGTACAAAAACGAACATATTAATTTTATGTTCATTCTAATTTTGTTGCTTTTCTTTTAGTATTTAGTGGTATTCCGAGGGCGCGTGAAAATTTTGAACTAAATATGTATGGTATTTGACAGTAAAGTTACCTTCCCAATAAGATTTCAAATATAATAGGAGGAAATCGATGTTTTACTTACCTTAAATTTTATGTATGTATATTCTCACAAATGGCACCTGAGATCTTGCACACAACGATACACTTCATGTTTTACAATTCGACAGTTCATATCAAAGAAAAATAAATAATTTAAGTTATTGCATTCCACAATTTCGCTCAGTGTGTAATTTCAACTGTATAAAAGTATACACAATGTACACATTCGTCTTCCTTGCTGTATAATAAGTAACACGTGCCTCATTATTCAGCTCTTTAGGTGACTGTTACACACATAAATGCTACTATAATGTTGTTATAATGCAATTATTTGTCAATTGGATTTCTTATACAGCTATGTGCTGAATAATTTGTGCTCAAATTAGAGTTATATCCTCTGAGGATGCGCTGTCTACGCTATTATTCAGCAACTAATGCATTCACTGTGCACTGTTAAAATGCTGTTATACAGCACTTTTGTGCTACTTGGGTTATAAAGAGTGAATAATTATGTTCGTTTATTTCTTCGTCAAGTTTTGCACGCTAAAACTCCTTGTTGGGAACCTCATAATAGACATTTCGATCTCGTGTAGATATTGTTGAACAGTTGCTGCAACGTATTAGGTTGGGGAAAAAGTCTTTTCGCATTATAGTATGTATGAACTTGTAATAAAATCTCTTTGGCTATACTATTTGTATCTGGCTGGTTTTTGGTATCATTGAAAGTTTAAATTTTAAAGAACATAATTCCAAATTCAAATTAGGAAAATGTGTGATTTTCATTTGTTTTTCGTACCGTCAAGATGAGTGAATCTAATGAAGAAATTCGATACATTTTAAAATTTTATTACAAAAAAGGTAAAAATGCAACGCAAGCCGCGAAAAAAAAATTGCGATGTTTATGAACCTAGTGTAGTGTCTGTGAGAATAGCACAAATTTGGTTTAAGCGTTTTCAATCCGGAAATTTTGATGTCAAAGATGCACGTTGCTCTGGTCGCCCTATTACGGATAAAATGAATGCCATTTTTGAAAAAGTGGAGCAAGATCGGCATACCAGTAGTTACGACGTAGCTGAAGAACTGGAAATTGACCACAAAACAGTTTTGGCGCATTTGAAAAAAACTGGGTACACAAAAAAGCTCGACATTTGGGTACCTCACGAGCTCACTGAAAGAAACCTAATGAACCGTGTACTCATTTGTGATTCTTTATTACGACGTAATGAAACCGAACCATTTTTGAAGAAGCTGATAACTGGTGATGAAAAGTGGATCACGTATGACAAGGATGTGCGAAAAAGGTCGTGGTCAAAGGCCGGTCAGGCTTCACAGACTGTGGCGAAACCCGGGTTAACTCGCAACAAGGTGATGCTGTGTGTGTGGTGGTATTGGAAGGGCATTATTCATTATGAGCTGTTACCACCAGGCAGGACCATCGATTCTGAACTCTACTGCGAACAACTGATGAGATTAAAGCAAGAAGTTGAGAGAAAGCGGCCGGAATTAATCAACAGAAGGGGTGTGTTTTTTCATCATGATAACTCTAGACCTCACACATCTTTAGCCACCCAACAAAAATTAAGAGAGTTTGGCTGGGAGGTGTTAATGCATCCGCCGTATAGTCCTGACCTTGCACCTTCAGATTTCCACCTGTTTCGGTCTCTTCAGAATTCTTTAGGCAGTGTCAGGTTAACATCACGAGAGGACTGCCAAAACCACTTGTCGCGGTATTTTGACCAGAAGTCCCAAAATTTCTATAGCAATGGGATCATGTCCCTACCTACGAGATGGCAAAAAGTTATCGAACAAAATGGTACCTACATACTTTAGTTAAATGTAAATAAACTTTATTAAAAAAACCGGCCAAGTGCGAGTCGGACTCGCGCACCGAGGGTTCCGTACAAACCTGTAGGTATTCTCGGTTTATGCATAAGGTTTATGGTTATGAAAATAAATGTTTTATTTTATTTTTATATTTCAGCTGATTGAATGAACGGTAAATTGCTGTTTACGATTTATGACGTTTTAAAAAAAAACTACTTGCTCGATCTCGTTCAAACCAATTTTCGGTGGTAGTTTATATGGTAATTTACATCATATATTTTTTTAAGTTTTATCATTCTCTTATTTTAGAAGTTACTGGGGGGGACACATTTTACCACTTCGGAAGCGTCTCTCGCGCAAACTGTTCAGTTTAGAAAAAAATGATATTAGAAACCTCAATACCATTTTTGAAGACCTATTCATAGATACCCCACACGTATGGGTTTGATGAAAAAAAACATTTTGAGTTTCAGTTCTATGTATGGGGAACCCCAAAATTTATTGTTTTTTTCTATTTTAGTGTAAAAATCTTGATGCGGTTCACAGAATACATCTACTTACCAAGTTTCAACAGCGCAGCTCTTATAGTTTCGGAGAAAAGTGGCTGTGACATACGGACGGACAGACAGACAGACAGACATGAAAAATCTATAAGGGTTCCGTTTTTTGCCATTTGGCAACGGAACCCTAAAAATGTTTTGAATTTTCTTAAAAAATGCGAAGAAACTTTTTCCCCAACCTATTATGTCAGGTCGATTACCGCTAGTAGTGTGGTTGTTTAAAAATAAGTTTAAATAATCTATTTATTTTTGTAAGTTTCATAGGCGTGATGGGTACTGATATCGAAACACGATAAAACAAAAACTCCAATAAATGCTAAAACTCATAATTCAAGTAACCAGATTACATATGCTTGTGGAACCCAAAAAAAACACGTTTTTTTTCGATATTTGTGCAGTTTCGCTAGTTATTTTAATTTCAGCATGTATAAGAAACAACATTTTCACACGGATTTGATTCAGAGGTATCCGGCTCGAAGGACCTAACTGTGTTGGATGGTTCAGAACGCCTTTCGTTTTAATTAATGAGTCTATCAATTAACCCAGCCTATCGCAGTCCATTGCTGAACTCTCTACCAGGCTGCGCCACAACACCCTGCCCTCCGCATTCCGCATTCAAAATAAAATAAACTTTCGACTCTCTGACGACCCGTAATGATTGTGAAAGATCCACAAATGACAGAAGTGATCAAGGGCGTAACGGTCTTTCCGAGGCACGGTGTATCTGCTTGCTAATTTCATTCAAATCCATTTAGCCGTTTTAGCGACTTACGCGTGCATTTATAACTAACTAGCTTATGCCCGCGACTTCGTCCGCGTCAAATATTTGCCACCCTGACCCTTCCCGTTGCATCGCAACCTGCCAGTTTTCTCCATTTTTTGTTGCTGCTACGCTCCTTTTGACCGTAGCGTGATGTTATATAGCCATCCTCAATAAATAGGCTACCCGACTCAAAAATAATTTTCAATTAAAACCAGTAGTTCCTGAGATTAGCGCGTTCCACCCCCCATTTTAGGGAAGTGGGGGGTTAGAAAGAAACAAAAAGTAACCTATGTCACTCTCCATCCCTTCAACTATGTCCACTTAAAAAATCACGTCAATTCGTCGCTCCGTTTTGCCGTGAAAGACTGACAATCAGACATACTTTCACATTTATAATATTAGTATGGATATTAGATTGGAAGTTACAATTAATCTGTTACTATATTTCCAGACCCACACCAATGAGAAGCCGGTGGCTTGCACTCTATGCGACAAACGGTTCAAACAATCCAGCAGCATGAAACTCCACTACCGCACCTACCATCTCAAAGAACCGTATCCTAAAAGGTAAGACACTGTGTCGAGAATATCTAGCATTCCTTTACGATAACACATCACGCCTATACAGGGTTATTTGTAAAACACCGGCAACCTCTCAGGACTATGTTACTAACATCATAATCAACAGCTTTTGTTCGATGAATTTTAAAAATTCGTCATTTTTCAGTTCATCAGATTTTGATATAAAAATAAAAATATTTGAATTGAACGCTCTAAATATTACGAAGTCTATGCGAAGCAAAAGAAAGCGATAGTACATTAGCGACGGGACGGAGGGTAAGGGCAGCGGGGGCGCCTGGTGGAAATCAGGTCGTCTGGTCCTACTCAGGAAGGCGGGGCGCCCGGCGGACTCACCGTCTGCGTACAGGCCCATAGTGTTGCTGGACGAGGTCGGGAAGCTATTCGAGCGAATTATCGCTGCCCGCCTCGTCCACCACTTGTGCAGGGAGGGGCCTGACCTGGCCGAGAGTCAGTTTGGCTTTCGACACGGGCGCTCCACCATCCACGCAATATCGCTTGTGAGAGTCCTGGCAGAGGAAGCAGTGTCCAGGGGCGGGGTGATGTTGGCGGTGTCCTTGGATATATCCAACGCCTTCAACACCCTGCCTTGGAGCTGCATTCGGGAGGCACTGCTGTACCATCGGGTGCCTCCCTACCTCTGCCACATCGTTGGGGCTTATCTCGAGGATAGGGGTGTCACCTACATGGGACGTGATGGCGGAAACCAGCGCCGCATGTCGTGCGGTGTTCCACAGGGCTCGGTCGTTGGCCCGCTCCTGTGGAACATCGGGTACGACTGGGTGCTGAGGAGCGAGCTCCCGCCGAGCGTCGAACTGACGTGTTATGCGGATGACACGCTGGTCACGGCCCGAGGGAGCTCGTACAGGGAGGCAGCGTTGCTGGCGACGGCTGCGGTCTCACTCGTGGTGAGCCGCATACGGCGCCTAGGTCTGGAGGTGGCCCCCAACAAGTCGGAGGCCATGGTATTTCATGACCCCCGGTGGGCGCCGCCGGCCGGATCACACATCGTGGTCGGGGGGTGTCGGATCGCTGTCGAGTCCACCATGAAATATCTGGGATTGGTGCTCGACAGCCGGTGGGACTTCGGCCCCCACTTCCGGCGGCTGGCGCCTAAGTTGATGGGCGCGGCTGGGGCGCTGTCAACGCTGCTTCCCAATCTGGGGGGCCCGAGCGTCGCCTGTAGGCGGCTCTACGTGGGATCGTGCGATCCATGGCCCTGTATGGGGCCCCAATTTGACGGCTGACCTGATGGCCGGCAGCATCGCTGTTTTGCGAAGGCCGCAGCGTGCTATGGCCGTCAGAGTCATCAGGGGATATCGCACGATCTCCTACGAGGCGGCCTGTGTACTGACTGGATCCCCACCATGGGACCTCGAGGCGAAAGTACTCGCGTCACTGTATCGGTGGCGCGAGGAAGCGCTGGAGCGAGACGAGCGACTGACGGAGCGACACATGGAGCTTCGTCGGTCGCAGCTCCGCGCAGCCTTGGTGGCGGGCTGGCGGGACAGACTTTCACGCCCTACCGCCTCGCCCTCGCTCTCGAGGCGGGAGCAAGCAACATGCCCCGCGTCACGTACAATGTTGCGGGGCATTTTGTGGGACACTATGCAACGTTGCAGCGTCACGTATATTGAATGTCGCGCGTCATGTTGCGGGACTAAATGTTCCCTAGTGTATCCGGCGCTTAACTTTTTTTAAATTTATTGATATAAACAATTTGTATCAACACACGAAGCTGGCGTTTTCCGTGTGGTGCCAGACGTAAAGAATAGCACCACCCCATTTCTCTCCGTGGGTGTCGTAAGAGGCAACAGGGACTTACTAGAGAATGGGCAGCACCGTTCTCTATGCATTTTACCACCGTACTGCGATCGCCAACCCGCCTGCCAAGCAATGAAGGCTGAAAGATGAGGCTGGCAAAGCTAGTTCACTAGAATTAATAAATCCATGAAGATTTCTTAATTCTAATGTATTTGCTTCTGTCAAGTTGTAAAAACCATGGGGACCAGGGCTGAGCGCTAGTTAATTTTTTAATTCAATTCAGTCGGAAATATGTGATTTAATTTTTATTTGCTTTATTTCAGAAACAGAAAAAAGAAAAACGACGGTCTAACAAAGGATGAGTACGGCCACGAGGATTCTGACGACAACATGGCACTCGACTTTTACGGGCGAAAGTACTGAAACATGGCCTTTGACTGTGTATAGTATATTTTGTATTTTGCGTAGTACTCGCAACCGGCGTGCGTGTATGCCCAGCGGAGTATTTGCGCAATATTAATGTAGCAACGGCCATCATTTTGGGCAAGACTTCGAGCGTGTAGGATCATGGAAGTAAGAATAATAAACAAAACTATTATGTACAGATGCTAGCACATCAAGGTACCCGAAACTGTCAAATTTTCCTAATCAATCTTGAACTTTAAACTTTAGCGATAAAGTTGAAAATCGAATAAAGAAATTTGACAGATTGTCGTAGCTTTTTGTTTTGGCGTCTGTACCTACTTGGCGTCCATATTGATCTCTGCCGGTCCTTGTAGGTTGCTTTAACACGTTAACTGCCATGTCGGACTATGTGTCCGACACTTTTTGTTCCATTCAGGCCTTGTCGGACTATATGACCGACAACACATACAAAATTTGAACATGTCGTTGCTGCCTGGCGGCCATGTTTTTGGAATAAGAATAAATTTATTAAGAACAAGTTAACAGACACGATAAGCACAAAATAAAATTAAAGCACAAAGACTGGATCCTGAGAGTAATTAAAAAAATAAATAATGTATTTATGGAGTAAATAATCTATTTAAAGTGAAATAACATTAAGTACATTTTTTGACATTTTCTGATTTTAGCCAAGGCAGTTAACGTGTTAAAACTATACTGTGGCGTACACTTATAGTAATAATCAACTGACATCGTTTGTCAAAGTCAACTAGCTGTCAAACATCACGAAAACTACTAGCAAATATCCTTGAAAATGACTCAAATGAAGAGTGTGTTAGCAATTAGGGTGCGATGTGAGAACGTAAAAGAAGATAACGGAGTATCTAAGTATCGTAGCAGATGGCGTACTGTAGTTTCTGCCTACTCCCATGGGAAGTAAGCGTGAAGTTATATATAAAATAGGACAAATAGTACAATAGTAAAGTAACTCGTATTGGCACGAGTTGTAGGAGTGTATCTCGAGTCTTGATTGGAAGTTTAGTAAAGCGAGCTAGGTAAAGAGATAGCCTAAATAGATATAGATGTATCGTAGCCAGATCTTAGTATTGATCTTTTCATGCAGTGTTCGAGTATGGTCATTAAATGCGTATATTTCATGAAATAGAACATCGACCGCTGGTCATATCATGATGTGGAGTGGTGGATGTTCTATTAACTGTACATGTTGACTTATGACCTGGCCAGAAAAAGTCAAAAATGTACTTAGTGTAATAACACTAAGTCAAATATGACTTTAAGTCGATTATTGATTAAAAAAGTGTCGGACACATAGTCCGACATAGCAGTTAACGTGTTAAACGAACAACTACTACATGATATAGCTAAAAATTAGTGTTCATTATTAAAATAGTTAGTTTTGCACCGGTAGAGCATTGATGTTCGTTGTGCATCATGGCGGCAGACCATAATTTGATTGGAAAAGGAAATATGCAAGGGTGATCCTGATCATGAAATGGCACCTGTCATGAACTGACCAATTTAAAATGTGGCTACAACAGATAGATACCCCAACATAATAATAATTGTGAAAGTATTTTCTGACAATTTCACGTATGCTGGTATGCTATAGGTTTCCGCACTTTTCTTAAGTGAGCCACAAAGGCCATTGGTAGTCATTCCAACTAGCTCATCTCCTTCCAGGTGCAGATTAGGTCTCTTCGTCTGTTCAGAACATCTGCAACAGAGAACGGATTAAACCACACAATCTCTTAAAACCGAGTGAGTGTGGAGAAAAACAGGAAAATGGATAGACCTGAGTGGCATTATTAGATTGCCACTGAAATGTATAGTGTACAATATTGATGAGAATATCCCTTAAAATAGTAGCGGATCGTACCTCCTATATGGAGGCTGAAATTAGTTTGTGGATATCCACCGTAGGCACTAACGAAATCTTCCAGTGGCGTGCGGTCCATACAGGCAAAAAGACACTGCAGACCCTAGACTTAGATCTAGACTAAGTCTAGGGTCAATAATAAAGAAAATATGCTAAGTAATAAAATTATTCAAAAAGTTTAAACGCCTAATATAAATGAGAAGCAACGTTCATACGGTTCTATTAATGTACTCGCGACGCAAGCAGGCAGCGATCGAAAGTGTCTTCTTTTCATTCATAAATGTACGCATGTAGTGGTAATTTTTTCTACATTTTCGTGTCTGCACATTTCACACAGAAACGAGCTAATAAAGCGAACTCCTGCGGCAGGCTATCCAATCGCGGGCTTCCCTGCGCCAGGGTAACCAATCACGGGCGGGACGCCCATGGTTGGTTATTGGCGCGCTGTGAGTATTATGCGATCAAGTTGAATATTACGTAGCCTCAAGCAAATTCCTATTCGCAATGATACAATTTTATTTGTCAACGTTTTAGTTGTCAAAATTTAGAAATCGTTTGTTTACGAAAGGATCCATATTGATTTCTTAGTGGAGCGCGCAGTTTTATGTTTTTATTTTGACTGAGTTTTGTTGTGATTAATTCATTTACAAACGTTAATATTTAGGTCGATTTGTTGCTTATTTCAACTAGTTTTTTTTGAACTGTGTTAGTTTTTCGATTTACTTAAGTACTACGCTTCTTGTTAGTTTTTTTTTTTTAAATGGTGTGTGTTGAAAATGTGTGTTTGTTAAAAAGTGTATCTAAAGGGAAGTGTACGAGAATTAACCCAGCAAAGAGGTAATGCAACTCGTAAGTTTCATAGTAATAATTAAGAAACATAAAACCGGCTGTGTTTTTGTTTACACACATTTAAATTATTTTGTTTTCCTTGCTAGTTTAGTAGTTCGAATACAGTGTGGAATTGTTCGGGATTTGCAGATTTATATGATTTCTATCCCGCGGCTTGCTCAAACATAAATACATTTGGTAATATTCGTATTGAGAGAAGTGTTACGAAGAAGTTTTACGTTTAGCGAAGTTTATTGTTACTATCCAAGCAAGCAGCGCATCGACAGAACGTTCATTTTCATTAAAACGTATTCTCACGTACCTATTTAAGAAACACACAAAGTCAACAACGAGTACAATTTCTTTCTGTGCTTTCGACGGAAAAAGAATTATCATCATCAGGAAATCGCCATTTCAACCTTTTAAACCACCTAGTGAATTTTTCTTCACTAACTTGAGCAATTACGAGACACGTTTTTTTTTTTTGAATTGCCTACCCGGTCATAAAACCCTGTGCACGCCACTGAAATCTTCATGCTTGTTTGAACCCTATAATGTGCATATCAAAATCAAAAGTCATTTATTTAAACTAGGCTGAGAGTCAGCACATTTTGAACGTCACAGTTACATAAGGCACCCAAAACGCCCGCACTTCACCACTTCCTAGTGCTTTAGCTGGAAAGAAGTGGCGCAACAAACTCCCCAGAAAATCGGACAAAATATCCCAGTCAACATCCCCTCCTAGCCTAGCCTTTTCTCGACTATGTTGAGGTCGGCTACAAGTTAACGGCTGCATAAGCTGAATACCAGTATTTTATATGGAGTAACTACCTATCGGACCATCATAACCCAGTTTTTGGGTCACACGAAACCTCTTGATAAGACTGGTGCGACTTTCGGACCCGTAACGACTGTCAAAAATTTACAAATGACTACCGGGTCTCAGTCAACAATACCTTGCATTTTGAGAGTTCAGCGATATTCTTTGCGTTGCCTGCCATGTATGACGTGGATAGTCCCGGAGCCAGTAGCCCAGGAGCTACAATTTATCAACACACGAAGCGTGCTTGTTCCATGTGCTTTTTTAGCGTAATAATAATTTTCTTACACACTTGTTTGACCTCTAATTTCGCGTCATTGTGAAAATCAGAGTGAATTTGGTTCTTGTCACGGTTAAGGTAGGGTTTTTTTTTGGGCTGCTGCCACTAAGTCAGTCAACATCACAATGATCTTTATCCTCATTACAATAAGGTTGCTGTTATCAGAGATGGAATCCCTTTGAACAGACTAGGGTTTTCTTCGAGCCTATAATGTAGTGTACACAAGCAATACATTAGCTTAGCCACATTTAGCTGAGCTCGCATTGTTTACATTTCTCAAACAATTAGAGGTCAGCTTATACTGGAATTGTATAGCTTGATTTGTCGCCGTGCGTACTTTGTTTATCTGTCAGGCCCGATTGTGAATCTGTATGCGCTTTGTGAAGTGTGCAACATTATTTATGAGATTTTTATTTTATTTTTTCAAGAGAATATTAAAAATCAATTTAAATAGGGATATGTTTTAAGAATAATCTTCACGGAGCCGTCGTTTTCACATTCTGTTCATCAAACTAAGTAACTTAGTGGAAAAATAATTGCTGGGAGCCGAGTTTTATTTTTTGTGTGAATATTCGCTGTTTTTATTTATTTTGGCCAACCAACAACTGTATAAACTCGTACAATATAATATATAAATGTTTTTCTATTAAATAAAAATAAACTGTAATACTAACTGTATTACATTTTATTATAGGTTAGCAACGTGATTGCACACAAATCATTGTGTACATGACACGGGAACAATTGAAGCGTGTTTTTGATTTTTTTAAAGTCCGGTATTTTCAACTCCATAATGTGAAGGTGTTTTTTTTTTGAGGATGGGAATCGTCAAATGACCTCTCCCACTCTGGAGCGGGAGGGCGTGACAGTCTTTTACTGACTAAAAGCCACCCGGGTTCCTTCAGTTGCTTATATGCCAGGGCCACGGTAACTCTTTCAACCAAATCTCGCAAGCAAGGTGGTTCAGTACAAAGAAAAAATACGGTATGGTTATAGAAACAAATGGTTGTACAATACGGTTAATTTAAATGAATTTCAAAATGAAAATAAATAATTTAATTAATTTAACACTAAATCAAATGTACTTTTAATGTAATCTGTACTTATTCAATTGTTTGTCTTCCGAAATCATTCACTGCCAGTACTCATGGCTTTACTAATATTTACATCGTGTATTTAATATTAACTATAGATCTCTAAATACTAAAATATTTTACAATTTTAGTAATTACTATTTGTATGGAATAACATTAAATGGTCGTGTAGCTACGTAATTTATAAATAATTATGTTACAATTATAAACTAATGCAATTAATGTAAGTGTACATTTTATAAGAATGTTTATTTTATTTCTAGTAAAGTATTATTTCTACTATTTTGTGTTTTGATTTCATCTTACAGTTAGTCGTCGTGTCAATGTTATGTGTGGTGCCGGACATAAAGAATAGCACCATCCCATTTTTTCCCATGGTCGTAAGAGGCAACTAAGGGACTTACTAGAGAATGGGCAGAGCGTTCTCTATGCCTTATACCACCATACTGCGATCGCCAACCCGCCTGCCAAGCGTGGCGATTATGGCAAAACCCCCAAATTGGAGGAGGCCTAAGTCCAGCAGTGGACGTCTTACGGCTGAAATGATGATGATGATGATAACGTCATGTCGATTACTCGACAGTTCATTAATTTTTAGTTGCATTAAACTTCGTCACTTCCATGACATCGTCGTCGGTAGCAGAGCAGAGGTGGCTAGGGCTGTATTTCTGGAGAATAGGGGGTAGAACGTAGTTTGCGTCGCAGCTCCAAATCCATACCAATATTATAATGTAGTCTGCGTTCCACACCCTTCTGCTGTACCGTTGATAGAACAGCCCCTCTTTGCGAGGTTGTATTTTGCATCTTTCCACTTAGGTACGGATTGGTACAGAGACTTCTAAGTGGTCCACGTAAAGTTGGACCCTGCGGGAAGGAGTTCGTTTGCTGCCTACGTAGGGACCGGGTGGAGGGAGAGTACACCATGCCACATTTTACAATGGGCGTCACAGACTGGCCGACGCTGCCAGTTTCAGGAAGCTGTGCCTGCGTTTTTTTCTACCATTAACCTGTAGATTCTCCATTCAAAATATATATCTGATTATGAGCCTCGCTGACTCATACCACACTATACTTATATGGACAGGCTAAATGTTGTATCTACAGTTTAGCCGTGGGCCTGAATGGGTTAATCAAAGGAATTGCATACGCTCGGCTATTTCCTTGGAACCTTAACTTCCACTGACTATATATAAATTGTTAAGAAATGAGACGACATTGACTGCTAAACCCTAGAGCAACTCGCCAATAAATAAAATAATTTAAAAATATTAAAATAACGTTGCGCTTACAGGTGGGAAGTATTCTGGAAAGAAAAGAAGAAATTTAAACAAAATGTTCTCAGCCTCCTCTAAGAGTTTGTAACCTCCCTTAGTTACAGTTGTATGACTTAAGATTTCATGGACAAGACGTGACCCTTTTTATCTTATTACCTTTACAGAAACGTGCGTCCTTCTTGGCCCATCCATTACTCAATAAGAAGTACATATAAAAGTAAATAGCCTTTGTTTCAGAACTTAAGTTAAAACCACTAACTGTCAATTGCCAAAACAAGTTTGACACTTGAATCTTGACTGTCAGATTTTTGAGGTTGTTGTTCAGAGCGTAAACGTACGCTTTTGTTTGTTTTCATTTAATAATAATAATTATTAATATGTACAGTAATGTTTGAATGATTTATTCTAAGTGTAACATAAATTTAGCGTTATGTCTGATATCAAAGTTTGCCGTATATGTCTATGCAAAGGCGTAAAAGTGTATAATTACGATAGTTTTCACTTGAAACAATATTATGAAGAAATTATAGCCAGAAAAGTAAGTATTTTTAATCATTAAAAGTCTTATTTCTATGTAGACTCTAGCACAACCCTTTCTCCACATGATAATTCAAGTTTTTACTCAATATTTAAAACTAAACCTTATAGTCAATATACTTGGGAATGAGAACTTGACTCTTATTCAACCTAATAATAATAATTAACCTTACTATTTTTCTGGACCGTTGCCACGGTATACCCATAGTAGTATATTTTTAAGGTCCAACCACAGTACAATAAAGTAAGGAGTATTAGATCTGAGCAGTGTCCTTGAAATAAATACTTATGACCGTTGGTAGGAGTGTCCTTATAGTTCAGAAGCGCCATCTATTTAACCCGAACACACAAACGTCCACTGGTTCAGTAACAGGTCACATTGGACCCAAAAATGATGACATACAACACCTTAAATTGACTATATGAATATATTTATTCAACCCATCAAATTATATGAATGTGCGTTATTTGTGTTAGCCATTAATTATTACATATTTAGCGTTTACCACCCCCAACTTTATTCATTTGCTTTCAAAATCGAAGTCAAATGCGATAATCACTATTTTGTTGGTGGTGGTGGTCAAGGCTAATAGACATGAAAATTAGGGATTTCAAACATCCATACTCCACCACAGGATTAGGAATACATCATTTAATTATAAAATTTATATTTCTTAAGTACTTCATACTTTCTTGCTATCTTCATATTACAGAAAATTTACGCAACTTGAATTAATCACTCCGACCTATGGTGAAAACCGTATTAAAGTCTGTTTGGTCGTTTTTTGTTTTAGTTCAGACAGATAGGCATGGAGGGAGGTTATTTGATAATACTTAGTGATATATGAGAGATACTGTATTCCATTTGAACCTTCGATAATTTTATTTTTTACAAAAAAATTGCTAGATATTTGCAAAGACTGGTAAGCTTTGGAACAATCTCTGAAAGTTAACCAGGGTAGAAATAATATTATTACTTACAGGTAAATGAAAAAGATGGCCTACCTAATTACTTCTGCTATGAGTGTGCAGCAGTATTGTACAAGTTCCATAAATTCAAAGAGAAATGCTGGATCGGAGAGAAGGCTCTCAAGGAGTTGTTATGGAGTGGTTCTGTAAGTGGAATTATTTTTATATTGTATGTAAAACAAGAAGAGGTGGCGAGATGACCTATATGTGTACTGCAAGGGCTGGATGGAGGTGGCCCTGGAAAAGGATGCATGCAGAGATTTGGGGAAGGACTTTGCTCAGAAGTGGGATAGTGTAAGCTTGTAAAAAAAAATCTAAAACAAAAATATTCTTAATAAACAAAATCTTTATTATGAACAAGCGTAAAAGGCTTAATAAATAGAACATGGTTCAGATTTAAGTTCTCTGACTTTTAAACTTAGTGTTTTTACTTTGACTTGCTTTGAGAAATCAGTTGATAGTTAGTATGAAAATAAACCATTATGAAATTTGGTCAGGTTGAAGATAACCCTTGTGTATGAAGTGTGCAAGTCTATGTAACAACATGTAAATTAAAACTGACACTATTTTCATTTTTTTAAGATTACTTTATCATCAATATCTCAAATAGACAGAAAACATAATAATTTACAATCACCAATAGATATTATAACCATCAGCAATAAGGTTAAAACATACATAGTTAAAAACAAGACACTATCAAAAAGTCTGGTAAAAGACACAAAAGAAGATGAAATACCAGAAAGAGAAAATTATATAGTAGAGTACCTAGTTGAGACAAAGAATGAAACGATTAATGAGCCGGCAGAGTCAATTCTAGATGGCAAAACAAATAATGAAAATGGCGTTAGTGTAGAAGAAAAGGCATTATCAGATTTAGAAGATGATAGAACGTTTAGTGATGATGATGATGATTCTAATTCAGAAACTATTAATGTTGTTGTTGATAAAACAGCCATTAAGGAAGTTTCGAATATTACTATTGAAAAAGAGGAAATTCATTGCAATACTGAGCAAGCAAACAGAGACAAGGAAGTAGTTCTTAATACAAATCACAAAGTAAAAAAAGGAAAGAAAAACAAAGCTGAAACAGATTTAACAGACACAAAAGCTAAAAAATTAAAGGTTTCCAGAAAAAATAACAATGACTTAGATCCTAATCATTGGTTGAAGATCAATTTGACTGAAGATGAAGCTCTTGAAGAGTTTAAAGCGAGAGCACAAGATCGGAAGTACGTGTCAGCGGCTTTTCAATGTTCTGATTGTTATAAGGGGTTTTCTAAAGTGGATATGTTGAATAGACATATTAAATTAAGGCATAGTGAGGTATGTATCAAGCCTTTTATACCCCTTATCTATCTTTATTAATTTTGTTTGTCTACGAAATACGACCTTCGTCTTAGCGTGTAGATGGACACATGTCACGAAACGGTAAGCATCCATTTTCAAGTCCTCTACGTATATTTCTACTAGCTTCTGCCCAGCTACTTCGTCCGCATCTAGTTTCTTGCTCCCCCTACCCACCCCGTCACATCGAATCGCCTATCCTAGCGAGTACTTTGTATACTTATTCGTGACGTAGAGTCAATTAATATTAGTTTAATAAAAGCGTGTTAATTAAAATACTAGCGTGCTCGCTCGTTAATTTTTGATAGGCTACCTGGCCAAAACATATTGCCTTTTTTATAATCGTATGTAAACATTTAATTTTGATGAACTTAGAAATCTTGCAGCCGGATCTCGTACTATACCTAGATTTTCTTCTCAACATCAAAACAAAACTAAACTTACTACTTGGTTTTCTATGGAAGCGAGTTTTTTTAGTTATTTTAAAACTATTATTTATTTTCAATTTTTTATGGTGTTTCGAATTTTATGACGTATGTCAGTGTAGTTTTCGTATTTTGGAGGTCAAAATCATGTTCAAAGTTCCCGTTACACAGGCACATACTGACATACGTTTGAAGCTAATAAAAGCGTGTTAAAAATAGATGAGGTTGGCGTTTACTATCTGATACATTAATTAGTTGATTGATTGAATATAACACAGAGAAATTCGTTAAATTATTTTATTTCTGTAAGTGGGTTCGTACAAACACTTTTCCACGTTAGTAAATTAAATTTTTAAAACTAGATGAGGTCGGCGTTTCCTATCTGGCAACTCTGAGAAGAAAGGCCGGAACAAACTCAGAGGTCACAGCGTCTTTTGAAAACCAGACATAATCTTAGTCACATCATCTGAAGACTATGTAGTTTAGTATCTGAAATGGTCTTTTTAGGAAACAACCACACATATTGAGTGGACCTATTCAATCAGTACACGCGTTTGTCAATAATTGTGCCGCTCAACTCGGCTCAACGCAGCTCAACTCATTGTACATTTAAATGTGACAACCATAGACTACCTGCAGTGTTGCCTCTTCTTCTGCCTTTAAATCCATTCAAAGATTGCCTTTAAAAGATCGCTTTTAGCGATAAGTCATTCGTTGTCAATATAGCGATAAGCCATTCATGTCTGTAATTTGTATAGTGTATATAACTGTCACTGTTTAAAGAAGGTAAAAAAAAAAATGAAAAAAAGACGATTCCATTCTATAATGGAAATCATTATTCGTTATAAATATATTTCCAGTCACTGGGTCCAGTGGAGTGTCGCTTCTGCAAAATGCGTTTTAAGTGGAAATGTCATCTATCGCCGCATATTACGCAACACTACACTAGGTTCAAATGCCTGAGATGCGAGCTCGTTTGTCTCCGGGAGTGAGTATATACTGTACAATACTTACAATGAATCATGTCACCATTCTCTAACCTTCACTTAGTTACATACCTCTAGTATTCCCAGTGTAAAGACACATACGTCCTTTCAGTGAGAAGGAGTGGATCTTAGTCCACCTCGCGGGCCCAGTACGTTTAGGTGGATGTTAGATGTTTTCGAAATTTGGCCTCCGTAATGCCTGTTTTCTATTTGGGAGTTACTTTTCATTCACCATTTTGAGAGCAGTGGTGACGGAATTAATTATACATAGTAAAGTGCTTGTGTGTTTTCGAACTCACGACTTCCTGAAACAGGGCCGACATAGCAAACTTTCTGCTCAGTACAGTCATATCGTGATATTTACTTTCTCAATTATTCGCATCATAATTTTTTTTTGCAGGTCAACGGCTCTACTTCACAATGATTACCACAATGGGGTAATCATAAAATGCATACATTGCGAAGAGGAATTCAGGTATTCTTCAGTCGTAAAACTGATAAATTAAGATTAAATGATTAAGCTCATTTTCCTTGAGGACTCTTAGTCTGTCTTCAGATTCAACAGATTTGCACTTTAGGATCCCCAGATCTTTTACCCAAAATCTCACGTTGGAGCGAGACGGTGAGGCGTATCGTAGATCTGATAATATTAGAGTATTGCTAAATGAAGCCCTCAGTAATATTGTATGTTCCTTTTAGGGCATGCAAAAACCGGGTTGTTTATAAAAACCGGGTTTTTCGGGTTTTTTGTTTACAAAACCGGTGAAACCGGTTAAATCGGGTTTTTCGGGTTTTTAAATTTTTGTTAAATAAATGAGAAATATGTCTGTAATGAAATGAAAATGCTGAAGTCTAATCAAAATATGTATTTTTTACGGACTGAAATAAGCTACAACTACTAACAAGCAATACAAAAAGTTTCTTTTCGTTATACATAACATAGAATAATAATCATAAAGCTTATTATTTAGGAAAATAACATATTCTTTAAAAAATAAGGTATCTAACATTGTGTATGTTTATCTAACATTAGGAACATTTGGTAGGTAGACAAAGGCCTAAAATTACACAATATTAAATAACAATTTAAATGTAATAAAATACAAACAGGCAAAATCAACAGTACGTAAAATGAGATCAAAATAATTATAGAAATATCGCATAAAATGGAAGTCTTATTCCTAATAAACCACACGTCCACGTGAGTGCACTTCACGTTTCATGCATTGAAATGCCTCCAGAGCTTTCTGCCCTTCAACACCAAAATTTCCCTTGCGCAAACTCTTATTCAGCCCATTATTGACTACGCTGATGCCTGTTATTTGGATGCCACCGAGGAGCTGTTAAATAAACTTGAGCGTTTGCAAAATATCTGCATTCGTTTTGTTTTTAATCTTAAAAAGTATGATCACGTTTCTAACTTTCGCAAGGTTCTCAAGTGGCTCCCTATTCGACTTCGCAGGAATTCTCGGATATTGTGTCTGCTATTTAACATTCTCCACAACCCTAAGACCCCATCCTATTTGCGGGAACGCTTCTCCTACGCCCGTCCTTTTGATGCACCTTGCAGGTCGCATCTTAGAAATCTCCTCAAGTCCCCTCCCCACTCAACCGACTTCTACTCCTACTCCTTCACCGTGCATGCGGTTCGGTTGTGGAATGCACTTCCGCCTGACATAAGGGACTGCCCTACTATTGCTGTATTTAAAAGAAGAGTGAAAGAACACTATCTCTCCACTTTGTCATAATTGCTCATGAATGTTTTCATTTTTATTACATTATTAGTACCTATATATATTTAGTGATATTTATTTTAGAAGTATTTATGTACATATGTTTGTATGTACACACAAGCTATACATTTCTAGTTTAAGCTGACCTCTCATTAAACTAGAAATGTATAGCTTGTGTCGCAGTGTGTACCTTGTCGTAGAATGTGTGTATATTTTTATTTTGTAGGTTTTTATTTAAATTATAGTGTTATTTTTCTTCTACTATTACACACGTTGTCTACATCTCTTTGTATATTCTCTCCTATTGCAGGTATGCTGGAAGAGAATTCAATAGAAATAAGCATTACCTTTGTACATATTTTTCTGTTCCTTTCTATTTGTCTATTTATATGTGTGCATAAATGGTTAAATAAATAAATAAATAAATAACCAAAACAAAATAAATCAGACATTCTTATAGATATTACTATTAGTTTATTAATTCTAAATTAAAATTGCACAGCTAAATTAAATTACTATTTTTTACCTTGATAAAATTACCATATATGACCATATATTTCTTACTTTGATAGGATACAAGTGCATCGAGGGAGTCATCATTTAGAGTACTACGGATTTATTACACACTAGCTTCTGCCCGCGACTTCGTCCGCGTCAAATTTTTGCTCCCGTGACCCTACCCGTCGCATGGAATTGCCTGCCAGTTTTCGTATATTTTACATTGCTGCTCCGCTTTTTTAGATTGTAGCGTGATGTTATATAGCCTATAGCCTTCCTCAGTAAATAGGCTACCCAATACAAAAAGATTTTTTCAATTCGAACCAGTAGCTTCTGAGATAAACGCGTTCAACCAAACAAACAAACTCTTCAGCTTTATAATATTAGTATAGATGAGACCTGCTGATAAAAAGGCTCTCTCTGATTCCACACTTGTTGGAGGTATAGATTCCAAAGCTTTATTTACTTTTATTAAGTGCTTTCCTATTTTTCCTCCACCGTCGTAAAGTGCCATCTACAACCTCATTTTAGTTTCTAAATCAAGTTCTGTAGATGAGCGTCTTCTTTATTTCTTGTCCTTCGAGTTGGTCCTTGAAGTTCCATGACACATTTACTACTGTATAGTCTAAGTTTTCCTGGGTTGTAGTTGCCGTCGATTTAGTAGTCGAAAAATTATTATTTATAATGTTAACCGAAAAAACCGAAAACTCCGGTTTTGTTATCCTAAAAAACCCGGTTTTCAAATCAGTCGGTTATCCGGTTTTTACGGTTATCCGGGTATCCGGTTTGCATGCCCTAGTTCCTTTCTCTAGATATAATTCCACTGAGCTAGCATGTAATGCTGAAATAATTTTTGTATCTCATCCAGACACCGATCAACATACTACACACACTTACGCAGCCATCGCAGCGATTATGTGTGCAGTCAATGCGGTGCGTCATTCGTCAGTACAGTAGGACTCAAAAAGCATCAAAAAGCCATGCATATAAATACTGTTATCGTAAGTATTTCGTGTCTATTAGTATATTGCGTTGAAAGGGTCGAAGGTTTCTGGAGTTGTGACCGCGTACCGGAAGACATTGAGTTGGAAGGCCTCCCACAAGGTGGTCTGATGACCTTGTGAAGGCTGCAGGAATCCGCTGGATGCGGGAAGCACAAAACCGGTCGAAGTGGCAGAGCTTGGGGGAGGCCTATGTCCAGCAGTGGATGTCTTTCGGCTGAAATGATGATGATGACTATATTACGTCGTTGGTCTAGTGACCACAAGCCCCTCTGCTGATTCTGCGTTCAATCCCAAGTCAGACAATAATCGGTTTCTGGATCTTGGAATTTCTCAGAAGCAGCTCGCAGTCTTGATTTGTGCCCGGGTTGATATCAATAGGCTTGCCCCCTGAGGGTGTACTATAGATACAGATCTGCCTTTCCCTTCAGAGATAACAGGTGCGATTTTATGTTGTAGATTATACACGACTTAAGCGTATATTATGTTATCAGAAACTTGCTCAGAGAAAAAAAAAAATGTATTTCTGGGAAGCGTTTGATAGCTTTGAGAATGATTATGTTGGTAAAAAATAAAATAACTTTCTAGGTACAGATCGAATTTATTGTGCCGAATCTAATATGTACAGACGCCACCAGGTCAAGCTACCCGAAACTGTCACTTTTTCCCAATGAACCTTGAACCTAATGCTCTAGAAATAAAGTCGAAAATCTATCAAAGAAATCTGACAGATTGTAGTAGCTTGATGTGTTGGCGTCTGTACATTAATAAAAAAAATGTTGTAAACTTTTAGAAACTAAAGAGTTTATTTTGCTTCAACTCTAGTGTAACATATTGCGGAGTTTCCTAGGGATTCATTTTTGGTCCTCTTCTGTTGTAAATTATATATTCGTGTTTGCATGTCCAACCGCGGAAAATAGCGGTCGTTCAGTTTTCTTTCTTGTGCCTCAGCAATAAGTTCGAAAAGTTGTTGACCGCTAGTGACCACAATGGTGCAGAGAAAGAAAGAGTCTTAGAATAATATACTTACTTCCTTATTATTAGAATCCCGAAGAAGCTGTGACACATACTGACACATACTGTGATCGATGTGACATCAAGTTCGATACGGAACAGGCTTACCAAAATCACGTGGTTCATTCAGCCAAGCATACCGAAGGGGTTGAGTAAGTTACTTTCCAAGATCATGTAGATTTATACTGAAATTGTAAACCAGACGAACAAATCCCGTATTTCCAAGAACGTTAGCTTTCAGATCTCAGTCTCTGACAAAAGATATGGATTTTTAATTAGATTTTGAACGTTTTTTAATACGGGAATAGGCTTTCTGCTTTAAAATTTCAAACTCTTTAGCATAAAGGGTTCACCATATAATTATTTCGATATGATTTTTAAATGTCAATGTTGATAATTCGTTGCGCACGGCAGGACATAGAGATATTTTCCTAAGCTTTATTAAGGACGAGTACGAGTTGTAAGTCGTGGATTCGAACCCAGACAGGCGCTTTACTTTATGTAAATAATTTCATCACCACTGCTCTCAAAACGGTGAAGGAATGAAGCGTGAGAAAACCGACATGTCCTAGAACCAAAAATTCGAAGCCATGCGACATGTACCAACTCGCACTGGGCCCGCGTGGAAGATTACGGATTCCTCTGAGAAGGAGTGGGCCCGAGAGGAGGCTTGTGTCCCAGCAGTGGGAACAATATAGGCTGATTATGATTTATGACTGATGGTCTCCTTTGTTTTGTTGCGAGTAAAGGGTTACGGCTCAATCTCACATAGAGGAAGCCTGTGTGTGTCAGCACTGCTGAATGGGAACTTCTATGATTATAATATGGTCTGTTTCAGGGACTTAGAAATCGCGATCCCTGACCCATCGATACCGAAGGGAGAAAGGAGATGTTTTCGAAGACGTCCTCGGAGATCCACATCTTGTACCTTGGTAAGTTTGGTATCTTTTTACGTGGTCCACAATTATTAATTTCAGCAGGTTGTCCGTACACATCTCGAAACCATTTTGAACTTTATTGTAATATTCATATGTTTACCTCTGAACTGTAAGACTGTACCAATACTTTGCCTATACTCAGAGAGATATAGTTTGGAGACTTTATATAAATTACTAGCTTCTACCCACGACTTCGTACGCGTAAAATTTATTGCTCCTCCGACCCAGCTTGTCGCATCAAATCGCCTGCCCGTGCCAGTACTTTGTATTCGTGACTTTATCATTTTGATCGGCTCCTAAGGGTTTTAGGGTGATGTTATATATTCTGTAGCCTTCCTCGATAAATGGGCTATCCAACAGGCTTTAGTACTGCAAGATCTTTGGAACTAAGTTTGCTTCAAATATAGTCGATGAAAGTCAGCACAGAGCACCAATTTTTGCTGTTTAATGTTTGTCATATTTTTATTCCCTGCAAAGAACATGTTACTGCCAGTGGTAGTAGGAAAGATTGAAAAGATTGTGTACTATTCCAGACTGTAATTGTTTTCTTCAAGCTTCTTTCGCTCTCTGCATACAAAGATCCAGGACATTCCCGGTGTCTTCAATTTTATTCTTCTTTTCAGTATTGTTTAAGATTAACTTATTATTTATTTAAATCTAAAACACTTAGCCTATTTTCCTTTGGTTTTAGCCACACAAGGAAAACATAGTTGCCTAAAATTAAGTTTATTTAATACCTCCTGAGAAAGTTAGAAAGATATAAAAATTCTAATTAGTTATTCATTTGAAACTATTCTTTCAATTTGATTTCTGAACCACGGGGGATACATCAACGGAAAAACGAAATTTTGTTTTTATTTAATTCAGAGCATTTTCATATTTATTCACCTTTTAAACCTTCTCTGGACTTCCTCAAATAATTTAAGACCAAATTTAGCCAAATCGGTCCAGCCGTTCTCGAGTTTTAACGAGACTAACGAACAGCAATTCATTTTTATATATATATAGATAACATGTCATCACAAGCTTCATAAATATCAATTAAAACATAACATAACACATAACTAACATCACGCTTTGTTTCCCCGAAGGGTTGGGCAGAGGTGTACTTATAGTACACCTACATTTCGCCTGTTATGTTTAAGTCCCATGTAATAGGGGGCGAGCCTATTACCATCAACCGGGTACAAATCCAGACTCCGGGCTGCTACTGAGAAATTCCAGATGGAAAAACCCAATAACACTTTGCCCGACCTGGGAATCGAACCCAGGACCTCAAGCTCAGCAGTAGCGCTTGCTACCACTAGACCAACTAGGCAGTCAATCAATTAAAAATACCTCAAAAATCACCCCATGCTATTTTTGTATGAAATTGTGTTTTTTAAACTACTATTTATTCTCTATTTTTTAGTTCAGCTAGCTACAAAAGCCTGTTTCTTCGTTGTTTTTGCTATCCTGGTGATCCTGGCCAGGGTAATGGTACAAATTTTATAAAATTATTGTATTGTCATCGGTCCTTAATAAGTGTGCAAAAGTGTGTCTGTTTTGAAGGGGTTGATAATCACATTCAAACATTCCGTTACATACATATGTAATAAATACCAAGCTAATAAAAACGTCTTAAAAATTTTATGCTGTTCATTGCTGAGTGCATCACTTGAGAACGGCTTGACCGATTTGGCATAGTTTTTTGTTTTTAAAGGTTCGTTATAGTTCAAATTCCGTTTTTATAGAAAGACTCGCTGTGCCCGCGGCTTCACCCGCGTGAGGTTCGGAAATTATTACACGGAGACGTACTACCCAGACAAAATATATATTACTACTATAGCCTATGTTACTCCTTATAATGTCAGCTATCTGCTTGTGCATTGCCCGTCGAAATCGGTCCAGCTGTTTCGAAGATTAGCCGGAACAAACAGACAGAAAGACAAAAAAAAATTGGTTTTTGATGTAAGTACCGTATATACTTTAATATGCATTTATTGAAAAGCTGATAATTTGAAATTACAAACAGACACTAATATTTTATTTATTTGTGTATAGATATCTATACAAATAAATAAAATTATTTATTACTATAGCCTATGTTACTACTTAAATTTTATTTATTTGTAATATTATTTATTTTTACAAATAAATAAAATTGAAGTGTCTGTTTGTAATTTCAAATTAACTGTCTGTCTGTCTGTTTGTTCCGGCTAATCTCTAAAACGACTGGACCGATTTTGACGGGACTTTCACTCGCAGATAGGTAATATTATAAGAAGTAACATGGCTACTTTATATCCCGGTTTCACGGCCATTTTCACATCTATGCGGGCCCAGCTAGTTCTTTATAAAATTTTCAAATACGGGAAAAACGAACGTCCTGGTGTATATATTTTGTTTATGTTGTCTATATTAAAAACGCAACGCAACTACGATAAGTCTGCTCTAAGTTTTCAATACAAAAATCTTGAAGATTCGATCGACTGTATTAATTATACATTCTCATAGTTTTTGAGATTTCTAAAATCGTATGTAATAAATGAATGTCGTGTCTGGATAATAATAGCTGTACGGGAAGATTCAAAGCTACGCAACGCTTGCCGAAGTCGATCTACGAATGGGTGACCATTCATAACATACCGAGCCCCCTCCGTGCCTAGGAAAGCACGTTCAGCCGTCGGTCATTAGTAAATCGATAAAACTGTATGCAAGTATGCGCTAATGTAAATCGATAAAACTGTATGCAAGTATGTGCTGCCCTATCGTGGAATGGTAGACACTTACAATAATTTATTTATCGTTATTGACATCTTCGTATGCTCCAAATCACAATTTAATGTTATGAAACTTTTATCTAATAGTAATGCAATGAAATGAATGTATAATATCACAGCCCCACAAAAAAAAAATGTACTTGATATTAGACCACGTGGTGTTTACGTATTTTGAGCTGCCGAATCCGAATCTGGACACAGAATTAACCCTACACCCTCCAGTTTTTCTCCAGGAGCAAAAAAACTCTTGAATTTTGCAGTAATAATAACATTAAAAATAAAATTTGAATAATCATATTAACTTTACGTTTACATTACCTTATAACATATAATATGATACAAAAAGCCCTAAAAAAGACAGGAAGTCTGATAAAAAAACTGAAAAAAAAAATCTTTTTGTCGCAACCAATTCAATCCCCCGTACTTCCGGACGCCGCCGCGCACGTCCTCCCTCACGCTTTAACGATTATGCACTAGAGGCATAAGAGAGAGATAGCAATAACGCAACCCCGCCGTTCTCGCGCCTCCGACGCGGGAGTTCTAGTCGACGCATAGCCACGCCTGAAGGTGCACGGAACTTCTCGAACCGCCGCGCGCCGACACTCGCTCGAGCTCCTAACCGGCACGCGTGTTTTCTTTAATCGGTTTGTTGAACAAAAGTTCCCGTGATAATAATTTTAGTGTAACCTTTACCTACTGTTTTACCGTGATTATAAGACATTACGTTACACAAGTGTTTGATTTCCCAATCCGCTTCATTTTATTTTTAATATAGAAACCTTTATGGTAGAGTTTAAGCGTATTCTGATGACGAAGACCATGTGGTCACACATGGTCTTTACGTATTTTGAACTGCAAAAAAATCGAAAAAATGAAAATTGAAAATTGAATTGAAAATTGAAATTTTTTGTGGAGCTGTGTAATTAATAGTAGATCTAATCCTCTTTTGTATAATTTTAAATATCTGTGTTTCTCTCGTCGCTGAGTTGTTTATTAATTTATTATTTATTTGTTATGAATGATGTAATAATTTTCATTATGTACTGTATGTTTAATAATGCCTTTTGGTGGCACTCACTGCCTATATTTTATTTTTTAATATGCGGATAATGTAGTGGGCTGCAATATTGTTATTCACACCTATTATTTATTTTTATGTTAAAATTATATATTGCAGCTGTTTATTGTCCCTAAATAAATAAAATATAATAAAAGAATGGTTGATAGATTTTTGTCCGTCTGACGACCCGTAACGATTGTCAAAAATTCACAAATGACAGCCAGGACCAACGGATTCACGTGCTTTCTCAGGCACGAAGGGTCTTAGTATGTAAAGATGGTCACCCATCCATCAACCAACCGCGGCAAGCGTATCTTAACCTGATCGATCGATCCATGCGTGGTTTTGTGTGTAATAAATAAACTGTTATTTTGCAGTGCAACAGAAACTTCTCAAGTCTGGCGGCCTACGTGAAGCATCACACAGAGGAGCATAAGGATAAGCCACTTCCTTCGACTCCGAAAAAAGTAAAAACAAATGTGAGACAGATCTGTGAGATTTGTGGAGTTTCACTAGCGGTACGTTGTTTCAAACGTGTACATAAATACAAAACTCGCCTATTTTCCATGAGTGTAGGCAGAAACTGTAGAAGGCGTTCTGTAGTTTAAAATGATTCCACTGCTAGGTATTACGGTTCCTCCTGTCTGAGAGAATCTCTCAGATTTCTTTTATAGATTTTCAACTTTATCACCAAGTATTAAGTTCAAGCAGTGGTGGCCCAGTGGTAACGACCGTAACTTACGAATAGTAGGTCGTGAGTTCGAATCCAAGCAGGCGCTTTACTTTGTGTAAATTATTTCATCACCACTGCTCTCAAAACGGTGAAGGAAAACATCGTGAGGAAACCGGCATGTCTTAGAACCAAAAATTCGAAAACATGTGACATCTACCAACCCGCACTGGGCCCGCGTGGTGGATTATGGCCCACTCCCTCTCACCGAGAGGAGGCCTGTGTCCCAGCAGTGGGAACGTTATAGGCTGATGATGATGATGATTAAGTTCAAGATAGATTGGGAAAATTTTACAGTTTCGGGTAGCTTTATGTGCTCGCGTCTGTACGATCGTGGGCTTACCACTGGGCCTGCACATGCTCGCTTTCACATGTTGTAACTGCTCATCAAAATGGTAAGAAACTAAATAATGAATTCCTTCGTGTTTCTCTCTCACAGCTGGGCAGCGTAGCAAGTCATCTGAACACTCACACTCACGAGAAGATGTACACGTGCAACACTTGTGGACGAGAGTTCAACAGCAAAACAGGCCTAAATAAACACCTTCTGGTGAGTTTACATTATCCTATTAAATTGATTATTTCATGAAATCATGACATTTGCTGCCAATTTTTAACTGAAAAATCTGTATTGGTGAGCTCTAATTACACAAGCCAACAAAATTTAACAAAAGTCCATACCCACCTAACATACCCAAAGGATTTTGATGCGCTGAATCCGAATCCGTGCTCAGAATTGCTCCTGTACGTCTGGTTTTCGAGATATCCTAACCTAAAAGAGGGTTAGATTAAGATATCTCGAAACCCTGACGTGATAGAGCAATTTTGAGGAGAATTCAGCGCGTCAAAATCCTTCGGAAAAGTACAGTCTGGTTTCTGGGTAAAAATTTTGTCGGCTTGTGTTATTATTATTCTGTAGCCATATTTTTGTTCCGTGTGGTGACGGGTGTAAAAAATAGAACAATTTCATTCCTTCCTGTGGATATCGTAAAAGGCGACTAAGGGAGTTACTAGAGAATTGGCAACAGCGTTCTACCACCATACGCCAACCCAACGGCCGACTCCTAACAGAGTCTAGGCCAGTCTCTCAGCAGTGTGAAACTTTGGGCTGATTTTAAGAAGCAAACTCTGAAGGAACGCCATTAGGTAGTTCTGATAAATTAAAGATAATTCAAATAAAAGGCATTTGTTCAAACTAGGCTGAGAATCAGCATTTTTTTAACATCAAAATTACATAAGACAGTCTCTAAAACGCTCGCCCTTCACCACTTCCTAGTGCTTTAGCTGGGAAGAAATGACGCAACAAACTTTTCAGCTAGAAGAAATTGATTCTGTACAATACAATATTTTAAACAAACTTTAGGAATCAGAAAACGTTAAATCATTTGTCTACAAAAATAATTTAATATTAATTGTAATAATATTTTGACTGGCCTGTTAGTCTAGTGGTTAGTGACCCTGACTGCTAAGGCTGAGCTCGTGGGTTCGATTCCCACACGATTCCCAGGGCAAATGTTTGTGTGATGAGCACAATTATTTGTTCTGTGTCTGGGTGTAATTTATTTATAATATGTACTTATATATTTAGAAATATATAAGTATATTTATCAGTTGCCTGGTTGCCATAGTACAGGCTTCACCTAGTTTGGGATTAGATAACGGTGTGGTGGTAGTCCTAAGATATTATAGATATTATATTATAAATAGATAATGAATATCATGAATAGAACTTCGCCTGAGATCCAGGATAAAACGTGCCCAATATCTATATTCAGGTCATGGTCTTTTGTAGGTATGAGGAACAGGGTGTTCACTCAAACTCTGTAGAAAAGGGAGCTTCCTCCGACCAGACAGGTGTCGTGTCTAATGGTCGACAGCCCGACGGTTAATGTAGGGACGATGTATACAGGAATTTTCTTTAACCAGTGCGCAAATTTATTTTGGTGGTTCAGTATCAGTAATAGAACATATTTCAATTATTTTTTCAAATTTTTATCCGACCTTAAATCGGTAAACTGTGGACACCATACATATTTCGTAATATGATATTGACAGTAGTAATAGGTCAGTAACCGCGCGCTGGCGTAGGTACTTCGAACTTATTAGAATTTTGACCGATTGAATAGCTGTTAGGTACTAGTAGCTACGCTCGGTCGTTCACCTTTGCCGCCGCGTCGGCGCCGCGTGCAAGTTACCATAAAAACCAGTTTCAAAATAAACATCTTTCGTTAACGATAACTTATTTTTTTTGTACTAAGATATATCAAAATAAAAATTACATATTTATTATAACTCGTTTAAGTTTAATTTGTTAAAATTTGCACACTGGTTAAAAAAATATCTTGTATATGATCGGTGCGCAGTAAACTCTCCTTGTGCGATACATAATTTTCCGTGACATCATTGTGATGCTTCCGCTATGACGGTGTAGATGCTGCTACAGTTTATTTACATGCCAATTTTCATTATTATTCATCATCTATAATATTAGTTAAGAATTTAAGATTAATCTGTTCCTATATTTCCAGAGCCACACCGATGAGAGGCCGGTGGCTTGCACTCTATGCGAAAAACGGTTCAAGCATTCCAGCAGCATGAAAGAACACTACCGCTATTACCATCTCAAAGAACCGTATCCTAAAAGGTAAGACACTGTGTCGAGAATATCTAGCATTCCTATTCATTCATTCATTCGAATAACACATCATACGCTTGTATTCCCCTAAAGGAGCAAACAGACGTGTATGCACTCAAATTTAGCCAGTTATATCATGTCTAATGTCATCATAATCTGTAGCGGAGCTACTTTTATAATATACTAGCGTTTGCCAGCGGCTTCGCCCGCGTGGAGGTTGGAAAATACCCCGCGGGAACGTACTACCGGGATAAAGCCTATGTCCTTTCTCAGGCTCTTAACTATCTGTGTACCAAATTTCATTTAAATCGGTTCAGTAGTTTTAGCAGGAAAGCGAGACAGACAGACAGAGTTTTGCATTTATAATATTAGTGTGGATAGTGTGGATTATTTATTTTAATTATAAGGTAGGTATAATATCTAATAAGTTAAGTCAGATTTGTATAGACAAACTAGTGATGTTCCGGATATCCATACCCGTATCCGCGGATATCCGAGGGAGAAGAAACATCCGAGTCCGTATCCGTTATTTTTATGGCGGATCTTTTACGGATCTGTTACCTTATTAATTTCCAATACATAGATGAAATTCTACTAATAGGTGATTAGGTGGCAATAAACCATTATCAAATTCCATCCACATTATTAATTATTTCTTAAAATCAAACATTTGGCACATTTATATTGCAAAAATTGTCATAGTGAGTTATCATTATCATACCAATAGTTATAACTCAAAGGTACTAAATCAACTAAGTGTCAAGTGTTGACTTTAATTTCAAGGTCACGCGCATCGACACCGATTGAGTAAGAAAGTTAAGATCCGTATCCGCGGATCTTGGCATTAAATATCCGTATTCGGATCCATATCCGCGGACATACATTTTTAACGATCTAGCACATCACTAAAACAAACAAACAAATAATTTAGTTTTAGAATATTTTTACGTAGTTACGTATTGGGTCTACCGGAAAGTTCTGTCGGTTTTTGTAAATAAAAGTCGTGATGAATTTTTAAAGCAGTTATCTATATTTTAGTAAATTACTTACTGTCCTTGATTTACTACTAACTTCTTCCATATATCTACTAGCATATAAATGCCATTCCTGTAAAAATTTATATCTTTTGATGCCAAAAAACTTTCAACTGCTGCTGAAACCTCTCCTTCATTTTTAAATGTTTTTCCTTTTAAATTTGCGCTTAGCGACCGAAATAAATAAAAATCTGATGGTGCAATATCTGGGGAGTAAGGAGGATGAGTGAGGACTTCCCACCCTAGTTCAGATATGTTAAGTTGTGTTGTCTTTGAAACATGCGGCCTCGCATTGTCGTGGTGTAAGATCACACCCTTTCTATTGGCCATATAAGGTCGCTGATTTTTAATTGATTCATTTAATTTACTTAACTGATTTCAATATTTTTCAGTGGTAATAGTTTCCTGTGGCCGTAGCAATTCAAAATACAAAGGTCCCTTGTGATCCCACCAGATACATAACAGCTGTTTTATTCAGTGTGAATCTGATTCCGGCGTAGGAGATGCAGGTTCTCCTGGTTTTAAATAAACTTTCCTTCTTGATACGTTATCGTAGACAATGTACTTTTCATCGCCTGTAACTAATCTATCCAAAAATGGTTTAGTTTTGTAACGATTAAGATGTAAAGAATATACCGTTATTCTCTCTGCCAAGTTTTTTTCCGATAGTTTCGACGGTACCCACTGGGAATATTTAAGTATATATCCTAACCTATGAATATGGTCAGAAACTGTTTGCTGTGCTACGCCTAGTCTCAATGCAATATCTGATGATGTAAGAAATGGATCTTCTTTTAATATCGCTTCTAAAACGTCGTCATCAATTAAGGATGGTCTTCCAGAACGAGATTCATCATTAAGACTTAAATCCCCTTTTTTGAAACTCTCAAACCATCTTTGACATGTACGTTCAGAGACACTGTCGAGCCCAAAAACACTACACAAATTCCTACAGCCGGCAGCAGCGTTATTGCCTTTCTGGAACTCGTAAAGTATACAATGTGTTCGGTACCGTTTATTACTTTATGCGCCTACGTTTCTAAACGTGTAACGGAATGACATCTAACTTGTCAGTTTGATTTTGACACTTGACATTTCGCCCTCTTGATTTGGCGCTCGAGAAGGTCCGTCGCTTTTTGGAATCTCGCGACGCGTTTGTTGAAATTAATCCTTTTGAACCGGTCGTTTTGGTGGATAATAGGTCATGACCCAGTTGGCTGTGTTAATAACCCCAGTTTGATATAATAATACGGGTTGAATTTGGATATTTCTTGACATTGAAGAACTTTGGAGGTTAAGTGTTTGAACCGCATGTTGGAGTAAATCTCTGGCGAGTTGCAGCGGATGGTGTCCTGGAAAACCCACGTACACGTAAAGTATACAATGTGTTCAACACAATGTGTTCAACACGTTACTACACGATACATATACACTCACTTACATACATAGCTCCAGGTAGGCACCAAAGCAGTGTCCTTCAACCAACAGGTAAGTTCTTTTGTTGTATTGTAGGTGAGTTGTTTGATTTGATTGTCTGCTCCGCGTATGGCGGACTAGCTTCGCTCGCCACTCTTGTCTCTAGAGCCCCACGGTTATCACGCTTCCACATAATAATTAAAAACCTTGTAGGGGTCTAGCCTGGCAGCGAACACAATGCCTTAGATGAACTTTATTGTTGACACTCGTCTTGACACCGCGGCTACTCTAGAGTAAATAATAATACATTATTGCGCAACACGTCTATTTATACTACATATTGTAGAAATTGTGACGCAATATAATTCAATGTTTTTAACCCATTGCATCTAGAAATAAATAGACAAACTTTTATGTACTGCCAGAACCGACAGAACTTTCCGGTAGACCCAATAGAATGCGAACCGGAATGGTTACCTGCATGCGTACCATGACCATCTTAGAAATAGGTTTTGTTGACGGAAGAGAAGACAAAATGATAGATTGTATCGTAGAAAAATTGTGTAAAACTGAAAAGAAGAGATGTTTCTATTCTTCAGTCGACAAGAGTACGATGTCAAGTATGATGACTATTTCTCTGATGAGATAGAAACATTTTTACAGAATTAAAATTTATGAGGAACTTTTTTTGTTCTTGGTAGAATAGATATAGAGTTGGTCATGCTAAGCCGGCTGAGAGGGAAGAGATAGATAGACAAGGCGCGGGCGGCGCCTTGTCTATCTCTTTCGAACTAGCGGCTCTCGCAGGTATTAATCGAGAACCGTCACTATAGGTACTTCGAGTTTTAATCGTATTCAGTAACTTGACAGTTCAAAGAAAAATAATGATACCATACTAAAATTCTAACCCACTACCTCGGGGCCGTTACCTCTGAGCCACCACTGTAGTCAGTTAATAGTTTGTTATATTTAAGTCCTATATAATTGGAGGTGAGTGATAGAATAGAATAGAGGGGCAGGTGAGGACCTAACCTACCTATGTTCAATAATTAAAAACATTTGTATTTGACTCATTGTGGATACCTTTGCCCAGCAGATTATGTGACTCACCCAATCACATTAGAGACTAGCAGCATTTTTGCCTACGTCTTTTATATACGTTCTGGAACACAGCGTGGCGTTCCGAATTTTATCTTGTCTTTACACCCAGAATACTTTACTGAACATTTTTTTATTTACTTTATTATTTCAGGAACAGAAAAAAGAAAAACGTCGTTCTATCAAAGGATGAGTCCGACGAGGACTCTGACGACAACATGACGCTCGACAAGGTTTACGCGGGAAAGAATTGAATCATGGCCTTTTACTAACTATTTATAGTGTGCAGTATTTAAACCCGATCAGGCAAAAACATATTTTGCGGGTAAACATTACTCTACTCTTAGCGTGAGATTGTATATAATAAGACAGACACTTGGATATATTTCCTCTTAATAGAATAAACTAGAAACTGAACGAGAAGGAATTGCTTACTTTTCGAACCTATCAGGAAACTGAAAAGTTCGCTAGCAACATTGACTAAATCAGTGCATTCACACCACACGCACCTAAAACCACATATCCGTAACCTAGCAACTCACACACCTACACTACACTCACTCATACACTAGACTCATCCATACACAACACTCACACATGCATTAGACTTATCCGTCCACTACACTCACTTCTCCATACGCACATAGTATAGGAGAGATAATAGGTAAGTTACTTCTTCCATAATAAAATCGTTTATTTATAAAACGAACACATTTACAATAATAATCTTAACAAATAAAATATATTTTAATAAATATTGAAAAGTTTTATTGTGCATTGTCACGAGAACCAAACGTGTGCCAAATTTCAGCCCGATAGCTTTAGTCGAAGGGGTTGAAATGTGGGATTGAAATATTGATTGCAAAATTTCTTGACATAAGAATGAAGTTAAATAAATGTTTTAATAATTTATTCGTTGATTTCAAACAGAGCTCATTTGCCTAAACTAAGTTGGACATAGGCTTCAGGCTAGAAAATACATACAACAGTGAGTATAAAGTAAATTACAAAGCTAAATTAGAACTTAGTTCAACAACAGTAAAACAGCATATTGTTTTTTCAAACTTAAACTAAATTAAAACTTAGGTTACATTAATAAAATAGCATATTGTGTTGTCAAACTTAAACTTTGGTTGTAATTATAATTTTAACCCTTTTTCTGTGGTTATTGTATTAAACTTACATATGCAATACCATACCACTAATTATTGTATTCTTAAATCCTGTACAAAATAACAACATGTGGACAAAATAAAATTGACTTCCGTTTTTTTTTGTGGTACATAAATGTCATTGGGAGGACCTAGACGCGTAATCCAAGGGTTGGAGTGAGGTGGCCCTGGAAAAGGATCCTGGAGGGATTTGGGAGAGGCCTTTGGTCAGCAGTGGCTCAGTGTAGGCTAATAAAAAAATTAAAAAAATGTCATTGGCGAATGAATCTCAAAAACAGCATAGATCCATACCACATGTGAGAGACGCTTCTAAACTGTCTGGTCCATATGCCTATACAAGAAATTAATCCTGAATCCACCCTTAATTCCACGGCATCGTCGGTAGCAGAGCAGGGGTAGCTATGGCTGAGATTTTGAGGTACAGAGATGTTAGGTAGGATATAGTATGCGCCACAGTTGACATCCACACCAATATAATAAAACAGTCTGTGTTTCATACCTTGCTGCCGTCCCGTGGAGATTGCCCCCGCATTGCGCGGTTGTAGTATGCATTTTTCCACTTGGGTTCGGAGTCGGTTCAGAGACTTCCAAGTGAGCCACGGTAGGTTGGAGCCTGTGGGTAGGTACTCGCTTAGAGGTACTCGCCACTCAGTACATATCCTGCCACATTTTACAACAGGTGTCATGGCCCGGCCGATGCGTCGGTCTCCTGGTAGAGATGCGGCCCTTTATCAGAAGCTGTGCCTACTTTTGCTTTTTATATGTACATACATCATCGCTTGAATACCTAACGCTTATTATTTTGACTTGCCTGCTACTATTTATACTGGCCTGTTAGTCTAGTGGTTGATGCCCCTGACTACTAAGACAGGTCATGGGTTCGATTCCCACCCAGGACAAATCTTTGTGTGATGAGCACAATCATTTGTTCTGTGTCTGGTTTTAATTCATCTAAAATATGTATTTATCAATTGTCTGGTTGCCATAGTACAGGCTCTGCCTAGTTTAAGGTCAGATAATGGTGTGCTTGGTTGTCCTAAGATATCGAGCCTGTTATGGAAGAACATCGTAAGCAACATTTATGAAATTTTACAGGTATTTTATTGATTATTTTTTTATTTCTAGATCACCGGTTTTTGTGTATATATGGAAAAACACATTAGGGTTTACGTAAAATCAATTAAATTATTGTAGATCAGTTATAATTTTGACGTTTATGCAAATATTGGTTCAAGTGGTCTTGTATTAGGTTCTAAATGATTTTAGCTGTACGTTTCAATAAAAAAGTGAAATACTTACATTCTGTGGGTTACGATGTTTTTCCATAACAGGGTCGATATTATGCGCTTGCTAAGAATACCAGCCTATGCATAGAAAGGATGAATGTTGTGTGGGCAATTTGACGTTGACCTGATCGGATTACATCATAAGATGTTCACACGTTCGGATTCCTTGAAACCTTATCTTCCACAGAGCACGGGTCAGGCGCGGTCCGAGCGGGGGGTTCTAGGGGTCATGACCCCCCCAAAGACAGTGATACTGACTTTGGGGGTAAAGTTTTTATACTACAATTTGCTGCTGCTGCAACAAAATTGTTAAAATATTCTTCAATACTCATGGTGACCCCCCAAAATCGAAGGCTGCGACCGCGCCTGGCACGGGTAGAAATGGTTAAGGAATTAATCAGAATTTATTTATTTCTCTAGTTTTATTTACATATGACTTATAAATCTCATTTTGAATTATGTGTTTGTTATTATTTTTATTTGTTTCATTTTGTCCGTAGAGTAGGAGCTTTTGAAACCTTTCCTAGTCGTTTCCTCTATTACTAGTGATTATATAATTTAACGTGAGGATATCGATGAAGCAGTGGGAATTAGCCCCAGCGGCAAGCCGCTTATTACTTTATAGAGTGACTCTACAGTCAGAGCCTACGCTGTCGGAAGGGGGCCAGTCGTTTGAAGAGCGGCTTTTCCCTATCTTTTTTATTGATGTATTCAATTTCACCTACTCTAGTTGCGACGAGAAAGGGATTGTGTTGTCCATAGCGTGTGTATTGTAGGCCTTGTTCTTGTAGCCCCTCGATCGACAGAGATTTGAGACGTTCTATCATGTCGCCGTGGAGATCATGCGCACGAATGTGCCACGGGTCTTGTTGTACGATCCCCCAGAGTAGATCGGTGTCAGTAAGTCTGGGTAATCGTGCGGCGCTCTTCAATGCCATTTTATATTGCCTCTCAAGCTTGAGCAGATTTGTTTTGCTGTACCTCGGCAGCAGTTGTATTACTCCGTAGTCTATCACTGGCAGTAAGCATGCTTGAATGACAAGTAGCTTGACGTCGACACTTACCTTGGAGCGGTAGCCGATGATTGGATGCAATGCAGCGCTCCTCTGACTCTCTTGGCCTTTTCAATATTTTCCTTGGCATGCTTATTCATCGAAAGTCTTTTGTCCAGCCAGACTCCGAGGTATTTTATTTCCGGTTTGAATGCACTGCGTTCGCCACGTAATTGCACGTAATTGCGATACCCTGTGTTCAAATTGTGGAGTCTTGGTCTCTTGTGGGAAAACATTATGCATTCTGTCTTATCGACATTGCATTTGAGGCCCCATTTTTTGTAGTAGTCGATTATGTCGATGGCAATGGCAGCCCACTCTGCTCGGCTCGTAGCATGGTCCATTTTTTTATATTTTTGTTGTGTTCAGTTTGTTTTTGCGTCTTATTTACCGCAAATAAACGTATTTTCTTTCTTTTTCTTTTCTTTTTTTTTTCAGCTGCGTTGAGTATACACAGGTCGTCGGCGTACTGTGACAGCATCTGACCTGCTATTCTTTCGTTTGGTAGGTCAGCCACATAGAGATTGAAGATCGCCGGACCAAGTATCGATCCCTGGGGCACCCCATGTGGCACACGCTGCTCCGTTCCCAAAGTGGTTCTGAAGCTACCTCTTATTGTCCTGTTACTCAGATAGTTCTCGATCATCTTTACGATGTTGTTGCGTGCTCCAGCGTCGATAAGTTTTCGACAGAGTCCTTTATGATTGATTGAATCGAAGGCTTTACTGAGGTCAGTCGATATCATGGCGACGCTATGGCCCTTATCCAGCGCATCGGCGATGTATTTGCCTGTACGAAGGTTTTGGGTGGCGGTGCCTCTGTTTCTCGTGAACCCATGCTGGTGGCTGGGTATTAAGTCACTTAACTCTGTTTTGATGCGATTGAGTATTATTCTCTCGGCCCATTTGCCCATGATGTTGAGTAATCTGATGGGTCTATACGATTTCGGATCACTGTGATCCTTACCCGCCTTATGCAGAAAAATACATGTACTGGTTTTCCATCGTTTAGGGAAGTAACCCGTCTCGAGTATGTAGTTCATAACACGCTTGAATATTGCGATCATGGTGTCGCCGCCTAATTTAAGTATGTCGGCTTTGATGCCGTCAGGTCCAGGGGCTTTGCTGTTCTTGAAGCGTCTTAGAGCTAATTTGAGCTCGTGTTTTGATGTTCGATCGAGTGGTGCAAATGGTGTAGTGATTTCTGTACATCCGTCACTTGCATCGATAGTAGCTTCCTTAACTATGGCTGTATCGACCATTTTATCGATGATTTCTAATTCATTGGTGCAATCACTGAAGTGCGGCAATTTCATGATGGGCTTTTTCATTGCTTTTTGCACAGCCCACATACGTTTCCTATTATCTTTTGTGTCTTCGAGTAGCTTGGTCCACTCGGCATCTTTATGTTGGGTAATTTCTTTAACCAATTGATGTTTACAGGCATTGTATTGCCTTCTTGCCACTGTCCTGAGATAAGTGTGTCTAAGTCGCCAGGCACGCTGCTTCTTGTCATTGCGCTCGGATATTCTATCTCTTATGTATGTTGGAAGTCTGTCTTTGGAGTCAACGATTCTCAGCGGGGCCAACTGGTCGAGTGTTTTGACGACGGCCTTTTCTATTTCTGCGATATACATTTCACAGTCGTCACGTGAGGCGATTTGTAGTTCTGAGTTCATGTTGTTAGCAAGCAGCTCTTCGAAGGCTTGTCTACCTGCTTGGGTACCTTTTATCTGTATCAAATCGCGACTCATTGGTTGTTCGTAGTCGCTATCGATTATTAGGTCCAATGTCCACGGGAGGTGATCTGAGGAAATACACTCCCTCTGCTGGCACTTAAATTCTAATGGTGAGTGATCGTGGTTCACAATTGCTGTGTCTAGTATGCTGTTTCCTTGGCTCGTGGGCCGAGATGGTTGCCCTGTGTTTACGAGTCTTACGTAACCGCGTTGGATTGCGTCACGGAGTACGATTCCCAGGCCCACGTCTCTGGTGTGATTAAGTTGTCTCATGCGTAGGTTCGAGTCACCTATGATGATGGCGCTTTCTCCGAGTATCAGCGTCTCGAACTCGTCGACGAGATATGCCTGTCTTGGTATCGGTATGTAGATGCCCTTGATTGTGATCTTGTCATTGGTTGTGTGTTTGGTGTAAAGATTGATACTGCATCCCTCTATGCGTCTATCTGCGTCGTCGATACTGTCTATCAGCTGAGTTTGGGCCCATCTTAGGCCTTGTTTGATGTACATTACGGTGCCTAGATGTTGCTCTTTTCTTTCGTAAATTTTGTCGTAGCCGGGTATATTGTACCTTTGTTCGTCAAGATTAATTTTTATCTCGTTGAGTATGAGAATGTCAACGTTATACTTGTTCACGGTATGCTTGACTTCCATGAATTTGCCACGGAGGCCTTGCACGTTGATGTGCATTATTCGCACTTGTTTCTTAGTTCCAGTTGCAGTTAAGGATGGCATCGCGCAGTTCTCTGAAGCAACGCTCGAGTATCTCGAGGAAATCCTGTTTTGGGAGTTTATGACTCGGTCTTGTAGTCTCTTGTTGTTGAATGTTGGCGGTGACGTTAGCATAGTTACGTTCACCTCTGATTTGTCTCTCGCGTGGGCGGGATTGATGTTTGCTTGGTGTCTCCTGTTTAGGAGGCTTCTGTTGTTGCTTGTTATAATGTTTCTCCTCCTCACGGAGGATTGCCTCTTCACGTTTTGTTTTTTGCTTGTTCATCTCCCGCTGAAAGCGCGGGCATTTGCGCTGTGTCGCCGTATGTTGTTCGGGCTTCACATCTCTACAGTTCGCGCACACTTTGATCGTTTCACCGTGACTGTTTACGGTATCGACCCTTGGATTGCGCTTTTGAGCGTGGCAGGCACTTGTTGCGTGGTTAAAGAGGAGACAGTTCTTGCATTGCAGTATCCTGTCACTACTCGTAATGTAGCGCTCGGGTTTAATTCTGTGGGCGCAGAAAAAAGCCTCAGAGGCATTCTTCATTTTTTCCGCCAGCTCCACATATGAGAAAGAGCCGTCGAAAATACATAGTTGAACATCTGACGTGATGCGTTTGATACTCAGTGGGCGAATGCCGATGCACCTCTCCATTTCGTCTAGTTGTTCGTCGTGGGTGTAGTCATGTGTCATATTCCTGATTATCACTTTGGTCGTTCGTACTTGTTCTGAACGAGGTTTGGGAGCTATGAAAGCCAGGTCTGGTTTAAATTTCTTAATTTCCTCGATACACAGGCTACGTTTATCGAGGTCCGTTACCGTGATGAGAATGTTCTTACTTTTCTCGTTACGGCTGACTCTTGCTTTATGCTTTACAAGGATGCGTGATAGGTCACTGATAAGTTTGTCTGACATCATTTTCTTATTGTCCTTCGCGTTGCTGAATTTGTACCGCGAATCGTTGATAAGTACTTCCATGCGCGTCAATAGGGGACTGTTTTTTCGCGCGGCTGGTCTCTTTGCTTTAGGGGCGTTGGTATCCCCACCCTCGGGCAGTGTACGCTTGCGTGACAAACTGCGCGAGTTTGCTGAGTTTGAACGCAACGATGATGCAGTTGATAGCGAGCGCGCATATGCGGGCTCATTTTACGTGCAACGAAGTGGTTCAAACTATTGTCCTATATATACTATACTTCGGTTACAAATTTATTGTCCAATAGCTTCTGTGTAGTACTTACGTAAATTTTCACGGCACTTTGTTTATTACACTTTTTGCACTTAAAGGTTGGCAAAAAAGAGTCTGTCGTGGTAACCATTGGAACTAAAATATTTTTTTGGTGGCAGCACTGCTTTGTTTATCATCAACAAGTAGCTAATCTGTCATTGTGTTATGTTCCCAGTTGTATTTTACTTATTTCTAATTAATTATCAAATATCAATGCTTTTGAAAATATAAAAAATGAATAAAACAATAAGGAGTAGTGGTGTGAGCTGTGATATACTAAGTTTTCGTAAGAAATTTGGCGGAATCTGAATCGGAACAAATTTTGTCTCCGATTGACAATGTTTACGAAAGAACTGCCGACACGACAGGTATTTATCCAAGAAATTTATCTTTTATTCAATGCCAGTCATTGTTTTTCCTTTCTAATACTAAGTTTTATCGGTATTATAAGTTTCAAGCCATTTTATTGTTTTATTTACTAATATATTATTGAGGTTATGTTTTCTAGTTTGACAAATCGCGTGTACGTTAATTCTTGATGTTTGATACTTGAAATTGAAAAATGTACCTACATGGAATTAATATGATTGTCTTTATATTTTTTCAATGTAAATCTCACAGTACAATTAGAGAATTTTTTAATGAAGGAGAAAACAATTAAGGATTTTTTCTACTCCTGGAGGAACACCAAAACAGTTGGCGGAGAAGAAAGAATTAGACGATTGTCATCTGTGTGCAATTAGACAAAAAGTTCAACACTCTAACGAAACAGCCAAGTATTTTTTTTTTTTGTTATTGCTGTTATCGCATACCACAGTAAAAAAGTATAATTTATATTTATTATTTTTCAGGTGCCTATTCTACGTAATATATTACCTATAGTTTGAGGAGACCGGTTGTAATGGGAGCCGTAAACGTGTAAGAAAGATTTTTACACTATTTTCATAAATAAGAAATGTAAAACTGACACATCAGTGTTAATGGATAAAATCTATCATAGCACCGAAAAGGAATACAAGAATGATGTTACGTCACGTTTTTCTTTTTAAATAAAATCTAAACTTTAGCGTGTTATTTCATTTTCACTGTCATACACATACACATACATACAATCACGCCTTTTTCCCATGGGGGTAGGCAGAAACCACGGAACGCCACCTGCTACGATCTCTACACACTCCTTTTGCCTCTTTAAGGTTCATACAATTGGTCATACACACACGCCGGTTGCGAGTACTACGCACCTGACCTTTCTGAAGAACATCACCAATAAGGTCACTATATGTCCTCCTAGGGCGTCCCCTCCCGGTGTTTCCACTCACATCTGCCTTGTAAATACCTTTTGTGAGTCGTCCTTCATTCATCCTCCATTAGTCAACTGTTCAAGTTTATTCGATATTGCCCGTACCTTTCGAATGCGACATGCTATAGGTACTCTCTGACTTCCGATTAGTTTCCGACAATAAGCAGCTGTAAGTCGCCTTCTTGTCGACTATAAACTGTCAGCATTAACAGGATTCGTTCAGTATCATTCATGTCAAATTTGATACAGGCATACCAATAATCAAATGGTTGTGAATACCCTAGATGGTGGCCGCAAATGCGATTGCTGAACATTATGTCTTGTGTATCGGGTTCAATCGGCAATCCCTGAGTGTGATTTAATTAATTTTTAAACTGAATAAGTTTGCATTATGTTATTATGATGGCACTCTTAGATAAAAAGTTATTCCAGCGAAATAATGCGCAATCTACTAAATACAATGAAAGTAAAAGACTGTGTGCCTATCAAGTCTTGATATCTTGACTGATGAGAATTTCCGGGATCTCGTTTTTGTGGATTAAAACAACAAGTATCTTATCACTTTTAGTCCTAGTATACAGGGTGGCCATACCTGCTAAGCAGGCGCACAGTGGAACGAATGTATGGGAGCGGTTGGACGTAGACATGTCCGAAAAAAAAGAGTAAAATTATGCCAAACTAATGATGCCATCTTATTCGATTACTTAATGCCTTCATAACTTGTGGTGATGAATTTCTTCATAACTCCCATATTTCGGGAGTAATTTGAGAAAATGTGAAATTTTACTATGAAAATGAGTGTATCGAGCTCTCTCCCTCCTGATTCCGGGCTTGTTTCAAGTAGCGGTCTCTAATATCATAATGCTAATACTAAGAGCTATATTTAATACTAAGACACATAGTGCGCCAAATGTGCACTTTCTGGGATAAAGAGTGATGTTTATTTTATAACACAATTTTTTTATTTTTTGTTTATTTTGTTGATTAAAACCGTTTTTCTAAAGGTTTACCTTATTACAATAACATTTCTGAGCAGCCAATTAGAGAAGATATAAGCTAATTAGGATATATAATTAGGGACTTAAGGTTTACATATAAAACTGATGCACTAATGATTACTGATAAGAACATTGCTATTATTTAATTACTAAATGCCTCTTAATACACTAATTTAGCATGCATCATTTACTAATTATCACAATAACTAATTACCTTGCAATATTTAACAAAGGATACCTGGGATACCTGGATTTTATATAAATAGGTCACTATTAGTAACTTTAAAATCAGTGTTGATTTACACCTCGTTGTATCCAAGCTAATCTCGCAATGTATTTTCCAAATTTTAATACAAATCTTGATATTCACGTTGCTTTATGCGCACGCGCACATAAAGATTTACGCGACTTTAACTATTTGTTCAGTGTTTTAAAAGATAACAGTTGTGTTCAGTTATGTGAAAGTGCTGAAACAAGTTTAAAAGACTGGTGTCGTCGATTTTGCTACCGCATTTATGCAAAATGGACACAGTCTGGAAGAAGCACAGATAAGTTTCGGAAGAAACATGAGATTTGGCTACAGGCTGCAATTCAATGGCCGGAATTACAGAATGAAAATATGGAACCTTCTACAGAAAATATAAGTGACGTCATCGAGCCCATAATTTCTCCTGCTAAATCTGATGCTTCAACTTGTACACATCCTAGTCCTCGTAAATCTTTTGAGGACCTTAGTAACCGGCAAAAAAGAAGACGCACTGAAGATAGTCTTTCATGCAGCAGTAGCAGCGCTGAAATTATGTTTTCGGCCGAAAGGGCGCTTCAAAAGGCAGGACAAAGCGATACAGCTTATGTTATGAAATACTTGACGGAGAATCCAGAAGAGGCCTCAAAAATCAAAGCCTTCATTGAAGGTAAATCAATTCAGGTACGGGAAATATCCCCTTTGAAGGCATTGGCTCTTTATGTATCGATGAACTTATCGAAATGGCGCTATAACACTCTTCGGGATTTCAACACTCAAGAAGGAGCTCTTCAATACCCGAGTTACTACATGTTGGTTAAAGAAAAAATTAAGTGCTATCCGGCCAAAGAAGATCTCACAGTTACAGAGAGCTCTGCAAAAATCAAATTACAAGCCTTGATGGATTTAACCTCAAGAAGACTTATTAGGTCGTTAGAAACCCCTGTTGATCCCAATCAACAGCTCGTATTGACCAGCAAATGGGGTTTTGACGGATCATCTAGCCAAAGCATTTATCATCAAAGGACGAGTGAAGATGAGCAAATCGATCTTGCTAGTAATTTTATGATTAGTCTTGTACCACTGCGGCTCGTCTCAAAAGGTGTAACAATTTGGGAAAACGAGCGACCATCTTCCACTTCATTTTGCCGGCCAATATTGTTTAAGTTTATAAAGGAAACCAAAGAAAATGTGCAGAGAGAGATGGCTGAAATCGAAGCAGAGATTGAAGCCTTAACTCCATCCACCATCACTGATGGAATTAGTGTCAAACACCAACTGCTGTTGACAATGATTGATGGTAAAATTCATTCCATTATATCCAATACAGCAGCTTCAGTGTGTGACATATGCAAGGCTTGTCCTAAAGAAATGAATAATTTAGAGTTAATCAAAGATAAACACGCAAACGAGGACATGTATAAATATAGCTTAAGCACCCTTCACGCTTGGATTCGCTCAATGGAATGCTTATTACACATTTCCTACAAATTAGACATAAAATCATGGCAAGTAAGGGGTGATATAGCAAAAAGGCAAGTTGATGACAGGAAGAAAAAGTTCAAGAGGCTGTAAGAAGAGAAACGGGCTTACTTCTCGATGTTGTGAAACAAGGCAGTGGATCCACCAACAATGGCAACTCGGCAAGGAGATTTTTTGAAAACTACACTAAATCTGCTGAACTGACCGGAATAGATGCTATGCTTTTAAGAAAAATCTGTGTGATCTTGCAGTGTATTTCATCAGGAGAGAAGATCAACGTAACTAAATTCCGAGAGTTCTGCTTTGATACTGCTAAGCTTTACGTGGAGTTATACCCATGGTATTATATGCCTTCTTCACTTCATAAAATTTTAATGCATGGGCCAGACATAGTTCAGAACATGTCAATTGTGCCCATTGGTTTTCTATCCGAAGAGGCATCTGAGGCTAGAAATAAAGATTTTAGAAAATATAGAGAGGGGCATTCTCGAAAGCATAGCAGTATCTCATGCAATGAAGATATTATGCACAATCTTTTACTGTCTTCTGATCCACTTGTTACAAGTATCCGTCCAAAAGGAAATAAGTTTGTAAAAAAATCTTCTTTTAAGGAATTTTATGAGCTTACGGATTCTGAGAAAAGTGATATCGAATTTGTTAACATAAATGATTTAGCGGACATCGATTCTGAATTTGAATTAATTGATGATGATGATGATGACGAAGATAATTAAATGATGTTATTGTTTTAAAATGTGTAACTTAGTAAATTAGAGCTTACATCTTAATTATTTATTGTACTTTTAATGAAACTAGGTAATTTATTATCAACTTACTTAAAAGTCATACTCTCATCAGTTCTTGTGAATATTTTTGTTAATATATATTTCTGTATATATATAATATATTTATAGACCTCTTAATAAGTCTGTCTGCGGTTTAAAGTAAATACAAATGGGGAAAAAACGTTTTTTTTTTTAAATTTTCATTTCCTTTTATCCCAGAAAGTGCACATTTGGCGCACTATGTGTCTTAGTATTAAATATAGCTCTTAGTAATAGCATTACGATATTAGAGACCGCTACTTGAAACAAGCCCGGAATCAGGAGGGAGAGAGCTCGATACACTCATTTTCATAGTAAAATTTCACATTTTCTCAAATTACTCCCGAAATATGGGAGTTATGAAGAAATTCATCACCACAATTTATGAAGGCATTAAGTAATCGAATAAGATGGCATCATTAGTTTGTCATAATTTTACTCTTATTTTTCGGACATGTCTACGTACAACCGCTCCCATACATTCGTTCCACTGTGAGGCGCCCTCATTTTTTCCAGACTCTTTTTTGCCAAGCTGTAAGTGTTTTTATTCTTGACTGTCCATTTTTAAACTCCACGAATTTCTTTACCTTGTTAACAAAGTTACAGTTGTTGCAATTAACCGAGAAGGAACCGTCCTCATTATTGAAGAGGTCTTTACGGGTTTCGCACAAAACTCCGTTACTGTTTGTAATGTCTATTGTCTCCTTAAAACTATTCGTAAAGTCCATCCCCACTGTTGGAGAATCGCTTGTTAGTTCATTTGTCTCACTCATGTTCACATTTTATTAGTTCAATAATTTTATTTCACTATAATACAATAATAACACACTATTAACTAACGTTAAGGAATGAGACGAAAGTGAATGGTAAGCCCTGCAGTAACTCACCAATAAATAATAAAAAATGCTCAATAGCGGGCATTCCTCTGGTTTCAAAAATAAACTCTGCTAAAGAGTTTGTGGCGTCTCATAATAGGACTTTGTGGGAATGATTTGTATGACCCACTTAAATCTTGGCTACCTTAACTGTACGGATGCGGACAAGGACTCCTTGATCAACCCAGATCCAGCCAGTCCCTTGCTGCCCCCCTATCAGCGATTGCCTAAGCCGAGGTTCGTACCCCCCTCGGGGTAACCCTTAGAGCTTTCGCTTTAGTTTTTAAGTATAATAAGCCCCGGCTGGAGGCCTAAAAAGGTAACTTTTTAGAACTCGCCGGGCCACAATCCGTTTAAGTAGTCACAATCTTTTCAGGATTAACTACGAGATGCCCCACTAAAAAAAAAAAAAAAAAAAAAAAAAAAAAAAAAAAAAAAAAAAAAAAAAAAAAACTCCTTGATCCTACCAACGCTCAACAAAAAGGTAAAAAGCCTTTGTTCCATAACGTTATAATCACCGACTGTCAATGGCCAAACCAAGTCTTGAGACCTCTATGAAGAAATTTCCAAGTGTAACATTCCTCTCCCAACTAACTTTCATTCCCTTCTATTTCACTTCTCCCCCAAAATTATTCAAATTTTAACAACTTTTTTAAACGACAATAATCTAAAATTTTAAATACGACTAACTTCACGACTAACAGAATCTGTAAACCTACCACAAAGTACAAAGTCGACAGTTTGCGCCAGTTTGCGCTACGCTACCGTCTAAACGTGACTCTGGCAGAATAGTCGACATCGGCTCAATTGCCAAAAGCGAAAAAAAAAAAAAAGTCTTGAGCTTGACTGATATTTTTGACATTTGAGGTTGTTGTTCAGAGGGGAAATGTATTGTTTTGTTATTAGTTTTATTGTTATTTTAAGTACAATAATGTTTGAATGTTTAATTATAAGTGTAATATAAATGTAACCAAATGTCTGATATCAAAGTTTGCCGTATTTGTCTGTGCAAAGGCGTAAAAGTATATACTTATGACAGTTTTCACTTGAAACAATATTATGAAGAAATTATGGCCAGAAAAGCAAGTATTTTTAATATTTAAAGGTTTTATTTCGAAGAAGACTAGCATTACCCTTTTATTTATCTCATGATTATTCAAGTTATTACCCAATATGTCAAACAAATTTTGGATTTTCGTCTAATTAAATTAAACTTTTTCTGAATGAAAACTGACTCATAATCAACACAATAATTTACCACTCTTTTTTCTGGACCGATGCCACTATGTACCCACAGTAGAAGATGAGACACTTTTATATTTTTGTAGCTTAGCCACAGTATAATAAAGTAAGGAGTAATATATCTCGGTAGTGCCCTTGAAAATATTGACGGCTGCTTGGTAGATAAATACATACCTATTAGGGTTGCCATTTGGATCGGATTGGATAATACTTTAGGAAATTGTTATCTTGTGTTGATATTGATTCCTCTTTTCCTTTTCTTAATAAATGGTGCGATTTGATGTAGGTAGTTCCATTACCTGTAGATACATAGGTACATTAAAATGTTTTGTTATGGTGTAAGGTTTTCAGAGGCAAGGCGTTCGGAGAGTCTGAAATAATAAAAAATAGATATTATCCATTTATTTGGGTTCAGAAATAGAAAAGTTTCCATTCAAAAACTAACATAAGAAAATCTGTGATATTATACTTTCTTACAGAATAGTTTCCATTCAAAAAAGTTCCATAAGAAAATCTGTGATATACTTTATTACATTCACATTCTTCTTTGTTGTTCCTTTAATGCTGAGGATTGCAACCACATATGACGCATCTCCAAGTTATGTGGTCTTTTGAAGTGTGGACTGCACAGTAGATGCTGCCCTCCAATAGCCCTCTTGATCGTGTTTGACTATCTTTCTTTGTACCGTAGTTTCTGCCTACCCTCAGAGGAGGAAGGCGTGAGTATTGTATATTTTTATTATAATAGATATTTGCACACCTAGTATGGTAGGATATGGATCAAAGAATTTTTGATGGATCGGCGATTCCGCGGAAGGCTACGCGACACCACGCAGCGCAACACGACGCCGTCACTTCGTGTACAATAGTTTTAATTTGTTTTTTTATTTGTATGTATGTTAGTCTGTAAGGTATTTATGTTATGGGTCTTTGTAGCCCGAAATAAATTGATTTGATTTGATTTGATTTGATTAATGCAAATAATTGATTTGATTCAATTTGTGTGCCTACTGAACCTATGATCATTTTACGTTATAGCTTCATAAAAGAGCTCTTGTGTGACAAACATTTAAAACCTTACCTATTTGCAAAGATTTTTAAAAGTAAACAAGGGATAAAACATTGTAACTATTGCATTATTACTATTACTTACAGGTTAATGAAAAAGATGGTTTACCTAATTACTTCTGCTACGAGTGTGCAGCAGTATTGTATAAGTTCCATAAATTCAAAGAGAAATGCTGGATAGGAGAGAAAGCTCTCAAGGAGTTGTTATGGAGTGGTTCTGTAAGTGGAATTATTTGTATAATGTGTATAACAAAAAACAGTTTTAAGTAAATAAATTCTTTATTACACCAAAGGCTTGATTTTTTACAATTATGACTAAAACCATAAAACGCTTAGTAACAGAACATTGTTAAATATATAAATACCTCTACTCCTGAACTGTGTTCATCCTAACTTGACTTGAGGAGTCACGTGATCCTTAACATGAACACAAAACATATTTTACAGTTAAATAATTCAAAACAAAAATACATTTGAGTCAATTTGAAACTATAATGTCACAAAAGATGTTCCATTATGTTTTATGTGGTTTGGCTGAAGATAAACCGTAACCATTATCTGTTTTTCAGATCACCTTAACATCAATATCTCAAGTAGACAGACAACGTTTTAATTTACAATCACCAATAGGCATTATAACAGTCAGCAATAAAGTTAAAACATATATAATTAAGAACAAAACTACATCAAAGAATCAGCTAAAAGATACAAAAAAGGATGAAACACCAGAAATAGAAAAATATATAGTAGAGTATGATAGTGATAACTCTTTGGATGATAAAAACTTAGCTGAGATAAAGAATGAAATCATTAATGAAAAGACAGAGTCAATTCTAAATGGAAAAACAAATATTGAAAATGGCATACATGTAGAAGAAAAGGCAATATTAGATTTAGAAGAAGATAAAATATTTAGTGATGATAATGATTCAAATTCAGAAACCATTAATGAGGTTTATAAACCAGTCATCAAGGAAGAAATTCCTATTGAAGAAGAGGCAATTCATTTCAATACTGAACCAGAAAACAATGTCGAAGAAGTAGTTCTTAATACAAACCACAAAGTAAAAAGAAAGAAAAACAAAACTCAAACAGATCTAACAGACACAAAAGCTAAAAAATTCGAAGTTTTGGATACAAAAAGGAATTTCTTAGATCCTAATCATTGGTTGAAGATCAATTTGACTGAAGATGAAGCTTTGGAAGAGTTTAAAGCGAGAGCACAAGATCGGAAGTACGTGTCGGCGGCTTTTCAATGTTCTGATTGTTATAAGGGGTTTTCTAAAGAGGATATGCTGAATAGACATATTAAATTAAGGCATAGTGAGGTATGTATCAAAGCTTTTGCCCTTTTCTGTCTAATATGAATTTTCTTTGTTTATGATGTTACGTAAAGTGAGAACCCACGGATCTTTTATGGTATTTGTTACTGTGCCCTTAAAAATACGGTCTCTTTCGTAAAAAGTTATCGAACAAATTAAACTAAATAACAAATTAAATAAAGAGTTTTCTAATCTATAATCGAAATCATTATTCGTCATAAATGTATTTCCAGTCACTGGGCCCAGTGGAGTGTCGCTTCTGCAACATGCGTTTTAAGCTGAAGTGCCATCTAACGAGGCATATAACGCAACACTACACAAAGTACAAATGCCTGAGATGCGACCTAATTTGCCCACTGCAGTGAGTATATACAGTACAATACGGGCGATTTGGACATACACCTTTGCTCGAACCAGCCCGCGCCGCTAAGCCTGTAGCTTTAAATTCGTCTTTAAATAATAATCATTCCGATCCAGCCCGTCCCTTGCTGCCCTCTACGAACGATGCCCTAAGCCGAGGTCCGTACCCCACAGGGAGTAGCGAGAAGTCGCTCTAGTTTTAAATTTTTTAAAGCCCTGGCTGGAGGCCTTAATTTATTAAGGTAGCCACCCAACTCCGATTAAGCAGCTGACAACCTCATAGGTTGTCCTGCGAGATGTCATTCCACAAAAAAAAAAGATCTGAACATAGGCTGTCCGAACTTACGCGCGTGCTACTCGCCTCAATTGGGTTAAAAAAAACAATAATGCACAGTCTTCTGCGCAACGTTCGGGCGGCCTGGATTCATCGGCCCCTTCTTACGAGTTGTATGTATGTCTTGGGTGGACATGGAAGAACACCTCGTGTGGAAAACGTTATGTCCTAGAGTTAAAAAATCGAAGACATGTGACATATCTACCAATCCGCACTGGGCCCACGTGATAGATACGGCCCACCCCCTTTCACAGAGAGGCCCATGCTACAGCAGTGGAAAAATTGTTGGCTAATGAAGCTATTGTAGTTAGGTTAATTTTGCAAAATGATAATCAATAAATTATAGCAATGATAATTATTTATGGTCGATTAGTGATAGTTGAGCGTGGGTCCTGGATTTGAGTCACAAGTCGGCAATAGTGTTATTGGTTTTAATTTCGCACTAGCAGCCTGAAGTTATTTCCCAATTTTCACTAGGCAACCGTTGTCGACGCGTTGATGACTGCCGTTAACAATGTGCCGGTCGTGTATTTGAGTACGGTGCCTATATACACGAGTGGCGGCATATTATCAACGGCTGTAATTGCGTCTACCGTTGACGCTGCTCTCTCGTGTGAAGTTAAATAAATATTAGTAGTATATGATAGTAGCATCTGCTCAGTAGAATCATTATGTTGTTTTTTTTCTTAATACGTATTTTTTCACTTGCAGGAATACAGCTTTATTTCACAATGATTATCACAACGGGGTAGTAAGACAGTGCTTTCACTGCGGAGAGGAATTCAGGTATTCTTCAATCGTATACAAGATTATTTTTAGTATATGCGAAACCTGAATATAGTTTGTTCAGAATCAGTAACTGAATCGATTCCAATAATTTTTACACCATGTTATATTTTGTACCAAAAATTAGTAGATTATTAACCAAGGGGATAAAGCAGTGTCTTCTGTCGCGGGTGACGATTTAAATCGCGAGCGTAACGAAGGACTCGAGGTTTACTCCCGAGCGTAGCGAGGGTGTAAAAAACTTAAATCACGAGCGAAGCGAGGGATTTAAGACGAGTCCTGAGTGTAGCGAGGGATTTAAGTTCACCCAAGACTAAGACAGCTTTATCACCGAGGAAAATACTCTACTTTTCGTACCATTTGCGAAAAAATTAACACAATAATAATATGAGATAAGCATTTATTAAAAATAATGACAATTAAAAGTAAAATTAGAACATTAACTTATTTATAAAAATAAATTGAAATAAACTTAACGTTTATGTATCTGAAGAAAACAAAAACGCGGCAAATTCCTAGACTAATATTTTTTTGTCGGAAAAGCAAAGGCATCAAGCCCATACGGCCTCGGCGGTTTTCGTAATTTTATTTAACAATCATAACTGCATAATAAATGCGTATTCCTTTTTCAAAAAGATGTATAATGCTTTATAAACAAACTCAATGGTGTAAACACAGATGTAGTTCAGTATAAATTTCGGTAAGTATTCCAAATTTAAATCACATTCTCCCCCTAGAGGATGAATGAAATTCAGTACAATTTTCTTTCCCTGTTTTTAACAGATTAAAAATGACTATTGTTATGTCAGCGTTTTGTGGCATAGAATGTCACTTTTTTGAGCAAGTGGTACGAAAATTTAATTACGCTTCCAAGTCGCGGGCCTTAGTGTTTTGTTTCGATTTTAAAATGATCATGTCTTTCTCGTACTCAAACGTCCATAACACGGAGATGGTACGTACACTAGCTGTTTGTGGTGATCTGCATATGTTTTTGCGTGAACAACCAGGTAACTTATCAAGCTTATAACTTTGTGATTATTAATGATACAGTTTTGACATTTTTTTCATAGATTCTTTACATAAAAATACGAGACCCGTGTTTCGGGTTTCGCATAAACAAAAATAAATGTTGTATATGAAAAATTATGATTATCATTTAAGCTCATTTTCCTTGAGGACTCTTAAAGTCTGTCATCAGATTCAACAGATTTTCCTTTTAGGATTCCCAGATCTTCTATCCAGAATTTTATGTTGTAGCGAGATGGGGAGACGCAGCCTTCCTCATCAAGATTATGCGTCTCTTTCTTGAGATTTTATTTCACTCAGCTACCATGTAATGTTTAAAATATTTTTGTTTCTCACCCAGACACCTATCAACATACTACACACACTTACGCACGCATCGCAGTGAGTACGTGTGTACTCTATGCGGTGCGTCATTCGTCAGTACAATAGGACTCAAAATGCATAAAAGAACTATGCATATAAACACTGCTGTCGTAAGTATGCATTGATATATTGCTTCGTTAGGTTCGGTCCCAAGCCGGGCTATGTGTTATTGGATTTTCCATCAGGAATTTCTTAGTAACAGGTCGCAGTTTTAATTTGTGCCCGGTTGATGGAAATTGGCTTGCTCTCTATTACATAAGCTGTAAACATAACTGGCGGAATATAGGTGTACTACAAATACAGAGCTGCATTACCGTTCGTGGATTATAGGAGCCATTTAATGTTTTAGATTATATTCGACTGTAGCATGTCTTATTCTGTCAGAAAAGTTACTCAGATATAAAATCTTTTTGAATTTCTATGAAGCCTTTAACAAATTTGAGCATATGATAATGTCGGTAAACAATAAAATTACTTTCTAACAGCAGATTGAATTCATTGCGCGTAATCTAAGACGAGAATTTTTAAGGTTAATAGATAAATGAACCATTTCTTTGCTTTGCCACTAGTATAACTATTGTGGAGTTCTCTAGGGATCAAAACTTGGTCTTCTTCTATTGTAAATGAATTATCTTAGAATGAATCTTTTTGTATTATTAGAATCCTGAAGAAGGTGTTGTACATACTGACACATACTGTGAAAGATGTGACATCAAGTTCGAGACGCGAAAGGCTTACCAAAAGCATGTGTTTCATTCAGCCAAGCATGCCGAAGGAATTGAGTAAGTTACGTTTCAAGTGTAGTGTTTAGTGTCGTGTTTATAGATGTATACTGAAAAATGTAAAGCTTGACTGTAAACCAACATAACTATTCACAAGCATTCGACAGGGTGTCGTATCCAAAACGACCCCCTTGCCTACACTTATTGGAATTGTGTCGAAAGAATAACGGTCGTCTATTTTCAACCGACGAAAAAAAACGGAGGAGGTTCTCAATTCGACGCGTTTTTTTTTTTATGTATGACCACGCATAACTTTTTACATAGTGGTCCGATTGTGACAATTCTTCTTCTATTGAAAAGGGTATACTCCCAAGGTGGTCCCATATAAATTTGGAAAACAAAATCGAACCTTAAGGGTCGGAAAACGGGATGATTGATTGTTCACTCACTGATTGTAATGTATAACCACGCATAACTTTATAGAGAGTAGTCCGATTTTGATAATTCTTTTTTTGTTGGATAGGGTATACCTTGCCAAGTGTTATGAGTACATTAAAGTCACAAAAAATTATAAAATAAAAACTTTTAACAATAAATTAAACCGCCGAAAAACTTTTTTCGGCGGTTTAATTTTTTGTTAAAAAGTTTTTTGATTTCGATTTAAGTTGAGATTCGAATTTCTGAACAGTGTTTATAGGAGTCCTACGGGAACATTGATTGTTATTCGATTCAATACGGAAGCGTCTCGGATGGTTTTGGAACTATTAAGAGAAGCAAATCCCGTATTTGCAACAGTTTGCTTTTTGCTTTCTGATCTCAGTCTCTGTCAACTGTCAAAAATATGTGAATTTTTTAAATAGATTTTGAACGTCTTTATATACGGGAATTTGTCTTGTTAAAAATGTCAAACTATTTAACGTAGAGTATGACAATTTTAAACTAAGTATATCAATTTTTTTACTGGTAATAATATGCAATTATTATACGGAAACATTTCAAACTTTTTAACATAAAGAGTTTGAAAGGCCTGTATCGCAGCAGTGGAAATATTACAGGTTGATTGTTATTATATTCATAATCAGACTGAGGTCTATTTCAGGGACTTAGCATGCGAGATCCCTGCTCCATCAATACCGAAGCGAGGAAGAAAATGCCTCCGAAGAAATCCTCGGAAATTCACTCCTTGTACCTTAGTATGTTTTTGTATTTTTTAAGTATTTCACAACTATGTATTTTAGCAGACAGTAAACATCTAGAAACCATTTAGAACTTCGTTGTAATATTAATAAGTTTGTGTCTGAACTGTAAGACTATAACCTTACTTTGCTTATATTTAGAGAGAGATAGCTTGGAGACGAATTTATGTAAATAATAATGAAATGCTGTTCGTTGGTGAGCGCACGATTTGAGAACGGCTGAACCAATTTGACTGTTTTCAAATGTATAAGCATCATGATAACGCCTGTCCACACGCGTCTTTAACCACTTAGCAAAAATTGAGAGAGCTTGGTTGGGAGGTGTTAATGCCTCCGCCATATAGATATCCCTATGACCTTAGATTTTCACCTGTTTCGATCTCTTCAGAATTCTTTAAGTACTGTTAAGTTTACATCAAGAGAGGATTGACAACACAATTGTAGCAGTTTTTTGGTCAGAAGTCCCAAAATTTCTTGAGCAACAGGATTAGTAGATACCTATAAAATGGCTCCGAGTTATCGAACAAAATGGCACATATTATATATTAATATCTGGTTGATCGAGCTTTGCTCGGTATTTTTTGATAAATTGTGTTTAAAATAATAAGTTTATGTTCAAGTTGATTATCGATAAAGTTGGTCATTGAAAACACGAATAAAACCACATTTTATAAAAATGAATCCTAGCTAGATCGGTTTATCGCCTCCGAAACCCCTTGTATACTAAATGTCATGAAAATCGTTGGAGCCGTTTCCGAGATTCAGATTATATATACTGGGTGTTAGTGTAAACACCGTTATCCTTGAAACCAGTGATTTGGTTTCGTTAATAGAACGTAAAATCAATGAAAAAAAAAACAACTTTTTTTTTAAAGAAAATCTGCATTTTTCCACAAGAATATTTCACACTATGCGCGAGGGCAACAAACTTCGGGAACCACACCGCGTTGCAAGACGCGACGCCGACACGGGTCGCGACCCCGCAGTCAGTCAGCTGGCAGTCTCGCTAGCGATCGCACGTAACGCTGCGTCTTAGCGTCCGTCGCTCATTTCTCGCGCGTGAATTGAGTGTGTTACAATGTCTTACACAAATGAACAGTGCACCGAAATGGTTCGGCTTTACGCCATTGCGGGTAATAATCTGAACGGGGCGCGTAGGATGTACGCAGAATTGTTCCCTGGACAACCTGTGCCAAACCGTGAAACGATGTTGGCGGCGCGCAACGTACCTACGGCCAGTTCACTGTGCCGGCGGTTCAATTTTCAATGTTTCCCACTGGACACTATGGACAATAATACTCTCCTCATCGATCGTCAACATCCATATCATTTCAGCCGGTCCAAGAACTAAATGATAACGATCGCATACCACGGATGGTATTTTCGCAGTGGCTTATCAATAACCTCGATAACAACAGAATGTTGGACGGGGAACCCATTTTGAACACGTGTTGAGGTTAATGTAGGTCGGTAAGTGTTGATATTTTATTCAGTCAGTGTAAATTTAATTTAATTTTTAATTAAACTGTACATAAAATTGTGATTCACTTTTTAAATACGCCAAAAGTACCTACCCAATGGTTTGTTTTATTAAAAACAAAATGTTTTCAAATCATTTAGAATCCAAAGTCATTTCGAATCAAATTTACATTTAGACTCGTCACGCAATACCAATTTGTGGCTGTCCTAAGCCAAGATAAGTATGATGGGAAAGTTACATCACAGGTAATGTGTATTTATGTGTTGTGTGGACGGGACGGCTGGCGATCGTTGTAGTGATTACGTCACTGATGCGCATATCCATGAATTTGTGGGCGGTCTGGGATAAAATCCGTTCTAAGCCTTTTTAGGAAAATATTATTTTTAATTTTTTAAACTCTCTCTGTTTTTTTATATTTAAGTCAAATTACCCATGGGTTAAGTGACAACGGTGTTTACCCTTACAGTCTGTATAAGGTGTATCTATTCATACACGAAATATTTTAAGAGGTACACCTGTAGGTGGTAAAGAAGCTATAGAAGCAAAAAGATTTTTTTTATCTAAGCGTTTTTGAATTTTCGTAATTATTATAATTTTAAAACTGCTTGAGACGTTTTGCATAAAACCTTTACTCCAAATTCTATGAATGGCGCACCTGACGCTACGAGGGCGGCGACCGAACGGCACTAGCATGGCCGCGGTGTCTTGGGCCGTAAAAAATAAGAAGAAGCCAGTATTTCTTGTGTCAAATAATTTATAAATATTAAATTTAAAAAAAAATACATTTAGAAAAAAAATTTTTTCGTTGCCGTAGCTTCTTTACCACCTACAGGTGTACCTCTTAAAATATTTCGTGTATGAATAGATACACCTTATATACAAGAATTGCTCGTTTAAAGGTATAAGATAATCAAATGGAAATAAAGTATGAAAAAAATATCTTAAATTTGTAAATAAATTATAAATAATCCTTATCCTCGAACTAATAGATAGTTGAAAGAGGCTTAGGCTTTGTTTTATAATAAATAAACTGTTATTTACAGTGCAACAGAAACTTCTCAAGTCTGGCGGCCTACGTGAAGCATCACACGGAGGAGCATAAGGATGAGCCACTTCCTTCGAAAGAAGAACAGAGACATATCTGTGAGATTTGTGGAGCTTCACTAGCGGTAAGTCGAGGTTTATATAACTGTTTCAAACTAGCGACTCCACCTGCTTCGGACAGGTACAATTATTTTGACTTTATACCTTACATGGAAATGCGCAGTGGCTCGTATTAGGAATCTGGAAGTGTATTTTGAAACTAAACTTAGCATATTTTAGTAGTAAGCTATGATTTGATGACAGCTAACTTGGACGGTTTGCAGTGTCCGTGATAATACAGTCGATTTAACAATATACGCAAAATAAATTCATGAATTTTTTACTTGTCGAATTATTTATGGGTTCTCCACAAGGAATGATTCTGAGGCCAAATAGATTATTTTACAAACATCAATGAAAGCTAGAATTTAATCGCAGGTGATGCATCTGTCTTGCCACGGTCGCGGATTTATTCGATAAAGATACCGTGGTCCTGGCATATAGGCAACTAAAGGAACACGGGTGGATTTTTGTCAGTAAAAGTCTGACACGCCCTTCCACTCCACCCAGAGCGGGAGAATTCATTTAATGATTTCCCAACCAAAACAAAAAGATGATGCATTTGTGGCTCGATTTTGAAAAGGTCTGCTGACATATGGCATATGATTTAGCTTAACGTTTTGTGTTTCGTTATTATTACTTTGCATATTCTACTGAATAGAATTAAGTTCTTCTAACTAAACAGACAGCTGTGCTGCTGGGGAGTTCGTTGCCACTTCACTTCCCAGCTAAAGCACTATAGGAAGTGGTGAAGGGCGGTTTTGGAGGTCTGTCTATTGTAATGTTGACGTTCGAAGAGTGCTAAATCTCAGCGTAGTTTGAGTAAATGTCTTCTGATTTCTTTTCAGGCCAATAGCGTGGCAGCTCATCTAAACACTCACACTCGAGAGAAACTATACAATTGTTCTACTTGCCGCATGCAGTTTAATAGTAAAAGCAGTATGACAAGGCATCAACTGGTAAGGTTTACTAGAACATTTCTGTTTATCTTAAGAATTAGGTTTTTAACTGCTTCGCTGGTCGAGTGGTTGCAAGTGCTAATGCTGAACATGAGGTTTTGGGGTCGGTTCCGAATACAGGCAATGTGGAATTAGATTTTTTTATCTGGAATTCACCGTTGCAGCCCGTAGTCTAGATTTGTGCCTGGCTGATGGCAGTAGGCTTGACTTTCGAGCTTCTGCCCTGTAACGGCTGTCAAAGAACCACGAATGACCGATGGTTTTACGTGCTGTTCGAGGTACTGAGGGGTATTGATATGTAAAGATCGTCAGTAGTCACAGAACTGCATTTTCAACGCTCTGTTTAGCACCGAGAGTTGAAATTCCAGTGTGCATAAAAAGCGACCGTATTTTCTGGACTTAGATAGTTTAACTAAGTGAGGTTTTGATTCACGAGGTACTATTGTCAAGAGCTATAAAGCATTTACGAGATACTTTGAAAAAGGTTATGAATATTTTATATTTTATGCCCGCGACATCGTCCGCGTTAAATTTCTTGTTCCCCCGACACTTCCCGTCGCGTCAAATCGCCTACCCGTGCGATTATCCCCGTTTTTGCAACATTTTTCATTACTGCTCCGCTCCTCTTCGTTGTGGCGTGATGTTATGCAGCCTATAACTTCCCTCAATAAATAGACTACCCAACACAAAAAGAATTTTTCAATTCGGACCGGTAGTTCCTGAGATTAGCGCGTTCAATCAAACAAACAAACATACAAACAAACTCTTCAGCTTTATAATATTATAGTATAGATTTGAGACACGCACAGGAAATAGAAACAATAAAAAGAACATTGAAACTTTTAAGTTCCAAATAAAAAAAATGTAAAAGAAATAAAAAATATAAGAGTAAGACCTGTGCGAGGCCAAAAAGGCTCTTATCTCAGCATAATACTGCGATATTTGTAAAAAAAACAACTACCGCAGCGCTGGTATTCCGATTGGGCCCGATGTGATGCCACAGACACATTTACGGACATGACAACGAATCCCACTAAAGTACTATACAAGGTTATTTGTAAAACAAGGGCAACCTTGCAGGACTGTATTACCATCATCATAAACAACAACGTTTGTTCAAAGTCTTTTTGCAATCAATACATTTACCAAAAACGAACCTTCAAGGTTTCGTTAGTCCTATCTAACCATCGATCACTAATAAAGAACTAGATACACAATCCCAAGCAAAAGTTCTCTAAAAACTGTCACCAAATAGTGTTATTGTTATGTTAGTTGAAATAAATAAACATTAATGTAAATTCAACTTTAAGTGCAATGCTTAAAGTTTATTTCACAAAGCTATGTACAAAAAGCAATAAATTTTTACGACCTATTCGCACTGGTCAACACACATCAAAAGAAATTGAACCTTAGCCGCATGCCTTAAAGTTCGAATTAAAAAGTGCCAATAAATAACAATACAGTTATACGATCCAGGCTCTCCGCTAGGACAAGGAATACGTGGAGTCGAATTGTCCAATATTTTTTATTTATATGTACTGTAATAATTAGTGTTATTTTAAAAATTGTGTACATATTAAAGCATATTTTACTCTATTCTATGGTGTATATATGTAATGATTATAATTTACGTGAATGTAAATATTTTTGGATAGGGCACCACATTTATTTATTCATGAAACTAATATATCGTAGCCATAATCATTTATTTATTCTTCATCTTCAGCTTCATCACGGATTTTTGGCGTGCTTTAACTGATATCCATTCACACCTCACTAGATCTCGAGAAAAGCTTAAAAAAAAAACTCACGTCTTTAATTTTATTACATGCACTTAGTTAAATTTAAATCTATAAAATATTACTATGTATAATATTGATAGAAACAGCAAAGCTCTCTCATTAAATAAAAAATATTATTTCATATTTTTTTTTAAAACAATAGCGTCTCTACAAATGGAACAGAGTCAACGCACATAATCCGAACAATTTAAGTGGGCATGCGATAATATGATTAATAGGTTTAGTAAGAATCTTTACAATTGAGATGCTTTATAACTCCTTAATTTAATACGACTTAATTTAAAAAAAATGTTTTTACGACGATTTCTTGACAAAATATCAGCATTTTTAATACAGTGATAACATTCAAATAATGATAATATTAATACTTACCGAAAAAGTGAAACTCCGTCCTATTTTAGCGTCCTAGATGTGTGATTTTTACAATTTTTAATCGAGCACCGATAGATGTTTACCGTCGGAGCGTTCGAATGATACTAAATCAAAAGCGCACCCAAATGTTCAAGTGGGTGCTCATTTGGTGAGGCCATTTTTTGACGCTGATTGTGTATCTAGTTCTTTATTAGTGATCGATGTATCTAACACATTTCAAATTTGTATTTTGCAATATAAAAAATAAACGATGAATAAATTATTTCAGACACACACCGGTGAAAAGCCCTATGAATGCTCGATGTGTGAAAAACGGTTCACTCAGAATTGCAGTTTGAAGCTACACTACCGCACCTTCCATCTCAAAGAGCCGTATCCAAAGAGGTAAGAAATAAGACGACACTGGCAGATTATAATCCTTTCAGTTATTTTACTTCTGATTTAAAATTACTATCAAAACCATAGGGTCCTTAGTTCTCCTTACAATAAGGTTCATGTTGGGTTGCTGTCACTGACAACCCTGCCAAATCATTAAGATCTTTATTCTAGTAACAATAAGGTTGATATAGGGTTGATGATGTCGACATCCGTCCCCCCTATTCCTTAGGACCCGAGATGGTGGCGCGTAGTGTTCCACGCGCGCCTCTCTGTGATGTATGGGGGGGAGTTTAACGCCTTACTCCCCCCCAACCAGTCGGGGATCGCGGAAGACATATTGGTTCCCGTGGTCCCCGACGTAGGTGTGGGACGGAACACCGGGGTGGTTTTAGTCAGTAAGAGTCTGACAGACCCCTCCGCCCACCCCAGGGCGGAGGAAATCCATGAAGATTTCCCCCTCGAGATTAAAAAAACCGGCCAAGTGCGAGTCGGACTCGCGCACCGAGGGTTCCGTACAAACCTGTAGGTATTTTCGGTTTAAAAATATATATATTTTTTAATTTTTATATTTCAGTTGATTGAATGTAAGGTAAATTGCGGTTTACGATTTATGACGTTTTAAAAAAAAACTACTCACTCGATCTCGTTCAAACCAATTTTCGTTGGTAGTTTACATGGTAATGTACATCATATATTTTTTTTAGTTTTGTCATTCTCTTATTTTAGAAGTTACGGGGGGGGGGGGGACACACATTTTACCACTTTGGAAGTGTCTCTCGCGCAAACTATTCAGTTTAGAAAAAAATGATAATAGAAACCTCATCACCATTTTTGAAGACCTATTCATAGATACCCCACACGTGTATGGGTTTGATGAAAAAAAAACATTTTTGAGTTTCAGTTCTATGTATGGGGAACCCCAAAATTTATTGTTTTTTTTCTATTTTAGTGTTAAAATCTTAATGCGGTTCACAGAATACACCTACTTACCAAGTTTCAACAGCATAGCTCTTATAGTTTCGGAATAAAATGGCTGTGACATACGGACGGACAGACAGACAGACAGACAGACAGACAGACAGACAGACAGACAGACAGACATGACGAATCTATAAGGGTTCCGTTTTTTGCCATTTGGCAACGGAACCCTAAAAAAGGGTTGATCGATGTCAGAGGTAAAATAAGTGTGAAAGGATTGTAGCTTTCGTCATCAGCCTATAGCACAGTTATTTACCTCTGAAAGCAATCTATTAACCTTTTGAGCGCCACGACAAAAAAGCAAAATCGTGCCCTCAGCGCCAAGCTATAAATTCGTCCTTTAATACCTACAAAATAGTAGTGAGTTCGAAATTATATCGATAAAGCATTAACCATTTATTTTTTTAACATATAGTATGTTTTAATATACAGGAAATATATAATAAAGGAGTTTTATTTCATCCCGCTTTGCCTTTTATGACAGAAATGATACGATATGTGTCACAGTTTCGGCGTTAAATCCACAATTCAAAACAACAGTCGATAAAAGCAAGGCAATACCATCACAGCACTGTGTTCAGTCATGACGTACTTTCTTGCAACCGTATGATGACACTGGCGTGGCTGGCACGGCTTTTCTTAATTTGCCCGCTTCTGCTCTAGAGGTGCGCATCCGATATTTTTGAATAATATCGAAATAATAAGAGTTATTTTATTTTAATGGTTTCGCTTTTTATATACAGTAGCAGCATTTTTATTTTATACATTTTGCTTCTGCCCGCGACTTCGTCCGCGTTATATTTATTGCTCCCCCAACCCATCACGTCGCATCGTATGTACCTATATTTTTTTATATGAAAAAGAAAAGTATTGTTTTTACTATTGTCCACGCATTTTTTTATAATCATTAAAACCTTCCGAAGGCCTTAAGGCAGATACAAAAAAAAATAGCCGAATCGGTCGAGCCCTTCTCGAGTTATGCTCTTCGCAACATTCATTTTCATTTATATAGATTTAAGTTTCTCTGAAAGAACAACCAGTAAAAATGCCTTAATGTACAGCCACATAGGTATTGATGATATCTCAGCTGAAATAAATACCATTGCCGTAGACATATAATTATCAGAATACGACGAAAGTAAATTTAAATCATCAAATGAATTTGTGTTTTAATCATTAAACGAAGTTTTTATACTCAAGATTTGTAAGTGCCTACAAATATTATAATAAATACTAAGAAAGGGACAATATTATCCTTGGAAACAAATGAAACGTAGTTCAAATAAACCTCAATCCGATCCGTGTTTATTTTATGACACGCCAGCCGAGCTTGTGGTGGTTTGAAATGGCTTACATGAATTTTATTCTCTTTTTAATTACAAAATCTGAACTTATGTAGTTTTATTTAAAACAAATTACTTAAAACACAATAGTATCGTTAAACAAGGATGTATATTCCGATGACTGATATATTGACATGATAAACGAATATTTTAATATGACATTTTAAGTCGTTCAGAATCCCTGCCGGGATAGCGAAATTGTTCGAAAAAGTTACCGTGGCCCTGGCATAAGCACTGAAGGTACTCGGGTGGGTATTAGTAAAAGTCTGACACGCCCTTCCGCTCCACCCAGAGCGTGTGACGTCATTTGATGATTTCCCACCCACAAAAAAAGTCGTTCAGAATAATAAAGTAATGTTATCAAACTACTGATACAAGTTAAGGAACAGCTCTATTTATAAATCGAACATGTGACGTCATAGGATTGTCACGATTAAGCCTTGGATACACTAGGGGGCAAATTAAGAAACATGTTGCGGAACATATCCCTCAACAACTACGTGAAGTGCCCCGAGACAATTGTTGCGGAACATTTTGCCGACCACACTAGTCAGTACTTATAGCAATGTCGCCCGAGGAGGTTGTGGCTATTAGTGCTGCGTACATAGTTTATATCGAGTGTGTTTAAACGTAAGAGAAAGAGAAGGTGGTGGATGCGGAATTTCTAACTACAACGAGAAAGAAGAGTTAATCTTCTAAGTGATCTCCGAATGTGACAAATGGCGCGACATGGCGCGGTACACATGCGCTCGCTCTCGAGGCGGGAGCAAGCAACATGCCGCATCACGTAAAATGTTGCGGAGCTTGTTGCGGGACACTATGCAACGTTGCAGCGTCACGTATATTGAGTGTTGCGCGTCATGTTGCGGGACAAAATGTTCCCTAGTGTATCCGGCGCTTTAGATGACTCTGGTGCTCCAGGCACAGACAATATTTATTTTATTTATTTATTTATTTATTTAATAACTATGGATGACTTACAGCTAAAACCAACAGATTAAAAAATTGTGTGTGAGACTGACAGCCAATTAAAAGTCATCACTTATAGGAACAAATTAGAAAGAAAGAAAGAGTGTGGACATCACAACACAGTTACCAAAAAAAAAGAATAGAAGGAAAAAAACAGTATAACATTCATGCTTAAACTAAATTCACATTTTATATTCAAAGCGAGAATCAAAGCCGGGACACACAAAATCTTACTTAAAAAAACCAAGGCTCAGGCTCTTTCTGGCCGAGGACACACTTGTTACAAAGGGATCAAAATCATGCTGTTTACACATGCTATTGAAGTTATTACTTGCACGCACTATAAATGAATTTTGCCTGTAGTTTGTAGAGGTAAATGGAACACGCAACGGTGCGTTCCATCGCTTTAACTTACTGGGAACCTTAAAATAAAATTTGGATAGAATATCAGAGTTATTAATAGAATTATTGAAAATTTTAAATAAAGTGATACAGTCAGAGATTGCACGCCGATTAATTAGGGGCAATATATGATACCTCTTACAGAGGTTGAGGTAATCTTCAGACCGGTAGGGCACTTTCTGATGATAACACAAGTACTTGATGAACCTTTTCTGGATACTCTCTATACGATCTATGTACTTGTGATAACACGGATTCCAGATTTCAGACGCGTATTCCAAGTGACTTCTAACAAAAGTACAGTAAAGAATTTTTAATGTTTTGGCACGAGTGAAGCACCTGGACAGACGCATTATGAAACCTAGTGCCCTAGATGCTTTAGCGACTATGGCATCAACATGAAACTCAAATGTAAGCTTAGAATCATGATGCACTCCCAGATCTCGGATGCAATTCGTTCTAGGTAGTACTTGATCGCCTAAAATATACGATGAAGGTATAATAACACGTTTTCGAGAATAAGTTAGGACCGAACATTTAGCAGGGTTAAGATCAAGCTTACTCTCACGACAATAAGCCTCCAGACGACGTAAGTCATTCTGAAGTGCAATCACGTCCACCTGAGATGATATTGTGGCATAGATCTTCATATCGTCGGCAAAACACAGGAGTTTGGAAGAAATTAAGCAAGAGTTGATGTCGTTTATATAGATAATGAAGAGTAATGGGCCGAGCAACGAACCCTGGGGGACTCCACTGGGGACAGGCACCCAACTAGACATATAATTGCTTAAAACTACTGCTTGGGACCTGTTTTCCAAGTACGAAGCAAACCATCTGAGTAAATCTCCTCGAATTCCCATGCCATATAACTTTGATATTAAGATCGCATGGTCAATCCGATCAAAAGCTTTACTGTAATCAGTATAAACAACATCAACCTGCTTCCCGTTATCCATGGCGTCAGTAATAAAATCATTGAGCAGAATTAAGTTGGTAACGGTAGACCTTCCCTTCAAAAAACCATGTTGAAAGGAACTGAACGAATTTTTTAGAGCACTGTACACCTGGTTATAGATGATCCTTTCGAAGATCTTTGCCACAACACAGAGCTTAGATATCGGTCTGTAGTTAACAACTTCAGTTTTGTCTCCTTTTTTGTGAATAGGCGTTATGAAAGCCGATTTCCAAAGTTGAGGTACAACGCAAGTATCCAAGGACTTCCTGAAGAGAATCGAGACAGGCTTGGCAATCGAAGTCGAACATCGCACAAGAAATTTGGATGAAATATTATCTGGGCCAGCCGCTTTAGAAGTATCCAAATTGCGAAGCAAGTCAGACACCTCCTCAACGTTCACCACAATGCTACTTATATCTGAGAGGCTGGAAGATTCAGTAAAAAGACGGGGTGAAGAAATTCCATGACTAGGGCTAGTATCTAGAAATGTAGAGTGAAAGTATGTAGAAAACGCTTCGCATATTGTTTCTCCGGTACGCAACGCGTCGCTTTTATAGTTTAAAGTGCTCGGAACTGCATTTGAGTTGTGTCGTTTTTTAACGAAGGTCCAAAAATATTTAGGATTTTCTTTTATAGACTTCTCAGTTAAATCCAAGTATTTTTCATAACATTGCGATTCCAATAACTTTACCCTTTCACGCAGAAGCTTAAATGATGACTCATCCGCCATATTGCCGTACGTCTTAAACTTTTTGAAATATTTGTATTTTTCTTTAATTGTTTTTATTAATGCGAAACTGTACCAAGTTGGATATGATTTGTTACGATGTAATTTTTGTGGAATGTGTTTCGTATGTAAATTGAGAATAACTTCATTGAAAAAGTTTAGTGATTCATCCATTGATCGTGTCGCAAAGGCGGATTCCCAGTCAGTCCTGGAAATATCATTGTTGATAGATTCGTAGTCTCCCTTGTCAAACAGATATTGCGTCCGTGACGCGCACTCTAATAGAGGTGCTTCGACGAAATCCATATTAATTAGTAGTGCTGGATGATAGGCGTCGATGGGAACCAGCGGACTTGAACATTCAACCACGCTAACTAATTGGTTACAAAGTACCAAATCTAAAATTTTTCCGTACCTATTGAGAACACCATTGAATTGACCCAAATCTAGGGTACATAATTCGTCACCAAGTAAAACTTCGTCCGGACCATTTGGGTTCATTGGGACGAGCGATAGATTATCAGATGGGACCCAGTTAATACCGCTCATGTTAAAATCACCTATTATGAGAAAGGTATCGGAAGAATTACTCATAACTATTTGGTTTAATTTAGTGAGGTAGTTGCGAAGTTGTAAAGAAAAAGAAAGGCCTAAGTTTTGCTGACATAAATAAACAACGCAAATATGTAAGGTAATATATTTACGTGTATTAAGATTTTTCAGTCGTATGCTGAGCCATAAATCCTCTGCAGTAGAATAGAAGGTAGGCTGGCATATAACTGAAAGTTCCCTGCGCGAAGCAATAAGCACACCCCCACCTCGCGATTGTCCGGTCAAAACATAATCTCGATCACGACGCCACGCTATGTACCGTTCATCAAAGAATTCGGAATTTAAAACTCCATCTAATAGCCAAGTCTCTGTAAGAACAATAATATCGTACGAGTTTAGCAACATTTGACGATAGAAAGTATCACTTTTAGTTCTAAGCCCGCGAACGTTTTGATAAAATATATTTAACTTAGGAGCCATTGAAAGCCGAAACTAATAATTGTGTATAAATCTGTACAAGCCATTAAAATAAAGTATTTCATTAAATAATATTGTAGAATAAGGTATAATATAATTAAATAAGTATAATGAAGGTAAAAGTCAAAAAGAATTGCGCGAGTACAAAAATCATACGATGTTAAGTAGTTAACAACGGTGCGAAAAAGCAAGCAATAGTGCGTGGTATGTGCAAGTGCGAGAGAGTAAAGCATATTGTAGTGCGGTAAAGCTTTAAAGCAAACAGCGCGATAACGAACACAGAGCAAACAAGTTTCTAAACAAAAGAGAGGTGTCGAGGTCATTAGTACGGCAGAGGTATTAAACATTTTGCAAAAAGTTAATGTGACCCAAATGGTGTTAAGCATTTTGAGCCATTGAAGTAAAATATTATAGCAAAATAGGAAAGTAAGTGTAACAAATATAAAGCATATTAGACAATCTTGTTTAAATCTGACTCCTTCCTTATGATAAAAACTTTTGAATGATTATTTTTAAGTATATGAATTTTACCATGTTTAACCCATACGTACTCATAATGTTTATCCTTGGCAATGATTTTAACTTTGGTTAAAAGCTTCTTGTACTCCACGCTTAGGTGATCATTAATATACACACGCTGAGATGAGCCTTGAAACCCGATGTCACAAGCGGATAGGTCCTTCTTGGCGCGTGCCGCCGCAATGAAATCTTCCTTTATATACCGGTTTAAAAAACTCACTATTATTAGCTTTTCATTGGAGCCAAAGATAGGGACCCTTGAAATGTAGTTCACTTGGGTTTTGGGACAGCTGTAGTTGACTGTACGGCCGATAGCGTCAACAATGGAGTACAAATTTTCATCCTTTTTAATAGGAACCCCCTTAATTTCGACGTTGTTTAGCCTGGATCTCTGTTCAAACGTCGAAAGTTGGTACTTCGTGCTCGCCAAGTCAGTCTGTAAACATTTCACTGACTCCTGAAGCTTATCAAATTCAGACACTTTTGCTTCAATTACCACGAGTCTTGTGTTGAAGTCGTCGAGTCTCCCAGCAGTGCCCTCACACGTCAACTTAAGCTCGGTCAACTCATCCTTGATCACGCGAATGTCATCAACCAAGGTCGGCAAGTTGAGTAGCTGCCGCTTCATGTCACGTATCTCACTAAGTATGGTATCCAGCGATGCAGGTTCCGGGGTAGGCACAACTGGTGACGACGTTCTGCAGGTGGGGCATTTCCATTGTGCCATCCTATTGGCACCCAGCTTTCTCCATCCAGTTTCTGAGATGTTCGCACATCCAAAATCCAGGTGTTTCTTACAACTGCCACACTGGACGCCATCGTTAAACTGCACGTTGCAGACTGCGCACGATTTCATTTTCAAAATTCGATAATTAGATTTGTAGTAAAAGCGTAAAAAGGTTGGCGTAACGAAGGTTACCGTTGAAGTCGATATTCTTGTTAAATTGATTGCTAGCTACATCTCTACGTGTCATGATATGATGACTGTGGCGCTGAGGGCACTATGTTTTTCGAACTTTATAAGTGGTGTTAGTTTTTGCCATCTTATGTTAATATGGATGAAATATAAAGAAAGAAGCTCTACTTATATAAATGAGGATGAGTCAAGGAACATAATTAGCAAAGGAAATAAAGAAAACAATGTTGTTTTATGAGTTTTATTTACGTTTAAAAGTCTGTCACGGTATCGTGACCGTGGCGTGCTGGGCACGTTTTGGTTTGTCATCTATACATGACTCTGGCGGTCAAAAGGTTAAGAACCTTATATCAACAACAATAAAGATCACTATTGCACAATAGTGATCTTTATACATACACATAACAAAACCCTCGGCTACTCTCGTCTAGCAATAATCAAAGATTGTGAATAGTTATGAATCAATTTCTTTTTTTACAGAAACAGAAAAAGGAATGCGAAAGAAATAGAAGACTATAGAACGATTGAAGAAGATTCGTAGGCAAACCAACAGATGGCGCTAAATTAAATAACTTGTAATAAAAACAATAAGAGTAGTGGTAACCCAGTGGTAACGGCCCAGACGCGTATTTACAAAGGCTATACCATTTTAGTCACGAGCCAGACTCTAATCAATGAGCTTTTGGTTATGCATATTACTCAACAATACCTAGTCTATCTCAGTAAAAAAATTGACTCAAATAGACTAGCTTTTTGTTTTAATATTTTCAAAGAAAATGCACGCACAAAATCTAGTTCTATATAATACATATCACTCGAATAGCTAAGCTTTTGGCGAGATATTTTTAAATTTATACTCGCAACAAGTGGGTAGTGTTCTTTACCTAATAAAAGTACTTCTCGTTTGTTAATTCGTTTTATTTTTGTTTTTCAAATACATAATAGAAACGAGCAATTAAAATGATAACAGTTGCCATGTAACTATTAACCTATAATTGAAGCTTATCTATTTGATTAATATGTATTCAAAATTAATATGTATGTAACTGATTGCCACCTGGGCTAAGATAGGTTGACGGAGCCCCGCTTAGCGGGGCTCCTATTTCTGGGTGGTTTAAAAAAAAATAACCACGAAGGCTAAGGCGGGAGCTCCGCTCCGCTTCGCTCCCGCCTTAGCCTTCTAACCTAACCTATCCGAGTCGGGGTATTAACCATGGATGGGATTTCGTCCACGCGTGACTGAAATGGTACTAGATTTTGTCCGTGCATTTTCTTTGAAAATATCAAAACAAGAAGCTAGTCTATTTGAGTCAATTTTTTTACTGAGATAGACTAGGTATTGTCGAGTAATATTCAGAAACAAAAGCTCACTGATTAGAGTCTGACTCGTGACTAAAATAGTATAGCCTTTGTAAATTTGCGGCCCGGACTTACTGAATTGTAGGTCGCGGATTCAAAACTAAGATAGGCGCTTTAGTTTGCGTAAATAATTTCATCACCACTGCTCTCAAAACTGTGAAGGAAAACATCGTGAGGAAACCGGCATGTCCTAGAACCAAGAACATCGAAGCCATGTGACTTCTACCAAGCCACACTGGGCCCGCGTGGTAGATTACACCCCCTCGAAAAAAGCGGAGGTCTGTGTCCCAACAGTGCGGACATTATAGGCTGATTATTATGCTAAGAACAATAAATTATACTACCGCCTAAATTCTTTCATAATTGTTTTATTTTTCCCCCTCTGTCTTATAAATTAAGTTACCTTTTGCAGTCATTTATGAACTAAAGCCATAATTACATGTCCAAATCTACACCAGAAGAAAATGTTTCTTTACCCACATACCCACAATAATAATAATTACAAATTGACGATAAATGGGTCCCTGGAATGAAACATTTCCTATTGGCTATAGCAGTCCAATGGCGGACAGAAACCTCACCAATTGCACGCCATAATGCTCGATACTCGGGCAGCTCTCATCCAGCTGCTACCAGCCACTCTGCGAACATCGTCGCTCCACCTAGCCTGAGGACGTCCTAGCTTACGTTTGTCTTAAGTCTCCATTCAAGAACACGTCTACCCCAACGGTCACCGACCGGACGTTTGGCTATTTGATAAAAATCAAATAAAACAGTTTAGTTCAGAGTTGTAAATTTCTTTATTACAACATTATACATACATTATCAGGAAGTAACATAGGATGTAATTAATTTTTAAAATGATGTACTATAACAGCCAAAAGTCGACTTACAATCTAACAAAACTAGCAAACAAAGAGGAGATGTTGTAATTAGATTTTCCTAAGAAACAACGCGTGACATTTTGCGGGGTGCGGGGTGTTATTTTCCATCTACCGGTTAATAGCAAAACTAGGTGCTCGTACCGTCAATTTTGCTTGTGTAGTTATTTATCTATCTCATACTAGATGTCACTACGTGCAGGAGGCAACAGGGTCGTACTCAGAATTTGCGTACCAGGGAGTACTTTGTTTTTTACTCATCTTAATACGTATTTTTTTTACGAAAAACAATAATTTTAGAATAAAAATATTTTTGATGCATGACGAAAGAAGATAATCAGTGTGTCTCTTATTTTTAAATGACAAGCATTAAACATAAACATTTATTTCTCAAAACATCTATATTTCACACACAAATAAAAAAAAACACATTTTATATACAACTAATTGACATCAACAATAAAACAAAAAAATCAAAAAGAACACACGAAATATAGCGGTTAAAAACATTAGACCGGGAAGCACTGTCCGCTGCTCACAGTGCAATATGTAAACATATCCAGTGGCAAAGCAGTGGAGAGACCCACCTATTCGAGAACACGCTTATTATAATGTTGCTACTGGACCTAACACGACCGTATCATAGCATACTGCCAAAGTCTTAAAATTTCAACCAGACGCAAAATGTTCACTTCTCAGAATGTCAACTTCTTAGAATATCCAATCCGCATAATGTCAATTTCTCAAAATGTTGATTTCTCACAATGACAAACTCGTATGAAATAAAAATCACTTTTCACTTTCCATTTATGAGACAGTCGCGGCACATTTGGTAAAATAATTAGAATCCGATTACGACCCTGTTTTTTTATATTTATGTTTGTTGTTCATGGTTGACGATAGATGGCGGCCTGTTGACATAATGATATAAAAACCACGATAAAAACAACAAAAACAATATTTAGGCGATTGAAAGGTTTTTGGGAATTAATTTTGAATAAATTTCAGTACATGTAATTATTAAAATATATTAATACTGAGCTTTACGTGCCTAAATAATTTTAGTACCCATGTCACAAAGTGTCGCCATCTAATGTCGGGTAGAATTATATTTGGAAACACCGAAGTTATGACATTTTTCTAGAAGAATGTTTATAAATTACGTTTAAAATTACTTACAAATGAAATGTGATACCATTCATAGCATCAGAACGTCTATCCGAGTAGTTTTTACAAGATAGAACACAACACTTCATTCTTATTTTTGTCTAGCGCGAATATACTGAACTTTTACTTAGTTGTGCACAGGACGAACGCCAACAATACACTGACTAAGGCCACGCCTACTTGATGACGTCAGGACCAAGTTAAAAATCACAGTGCACAGTTGTTTAGGCCGACTCCTCTTTGTATTTGCTCCGTGGGCATATCAGTTGTTACTTATGACCTTCTTCTTTAAGAACGTTTGACAACACTACACATTGGCAACTTGTTGCCCGCTTATGATTGTTATTACAAATTTCAATTAGTTGAGTAAGCGTCACGGTGGCTAAAGTGGTTAGTACTGTCCCTCGCATGGCGAACCTTCAGGTTCGAGTCTCACATCAAACATGAAAAATATTATTTAAGTATTACATGTGAAATAAGAATGCTGAGTTGCTAACATATATGTTAAATATTCCACAGCTAAACGAGGATTCTTTCGTTTTACAATTATTTTCAATCTTAGCGTCGTTATTAAAATATGAGGGTAGATTTGAAACAAAGTGATAATTTCACTTTGTAAATCTACCCTCATATTTTAACTACTTTACTAGTTTACATAAATTATTCCACTATTCGCTGTTGTTGGTTGGTGAACATAGTTACGAGCGTTTGTGTTATATTGTTGTTGCCATTTTAGTATTCTCCTGAATTCAATATGCAGGCTAATATTAGTATTGAAGCCAAGGCAAATATTGTGACCCTATATTCGAATGGCCTTAATATATCTCAAATATCGAATGAAACCGGCTAGGCGGCTTAGGTGTGAGTTTTTTTTTTAATTTTATGTGATGATACTTTCAAAATATAATGGTAGATAAATCGCTTGTTGCAAGTGTGTAATATTGTTTTTTTTTTTTAGAGAGAGACTGTTAGTCGTTGGGTGAAGAGATATGAGGAAGAAGGTAGCCTGAAGAGTCGTGAGAGGAGCGGAAGACCACCTCTTATTAGCCAGCCTCAGCGACGTTATATGGTAGCTGAATATGAGACGAATGGTTTCATCCCAACAAGGCGTTTTGCCGATGAGTTCGGCACATCAGTACGCACCGTTCGCCGCATACTCCATGCCGAAGGTCTTCATCACCGAACGCCAGCTAAAAAACCGTTTTTAACGCAACGGCATAAAGAGGCGAGGTTAAGTTTTGCCCGGGAATATTTGGACTTTGATTGGGAGACGACAGTATTCACCGACGAAAAATCTTTTAAATCGTGCCAAAAAGGAAGGCTGCATTTGTGGCGTAAAAATAACACGCGTTGGTCTGAAGGCAATGTCAGACCAAATACGGAGTCAGGCAGAATCAGTGTGAATATGTGGGGGTGGATAAGTGCTCAAGGGCCCGGTGAATTAAGTTATATATCGACGCGAGCCAACAGTGTCAACTATGTGGAAGTGTTGAACGATATAATGTTGCCTACGGTGCGTAATGTCTACCCCGCAGAAGACTTAAACGAGATAAGTTTTGTTCAAGACAATTGTCCTATTCACCGTGCCAGCATTGTTCGCGAATGGTTTAGCAATCATCCGGAAATTAAAGTTATTCCTTGGCCAGCTCGGTCCCCTGACTTAAACCCCATAGAAAATATATGGGGTTTAATGGTGCAAAGATGGGAAGCTCGGGACGAAAGATGCCCTGAGCTACTCAAATCCCATTGCATGCAGTTATGGGATAGTTTGCGCGGCACAAATATCTGTGCAAATATTGTGGCGTCTATGCGTCGACGTCTCATTAGCTGTATCGAGGCTAACGGAGGTCACACGAAATATTAAAAATTAGGACAAGTAGGGTAATTTTGTGTCAGGGGACAAAGTGGCTGTAACTTTAACAAATTAGTATTTATATTATTGTAATATTGAGGTTAAGTTTCAATCCTCTTTTCATTGAGAAAATGAATAATTAAGCTATAACCTCTTAAATGATATCAGAATTTTCATAAGATCTATATGTAACCTAAAATGTGTTTTTTAACATTCAATACTATAATAATAACATAACTAAGTGTAAAGGATTTCTTTTGTATAAAAAATATTACAATGTTACCATATCAAAATTTGTTTCATTTATTATCATATTATAATCATAAATTACCTATAATGTAATATCTATTTGTTCAAAGTAATTTACTAAAATAAATTACTAAAACATACAAAAAATAATAGGCCATAATAACTAGGGATTCGAACTCACATCTATCCGGATCACATTAGCGAGTGCAGCCTCGTTACCGATCAAGCTAATGTTAACTTATATTCACTAGTTGAAATTTTGCATTACTATGAAAAAAATAATCAGACTGCGATAAAAAAACAAGTTACTGATATTGTCATCCTTGTCTAGCATTGACAACATCTATAACTACTCGTAGCGCGATGCTACACGACATGTTAATTTGTTAGCGTTGGAACATTACTCACACATAAATATGCGTATGTGTGTATAGGCGCCGCAGCTCGTATAGCGCAGGCGATAATGGTCATTGCGGTGTAAGTGGACTTCTGGCCGTGGACTGTACATACTACATGAATAAAGTATGTACAAAAAAGTCCGCGTCCGTTAAGTCACAATAGGAGCATTTGTGTTATAATATTTAATTATATTGCCGGTAGAAACAAAAGTTGGTTACATTCTTGTCGTAGTATCAATTGAAGACATGAGTGGATGAAGGGGATATGTCTCAAAATTCTAATTTCGAGAAAATTGAGTTCAAAGTTTCGCATAAACATTTTAGGATATTTCAAAACGCCTTACATTTATCCAAGGGTGTCTAGCGGCGCCAACCGTTTAATATTTTTAAGGTTTAAAATTGTTTGTATGCACATAACACCATCATTCATGCATAGAACAGCGAACATCTGAAAATGCGACATATCCCCTTCATCCACTCATGTCTTCAATTATTATTCAAATAAATAGTTTTGTCATCAAAGGTACCTATTTATGAAGTAGTAAAACACTTTAATTAATTCGAATTGCACATTTAATTTCGAAGTGAAGTATAAAAATGCACTACGCGAATTGTTCGACGCCGCCACATACACTGCCCGGTCAAAAGTTTGAGACCACTAATAAAAAACTTTTGTTATTAGTAAATACATACATACAATCACGCCTTTTTCCCATGGGGGTAGGCAGAAACCACGGAACGCTACCTGCTACAATCTCTACACACACCTTTCGCCTCGTTTAGGTTCATACAACTGGTCATACACGCACGCCGGTTGCGAGTACTACGCACCTGACCTTTCTGAAGAACATCACCAATAAGCTCACTATATGTCCTCCTAGGGCGTCCCCTCCCGGTGTTTCCACTCACATCTGCCTTCTAGATACCTTTTGTGAGCCGTCCTTCATTCATCCTCTCTACAGGACCAAACCATCTAAGCATATCAACTTTTTTAATTTTTTGTCTTTCCTCAGCCTATCATTCATAGTCACACCACACATGCTTCGCAAGGAACGCATTTCCACAGAATTTATTCTACTTTCTATTACTAAAATATTGGTGATAAAAACTAATCTGTACACCTGCATATTCTATTGTTTATGAAGATTGCTTCTTTTGTATATAGGCCAAAGATAGGGCAATAAACAAGCATTGTTTCCAAACTTCAATGTGATCCGAGGAAGAGCTAGTGCGATAATCGATTGTAAAAAATTCATTACCTCATTATCGCAACTGACATTTCTTTCATTTTACATCAACCTACAATGTTATTAATTCTGATCACATAAATTAACTATATCCATCAATAATGTCTACTTCTTCCGCTTTCACTTCTATCTCAACGCTACTGCATCTGAAACAAAAACATAATTTGAAGGCAGCCATCAAAATATTGTAACTGCAAGCACACAGACTGTAAAAAAATAGAACTAAAAAGCACGGTTTCATTATTTTTTTCCATTATTTTTAACTTTTTTTTTGGTTTCTATGAAAGCGTGTTTTATAAACAAATTTTTTCTATTTTTTGTTCGGCTAGCTACTTTTTTTTTGCTATCCTGGTGATCATAGCTAGAATAATGGCATACATTTATGAAATTACTGTATTGTCATCGGTCTTTGATAAGATTGCAAAGTTTCAAATTAATCCGACGTTTCCGAAAATCATGTTCAAAGATTCCATTACATAGATTCATAGCAACCTAATAAAAGCGTGTTAAAAAGTCAATCATTCTAGCCTTTTCTCAACTATGATTTGGTTCGTTTGGTTGGTCCTTCTTCTTCTTAGCGTGTCGATAGCAATCTAAATAGAGTTAGCCCAGAATTTAGCTTCAAGCTTAGCATTTTCAGTAGCGTCCATCAAGTCCTGTGGCGTGCAAACAACAGGACATGCTGTACAAGATATCAAGTGCCTCATCGTTTGTGGGACAGCACCACATTTACCCTCCAGGGCTGAGTCGTCTATGAATCTCTACCTGTACAGGTTTTCTTTACTCCGGCTACCTGAGTCCGGAGTCTATTTAAAGACTTTCATGAAAGCCAAAGCAATTCGTGTCCAGTTGCGAGATCTTCAGCAGGTGGAACGAATGGGTTTGGTAGGGAAGCGCCTTGTGGCCACAGGTGTAGTCTATCCTTAGACTGTTTGCCAGTAAGTGGGAGAACACACTTCAGAAAGCTGTTGTGGCTTTTCAGCCTTGGACAGTAACTAGTCTAACCCGATGCAGCTAAGATACAAGTATTTAACATGGAGCGACTGTCTATCTGACATTCACAACCCAGTTACTGGGGAACACGATACGTCTTGGTCAGACTGTTAACTAGGAAGAAATCGCTGCTGTATCTAGCGTAAATGAGTAAAGTATTTAGATTCGTGCCTGCAAGTAGCATTCTCCGAGGTAATGCGTATGACAGTATTTATTTATTTATTTAACCATTTATGCACACATATAATTAGCCAAAAAGAAAGGAACAGAAAAATATGTAATGGTAAAGGTAATGCTTATTTCTATTGAAATCTCTTCCATGCCTGCAATAGGAGAGAATATACAAAGAGATTTAGACAACGTGTGTATTAGTAGAAGAAAAATAATACTATAATTTAAATATAAACATACAAAATAAAAATATACATACATACAAAGGTACATAAATACTTCTTAAATAAATAAATAATGTATTAAAAATGAAAACATTCATGAGCAATACAGTAACCGTAGGAACGGTATTCATTTCGATAGATCTACAACATTGATTACGTTGTTGAGCAGACATTTTTTTTTCGATTATTTGAAGCAATAGATTAGTATCCTACAAACTAATTCAGATTACAATTAGGGTATGATCGACACTGGCATGGCTACCATCAGGGATTTTAATTTTGATTGATATATCTTCTAAACTAAGACCAGACTTAATATTGTCAAAGTTTTTATACGGGAAATCTGTGGGTCAGTCACACCAAAAGATCGCTGAAGGTCCTGCGCATCCAGTATAACAACATCTTCCGGATGGTGTTGGGTATGCCTCGCTTCTGTTGTGCATCAGGGATGTTTGCGCTGTATCGCACTGATGGCTTTCATGCCGTCATCCGTAAGAAAACTGCATCCCGGATCTACAGAATGCGTGGCAGCTGCAACGGAATTCTAAAGACTATCGCAAATATAGGATCTCTTCCCCGCTATGTATGCGGGTAATTTGAATGTTTATTTATTTTTATTTTTACCTTTTTATTTATTGTTATATGTTAAATCGAATTGTATGGATCAAGTCATCTGAAATAAATGGATTTTAATTTTTTAATTTAATTTAAATGTGTGACTTGGCGAAAGATTGCGACTAATTAATGACTCAATTTAGGAGAAAACAGATCTTCGATAAGTGGCTCAACATTTAAGATCCAAATGGGCCAACCTGGGGTAAGCTCTCTCCAGATCGGCCACCAATAAACCCTTATAACTTTTGAAACAGTGACCGACAGATTCTGATATTTAGCGACTAATTCCGAATTTTTTTTTGCTATCCAAATTAAAATTCCTGATGGCGGCCATGCCAATGTCGGTCACGCTGAATTGCTGTGAAGTGTAAAGGGTGAAATTTTGTAACTTGTGTAAATTTCAGTTGGTAGTCAATTTGCTTATCAATTTATTTGACTCACCGAGTTGATATAACATCACTTCTTATAAATGTTTTTCTTCCATTACTTATAGTTCCTGTCTGTTCATCATTAAGGGCGACTATCTCGTTTGTACTGCAATCAAAATAATAGAGGACGAGATTATTAGTGCCTCTCTACTAGTTAAAAAAATCTACAGTTTTAGTTTTTATAGTAACCGGAATAAAAATATTTTACAGAACGGGGTTTTTAAAGCCAACGGAAAACAAAGACACTGTGGGAATTTTAGAGCAAACGGTAAAATATGCATAGGGAATTTCGTATCCAACGGAAAAATATCCACTGTGGGAATTTTATTCACTGGAAAAATTTATAGGGGATTATTAGACCCAACGGAAAAATAAAATATAAAGTAACAAAATGCCTTTTAAATTCAAGGAGTAATCGAACATGTTACGAAGTGTCGGTCTAGCTTTCAGAACACGTAAATAAGCTAAATATGAGTTGCTTATTAGAAGAAGAAGACTTCTAAAAGAATAAAATGATATTACTTACTTCTGTATGTCATCATCTCGTGGTTCTATCTTCACGTCTATAGAAATTGGATCAGAGTGAGCTCCCTCCCTGAAAACAATCCTACTAATATTATAAATTCGAAAGTTTGTATGTATGGATGTGTGGATGTTTGTTACTCTTTCACGCGGAACGGATTTGGATGAAATTTGGAATACAGTTAGTTTATAACCTGGATTAACACATAGGCTACTTTTTATCCCGGTAGTATGTTCCCGCGGGATATTTTCCGACCTCCACGCGGGCGAAGCCGCTGGCAAAAGCTAGTACAAAATAAAATATCCACGTAACTTTGGCAATTAATGAAATAAAGTTTTTCATCAATGGTAACAAGCGCGACTTACGAATTATAGAACATGGATTCGAACGCAAGAAGGCACTTTCGTAGTGCCGGACGTAAAGAATAGGACCACCCCATCTCCTCCTGCGAGTGTCGTAAGAGGCAACAGGGACTTACTAGACAATGGGCAGCAGCGTTCTCTACGTATTTTACCACCATACTGCGATCGCCAACCCACCTGCAAAGCGTGGCAATTAAGCAACCTCCCCCATTTTTGGGAGAGGCCTATGTCCAGCAGTATATAAGGTGTATCTATTCCTACACGAAATATTTTAAGAGGTACACCTGTAGGTGGTAAAGAAGCTATAGCAACGAAAAAAAAATTTTCTAAGCGTTTTTTTTTAAATTTAATATTTATAAATTTTTTGACGCTCATAAGAAATACTGGCTCCTTCTTATTTTTTACGGCCCGAGACACCGCGGCCATGCTCGTGCCGTCCGGTCGTCGCCCTCGCAGCGTCCGGCGGGCCATTCATAGAATTTGGAGTAAATGTTTTATGCAAAACGTCTCAAGTAGTTTTAAAATTATAAAAATTTTCATTTTGCTTCTATAGCTTCTTTACCACCTACAGGTGTACCCCTTAAAATATTTCGTGTATGAATAGATACACCTTATATATCTTACGGCTGAAACGATGATGATAATTTCATCACCGCGGCTCTCAAAACTGTGAAGGAAAACATAGTGAGGAAACCGACATGGTGGATTTCTGTCCACTCCTCGCAGAGAGAAAACCTGTGTTCCAGCAATGGGTATGTTTTATGCTGAATAATCAGTGATCGGATATTCGGATGCATATTTACCTAATTTTACTATTTAGCTGTGAAAGCACGGAAGCGGCTTCGTATTTTTGATTAAAGCCGGGTTTCTTAGATCATATTTATTTAAAATTAATGTTTAACCCCAGATGCAAATACATATATGTGTAGGGTGATATGTGATAGTTAAAAAAACACACAAAACATGGTAAAACGCGCATTACATAGCCAACATTTCAACTTTAGGTGAATATGCATCTGAATATCCGATCTCTGCTGATAATGCCAAGGAACTAAGTTATGGACTTACTTGGTCACTTCATTATTTTTAGGTTCTTCATTCACAGCTGCCGGTCCTACTTCAATCTCAGGTTCCTCACTGAAATTAAACTAAATGTCATTTTTGGAATTATTTTATTTCTCATACATTAAAATTCTTATATCTTCCTGCTTCAATCATTGGGGTATTATAATCAAAATATTTTATTTCACATAAACCTACATGAGCAATTATAAAACGTCAGAAGCTCGGTGCACGGTTCCCATTTGTTGATTCCTATGTAGTAGAGCTGGTAAAAAACTACATGGTCATCAAAAGCAAGTTTTTTTTAATCCGCTTGGTAGCTCTAGATATTAGCGTGTTTAAACAAACAAACTCTACACGTTTATTATCTTTATATATAATTCTTCTGTTCGTGTGATGTCACTGAACTCCTAAACAGCTTGACTAATTTTCATGATGTTTTTTAGGTGTTTGTGTGGGTCGCAATAATTGAACAATGTCGGTGGCGCTATTCGGGCAAGATAACGTCTATCAGATCCGCTACTTAGTTTACAGATAACTAGCTTTTACCAGCGGTTTCGCCTGCATATCTATACTAATATTATAAATCTGAAAAGTTTGTTTGTTTGTTTGTTTGGTTGAACGCGCTTATCTCAGGAACGACTGGTCCCAATTAAAAAAATCTTTTTGTATTGGGTAGCCCATTTATTGAGGAAGGCTATAACTTATATAACTTCACGCTGCAATCAAAAGGAGCGGAGCAGCGACAAAAATGGTCGAAAACTGGCAGGCAATTTGATGCGACGGGACGGTTAGGGGAGTAAAAATTTGACGCAGACGAAGTCACGGACAAGGGCTAGTTATAAATATAAACCTTCCTCTTGAATCACTGTGTCTGTTGATGAAAACAGCATTAAAATCCGTTGCGTAGTTTAAAAGATATAAACGTACAGACACGGGAAGCAACTTTGTTTTATACTACGTAAAGATTGGTTAAAGTACAGTAGACACTCACTCATGATAGTTACTTGATTGCTCGATAACGTCTCCATTATCATCCAAACTATCTTCTTCGCTTGAACTGAAACAAAAATACTTCATTATTCTTGTTCTTCGTAAAAGCTATAAATGACGAAATAATAACGACTTAATTATTATTTGCAGATTCTATGTTCTTGATGTATACTAATTTTTTAAACACGCTTTTATTAGTTGCACCTGTATGGTTCTTTATACGTATGTTTGTAACCGACTCCTTATAGCGCGATTTTAACTCACTTTAAACGACCAGAGTTGGTAGCCATGTTGACGCGCCTGAGTCGGCCGCTCGTTCTACAATGTCTTTAGATAAACGACACATTATAACAAAGGATGTAGCGTTGAACATTGTAGAAACGATAACAATTCGTTCTATCATTTTGAAGGATGTGAACTTGGCTACGAATTTTCTATTCCTTTGTTCTAACCACGTGACTTAACGAGGAGATGATCATTCCCATACATTTTATTAGTTTTCGACTAGCGTTAACGATTGCAGATTATCAACTTGGCTAGGGGTGCAGATTTCATTTAAACTCTGTAGACTTATCGAAGATCGATGACAATACAACAATTTAATAAATTTGTGCCATTATGCTTGCCAGAGTTATCAGGTTAGCAAAAAAAAAAAAACTGTCCTCGAAAACTACGGTGACATACGTCACCAAATTCGAAACACCCTTAAAAATAGAAAATAAATATTAGTTCAAAAAAATTAGAAAAAACTTCTTTTTTAATTTTTTTTTTTCGGCGAGGCACTATGTTGTACACACAGCTATGGAAGAGGGAGGACTTTTGTTACTTAAAAGAAGGCCAATACAACTTATTTGTTAAAACTAGTTGACTATGAAATAAAAAGCTTTCTAAACTGTGCTGGTACTAAATAACAATAACAAAGGTAACACATACCTATCCATCTCCCTAGATCTCTTGCGAGCTCTACATCGTTTCTCGGGCGGTTCCTCTCGCTTATCTGCATTCCGTCTCTCTTTCTCCTTTAATGTCTTAATTACCGTTGTATGCGATAATCCCGTATTACATTTTGGGCAAAACATTTTCATTACGTTTTCACTTTGGGCAGAATTTTTCTGTAACAAAAGAAAAACGACAATCGTTATTATGAAACATCTGCTCCATAATTTTCTTGACTACTAAAATTCGAATTTAGAATTCGAGCACAGTTGGAGAAAAAGTTATTCATCTCAGAAAGTAACGTAACAAACATCCAATAAAAAAGTGTTTTAAAAGTACTGATGGCTCGGTTGGGACAGTTGTAACAGGGTTATGTTGTTCCGAACGTACTCTAGACCTCATAGTATCGCTATCGATTTCCAAAATTAAAGTTATTTTTCACTTAATAGTGTTTTTTTGGAAGTCGGTTTTATATCTTCAATATAGTCTTTGACAGTTTTAATAGGCTTTCTGACATAGTTTCCGCATTATAAAAGATTTGAATTGTACGAGCCATGAAACCTCCTGGCGGGCTCACTTAGCCGTATATGGGATGCCGGGAACTGTTTCCCACAGTAAAGCTAGTTACTAATTTATCCTCATTCCTTTGCTACTTCATCATCAGACCCTGATCATCATCTATCTATCTATAACCTATTCATTGAGATCTGTCCAATGAGCCCAAACACGATACTTCTGCTGTTTGTTGGTGAGGTAGTTGGGTATCCTGTTCCTGATAGCTAAGAACACTCTCAATTAAATCACCTTTTAAAAAATTAAAAAAAGTAATCACAAACGCTTCAACCGTTTGGGAGATACAATGCCACACACAGACGTACATACACACACGTTAAACTTATAACACCCTTTTTTCTATCGGGGGTTAAAAATAACTTTGAACAAAAAATGAAAATTTAAAAGCAAAGATACCAACTGCACGAAGACATGTACTGCTTGGCTGACCGGGCTGATCATCCATTTTCGCCTTCATGAACTCCAATTGTCTCCGTGAAATCTCAGCATTCATACGATTCGTCTCAGCATTCATACGATTCGTCTCAGCATTCATGCGATTCGTCTCAGCATTCATGAGAGAAGCCTTAGCTATCTTTTTAACAGCTTCAGCAATGATTCGAGTAGATTCAGCCATCTTGTCCTCCGCCGGTATGCTATTGGTCTCTAATTCCTTCATCCATTCGGGCTCGTTTCTTGTTGGTGAAACTGTAATAAGAATTAAATGTATACCCATAATGTATGCGATATGAATAAATAAAATTGAAGGGTGAACAGGTTTTTCACTAAACGCATATAAAATTATCTATCGTACTTCTAACAAATGATCTACCATACTTAAAAGAAACACAACTGTTCTGGCTAATATCCAAAACTGCTGGACCAAATTTGACGGAATTTTCACTGCCAGATAGCTGGTGTTACAAGCCTTTTACACACGTAGCACGTATGATATGTATTTTATTATTATAAAGTATAGTAGGCAGCCCTACCCAGGAACCTAACTTGAGTTAGGCATAAGACATACAACAAACACCAATTATATAATAATAAATAGGTGGGAGGGATGTTGACGCGCAAACCGTGACCTCAGCATGAATTCATCACTCGATTCTAGACCTCCTGACGTAGACATTTATGGTCGGTATCAAAATAAAATCAGCTGTTTCATTGAAAAGTGAAAACCTCCGCAGTTATAATGCTAGAGAAGAGCTACTTTTTAGGGTTCCGTTGCCAAATGGCAAAAAACGGAACCCTTATAGATTCGTCATGTCTGTCTGTCTGTCTGTCGGTCTGTCTGTCTGTCTGTCTGTCTGTCTGTCTGTCTGTCTGTCTGTCCGTGTATGTCACAGCCACTTTTCTCCGAAACTATAAGAGATATGTTGTTGAAACTTGGTAAGTAGATGTATTCTGTATACCGCATTAAGATTTTTACACAACAATAGAAAAAAAACAATAAATTTTGGGGTTCCCCATACATAGAACGGAAACTCAAAAAATTTTTTTTCATCAAACCCATACGTGTAGGGTATCTATGAATAGGTCTTCAAAAATGGTATTGAGGTTTCTAACATCATTTCTTTCTAAACTGAATAGTTTGCGCGAGAGACACTTCCAAAGTGGTAAAATGTGTGTCCCCCCCCCCCCCCCCCGTAACTTCTAAAGTAAGAGAATGATAAAACTAAAAAAAATATATGATGTACATAACCATGTAAACTTCCAACGAAAATTGGTTTGAACGAAATCCAGTAAGTAGTTTTTTTTTAATACGTCATAAATCGTAAATCGCAATTTACCTTCCATTCAATCAACTCAAATATAAAAAAAAAACATTTAATTTCATAAACATAAACCTTACGAATAAACCGAGGATACCTACAGGTTTGTACGGAACCCTCGGTGCGCGAGTCCGACTCGCACTTGGCCGGTTTTTTAATAACCGGTGAATGTCAACACAGGGAAGTTCACAATCAGGAACTTGATCTATGGTAAGGTTGAGTGTCATATTAAATAGTTTTAATTTAGTTTCTTGTTTCATAAAAAGTTACAAGTTTGAAGTGCAACACTGGAATCCCGCACTAGGATACCCTGTGTCGTTCCGGCCTCTTTCGACATTTAATATGAAATTATTGTAAACAATAAGCGACGATTTAATATGATTCACTAAACACTTATGTGATTTACTATATGTCGCTGCTGCCCTATACTGTCCCACTGCAAAGGAAAGGCCGACTTTCCTTTTTTAACTCCACTTAATCCTGAGCCAATATGAATATGGACAAATTGCTTCTATAAGCGTCAAGCTCGTCCTATATACAGAAACCGGTGCGCTTTTCGAATTTTTAGTTCTAGGACATGCCGGTTTCCTGACGATGTTTTCGTTCACCGTTCTGGGAGCAGTGGTGACGAGGTATTTACAAAAAGTAAAGGGCCTGCCTGGGTTCGAACCAAAGCCCTACTACTCTTAAGTCGAGGCCTATACCGGTTTAAAGCGTTTGAGGTATATTACCTGTCTGACGTGTTTTCGGCACTAGCTCCGTTTGAACTTCTACCCAGCCGGTACCAGGCTCGGGAAATTCTGAAGTGTCTGTAAATATACAAAAGTATGGTGTTGATATAAAAACGGCCAAGTGCGAAAAACTTATACCTTTGTTATTTAAAACAAACATTTATATTTAATCTTATACCTTTAAACGAGCAATTATTGTGAATTTCGGAAACGGCTCCAACGATTTTCATGAAATTTAGTATACAAGGGGTTTCGGTGGCGATAAATCGATCTAGCTAGGATTCATTTTTAGAAAATGTCGTTTTATACGTGTTTTCAATAATCAACTTTATCGATATTAAACTTAAACATAAATTTATGTTTTATTGGAAGAAAAATAACAAAATGTAATTTGTATTTAAATATAATTTCTAAAAAATAATGGTACAAAAAAAATAATACCGAGCATAGTTCGGGCATCCAGGTACTTATGTATATTAACAGACACATAATCAGCCTATAATGTTCCCACTGCTGGGACACAGGCCTCCTCCTGGTGAGACAGAGTGGGCCATAATCCACCACGCGGGCCCAGTGCGGGTTGGTAGATGTCACATGTCTCCGAATTTAAGACATACCTTAGCAGTGGGTGATGAAATAATTTACACAAAGTAAAGCGCGTGTTTGGGTTCGAACTTACGACCTACTACTCGTAAGTCGCGGCCACCACTGCTCCTATATCCTATATTAACAGACGAACGGGTTGACTGTTCAGGTTAAGCTACGCTTGCAGCCTTTGGTCCGTGGATGGGTGGTCATACCAAGACGCTTCCGTGCCTCGGAAAGCAGGTTAAGTTAAGGTTAAGAGTTTTTCAAATCTGACTGGTAGTTCCAGAGCTTACCACTGAATACAAACAAGCATACAAGCAAATTTTACCTATCGTTCTAATATTATAAACGCGAAAGTTTGTATGTATGGATGTTTGTTCCTCTTTCACGCAAAAACTACTGACCCGATTTAGATGAAATTTGGCACACAGTTTATTACCTGGAGTAACACATAAGGTACTTTTTATCCCGGTAGTATATTCCCGCGGGATAATTTCCGACTTCCACGCGGGCGAAGCCGCTGGCAAAAGCTGGTTTAGAATATTAGTATAGAAGATTGTCTAATGATTGTACTTTACCTAATGTGACAGTATTTTCTTCTGAATTCACAATATTGTCTGGTAGCACTATAGCTGTAGCTTGGACTTCAGGCTGAATGTTCTAAAAAACAAAAAAAAAAAATTATACTGTAATACTAATAGATTGCCAAACGTAACTGGTAGTGGTTAGGGAAATTTCTCGCAGAACAGATCGTCGATGGGACTGACGACCGCGTATCAGAAGGCGTAGCGTTGAAAGCCTCCTACAAGGTGGACCGACAGCCTTGTGAAGGCCACAGGAATCCGTTGGATGCGGGAAACACAGAACCGGTCGAAGTGGCATAGCTTTGGGCCTATGTCCAGAAATTGACGTTTTCAGAAGAAATGATGATGATGATGGTGATGATTTTAATATACAATGGTGTCCTCATTTAACATGTTTTGCAAGATGGCTAAGTTGGAGAGTCGGTATGGAGAGTTGAGTCTATTTTAGTCACTTTCATAGTATCATGTATTACATTACTTCTTGTCATCAGTCAACTTGATTTATTTTTATTTTAAGTTTTATTTAGTTTCACCTGTGCCAGTGTCTGTATGATAATGGAGTTTCATGGAGTTTCTTGCCGGCTCTTCTCCACAGAAATCAACAAATTGGAACCAAGCACCTAGCCATTTCATAAGTGCCCATGTAGGTTTATGTGACCAAAAATATTTTTTTTTTCTTGCAAGTTAAATTTGACCCACTTCCGGTGTTTATTGAGTTGAAATTTTGCAGGCATATGTAAATCAGATGTCAATACGTTATTATTATGATAGGTATGTAGCTGATCCGTTGATAAAGCCGGAAGGTGGCCATGTGAACTCTGCAATAAAATGACACAACCCCATTGAGTTTGAGCTTGTTTGACAAGTATGTAAAGCCAGAGTCCAAATAATATTTAAAAATATATAAATTCCCTCTCACAAACAGGACGAATCAGCATTGCTATCCAACATGGTAACGCTGCCAGCCTTTTAGGCACTTTTCTTACTGACAGCAATGTGTATGAGTTTTTTGATGCCCAGTGACCTCTCCCTTTTTGATTTATATACTAGTAGTCAATATATAAATTTGACCGTACCATTACTGTATTTAAAATATATAGTGAAATATCTGATGGTATATGTTAGGAGTCAAAGTCGCACTTGGACAGTTTTATCCTTCCATTATTCACATATTTGATGAATACTTACAATGTTTTCTTGTTTCACTGAAGATGATGAAGTGCACGGACGAACCCCAACAGCTGGTTTTTTAATTGGAATCTGAAAAGTTTGATTTTTATAGTCCCTAGATTCAGTATTAATACCATAAAATATTGAGTATGTAAGAAAGCACTTACTCTTCGGGCAATGCCAGACTTCTTGGGGCCTGTCCCAATGGAACTCTTATGACCAATTGTACTTATAATCTGTTTATACATTTCGGATGATAGTCGGTCAGGTGTGTCAGGGTTCTCTGCATTTGCATACCTTGCCTTACGCTTCAGGTCTCTCCAGGTCTGCAAGTAGTAAGTAAAATTTTAATTAAATCAAGTTTACCATACCTAGGCTAAACTCCATTCCAACTAACATCAGAATTTAAAAAAAACCTACATTATCGAACATTATTGTTTTGGTAATAATTGGCTATTGTGGTGCATACCACAATAGCCAATTATTAAACCAAAGAGAATGCCAAGAAGGTACCTGCTTCCATTGGTCAACGGACTTATCAGGACCGAATCCCTTTAAAAATTCTTTTAAACTCTTCCACAGGGCTTCAATTTTCCTGTAACCCAAAGGCCCAGTGGCCCTGCTATTTGCGAATGCTGGGTTATGGCTCATAAACTCCGCGAGTTTTTTTAATTGAGCATTTGTGCTTCTGGTTCTGTGAAGAGAAAGAATATTAAACTTTGTAAATGATTTGTAAATTGATATGACTACGAAACTACGAAATTGTCAATAGCGTGGTATATACTGAAAAAAATTATCTCGAAAGGTATACTCACTGCTTTCTTTTGTCCATTGTACAAAATTTAAAACGCTTGCACAAAATTATCTATACAAACAAAATAAATAAAGAAAAGCTTAAAGTCACGTACGGCTGTCAAAAAATAATTCGTGCCCAACAAAATGAAAAAGTTGTTTAGCTGTATGAATTGCACTCTTTTCGACATTCTATTCGATTCGGTCGCATAATCAGGTGATTATAGACTTGTGTCACGACTTTCTGTCATTGAAGTAAGCAACAAGAAAGGCATGTCTTGATCTCTAGATTATGTCACAGAGTGAGTTGACCTGTGAATCACATCACACATGACATAATTTAACATGTATTATGGTCTCAAACGTCTTGAGTATGCCCGTGCTCGTCTCGTAAGTGCTTATCTAAGTGGCACAGACTATATTCAATATGTTTAATACTTGTACTGCCATTTGCCATGGTTTTTACTTCTGCAAGCTGTTTAGGAATTTAATAGCAATCTGTTTAATTTTTCACTGCACATCTGATATGTTCTACTTCCAAGGCATTTCTCTCAGCCGCCTAAGTCTTTGATTGAAAACACAAAATTGTGATTGTTGAACGAATCTTTGGTTGACAGGTACTTGTTTATTGACTTGACTTTGACAGGTAAACAAATATGGCGGTAGTCGTTGCCCAAGAGGCTTTTGTGCGCGTTTTCAGGGTTTTTAAATAGTAAAAGGCACAATTCAGCAATCAGTAGCGTATATGTAACATAAATAAACTATGTCGGACCTAAAAGTGTGTAGAATATGCCTTCGGACGGAAGCAAAAATGTACCATTTCCATTTGTATCAACTCAAGTTCTATTATGAAGAAGTTATCGCTTTACAGGCAAGTTATTTAATTATAATTACTTAAACTTTTATAGATATTCGCATGAAATTATTGTCTTTATATATGTGTGATTGCATGCTGTCCGATGCAGGCGGTAAAAATGTTTTAATAGCGTTCAAAGTTCTCTAAAAACTGTTACATTTTTCGATCAGTTTCATATTTCGCCTTAATAATATTCGATTAAATACTGTGTTAAGTTATCCTTGTTAGTCTGTATAATCTGAGACGCAACCGCAAGACACAGATTCTTAGGCTACTGAGAATGATTCAGTTGAGGAAAAGGAACTGTGCACATACATTCTGCATAGCTCCATCTCTCTATCACAATAGAATCATAATGGCTTTGGCATTTCATAATAGGTCCCCAGGAGTAGTCTTCATCCTGCTAGGGTCGCGGATTTGTTTGAAAGAGTTACCGTGGCACTGGCACAGGCAACTGAAGGAACACGGGGCAGTTTTAGTCAGTAAAAGTCTGACAAACCTTCCCACTCCGCCCAGAGTGGGAGAAGTTATTTGATCATTTCCCAACCAAAAGAAAATAAGGAGCATTTTTAATCCATAATTTGCACACAATTCAATAACCCATTGATAGTAATTTTTTATTTTTTTTAACAGCTGAATGAACAAGATGGTCTACCTCAGTACTTCTGTTATGAATGTGCTACAATACTACACAAGTTCCATAGGTTTAAGGAGAAATGTTTCAGTGGGCTGAAGATTCTCAGAGAACTGGCTTGGAGAGGACCCGTAAGTATTAAAATATTGTTATCATCCACAGCACCACTTCTTCTCGAACATCATCATAAGCAGCCTATAATGTTCCCACTGCTGGGACACAAGTGTCCTCCCAGTGAGAGGGAGTGGGCCATAATCAACCACGCGGGCCCAGTGTGGGTTGGTATGGCTTCTTCCCCATGCTCAAATTAGTAATTATAAAATTATAATTAAAAAAGTATTTTATGGCAGGGTAAAGCCAAAGGCAAGAGCATTTATCAGTATGCTTGCTAAATATGGGATGGCAATTTTAGACTTATATTATAGGTAAACCCCTTCATTATGTCTTTGCCTGCGGGGTACCGGGGTAAAAAGATGTAAAAAGAATTGTATACCTATCTTGTGTTTTTAATTCAAAAACTGGCTTGGTGGAATAAACCTGAACTTAATAAAAAAAAATGCTTTGTTTTATGAGGGTTTACCTTCAGGTTTCAGCTCTCTTTGTGTTGAATATAGCGTGTCCTCAAGATAAATAAATAAATAATAAATAAAAATCGTTTATTTGCTTACAGGTTTTGGTAGTAACAATATGTGATTGAAGCCTCCTTTTAGACAAGATATGCCTGTGTTAGGAGACTCCGCTCTTCCACAATAAGAAGTATTAATAATCCGATAGTGTAAATAAACTTAATCTAGGACATGCATTATAATATTAAAATAGTAAACAAAACTAGGTGCTAAGTAAACAAAGAACAACAATTACAATATTTGAAGTGTGTGGGTTGTGTGGAGTGTTTCGGTGTGTGTGGGGGTGTATGTGTGTGTGTGAGGGTGTGTGTATGTGCATCAATGTACGTGTAGCAAAAGTGTCTCAGTATCACAATAAGTAAGTGTTTTTAACCAATTGCTTATTATTTTTTTAGAGTCATAATAGGTTTTTGAGTAAATATACACGTGTTTATTGATTCTGTTATACAATTGAGCAGATCGTTTGCTGAATTGTGTACTGGCAGACACGGTCCTTGTTTGAGGGACTTTTACTATAAGGTCTTTTCTTCTTTTAGATTGAATGCTGGCATCAAAAACAACTGACTTATGTTTTTTTAAAACAATTTGTATGATATAAAGTTTCCTCACTGAGAACAAGTTACTAATTTCATATAAATTTTCAGTTGGATGTCGTTTTTAGGGTTCCGTTGCCAAATGGCAAAAAACGGAACCCTTATAGATTCGTCATGTCTGTCTGTCTGTCTGTCTGTCTGTCTGTCTGTCTGTCTGTCTGTCTGTCTGTCTGTCTGTCTGTCTGTCTGTCTGTCTGTCTGTCTGTCTGTCTGTCTGTCTGTCTGTCTGTCTGTCTGTCTGTCTGTCTGTCTGTCTGTCTGTCTGTCTGTCTGTCTGTCTGTCTGTCTGTCTGTCTGTCTGTCTGTCTGTCTGTCTGTCTGTCTGTCTGTCTGTCTGTCTGTCTGTCTGTCTGTCTGTCTGTCTGTCTGTCTGTCTGTCTGTCTGTCTGTCTGTCTGTCTGTCTGTCTGTCTGTCTGTCTGTCTGTCTGTCTGTCTGTCTGTCTGTCTGTCTGTCTGTCTGTCTGTCTGTCTGTCTGTCTGTCTGTCTGTCTGTCTGTCTGTCTGTCTGTCTGTCTGTCTGTCTGTCTGTCTGTCTGTCTGTCTGTCTGTCTGTCTGTCTGTCTGTCTGTCTGTCTGTCTGTCTGTCTGTCTGTCTGTCTGTCTGTCTGTCTGTCTGTCTGTCTGTCTGTCTGTCTGTCTGTCTGTCTGTCTGTCTGTCTGTCTGTCTGTCTGTCTGTCTGTCTGTCTGTCTGTCTGTCTGTCTGTCTGTCTGTCTGTCTGTCTGTCTGTCTGTCTGTCTGTCTGTCTGTCTGTCTGTCTGTCTGTCTGTCTGTCTGTCTGTCTGTCTGTCTGTCTGTCTGTCTGTCTGTCTGTCTGTCTGTCTGTCTGTCTGTCTGTCTGTCTGTCTGTCTGTCTGTCTGTCTGTCTGTCTGTCTGTCTGTCTGTCTGTCTGTCTGTCTGTCTGTCTGTCTGTCTGTCTGTCTGTCTGTCTGTCTGTCTGTCTGTCTGTCTGTCTGTCTGTCTGTCTGTCTGTCTGTCTGTCTGTCTGTCTGTCTGTCTGTCTGTCTGTCTGTCTGTCTGTCTGTCTGTCTGTCTGTCTGTCTGTCTGTCTGTCTGTCTGTCTGTCTGTCTGTCTGTCTGTCTGTCTGTCTGTCTGTCTGTCTGTCTGTCTGTCTGTCTGTCTGTCTGTCTGTCTGTCTGTCTGTCTGTCTGTCTGTCTGTCTGTCTGTCTGTCTGTCTGTCTGTCTGTCTGTCTGTCTGTCTGTCTGTCTGTCTGTCTGTCTGTCTGTCTGTCTGTCTGTCTGTCTGTCTGTCTGTCTGTCTGTCTGTCTGTCTGTCTGTCTGTCTGTCTGTCTGTCTGTCTGTCTGTCTGTCTGTCTGTCTGTCTGTCTGTCTGTCTGTCTGTCTGTCTGTCTGTCTGTCTGTCTGTCTGTCTGTCTGTCTGTCTGTCTGTCTGTCTGTCTGTCTGTCTGTCTGTCTGTCTGTCTGTCTGTCTGTCTGTCTGTCTGTCTGTCTGTCTGTCTGTCTGTCTGTCTGTCTGTCTGTCTGTCTGTCTGTCTGTCTGTCTGTCTGTCTGTCTGTCTGTCTGTCTGTCTGTCTGTCTGTCTGTCTGTCTGTCTGTCTGTCTGTCTGTCTGTCTGTCTGTCTGTCTGTCTGTCTGTCTGTCTGTCTGTCTGTCTGTCTGTCTGTCTGTCTGTCTGTCTGTCTGTCTGTCTGTCTGTCTGTCTGTCTGTCTGTCTGTCTGTCTGTCTGTCTGTCTGTCTGTCTGTCTGTCTGTCTGTCTGTCTGTCTGTCTGTCTGTCTGTCTGTCTGTCTGTCTGTCTGTCTGTCTGTCTGTCTGTCTGTCTGTCTGTCTGTCTGTCTGTCTGTCTGTCTGTCTGTCTGTCTGTCTGTCTGTCTGTCTGTCTGTCTGTCTGTCTGTCTGTCTGTCTGTCTGTCTGTCTGTCTGTCTGTCTGTCTGTCTGTCTGTCTGTCTGTCTGTCTGTCTGTCTGTCTGTCTGTCTGTCTGTCTGTCTGTCTGTCTGTCTGTCTGTCTGTCTGTCTGTCTGTCTGTCTGTCTGTCTGTCTGTCTGTCTGTCTGTCTGTCTGTCTGTCTGTCTGTCTGTCTGTCTGTCTGTCTGTCTGTCTGTCTGTCTGTCTGTCTGTCTGTCTGTCTGTCTGTCTGTCTGTCTGTCTGTCTGTCTGTCTGTCTGTCTGTCTGTCTGTCTGTCTGTCTGTCTGTCTGTCTGTCTGTCTGTCTGTCTGTCTGTCTGTCTGTCTGTCTGTCTGTCTGTCTGTCTGTCTGTCTGTCTGTCTGTCTGTCTGTCTGTCTGTCTGTCTGTCTGTCTGTCTGTCTGTCTGTCTGTCTGTCTGTCTGTCTGTCTGTCTGTCTGTCTGTCTGTCTGTCTGTCTGTCTGTCTGTCTGTCTGTCTGTCTGTCTGTCTGTCTGTCTGTCTGTCTGTCTGTCTGTCTGTCTGTCTGTCTGTCTGTCTGTCTGTCTGTCTGTCTGTCTGTCTGTCTGTCTGTCTGTCTGTCTGTCTGTCTGTCTGTCTGTCTGTCTGTCTGTCTGTCTGTCTGTCTGTCTGTCTGTCTGTCTGTCTGTCTGTCTGTCTGTCTGTCTGTCTGTCTGTCTGTCTGTCTGTCTGTCTGTCTGTCTGTCTGTCTGTCTGTCTGTCTGTCTGTCTGTCTGTCTGTCTGTCTGTCTGTCTGTCTGTCTGTCTGTCTGTCTGTCTGTCTGTCTGTCTGTCTGTCTGTCTGTCTGTCTGTCTGTCTGTCTGTCTGTCTGTCTGTCTGTCTGTCTGTCTGTCTGTCTGTCTGTCTGTCTGTCTGTCTGTCTGTCTGTCTGTCTGTCTGTCTGTCTGTCTGTCTGTCTGTCTGTCTGTCTGTCTGTCTGTCTGTCTGTCTGTCTGTCTGTCTGTCTGTCTGTCTGTCTGTCTGTCTGTCTGTCTGTCTGTCTGTCTGTCTGTCTGTCTGTCTGTCTGTCTGTCTGTCTGTCTGTCTGTCTGTCTGTCTGTCTGTCTGTCTGTCTGTCTGTCTGTCTGTCTGTCTGTCTGTCTGTCTGTCTGTCTGTCTGTCTGTCTGTCTGTCTGTCTGTCTGTCTGTCTGTCTGTCTGTCTGTCTGTCTGTCTGTCTGTCTGTCTGTCTGTCTGTCTGTCTGTCTGTCTGTCTGTCTGTCTGTCTGTCTGTCTGTCTGTCTGTCTGTCTGTCTGTCTGTCTGTCTGTCTGTCTGTCTGTCTGTCTGTCTGTCTGTCTGTCTGTCTGTCTGTCTGTCTGTCTGTCTGTCTGTCTGTCTGTCTGTCTGTCTGTCTGTCTGTCTGTCTGTCTGTCTGTCTGTCTGTCTGTCTGTCTGTCTGTCTGTCTGTCTGTCTGTCTGTCTGTCTGTCTGTCTGTCTGTCTGTCTGTCTGTCTGTCTGTCTGTCTGTCTGTCTGTCTGTCTGTCTGTCTGTCTGTCTGTCTGTCTGTCTGTCTGTCTGTCTGTCTGTCTGTCTGTCTGTCTGTCTGTCTGTCTGTCTGTCTGTCTGTCTGTCTGTCTGTCTGTCTGTCTGTCTGTCTGTCTGTCTGTCTGTCTGTCTGTCTGTCTGTCTGTCTGTCTGTCTGTCTGTCTGTCTGTCTGTCTGTCTGTCTGTCTGTCTGTCTGTCTGTCTGTCTGTCTGTCTGTCTGTCTGTCTGTCTGTCTGTCTGTCTGTCTGTCTGTCTGTCTGTCTGTCTGTCTGTCTGTCTGTCTGTCTGTCTGTCTGTCTGTCTGTCTGTCTGTCTGTCTGTCTGTCTGTCTGTCTGTCTGTCTGTCTGTCTGTCTGTCTGTCTGTCTGTCTGTCTGTCTGTCTGTCTGTCTGTCTGTCTGTCTGTCTGTCTGTCTGTCTGTCTGTCTGTCTGTCTGTCTGTCTGTCTGTCTGTCTGTCTGTCTGTCTGTCTGTCTGTCTGTCTGTCTGTCTGTCTGTCTGTCTGTCTGTCTGTCTGTCTGTCTGTCTGTCTGTCTGTCTGTCTGTCTGTCTGTCTGTCTGTCTGTCTGTCTGTCTGTCTGTCTGTCTGTCTGTCTGTCTGTCTGTCTGTCTGTCTGTCTGTCTGTCTGTCTGTCTGTCTGTCTGTCTGTCTGTCTGTCTGTCTGTCTGTCTGTCTGTCTGTCTGTCTGTCTGTCTGTCTGTCTGTCTGTCTGTCTGTCTGTCTGTCTGTCTGTCTGTCTGTCTGTCTGTCTGTCTGTCTGTCTGTCTGTCTGTCTGTCTGTCTGTCTGTCTGTCTGTCTGTCTGTCTGTCTGTCTGTCTGTCTGTCTGTCTGTCTGTCTGTCTGTCTGTCTGTCTGTCTGTCTGTCTGTCTGTCTGTCTGTCTGTCTGTCTGTCTGTCTGTCTGTCTGTCTGTCTGTCTGTCTGTCTGTCTGTCTGTCTGTCTGTCTGTCTGTCTGTCTGTCTGTCTGTCTGTCTGTCTGTCTGTCTGTCTGTCTGTCTGTCTGTCTGTCTGTCTGTCTGTCTGTCTGTCTGTCTGTCTGTCTGTCTGTCTGTCTGTCTGTCTGTCTGTCTGTCTGTCTGTCTGTCTGTCTGTCTGTCTGTCTGTCTGTCTGTCTGTCTGTCTGTCTGTCTGTCTGTCTGTCTGTCTGTCTGTCTGTCTGTCTGTCTGTCTGTCTGTCTGTCTGTCTGTCTGTCTGTCTGTCTGTCTGTCTGTCTGTCTGTCTGTCTGTCTGTCTGTCTGTCTGTCTGTCTGTCTGTCTGTCTGTCTGTCTGTCTGTCTGTCTGTCTGTCTGTCTGTCTGTCTGTCTGTCTGTCTGTCTGTCTGTCTGTCTGTCTGTCTGTCTGTCTGTCTGTCTGTCTGTCTGTCTGTCTGTCTGTCTGTCTGTCTGTCTGTCTGTCTGTCTGTCTGTCTGTCTGTCTGTCTGTCTGTCTGTCTGTCTGTCTGTCTGTCTGTCTGTCTGTCTGTCTGTCTGTCTGTCTGTCTGTCTGTCTGTCTGTCTGTCTGTCTGTCTGTCTGTCTGTCTGTCTGTCTGTCTGTCTGTCTGTCTGTCTGTCTGTCTGTCTGTCTGTCTGTCTGTCTGTCTGTCTGTCTGTCTGTCTGTCTGTCTGTCTGTCTGTCTGTCTGTCTGTCTGTCTGTCTGTCTGTCTGTCTGTCTGTCTGTCTGTCTGTCTGTCTGTCTGTCTGTCTGTCTGTCTGTCTGTCTGTCTGTCTGTCTGTCTGTCTGTCTGTCTGTCTGTCTGTCTGTCTGTCTGTCTGTCTGTCTGTCTGTCTGTCTGTCTGTCTGTCTGTCTGTCTGTCTGTCTGTCTGTCTGTCTGTCTGTCTGTCTGTCTGTCTGTCTGTCTGTCTGTCTGTCTGTCTGTCTGTCTGTCTGTCTGTCTGTCTGTCTGTCTGTCTGTCTGTCTGTCTGTCTGTCTGTCTGTCTGTCTGTCTGTCTGTCTGTCTGTCTGTCTGTCTGTCTGTCTGTCTGTCTGTCTGTCTGTCTGTCTGTCTGTCTGTCTGTCTGTCTGTCTGTCTGTCTGTCTGTCTGTCTGTCTGTCTGTCTGTCTGTCTGTCTGTCTGTCTGTCTGTCTGTCTGTCTGTCTGTCTGTCTGTCTGTCTGTCTGTCTGTCTGTCTGTCTGTCTGTCTGTCTGTCTGTCTGTCTGTCTGTCTGTCTGTCTGTCTGTCTGTCTGTCTGTCTGTCTGTCTGTCTGTCTGTCTGTCTGTCTGTCTGTCTGTCTGTCTGTCTGTCTGTCTGTCTGTCTGTCTGTCTGTCTGTCTGTCTGTCTGTCTGTCTGTCTGTCTGTCTGTCTGTCTGTCTGTCTGTCTGTCTGTCTGTCTGTCTGTCTGTCTGTCTGTCTGTCTGTCTGTCTGTCTGTCTGTCTGTCTGTCTGTCTGTCTGTCTGTCTGTCTGTCTGTCTGTCTGTCTGTCTGTCTGTCTGTCTGTCTGTCTGTCTGTCTGTCTGTCTGTCTGTCTGTCTGTCTGTCTGTCTGTCTGTCTGTCTGTCTGTCTGTCTGTCTGTCTGTCTGTCTGTCTGTCTGTCTGTCTGTCTGTCTGTCTGTCTGTCTGTCTGTCCGTCCGTCCGTCCGTCCGTCCGTCCGTCCGTCCGTCCGTCCGTCCGTCCGTCCGTCCGTCCGTCCGTCCGTCCGTCCGTCCGTCCGTCCGTCCGTCCGTCCGTCCGTCCGTCCGTCCGTCCGTCCGTCCGTCCGTCCGTCCGTCCGTCCGTCCGTCCGTCCGTCCGTCCGTCCGTCCGTCCGTCCGTCCGTCCGTCCGTCCGTCCGTCCGTCCGTCCGTCCGTCCGTCCGTCCGTCCGTCCGTCCGTCCGTCCGTCCGTCCGTCCGTCCGTCCGTCCGTCCGTCCGTCCGTCCGTCCGTCCGTCCGTCCGTCCGTCCGTCCGTCCGTCCGTCCGTCCGTCCGTCCGTCCGTCCGTCCGTCCGTCCGTCCGTCCGTCCGTCCGTCCGTCCGTCCGTCCGTCCGTCCGTCCGTCCGTCCGTCCGTCCGTCCGTCCGTCCGTCCGTCCGTCCGTCCGTCCGTCCGTCCGTCCGTCCGTCCGTCCGTCCGTCCGTCCGTCCGTCCGTCCGTCCGTCCGTCCGTCCGTCCGTCCGTCCGTCCGTCCGTCCGTCCGTCCGTCCGTCCGTCCGTCCGTCCGTCCGTCCGTCCGTCCGTCCGTCCGTCCGTCCGTCCGTCCGTCCGTCCGTCCGTCCGTCCGTCCGTCCGTCCGTCCGTCCGTCCGTCCGTCCGTCCGTCCGCCCGTCCGTCCGTCCGTCACAGCCATTTTATTCCGAAACTATAAGAGCTATGCTGTTGAAACTTGGTAAGTAGGTGTATTCTGTGAACCTCATTAAGATTTTCACACTAAAATAGAAAAAAAAACAATAAATTTTGGGGTTCCCCATACATAGAACTGAAACTCAAAAATGTTTTTTTTCATCAAACCCATACGTGTGGGGTATCTATGAATAGGTCTTCAAAAATGGTAATGAGGTTTCTATTATCATTTTTTTCTAAACTGAATAGTTTGCGCGAGAGACACTTCCAAAGTGGTAAAATGTGTGTCCCCCCCCCGTAACTTCTAAAATAAGAGAATGACAAAACTAAAAAAAATATATGATGTACATTACCATGTAAACTACCAACGAAAATTGGTTTGAACGAGATCGAGTGAGTAGTTTTTTTTTTAAAACGTCATAAATCGTAAACCGCAATTTACCTTACATTCAATCAACTGAAATATAAAAATTAAAAAATATATATATTTTTAAACCGAAAATACCTACAGGTTTGTACGGAACCCTCGGTGCGCGAGTCCGACTCGCACTTGGCCGGTTTTTTTCTTAAAGTACATGCACTTTATGAGTGCGCGTTGTGCTCACTCCAACTCTAAAAACTTGGTTTTAGCTGCACCGCCCCAAATAGGAATACAATATATCAGGACTGACTGTACTAGAGCAACATATATTTCATTTAAGAGATTTTTATGATGCCCTAAATCAGTACTTACATTTTTGGGAACCACGTATCGGAGAGTCCTGAACATCCAGCTAAACTTTCTAACTCTGTTCGCTATATGCTCAAGGTGAGGGTACCAGGAGAGTCTCTGGTCAATGACAACACCCAAGTACTTCAGATAGGGCACTTTATTTATTGTTGAGCAGCTACAATTTGTGAGTTTGTCGTCGACACATATGTGCGCTTTAATATTAAAATCCTCAAGAGGCTGTGTTCGATTGCAGACACTGCAGCAAATGTAATTTGTTTTTGTAATGTTCAGTGTAAGCAGATTCTTGCCCAGCCACCTGGCTATTTTAGCCAAGCCTACTTCAGCACTAATCTTCACGTCATGCCAAGTGTCACCAGTGAAGACTACAGCGGTATCATCAGCGTACGAGAAGCGCGCGGCGGGCGCGCTGTAATGTAATTTATTGACTGAGACACTACTTATTTCGCTCTCGTGTGGCACCTAACTGAACTCTTTCAACAAAACTATTGCACAACGCCTCGTCGCGGAAACACGGCGATTCCGTTACGAGTAGTCGCGGGCACGCGGCGATTCCGTTACCAGTGGCGTGCCTAGGGTTTCAAAATAAGGCAAGCCCAATAAAATTTTAACCGATTTCAAAACAAGAAAGTTCAGTTTATGACTGAGTTTGTAGGTACCTACGTATGTATCATCGCAATTTTCTCATAAACTTGTTTGATATAGATAAATAAGTACTTAACTCGGCGCCGGTTTGTCACTTCCCTGATGCTGCATATGCTTTTCTAAAACGACATCGTATTTTGAAATTAACGAGACCAGTTCTAAAAAATTGCCTTTATTTAATGAAGTTTCGGACTCATCATGTCCTCTTAAAGGAAGTTCCTTTTGTGCTAAATGACAAACAATATCAACTTATCTTTGAAATACACTACGGTCGTTATCAACGCGCGTGTAATATTTTGAAATTTCCTCAGATAACTGGTGTGATATAGATGTCTCAATTCGTTGTTTACCAAAATTACCGAAAGAAACCATTGCACACAGGTGTTTATGGGAATTTGCGTGCATTTTAATGGCGCCAGATATGTTATTTAAATCATTATAACCAGATCTATTCCAAACGGAATCTTCATTCGAAAAAAATATGCAGCACAAGCAATACTTACAACTTATTAGTGTGCGAACAGCCAACAATCCAACTAGTTTTATATATACACTGATCTATTAAATTTTCGTTTATGCGATTTACTAGTCTGAGGAATACACAGATTAGGCGTCGGTTTTAATAAAGAAATTAACTGATTTTTCTGAGCAAAGTTTAAAGATTTTACCTTATCTTCGCCAATCAAAACTTGAACGCATTTTAAATCCTCACAAGGTACAATTACCTCCATTGTTGTAGGTAAGTCACCAAAACAATTGTATCACTGAGAAAATCTAAGAAAACACACAAAAAACTTTAACAACAAAACTTTTCCCACTCAAGCAAATCAAACTGAAGTGAGTTGCACTCGGGTGTCGGAAACTACTTTACGCAGAGTTGCAGTGTTGTCATTTAGGCAAAAAAAGTCGCCAGATATATGAAAAATCTAGCTAGATGTCGCAAATTTTTTATTTTTAAGATATTGCTTGAATATTTTCGTTATTTTAAAAAGTCGCTATTTTTTTGTTTTTATTGTTGCTAAATCTTAAAAAAAGTCTCCAAACTCGTTAACACTAGTAGTGCGGGCGTCCCAAATTTGACCCATTTCGATTTTCTTCCTGCTCTAATTAATATTTTATTATGCATATAATCGTAACTTTTTATGACTTTTCATGAAATATGATGATTATTATATTTATTATATAAACGAGACTTCAACCACGTAATTGCAATTTACATTTTTTAAATCCAAATTTACCTCAGTCGGTATGTTTCGCGCTTCTAGTGTTAAAAATCTCCAAGATCTCACAACATCGCTAAAACGGCAACACTGCAGAGTTGGCAAGATGACAAGGTCACGCATCATACGCGTGCAACTTCATACGCATGCACGGCTTAATCTTCCATACTGATCGTTTTTTAGACGCACAAGGTTCTAACTCGTTATACGGCACATCGCTATAAGTGCGAAAGTGACAGAGATAGTATTTGAAAGCCAGGCAAAAGCCGGTACGTGTAAGCGAGATAGCTATATTTAGATGCTGCAAATGCGAAACTCTGCGCGCGAACAATCGCGATGTGTAGTAGGTAGATACTTTGTGTTATTTTGATAAGAATTAAGCGCGCGAACTTTTGAATAGTTCGGTTTTGATATTGATTCTCTATCGAGCATTTTAGTAAGGCATGCCGGGCTTTTGGGCTTATATGAAGGTACCGCCACTGTCCGTTACCAGTCGCGACGATACGCTGGCGGAATAATCGCTCGTTCGTGGAGACGACCCGACGATAGAAGCCCGGATCCGTCGCGATTCTCTCGCTCGTGGAGACAGCCCCTTAGACCACCCATAAGTAGGGCCACAATGGCTGGTTCCCTGTCTACCCATCAGAGCTTGGCCTGTTTAAAAGAGCAACAGAGATCTGTTTTTATCCAGGAACAAACACTAAACAAGCAATTCAAATTGCTGTATTCTATACTAGCTTCTGCCCGCAACTTCGTCTGCGTCAAATTTTTGCTCCCCTGACCCTTCCCGTCGCATCGATTTGCCTGCCAGTTTTTGACCATTTTTGTTGCTGCTTCGCTCCTTTTGATTGTAGCGTGTGTTGTTTGTTTGTTAGCATTTCTCAATAAATAGGCTACCCAACATAAAATGGATTTTCCAATTCGGACCAGTAGTTCCTGAGATTAGCGCGTTCGACCAAACAAACAAACAAACTCTTCAGCTTGATAATATAACTAGCTTCTGCCCGCGACTTCGTCTGCGTAAATGTCTGTTATCGCGGACGCAAAGTCACGGAATAAAAAGTAGCCTAAGTCCTTTCTCAGGCTCTAAACTATCTGTGTACCAAATTTCAGACAGACAGACAGAGTTACTTTTGCATTTATAATATTGCATCGAATCGTCTGCCCGTGCGTTTTTCCCCGTTTTTGCAACATTTTGCATTGCTGCTCCGCTCCTCTTGGTTGTAGCGTGATGTTATATAGCCTATAACCTTCCTCGATAAATAGGCTATCCAACAAGATTTTTTCAATTCGGACCAGTAGTTTCTGAGATTACCGCGTTCAATCAAACAAACAAACACAAACTCTTCAGCTTTATAATTAGTATAGATAGATAGTGTAGATGTAGCATCATGTTACAGATATTTATTCAATTGATGACTATGTAAATAAATTGTTAAGAATTTCATACTTAAATTCTCGTGACTGTAATAAATTATGAATTCAATATGAGCAATGGACGAGTGTATATAGTCTGTATTTTGGACATGGCGGCCAATCTCAACCTCCATGTCCGAAATATGGTCGGCGAATACGGTGGGTTGTGGAGTCTCCACTAGCCATCAGCGCGGAGATATTTTTGTGCACAAGTGTATGTATAGACACACATGAACTCTCTCTTCGCTCAGTTTTATAGTCCGACGGGGCGGTAATCCGACACGACCGGAGAGAGATCAGGCGCAGGACCAACCGTTTAACGTGCTTTGTGCAACTCCCAAACTCCGGACTACGTACTAAGAGCGGATTCGGACAGGAGAGTGATGTAAACTCCGGACTACGTACTAAGAGCGGATTCGGACAGGAGAGTGATGTAACTCTATACTGATTCAGTTGTACATAGTCTGCATATAACTTAATCTTTAACGACTCATGAGTAGTGGTTCCGTGTGGTGCTAGACGTAAACAATAGCACCATCGCTTTTCTTTTTGTGGGTGTTGTAAAAGGAGCGAAGAACTAAGCGAGTTCCAAGATAATGTGCGTGTAGCAGCGTTCTCTCTGCATATTACCACCATACTGCGATCGTCAACCCGCCTGCTAAGCGTGGCGATTATGGCAAACCTCTCCAAATTCAGGGAGTCCAGTGTCTGACACCTGTACCGTGCCTGTATCTGTACCGTGTGGCGTCGGACTAAAAGAATAGCACCACCCCATTTCTTTCCGTGGGTGTCGTAAAAGGCAAATAAGGGAATTTCTAGAGGATGGACAGCTGTGTTCTCTGTGCATTTTACCACCTTACTGCGATCGTCAACCCGCCTGCCAAGCGTGGCGATTATGCCAAACCTCTCCAAATTCAGGGAGGCCAATGTCTAGCAGTGGACGTCTTTTGATGATGATGGTGATGATGACTCATGAGTGGTCTTTAAAAGCTTCTTGGCCATAAACTTAGTCGAGTTGACTGCTCCAATTCTATCTTATTAATAGAATTAGAGCAGTCCAAAGTCTTAAATCTTTCTGCATATATTTCAGATAACCTACGAAACAATATACAAAGTAGATCGCAACAATACAATGCTTATATCACCATTAACTGTAGTCAGTTTCACTGACCGAATCAAAACTTACATTACAAAAGACAGCATAGAATCAGACGATATGTTTGGCACAGAAAAGAAAGTTGAAAAAATTGAAAACATTGAACTAGATTACTTTAGCGATACATCCATGACGGGAGAAAATGATCCAATGTTAGATTTTGTTAAAGAAAAGATAATTACAGATTTAGAAGAAAAGATAAAAGTTGACAACGGAAACGATATAGAGCCGTTTAGTCCTTCAGCGGTTTACGTAGGAGGTGAAGAAGGTATTATGAAGATTGAGTGTGAGGAAATAAATGAAACTAACAATGGTAGAAAGGATTCATGGATAAGAAGTAAGATTTTGGATAAGGTTCATTGGAAGAGGTTTACACTGAGTGAGGAAGAAGCTGTAAATAATTTTCGGGCACGGGCTGAGGATAAGCGATATAAAGATGCCGCTTATAAGTGTACGGATTGCTTCAAGGGGTTCTCGAAAAAGGATATGCTGGCTAGACATATACAGTTGAGGCATGTTAAGGTGAGAATGCAAATTTTGTTGTTTTATATTATGTGTTTGCATTAGACCTATCCGTCTAATGCGTGGGTTCTCATACAACCTAATTTTGCCCATCCGCCACTTTGTTTTGTTTTTTTAGAGCCCCTCATTTTTTTTCTTACCATCTATCGCCAATCTCAAACAGCTATTGCCACGATGTTTTTATTTTTTACTTTCTAGAAATATTTTTTTTCTTTAATAAACATTTATTTATATTTCAATTAACTCAAAAACAAAATTATAACCTAAATGAACTAAAACAATTTACAAATTAAATAGATATAGCGTCGTAAAATTCCCCCGTACCGCTGTCGACTAGTAATATACCCAAGACACACTTGTAATAATACAGGAAAAAATTCTAACCAGTGCGCAAAATTTTTTTGGTGGTTCTGTATCAGTAATAGAATACATTTCAACAATTTATTCAATACTTTTTATTAAATTTTTATCCGACCTTAAATCAGTAAACTGTGGACACCCTACATATTTCATAATATGATATCGACAATGGGAATAGGTCAGTAACCCCGCGCTAGCGTAGGTACTTCGAACTTCTTAGAATTTTAACCGATCGAATAGCTGATAGGTACTTGTAGCTACGCTCGGTCGTTCACCTTCGCCGCTGCGCTGGCGCCGCGCGCAAATTACCATAAAAACCAGTTTTAAAATAAACATCTTTCGTTAACGATAACTTAATTTTTTTTGTACTAAGAGATATAAAAATAAAAATCGCATGGTTATTATAACTCGTTTAAGTTTAATTTGTTAAAATTTGCGCACTAGTTAAAAACTTATCCTGCATAGTCGTAAAATAGGATAATGACCTCTATACTATTTCTGAGGGTAGAGAAGAACGTCTCAGACAGAATTATCTGACAAGCATGTTTGTTTCTCAATTCTGAAAATAAGACTAGTAGATTATTTTTGATATTTAGATTTTTTAATTGCTTCGATTATGAACAATAAGTTATTTTGCAGACGTTTTTAGAGCTTGTGTGTTATTTCTTTCCGCAGATGCTGGGACCATACGAGTGTCGTTTTTGTCGTATGCGTTATAAACTTAACTGTTACTTACGCAAACATATCAGACAGCACTATTTCAAATATGAGTGCTTGCGCTGTCATCTCATCTGCCCTTTAGAGTAAGTATCTTCGAACTTCTACTTGTGTTGTTTGAATGAGCTAGTGTCTAACACTTTTTGTAGGATTTGTTTTTTTTTTGTATTTTATAGCCCAATTCTTCAGTAAGTATAGTTTACTTTAAACCAGGCTAGGACCCTAAAGAGCCGAGCAAGAAACGGAGAAGTCTGTAAGAACGCTAAGTAAAAACAAGACATTTCAAGCGAACGATGGCGTGGTTAGAACCTAGTTATATTATCAATCAATCAATCAATTCAGCCTATCGCAGTCCACTGCTGGACATACGCCTCTCTATATTGAGCCACAACACCCTGTCCTCCGGCTTCCGCATCCAGTCTGTCCCAGCCACTTTCATTAAGCCGTCGATCCACCTTTACTGGGAGGCGTCCCACGCTACCCTTGCCGATACGCGGTCTTCACTTCAGTATTCGTCTGCTCCATCGGCCATTGCTCCTTCGACTACATGGCCAGCCCACTGTCACTTCAGCTTACGTAATCTGCAAGCTATGTCGGTAACTCCGGTTCTTTTCGGAATAATTTCATTTCTGATTTTATCCTTCAAAGAAACTCGTAGCATAACCCGCTGAGCGACTTTGAATTTGTAGACCAGCCCAACTGTCAGTGTCTACGTTTCGGTACCGTATGCCATGACGGCATGGCTTCAGACATTGCGGGATAGGCGACGCTATGACTTGACACGAAGCCTCCTACCGGCTTCGTCCTTAAAGTTGTGTCTCCTGAGCCGGGTGATTTGCCCTAAGTTGATGCTCCTTCACAACTTCGAAAAGCCCCCGACGTGGATTGGACTCGGTAAGACGTGATGTATGTACAACTCGCACGTATAATATTTTATAATAGCTCACTAACACGAGAAGAACCTCTTGCCTCGAATAGTCGATTATGGGAAGGAGATAAAAACTTTACTCGTGCTGAAAGCTGAAAGAAGATTTCGAGAGCGAAAACCCCTATTTCAGCCATTCCATCCAAAGCAGAGTAAATTGCCTGAAACACAAACACACACACTCTCTTTTTCTCTCTCTCTCTCTGATCTACAAGACATAAAATATTCTCGCCTATCAGCGCACGACAGACGACGACTTTCGACTTCCAAAACCTTCTAAAACGGACATAAAAATGTCGCTGGGGGATTTTCAATTCTAGGTGTTGAACTGAGCATTGAGAATCCAACACAGTGCATCTCACCGCGTCGAAAAATTGCACTGTTCGATTTTCATTCTCGACGCTAAGCAGTGTAAGTTGAATATCCATTGAGCGAAAACATCCCGCCGCGAAATTCTTACGTCCGTGTCAACATTGACTTACTTTCTAACTTAACAGACAGCTGTGCTGCTGGGGAGTTTGTTGCACCACTTCTTCTTCCCAGCTAAAGCACTAGGAAGTGTCGAAGGGCGGACGTTTTGGGGGGACTGTCTTGTGTAACTTTGACGTTCAAAAAGTTCTGACTCTCTGCCTAGTTTGAATAAATGACTTTTGATTTTGATTCAAAAACTCACGCACCTTCTTCCCATGCACTGCAGAACACCAGTTGCTTAGGTCCGTGTTTTTTATTCTTGACCGGAATTTTAATTATTTTCAGAAGTTCAGCTCTACTTCACGATGAGTACCACAGTGGAATTACAAGAAAATGCGCTTACTGTGACGAAGAATTTAGGTAAGAATACATTGCCAATACAATCTCGGTTTTTGTGCGGAAAACAGAAGCAAGAAAGACGGTTTCTTTTTTAAATTTAAATTATCCGTCGTTTATTTTCACCCGAGTTTTATTTTCACAGAAACCAAAATCCATTCGTCCTTTCTGAAATTTTTCGCACCTGGTTATGACTTGCCTTGGCTTACCTGGAAGTCTTTAAATATTCTTGGGACTCAGGTAGACCGAAGCAAAGAAAACCTGTTCAGTTGGAGATTCACAGATGTCTCCTCTTGCTGTCCCACAGAATATGGGGCACTTAATATCGTATTCAGCGTGTCCTGTTGTTTGTACGCTACAGGAGGTTAAGGACGCTACTGAATGCTAGGCTCGTAGCCAAATATTGGGCTGACTCCCAGTCAATGATAGGAGGCCTGTGTCCCAGCGGTGGGAACATTATAGGCTGCTGCTGATGATGATAGTATAGTGTGTATAGTGTCATTTTATTTCTTTCAAGGCATTCGTCAACATACTATACTCACTTACGCACACACCGTAGCGAGCACGTGTGTACGTTGTGCGGCGCGTCGTTCGTCAGTAAGGCGGGGCTGCACCAACACAAGAGGGTCAAACATGTTATTGTTGATATTGTAAGTATACGCATACTGTTGTTTGAAAATTATTCTTCAGGGAACATAATTACCTGCCAGGGTCGCGAGATTGTTCAAACGAGATACCGTGGTCCTGGCATATGGGTAACTGAAGGAACACGGGTGGGTTTTAGTCAGTAAAAGTCAGACACGCCCTCCCGCTCCGCCCAGAGCGGGAGAAGTCATTTGATGATTTCCCAACCACAAAAAAAGGAACATAATTAGCAAAGGAAATAAAAGCAATGTTGTTTTATTTACGGATTAAAGTTTGTTATGTTATCGTGACCGTGGCGTTCTGGGCACATTTTGGTTTACCATCCATACAGGACTCTGGCGGTCAAAAAGTTAAGCTACAGGCTAAACCTAGTTTAAAGGATAGAATCTTTATAATTGTGCTTATAGTCCGACACAAGATGCTTTTCGTGTGATGCCAGACGCAAAGAATAGTAGTATCCCATTTCTTCCCGTGGGTGTCGTAGAAGGTGACCAAGGGACTTACTAGAGAATGGGCAGCAGCGTTCTCTATGCAACTTATTCACCATTCTGCGATCTCCAACCCGCCGTATGCATCTTACCACCATACCATTTTCTTTGGCTTAATTGACGGTCAGAATGACGAAATACATATTTGTGAAAAAAGCCTATTTTAAAAGTTACCGAAATCGATTCTGTAGTCAATTATGAACAAACTACTTTCAGATCTTGCCTTTCTTCTGTTACAACCTTGTATACATAAAATACAAAACACAGTAAATACTATTCTATGCTATTATTTTTTAAGTTTATTTCCCTGTACCAGGACAGTCCTGACGACGATGAGGAAGTGAATACGTACTGCCAGCGATGCGACATCACTTTCGAGACGCGGAAGGCTTACGAAGAACATTTGTTTCATTCAGCTTTACATAGTGAAGGAAAGAGGTAAGATTATTCTTCACCTTCTCTCTCTTTCTCTTTCTTTCTCTTTCTTTCTCTCTCTCCATCTCTCTCTCTCTGTCTCCATCTTTCTCTCTCGTATTGGCATGAATATGTATACTGGCCTACTGGTAGAGGCATTTATTTCTGTATTACTTTTCAATGTTTTGTTTGTATATTGGCGCGTGCTAGCTGACATATATGGCAAATAATTTAATGTAATGTTTTGTGTTTCGTACTTACATATTATTGTATAGAATTAAGTTTTTCTAATTTAACAGACAGCTGTGCTGCTGGGGAGTTTGTTCCGCCACTTCTTGCCAGCTAAAGCACTAGGAAGTGTCGAAGGGCGGGCGCTTTGAGGGACTGTCTTATGTAACTTTGACGTTCAAAAACTGCTGACTCTCAGCCTAGTTTGAATAAATGACTTTTGATTTTGAGTAGGCCTATACATCTGATCATACATGCACGCCGGTTACTAGTGCTACGCACCTGACCCCTCTGATGAACATCACCAATAAGGTCATTATATGTTCTCCTAGGGCGTCCCCTTCCGGCGTGGCCAGTCACATCGGCCTTGTAAATAACTTTAGATGTATCTTATACCTTTAAACGAGCAATTCTTGTATATTTGTATATACTAGCTTCTGCCCGCGACTTCGTACGCGGATCCTGTTGCTTATGCGACAGCGACAACGGGGTCGTCAAAATCGAAGATCTGAAACGTCTGATGTAGAATTCTAAGGCCCGGGGACGGGAAAACAACGGGATGAGCGAGACGATTGGAGTCGTTCCAGATCTTTCATTTTTGTATGTCAATAGGAAATGCCCATCAGACTAAACAACTTTTGCTAAGACGTAATTCCTTAATATGTTATTAAGAGTTTTACTTAAGAGTTCCACAACAGGTGTTCCAGATCTTCAAATTTATTCTCACAGCAGAAAATGCTCTTCACGTGAAATATTTTTTGCTATGGCACCATTTTTATATCTCTTATACTTACTTTAGCTGGTCTGTTGCGGTCTGCATCAGGTGTTCATTTACCAAAATAAATTATGTATAGCCTATATGTTGCCACGTTCACGATCAGCGGACAGTCGCGCATCATGTTCCACACTTGTCTCTAGAGACCTAGCAGCAGATGCGTAGATACGCTGAGAACTCAAGCGCAATTCTCTATCAGTGAACGTCTCCGACTCGAGAGACAATGCGTGACGTTCACGATCAGCGGACAGTCGCGCATCATGTTCCGCACTTGTCTCTAGAGACCTAGCAGCAGATGCGTAGATACGCTGAGAACTCAAGCGAAATTCTCTATCAGTGAACGTCTCCGACTCGCGAGACAATGTGTGACGTTCACGATCAGCGGACAGTCGTGCATCATGTTCCGCAGTTGTCTCTAGAGACCTAGCAGCAGATGCGTAGATACGCTGAGAACTCAAGCGCAATTCTCTATCAGTGAACGTCTCCGACTCGAGAGACAATGCGTGACGTTCACGATCAGCGGACAGTCGCGCATCATGTTCCGCACTTGTCTCTAGAGACCTAGCAGCAGATGCGTAGATACGCTGAGAACTCAAGCGCAATTCTCTATCAGTGAACGTCTCCGACTCGAGAGACAATGCGTGACGTTCACGATCAGCGGACAGTCGCGCATCATGTTCCGCACTTGTCTCTAGAGACCTAGCAGCAGATGCGTAGATACGCTGAGAACTCAAGCGAAATTCTCTATCAGTGAACGTCTCCGACTCGCGAGACAATGTGTGACGTTCACGATCAGCGGACAGTCGTGCATCATGTTCCGCAGTTGTCTCTAGAGACCTAGCAGCAGATGCGTAGATACGCTGAGAACTCAAGCGCAATTCTCTATCAGTGAACGTCTCCAACTCGAGAGACAATGCGTGACGTTCACGATCAGCGGACAGTCGCGCATCATGTTCCGCAATTGTCTCTAGAGACCTAGCAGCAGATGTGTAGATACGCTGAGAACTCAAGTGCAATTCTTTATCCGTAAAAGTCCCCGACTCGCGAGACAATGCATGACGTTCACGATCAGTCGACAGTCGCGCATCATATTCTTCACTGGTCTCTAGAGACCTGGATGTAGATGCATAAATACGCTGAGAACGCAAGCGAGCTTCGCGATCCGAAGATGTTTCTACGGAGCGAGTTGCAGCCTGATGTTCTCGAACAGCATCAAGTCTATCCTGACGCTCTTCGGTAGATTCTTGGGATCTTATGATCCTCAATCTTTTAGCTCCTTTGGAACGTTGGGAAAGATTTGACCTCTTTCTAGGCATGTTTACAGTTTTATTCTGAAGATACCTGATCAATTAAAATCTAAGTGACTGCTCATCTGCGTTACCGGGTAGGCTACCGTGTCACGAAGATAAATGAAAAAGGAAATTAAACACTCAAACAACATAAGCTCGAAGGCATATTTCTTCGATAAAATAAAATAAAATGGGAGTTTTAGCCAGTAGAGTCAAATTTTCAATGATTCATAGAATTTTCATCGAAAATCAGTCCTAAACTGTTACCGCCTTCACCGCGTGGAGGTTCTCCCACCTTATGTTATTTTATAATAATACAGTGAAATTAGTGATAGCTTTGATTTTCACATCAGGTGTTCCAGATCTACAATCTTTATACGTCAACAGAGAGTGCTCATCAGGCTGAACAACTCTTGCTAAGACGTCATTCCTATATAATTATGTTATAGTGTAGCTGGGCTCTTGGAGTTCCACATCAGCTTTTCCAGATCTTCAAATTTTATACGACAACCGAGAATGCTCATCAAGTTGAACAACTCTTGCTAAGACGTCATTCCTATATATGTTATAGTGTAGCTGGGCTCTTGGAGTTCCACATCAGCTTTTCCAGATCTTCAAATTTTATACGACAGCCGAGAATGCTCATCAAGCTGAACAACTCTTGCTAAGACGTCATTCCTATATATGTTATAGTGTAGCTGGGCTGTTGGAGTTCCACATCAGCTGTTCCAGATCTTCAAATTTTATACGACAACATAGAATGCTCATCAGGCTGAACAACTCTTGCTAAGACGTCATTCCTATATATGTTATAGTGTAGCTGGGCTGTTGGAGTTCCACATCAGCTGTTCCAGATCTTCAAATTTTATACGACAACATAGAATGCTCATCAGGCTGAACAACTCTTGCTAAGACGTCATTCCTATGTATGTTATATTGTAGCTGGGGTCTTGGAGTTCCACATCAGCTGTTCTAGATCTTCAAATTTTATACGACAACAGAGAGTGCTCATCAGGTTGAACAACTCTTGGTAAGACGTCATTCGTATATATGTTATAGTGTAGCTGGGCTCTTGGAGTTCCACATCAGCTGTTCTAGATCTTCAAATTTTATACGACAACAGAGAATGCTCATCAGGTTGAACAACTCTTGCTAAGACGTCATTCCTATGTATGTTATAGTGTAGCTGGGCTCTTGGAGTTCCACATCAGCTGTTCCAGATCTTCAAATTTTATACGACAACAGAGAGTGCTCATCAGGCTGAACAACTTTTGCTAAGACGTCATTCCTATATACAGGGTGTCCAAGAACCTGGCGTCCAACTGGATTCCCACGATGCCCCAAGTTCTAACAGTACTCAGAAAAATATTTTAAAAAATCCACCCCATGTACTTACAGAATTATACTGATTTCAAAAAAAAGGGGAAATGAGCACCCTGTGACATACTTTTGAATGCTGTGACTGCTAATGCTGATAATTTCGATATTTCTTGGAGGTTTTGTAATCTAGGGTATTGCTGTGTCTAAATAGAATGTAAAAATAAAGTACTTATTGTACCATTTTAAAATAAAATATTATTTTAACTAAAGGTGATATGGAAAACTATTGAATTTCGCAACTTTGACCGACTGTAGTGTAAAAAAAATGTAACAAAATAGTATGGCAAGTGACGTCAAATTTTGACGCGTTTATTCCTCTTTTTAAAAAGGTATAATACTTACACATTAATTTGAAAAAAAAAAATTTGATAATATTTTTACTCAACAACCCAATTTTTACGAAGTGCCTACCTACTAACGGTAACTGTCGGACCCTTTCTTATCTTAGAAACTGTTATGTTACTACTATTATTTACTTCGGTTCCAAGAGTGAGCAAGAAGGAAATACACACAGGTAGATGGGTTCCCAGTAGAATAAAAGCAAAGAATGTTAGTTTAAAGATATTTTATTACAATAAATGTTCAAAATGTTGACCACCCGCGGCAATACAAGCTCTCACTCTCCTTAAAAAGGACCGCTTTATGTTTCGCGAGTAACTTTTTTGACGTATCACCTGCACTGCTTGTGTTATCTTCTCACGAAGGTCAGCGATGTCATTAATGGGCTTCGCATAAACGAGCTCCTTCATAGTTCCCCAGAAAAAAAAATCCAGCGGATTTAAGTCAGGTGAGCGGGCTGGCCACGGGATTGTTCCTGATCGCCCAATCCACCTGTTCGGGTATTGCTCGTCCAAAAACTCTCTAACGGATACGCGAAAATGTGCTGGACAGCCGTCGTGTTGGAACCACATATCTGGTGGGGTCTCTTCTAGTAAGTTTGGCAAATCATTTTGAAGAAAATTTAAATATGATTCGCCAGTCAAATTCTCGGGCATCTCAAATGGACCAATAATATTCCCACAGAGAATACCGGTCCACATGTTCACTTTGAACCGGTACTGGGATCTATCTTCTCGCATCAAGTGCGGATTTTCCACATGCCACTCGTGCAAGTTGTGTAGGTTCATGTAGCCATCCTTCTTAAATGTTGATTCATCTGACCACAAAATTTTGTCGATAAAGTTTTCGTCTTCTCGATGTTTTTGCAGGATTGTTTCACAAAACGCGACTCGGCTCGGATAGTCTCGAGGTAAAAGACTTTGCACTCGCTGTACGTGGTACGGATGATATTCTTCTTTTTGGAGAATACTGTGTGCTGTGCTTCTATTCCTCGCACAGAGATGCTTGGATTTGCCGACACCGCCTCTAAAACTTCATCGCGTATGAAGTCATTTACGGGTCGTCCTTCACCAGCTACTTGATTGGGGAACCGCCCGTCACATAGTGATCTGTGCACATTAATGAAAACTCGATGGTCGGGATATCGCGTAGCCCTCGGATACCTTTCTCTGTAAAGTCTCGCTGCAGCGCGTCCATTACCTCTACATTCTCCATAAATGTAGTGCATATTTGCGTATTCTTGCGGAGTGTAGGTCGCCATGGTAGCACACACAAAACACAAACTGTCCAAACACAGGCAAAGGTCGTCTTAAAGAGTTCGTTTCAAAGTCCAGAGCACAAAGAGTAATCGAGTCCAATAAACAAAGCTTTAAATCGTAGTACGTGATCAATGGTAACAATAAGAGAGAGGTGCGTAGTAACGGCAGGAGGCAGTGACGCGTACTGACCGTACTGTTATCCTAAATAGCACGATCCCAGATAGCGTCACTATCTATCTCACTCGCACCTCTAACCTTTTTCTCCCTCACTCTTACCTGAATAATGGGGTACCATAAAGAAGAACCAGCAAATCGCAAAGATAGTTTCTGTCTTGCTCCCTCCTGTTGTAATAACGAATCACTATGGTGAGATGCATGCACATACCGTCCCTTACGGTCTAACCTGTTTTTTGAGAGGCCTGTTGTTATTTTTATGAGCATACAATAGTAATTCTTTAGAGGTTAGATTCAATTCGTCGTAAATTTTTCTTTCTAAGAATTCTGTAAGACATCGTAAAAATTGGGTTGTTGAGTAAAAATATTATCAAAATTTTTTTTTTTCAAATTAATTTGTAAGTATTATACCTTTTTAAAAAGAGGAATAAACGCGTCAAAATTTGACGTCACTTGCCATACTATTTTGGTACATTTTTTTTACACTACAGTCGGTCAAAGTTGCGAAATTCAATAGTTTTCCATATCACCTTTAGTTAAAATAATATTTTATTTTAAAATGGTACAATAAGTACTTTATTTTTACATTCTATTTAGACACAGCAATACCCTAGATTACAAAACCTCCAAGAAATATCGAAATTATCAGCATTAGCAGTCACAGCATTCAAAAGTATGTCACAGGGTGCTCATTTCCCCTTTTTTTTTGAAATCAGTATAATTCTGTAAGTACATGGGGTGGATTTTTTAAAATATTTTTCTGAGTACTGTTAGAACTTGGGGCATCGTGGGAATCCAGTTGGACGCCAGGTTCTTGGACACCCTGTATGTTATAGTGTAGCTGGGCTGTTGGACTTCCACATCAGGTGTTCCAGATCTTCAAATTTATTCTCTTAGCAGAAAATGCTCATCACGTGAAACAATTTTTGCTACAGTGCCATTTTTGTATCTCTTATAGTTTAGCTGGTCTGAGCGGTTCTGCATCAGGTGTTCAAGTTTCCAAGATAAATTATAGCCTATATGTTGCCCAGACTTAATACCTATACAACAAAAAAAAATCATTCAAATCCGTCCAGTAGTTCCGAAGATTAGCGTGTACAAACAAACAGACAAACAGACATACTTTTTTTTTTGGTTTCGTGCTCTATTACTGTTTCTAAACCCCCCTCAATTACAATTTTTTTAATATATTCAATGTACAGACACAGTTTTTTTATTGTTTTATTATATGTATAGATATATATATATATATATATAATCTGAATCTCGGAAACGGCTCCAACGATTTTCATGAAATTTAGTATACAGGGGGTTTCGGGGGCGATAAATCGATCTAGCTAGGATTCATTTTTATAAAATGTCGTTTTATTCGTGTTTTCAATGACCAACTTTATCGATATCAACTTGAACATAAACTTATTATTTTAAACACAATTTACCAAAAAAAATAATGAGCAAAGCTCGGTCAACCAGATATTGAACTTAAACGAGACAAAAGAAGTATGTAAGGGTCGTAGCAGGTGGCGTTGTGTAGTTTCTGCATACCCCCGTGGGAAAAAGGCGTGAGTTTTATGTATGTATATGATTTTGAGTAGTATCCAGTCAGCAAGGAGGTTCAAGAACAGTGCTCATTCTTCTCCATACGAATCTACCTTTTGGAAGGGGCAACTAGAATCAATTCTTTTTTCATGTAACTGTTGACGTTTAAAAGTGCTTTTTTGGGCCTATTTGAAATAGGCCCAAACAGGCACTTTGACTTTGACAGTGTAGCTACCTACATGCAGAGGTCCAAGGGAGAGTTTTCGCAGAACAATTGCTTATGACCCAAACACATCATCTGCATGTTCCCAACTATGCTGAGTTCGGCTTCTAGTCTAACCGGGTGCAGCTGAATACCAGTATTTTACATAGAGCGACTGCCTTTCTGAGCTCCACAACCCAGTTACTGGGTAATACGTTACCCTTTGGTAAAACTGGTTGTTGGAATTTTCTGTCATCCCGTAATGACTGTCGAAGATCTACGTACGACAGCCAAGACCAACGGTTTGCGGCGACCTCTCGCGTCCGGCCCTGGTGCGAGCCATGGTACGGAGCGAGAGGGAATGGGAAGCCGTCACCTCCTTCTGCGAAGCAGTAATGCTCGCGAAGGAGGAGGCGGGGCGCGTGAGGGAGTGGCAGTCTCTGCGGCCTCACGTCCCTAGCCGCCGCAGGAGGAGACGCCCCGGGCGTCGGGAGTCGATAGCGGACTCCCGACCACCGTAGGCGCGAGCTTGCGGGTGGCGAGCAATGGGTAGCTCGCCGCCCGGTAAGGACCAAGCTCGGGTCGACGGCGCGTAGTGTTCCACGCGCGCCTCAAAGAGATGTCAGCAGCAGTGTAGGGGTCTACTAGGACCGATGCCTGCCGGGGTCGCGTGATTGTTCGAAAGAGATACCGTGACCCTGGCACATGGGCAACTGATGGAACACGGGTGGGTTTTAGTCAGTAAAAGTCTGACACGCCCTCCCGCTCCGCCCAGAGCGGGAGAAGTCATTTGATGATTTCCCATCCTAAAAAAAAAAAAAAAAGACCAACGGTTTAACGTACTTTCCGAAACAGGGATGAGTCTTGGCGTATGTCTGTGTATGAGCCGAACTGCTATACATAATTAAATAATAGTTATGCAGACCGAATTTTGGCTAAGTAATTACAGCCGCATGGATTGATCGATCAGGTTACTACCCTTGCCTTTACATAAAGAGAGGATACGCTAAGTTACTTTAGAAACGTAAAAATATCATAGCTTGTGAGGAGAGAGGTGCAAAAAAAATCTATAAAACATTCTTTGTTTGTTTCAGTGACTACAAACAGACAGTGAGCAGAAAAGTTTTAGGGAAAAAGCAACAAGCCAAAGTGAGTAGGTACTGCGATAAAATAAAAGATTTAAAAAATACTAAATTCCTTACGCGATAGTCGTACGCACACACACTCGTCATCGTCTTCGTCGTTCTTCGTCTTCGAAAAACAGAAAGTGTGAATTTAATACGCGTTTCTAATATCATCTAGTAAAAGTTTCAAGAAGCTCTCATGAAGTCGTTGCTAACTTGGATTTTCATTTTGACCTCGCTATCGGCTTCAGCACCCTCGAAAATCATGAAAATGACATCCATGACGAAAACATTGACGGTTTTTGCAGCCGCTATCTAGGATTTTCATTTTGACCTCACCATTCAGTGTCCTCGCTTCAGCACCCTCGAAAATCATGAAAATTACATCCATGACGAAAACATTGACGGTTTTTGCAGCCGCTATCTAGGATTTTCATTTTGACCTCACCATTCAGTGTCCTCGCTTCAGCACCCTCGAAAATCATGAAAATTACATCCATGACGAAAACATTGACAGTTTTTGCAGCCGCTATCTAGGATTTTCATTTTGACCTCACCATTCAGTGTCCTCGCTTCAGTACCCTCGAAAACCATGAAAATGATACCTATGACGAAAACATTGACAGTTTTTGCAGCCGCTCCAAAATGTTATATGGTTAATATTAAACATTCCTCCATTTTATTTCAGGTTACGAGGCGTTTAAGAAAACGGTATGTTTCGTTATTTCACTCTATTTAGCTCTGACAATCTTCTAAACAAAAATCTTAAACTCATTAAAAAAGATGTGTCAAAGATTGAAAACAGTATGCTTAGATGGTTTGGTCATGTTGAGAGGATGAATGAAGATCGACTAACTAAAGGGTATTTACAAGACAGATGTCAGTGGAAATGTCGGTAGTGGAAGTCCTAGGAACGCATATGACCTTATTGGTGATGTTCTTCAGAACGGTCAGGCGCGTAGTACTCGCAACTGGCGTGCTTGTATGGGAAAATGTATGAACGTAGACGAAGGAAAAAGAGTATGTAAGGTTTGTAGCAGGTGGAATTTTGAAGTTTCTGCCTACCTACATTGGAATAAGGTGCAAGTTTGATGTAAAAAAAAAATATATATATATACAAGATTATTTTTAGTATATGCGAAACCTGAATATAGTTTGTTCAGAATCAGTAACTGAATCGATTCCAATATTTTTTACACCATGTTATATTTTGTACCAAAAATATTTAATTACGCTTCCAAGTCGCGGGCCTTAGTGTTTTGTTTCGATTTTAAAATTATCATGTCTTTCTCGTATTCAAACGTCCATTACACGGAGATGGTACGTACACTAGCTGTTTGTGGTGATCTGCATATGTTTTTGCGTGGACAACCAGGTAACTTATCAGGCTTATAACTTTGTGATTATTAATGATACAGTTTTGAAATTTTTTTCATAGATTCTTTACATAAAAATACTAGACCCGTGTTTCGGGTTTCGCATAAACAAAAATTAATGTTGTATATGGAAGTTCATAATTTTTGCCGATTTCAATCCTGTCAGGCTTGTTCTTGGAAATAATTAAGTTTGAAATGGTATTTTGTATTTTACAGCCACGACGAAGATATATTCAAGTTTACAAAAGATAGGAGAGTAAAGACGAAATATAGAAGAGAACATAGGAAACCTACAACGTGCCACCAGGTGAGTTATGAACTGATGATAAAACTATCAAAATGAAGTTGAAAGTAAAGACCATTAATTTTAGCGATTTGCAGCTATTTTGAATTATTATTGTGTCCACCTTTTGAGGGGCTTGTGGCTAAATTAAAACAGCCGCATGGGTCGATCGTTCAGGTTAAGTTACTCTTGCCGCGGTTGGTCCGTGGATGGGTGGCCATCTTTACATACCAAGACTCTTCCGTGTCTCGGAAAGCACGTTAAGCCGTAAGTCCCGGCTGTCTTTCGTAGATCTTAGACAGTCGTTGCGGGTCTTTAGAAGCAAGAAAGTCTGACAACCAGTCTTACCAAGTGGTTTCGTAATACCCAGTAACTGGGTTGTGGAGGTCAGATAGGCCGTCGCTCCATGTAAAATACTGGTACTCAGCTGCATCCGGTTAGGCTGGAAGCCGACCCCAACATTGTTGGGAAAAGGCGAATTTGGAATTGGTGATGATGATGATTGTGCCCACCTTATGGATTTTTAAAAACATTTACTTGATATTCACGAAAACAATTGTAATTTTCCAACCACCAATAAAATTATTTGATTTATTCAACTTTATTGTTGAAAACGATTTTATTTTTCATTGATGATAACATATACATTTCCGAAAATATCCCATCGAATTCCCAATTTGAAAAAATACTTAAAAATGTCATTATTAACATACTAAGAATTTTTATTTAAGAATTACTATACCGTGTCTAATTTTCTCTGCCCTATAAAGGGTTAAGCGTTAAACAAGGTCGATGTCTGCCTCCTTCCTGTATTATATTCCTTCCATAATATTTGTTGTAGTGTGGAAAACACTTCGACACTCAAGCGGCATGTTGGAAGCATCACTTATCGGAACACCCGCGCACTTCGTTCTATGCGCCCACCGAACGATACATCTGTGAAATATGTGGCTCTTCACTAGCGGTGAGTTTACAATAGTGTTACGTAGCTCGTAAAGAAATGAAACGACACGCTAACGCCATCTATTATTAAATAGCAGGAACTACGTGAAACGATTATCCGTAGACTCCACCGCCATCTATTATCGTAAAGCGGAATTATCTTTCTGGTATTATCTATATACTTCCGCTAACTGTGAACTGTAGCAAAGGATCGCGAGTATTCGAGAATGATCAGCTCGGCATATACATAAATAGCGGCCGTGTAGCGGATTGTTCCGTGGTCCCCGACTGGAGGCCTAAAAAGGTAACTCGCCGGGCCACAATCCGTTTAAGTAGTAACAATCTTTTCAGGATCAACTACGAGATGCCCCACAAAAAAAAAAGGATTGTTCCGTCGTGAAGTGTGACATTGCACAGTTTTCACCGCAAATTATAAAGTAGAAGGGACGCGATTAACTTAATTTCATCTTTGCTTAGCCAGTACTTCGCGTGCCTTAAGTCAATTGCTGACTTTAACTTGTCTGTCGTTAAGGTTGAAAATATACATGGTAGCTGGCAATACTTTGCCCACATGTTGGATATCGATATCGAAAACTAATGGAAGAAAATAAAACCATTTTTTTTTTTAATCAATCGTAGGCTTGTATTAGATTACTTACAGCAGTTTATAAATAAGTTTTCGTTGATCATAGATATTTTTTTACGAATTTCCAAAAACCAAAACAAAAGCTGTCAACAATTTTTCAACAGTCGTTTAGTGGGTTTTTTTTTCAGGGAATGGTCACAGTCGTGTCAGACTTTTACTGACTAAAACCCACCCGTGTTCCTTCAGTTGTCTGTGTCGTTTGGTTGACTTAATGTATATGTCAGTGTCAGTTCTGAACAAAGTTTGGAATGATTAATACTTATTTGCGTTTTTTTTTTCATTACGTCTCTATATCGATATTCAACGTAACATATTCCCAGGTGGATTATATTTGACTCTGTATATGCGCCTTACTTAAACGTAAAGATATGTTAAAACCTCTTTTTCTGCTACCTAAGAATATGTCCCGATGATGTAATCAATAATCTTTATGTCTCGTCTCAGCCGGGCAGCATCCGTACTCACAAGAACATGCATACCAGAGAAAAGGTACATACTTGCGACACCTGTGGGAAACAGTTCCACGCGACTGTGGGCCTGAAGCGACATCTACTGGTAAGTTTGTGCTTCATCATCACCGGCAGCAGCCTATAATATTCCCACTGCTGGGACACAGTGGGCCATAATCCACCACGCGGGCCCAGTGCGGGTTGGTAGATGTCACATGTCTTCGAATTTTTGGTTCTATGACATGCCGGTTTCCTTCACCATTTTGTGAGTGACCATTGGGTGATGAAATAATGTACACAAAGTAAAGTGCCTGCTTGGGTTCGAATTCACGACCTATAACTTGTAAGTCGCAGCAGTTACCACTGTAGTCCAAGAAGATTAGTTGTACGCTGCCAGGCTAGACTAGACCCCTACCATAGGATTTCAAGTGCGCAGTGGAAGTGTGATAATCGTGGGGCTCTAGAGACAAGAAGTGGCGAGCGAAACTAGTCCGCCGTACGCGGAGCAGACAATCAAATCAAACACTTACAATACAACAAAAGAACTTACCTGGTGGTTGAAGGACACTGCTTCTGGGTTACCTGGAGTTATGTATGTAAGTGAGTGTATATGTATCGTGTCGTGACGTTATGAGTATTCTCCTGGTAACAATCCGCTTGCAATAAGGCTGGAGGCAATCACAGCATGCGGTCTTCAAATCACTCATTCACAATAGCGTCATTTTGACTTGACCTTCAAACTATTTCAACAAGATATGTCCAAACCCGTGTTATTACGTCAAATTAGGGGTTAGCTACAATCACCACTACTGGGTCATGACAGATTGTCCACAAAACGACCGGGGTAAGGGATAACTTTCCAAAAGATCGCGAGATACAACCGGCGACGTGTTCCTTTCAAGAACTTCAGTTTTAACAAACGTAACCCGTATATTTTCAAATTGGGGTTATTTAACAATCAAAACAATAGGATCACGACTAATTATCCAACAAAACGATCGGTTTTAAGGGATTAATTTCAACAAAAGGGGTCGAGACGCCAAGAGGACCCGCCAAATCAAGAAGAGTCAAGTGTCAAAATCAAACTGTCAAGTGACAGATGTCACTCCGTTCGGTACGCTCCGTTAGGCGCACAGATTAAACAAATCGATCGGGACTAAACATTAGTCAAATGAGGGCAAGTATCTCGGAATGAGAGATAGCCAGCTATAAACTTGTATAAACCTTTATTTTGGCACCCTAAAAACTTGTTTCAAAACCTACTTATCGTAGGTGGTCCGCGACCACAGATATTCTAAGGTCAAATAATATTAAATTCCTGGACTACTGGGCCAACACTGCTCTGAGTTTGTGCTTACAACAACATAACGTTATGCTTAACTACAGCTACAGCTACAAAATACGATCTAACTTGAAACCATTTCGAACTTTATTAAATTTTATTTTATTTAAAGTTCGAATAATAAAAAAATAGTTAAAAAAAAAAAAAAAAAAACTAAAAAACACGCTTCCATAGAAAACCAAACAAAAAAGTAGAAATAATGGAAAAAAGCGTGGGGTGATTTGGAGGTATATTTTAATTGAAATCATTTTCTATTTTTAGTGTTTCGAATTTTGTGACGTATGTCAACGTAGTTTTTGGATTTTTGTGACGTATGTCAGCGTAGTTTTCGAAGACAGTTTTTTGCTGTCCTCGTAACCCTGGCAAGGATAAAAGCAATTTTATTGTCATCGGTTTTTGATAAGTATGCCAAATTTCGAGTTAATCCGACGTTTTGAAGGAGGTCAAATCGATTCAGTCATCAGTATTTCATTCGAATACGTCCACTGTTGGACATAGGCTTCTCCCAAGCACCGCCACTTCCGTTCTGTGCTTCTCGCATCCAGCGGATTCTTGCACCAGTCCAACTCACCGAACGCCTTCCAACGCTAGGTCTTCCAGTACGCGGTCGTACCGTCTCCAGAACCTTCCGGCCCCATCGGCCATCTGTTCTGCGAGTAATGTGCCCTGCCCACTACCACTTAATTATGGCAATTCTTCGGGCTATGCCGGTTACCTTGGTTCTACGGATCTCTTCATTTCTGATTCGGTCGTGTAGGGTGTTGGGAATTGCATCCAACATACACGCCGACGGCACGCGCAGGCAACGTGACCGACCTACGCGTCATCGCCATCGGCGAGTGAGCAGCGCCCGGCTGTTGGTAATCGCATCAAACATACACGCAGCCGGCATGCGCAGGCGACGTGACCGACCTACGCGTCATCGCCATCGGCGAGTGAGCAGCGCCCGGCTGTTGGTAATCGCATCAAACATACACGCAGCCGGCACGCGCAGGCGACGTGACCGACCTACGCGTCATCGCCATCGGCGAGTGAGCAGCGCCCGGCTGTTGGTAATCGCATCAAACATACACGCAGCCGGCACGCGCAGGCGACGTGACCGACCTACGCGTCATCGCCATCGGCGAGTGAGCAGCGCCCGGCTGTTGGTAATCGCATCAAACATACACGCAGCCGGCACGCGCAGGCGACGTGACCGACCTACGCGTCATCACCATCGGCGAGTGAGCAGCGCCCGGCTGTTGGTAATCGCATCAAACATACACGCAGCCGGCACGCGCAGGCGACGTGACCGACCTACGCGTCATCACCACCGGCGAGTGAGCGGAGGTGCAGCGTGTGGCACCGGCGGACACTCGCTTCCACGGACTCCACCGCGACGGACGATATTCCCTTCCTATTAACTGTTTGTCCGGGAACGTTGTAATTGGAAAATAATCACGGCATTAAACCATTGCCTAAAATACAGTCCACTATTTTTATTGCTCCCCGCGCTAACATAGGGAAACTCCAAGCATAGCCCTCTCCATTTCTCATTAGCCAAAAAGGAACAAACTACTTTCAGGAGTTGCGTTTATTCTGTTACACTTCCTTTAGCATTTAGTAGAAAACTCTTATTTAGACATTACAAACACACTTCAATTTTATTTATTTGTATAAGTACCGTGTGGTGCCGGACGTAAAGAATAGCACCATCCAATTACTTCCCGTGTCTGTCGTAAGAGGCGACTAAGGGACTTACAATAGATGGGCACCAGCGTTCTCTATACATTTCACCACAATACTGCGATCGCCAACCCGCCTGCCAAGCGTGGCGATTATGGCAAATCCCCCCAAATTGGGGAGGCCTATGTCCAGCAGTAGACGTCTTTCGGCTGAAATGACGATGATGTATAGATGTTTTAGTACAGTAAGTTCCCTGCATTACCTGACCCCTCTTCCTCATTTCTTCTGTGTAGGAGGGGTCAGGTAATGCAGGGCACTGACTGTACCTATAGATTTTGTCGGGGTACATTTTGTAAAGTTATAATTATAATCGTTTGTGTGTTTATTTCAGACACATACTGGAGAGAAGCCGTACTCATGTTCGTTATGCGACAAACGGTTCACACAAAGCAACAGTATGAAGCTACACTACCGCACCTTCCATCTCAAAGAGCCGTATCCAAAGAGGTAACTACATATAATACATTATTTAATCTTCCTTTATCTTATCTTATATCTTTAAACGAGCAATTCTTGTATATATGTATATATATAATCTGAATCTCGGAAACTGGTCCAACGTTTTTTATGAAATTTAGTATACAGGGGGTTTCGGGGGCGATAAATCGATCTAGCTAGGATTCATTTTTATAAAATGTCGTTTTATTCGTGTTTTCAATGACCAACTTTATCGATAATCAACTTGAACATAAACTTATTATTTTAAACACAATTTACCAAAAAATACCGAGCAAACCTCGGTCATCCAGATATTACTACTTTATTTGGGGTCACTTGAACATGTTTTGGCGTGTGCTAGCTTTACATAATTATGGCAAATAATTTAATTTAGTAGCAGCCTGGAGTCTGGTACCCGGTACATGGCTATAGGCACGCCCCCTATTAAATGGGACTTAACAATAACTGGAGAAATGTGGGTGTACTATTAGTACACCTCTGCCCAACTCTTCAAAGAAACAAGGCGTGAAGTTTAGTGTATTATAAAGAAAGCGTCTTTTGGATCAAAGTAGCCATTTTTTTATTTTTTGTGTTTAACTGTGGTCATCACTGATACTTCAATCACATTTTGAAGTTTATTTTGAAATTTATTGTTTTTATTTTTTATTTGTTTTCTTCGTTCTATAGAGTATTTTTTTGTTTTTCACCCCAACATAATCGTCTACTAGTAGATGTTTTTATAACTGTAGCTTGTCCGGATTGTTTGGGGGCTTGTAGACCTGTAACACAGGTATTCCTAGTAGAGGCTCCAGTCTCCACAACATCAATGTATTTTTGTTACCCACTATTATGTATTGTGCTGATTTATCATTATGTAGTGGAGAAAATAAACTTTTTTTCTTAAATTTGTATTTCCAGAAACCGCAGAAAAACCAAGGATGAGCCTAAAACAGCTGACGCCGACGGATCCAACACGGACTCCGATTCGGACAGCAGTTTGCCCGACATGGAGCCGGAGTTGCCCGAAATTGAACCGGTCAAACCTGTGCCAGATATTATGGCTGACAAACCGAGCGATGAAAATATGCATTATTTGACTTTGACGTAGTCGTATAGTTTTATAGAATGAATGAAATGATTCTACGTTACGTTATAGAAACGTGTTTCTCGCCAGCAATTATGTGTAAAATTCGATAGGTATTATTTCATATACAAGGTTACATTTAATTCCCTAGTGAAATCCGCAGACGTGATAAGTAACGCTATAAACATAACTAGTGTCTTTTTTTGGATCATCTATCGCAGGTATGTCACTTGAAATATCAGTAAAAAGATCGGTGTAAACTGATTTTTAACCGACTTTAAACATTTTTAACCGACTTCAAAAATAGGAGGAGGTTATCAATTCGACTGTATTTTTTTAAATTTATTTTTAAGTATGTTCACTGATTTTGTATATTCTTTTAGTAAAAAAACCACCAACGGTCATTGACCTCAGTTTTTTTTTATCAATTCCATGACGTCTGCGAAGTTTCGCTAGGTTTATTTCACCCTGTATTTATATTGTATAATTTGCCAAGTTTACTAAACCTTAATGTATATATGTATATGAAGGATTGCAAAAACAACTATGAAATCGTAAGATTGTATATATGCCAGAAGCGCAATTAAATGTAAGTATATACATGAATATAAACTTGAAAATAGATACAAATGAGGCATAGAGCTGCTGCTACAATTCATACAAAAAAGTTATCGATGGCGACATGATAACTATAACTTTTTGGTATAATTATAAAAGAAGGCAGAGTTAGAGATGTGCTGTGTTAGTCGGTGGCAAATACAAAATTTATCGAATATATTCTGTCGCCGGACTGTACTGAATCATCCCGACGCATATAAGCATGTAACACGCCTTTTTGTGGGTTTGAAATAATAAAATTACAGACTTTTACTGACTAAAACCCACCCGTGTTCCTTCAGTTGCCCATTTGCTAGGGTCACGGTATCTCTTTCGAACAAATCTCGCGAACCTGGCAGGATGTAACACGCTTAACTCAGCCTTTATAATTATACCAAAAAATTATATAACACGCGCCACGATAGCGTTTTTAGCACTTTATGCCCTTTTTCTTAATAAAGGTATCCTTATCAGTTAACCTTACCAGTCAATGCCAGTGTATGTAAAAAAGAGTTTTGTAGAATGTCACGATTATTTTATTGTCATTAATCTATTGATGTGGCTATTAAATTGTAAGAATATATTATACTTTGTTTTATTTGAAAATGAAATGAGTTATTTATTTATTTATTTTTTTGTCGGTGGAAATCATGAAATGACGTCCCCCATTCTAGTCGGAGCGGGAGGGTATGTCAGACTTTTACTGACTAAAACCCACCCGTGTTCCTTCAGTTAATGTAGTCTAATCATGACAATCCCACGATCTGGAGGCAAAGGTCCTCGCGCACATGTGGGAGTGGCGCGAGGAGGCGAAACGCCGGGGCGAAACTCCGCTGCCGCGACAAATCACGGCTCGGCGGACAGAGCTCCGGTGTGATCTCATGGCGACATGGCGGGTACGATTGTCGCAACCCAGTGCTGGGCACGCCACAATCGCGGCGGTAAGTCCCTTCTTTGAGGAATGGATAGAGAGGCGCCACGGCGTCCTCACCTTCCGCCTGACGCAGGTTTCCACCGGGCATGGGTGCTTCGGTGGGTTCCTGTTCAGGATAAAGCGGGAGGAAACGCCCGGGTGTTTCCATTGCGAGGATCGTCTGGAGGACACGGTGGAGCATACGGTGGAGGTGTGCCCTGCCTGGGCGGAGCACCGCCGTGTCCTCGTGGAGGCGATCGGCGGCGGCGACCTCTCGCGTCCGGCCCTGGTGCGAGCCATGGTACGGAGCGAGAGGGAATGGGAAGCCGTCACCTCCTTCTGCGAAGCAGTAATGCTCGCGAAGGAGGAGGCGGGGCGCGTGAGGGAGTGGCAGTCTCTGCGCCCTCACGTCCCTAGCCGCCGCAGGAGGAGACGCCCCGGGCGTCGGGAGTCGATTGCGGACTCCCGGCCACCGTAGGCGCGAGCTTGCGGGTGGCGAGCAATGGGTAGCTCGCCGCCCGGTAAGGACCAGGCTCGGGTCGACGGCGCGTAGTGTTCCACGCGCGCCTCAAAGAGATGTCAGCAGCGCTGAAGGGGTCTGCTAGGACCGATGCCTGCCAGGGTCGCGAGATTGTTCGAAAGAGATACCGTGACGCTGGCACATAGGCAACTGAAGGAACACGGGTGGGTTTTAGTCAGTAAAAGTCAGACACGCCCTCCCGCTCCGCCCAGAGCGGGAGAAGTCATTTGAAGATTTCCCATCCAGAAAAAAAATGACAATCCCATGACGTCACATGTAGTAAATTTTCAAATAGAGCTGTTCCTTTACTATTAATAGTAGTTTGTTTTCATTACTTTAATATTCTGAACGACTTTAATCTCTCATATTAAAATATTCGTTTATCATGTCAAAACATTTTATGAGAACAGTATATCAGGCTATAGTCAACGGAACATACATCCTACTTAACGATATTATTGTGCTATAAGTAATTTGTTTCAAAATAAAACTACAAAGTACTGATTCAGATTTTGTCATTAAAAGAAATAATAAAATTCAAGTAAAGCCATTTGGAACAGCCCTGAGCTCGGCTGGCGTGTCATAAAATAAACTCGGATCTGATTGAGGTTTATTTGAACTAATTTTCGTTTATTCCCAAGGATAATTCGTGTATTTGTATTATGGTATATACAATTTAAATAAAAACTGTCATAAACGACAAGGCGGGTGGAAATAAAACTCCTGTATTATATATTTCCGGTATACCTTTAATTAAAAACATACTGTATGAAATGAAATGAAATGAAATGAATTGCACCGATCCCAGCGTGGTTTGACCAGACTCGATTAATCGAATGAACCCCGAGATTTGCACTAGCCCCTGAAACGTCATGATTCATGGTGCTACATAAGCCATTGCATATCAAGAAGTAGACCGGGGGGCGCCTGTATGTTAAAAAATAAATAGTTACTGCTTTATCGATATAATGTCGAACTCACCACTATTTCATAGGGATAACTATTTCAAAGTATGAATTCATAGCTTGGCGCTGAGGGTACGATTTTGCTTTTTTGACGTAGCTCTCTAAAGGTAAAAATAGTAACTGGGTTGTGGAAGTCGGGTAGTCGCTCCTTGTAAAATACTGATTTTCAGCTGCACCTGGTTAGACCGGAAGCCGATCCCAACAGTTGAGCAAAGGCAGATGATGACCTGTGTCAAGACATAGGATACTTTTACTCAGTCCGTCATTCCCATTGGATAATATATCCGTCAAAAGCTGGATTCGCTTTCTCCTCTATCGATCGTTATTTCTTCTGACAAAGTTTACATGTATCTAAAATAAATACCTAGGTACGTAGATGGCTTACATACAGGGTGTAAGGGACAGCACTCCACAAACTGACAGAGTGCATTCAGCTCCTTATTTTGAATCATATTCCACCGGAATTTTTCTCAGGATTTTTTTACGTTTTTTCAGCTTTTTCAGTTTTATTTCAATGTAAAATTACGTTCTCTGAAAGCAGCACTCCATTTATGTAAACAATACGGCTAAAATCAAAAATTCCCATAACAGTCCTGAAATAATTTCTTGTACTGGTCATCTTAGTATGATATACTGAATCCACCCCATCAGTTTGTGGAGGGCTGTCCCCCCTTACACCCTGTATCAAGCTTTACATTTCCAGTTTTAACTGACCTTGCATTGTTATAGGCTTTTCGTACAATGAGAAATCGGCTTACACCAGAAATGTATACCATTTTTTTTTCTGGGTGGGTAATCATCAAATGACGTCTCCCGCTCTGGGCGGAGCGGGAGGGCGTGTCAGACTCTTACTGACTAAAACCCACCCGTGTTCCTTCAGTTGCCTATATGCCAGGGTCACGGTAACTCTTTGAACAAATCGCGCGACCCTGGCAGAGAAATGTAAAGCTTGATTGTCGCCGTGCATACCTAGGTATTCTTGTATTGTATAGTTGTTTCTGCAATATTTAGATATTGCAGAAATACGGGTTAGCTCGTATGTTGGACCTGCGAAGTTTTGTCTCTACATCACCCTAAGATTGACTGGTAGAAAATGCCTCTGGCTAGAAGTCCGCCTTTGTACAATATTTTTTTTACTGGTGCATAAAATGTGAATAAATAAATAATTTTCACCCACCACGCGGGCGAAGTCGCGGAAAAAGCTAGTAATAGATTATGAGGACTTCCATATGAAAGATTACCAATAAATCCAAAGTTAACCTTTACGCTAATTGCGTACCACACTCAACCAGACTTTGAAATATATTATTTTATTGCTAATCCATTACTTTATATGTTTGGAAAAACTTGTCTGTTCCGCATATGAATAACGCGATGAATGTTGTTTAATTGTCTAAACGTCGTCTGTCTGAACGTCGTCTGTCTCAACGTCGTCTGTCTGAACGTCGTCTGTCTGAATGTCGTCTGTCTGAATGTCGTCTGTCTCAACGTCGTCTGTCTGAACATCTTTCCTACAGTTAGTGTTACGCAATTACTCTTCTGTATAAAGGCGAACTTCTTAAAACTTTACAAAAATAAAACTGCAGTAATTAAATTTTAAAATTATATGTACTATCGATAACTTAGATTAGATCACATAACATGTCAAAAACTCGGTTATAGAATTGAGAACTTAAAGTTGAACTTATCAAGGTCTACTTTAGCACTAAAGCTAATATAAAGGGTTTCGAAACGATCAATTGAAACTTGCTAGCGGCTTCGCTCGCGTATTATACATATAAACCTTCCTCTTGAATCACTCTGTCTATTGATGAAAACCGCGTTAAAATCCGTTGTGGAGTTTAAAAGAACAGACGCGGGAAACGACTTTGTTTTATTACTAAAAGATGCTAAAGAAGAGTTTGACAAGTAACAACTTTAAATTCTCAATGCGTAAGCCGAGTGATAGTATAGGAAAAGAGTCTACGGGTCTACAAATCCAGTCGTTTCTAACTTTTGTCGCTATCTTTCCTCGCCTTCTCCTCGTGTCGGCGACCCAGCATGTCCAGTTTAGCGCAGCATTTGTCGTTCTGGAAGAGAGAAATTGAATTATTTTCAGTTTTATACAAGTGATTGGTTGAAACAACTAAGTTCGGTACTAGGTAAGCTGCTACTCAATGAAAAATTTAGGTTTCATTTCTGTTGAACTTTAAATAAGGGTGTAGGGAAATTACAAAAAAAAAATAGCTATACTTCGATTTTTTATTATATTTTGTAACTTGACAGGTGAAGGGTTGGGTTGGCGGTTGAAGATTCTGACAAAAAAAAAAAAATAGTGTGGTGGTGTAAGAATTCACTATCCCAACACTATTAGTTTTAGTATTGCAACATTATTTTTCTTTGAACTGTCAAGTTACTAAATACAATTTAAAGTCGAAGTATAAAATTTTGAAACAAAAAAATGTGCATTACATTTTATTCTACATTCGTCCGTGGGATCTGTTTGGGTCCCATAATTCGAATTATTCCCATTAGTCCCCTCTAGCCCTGTCCTCCGGGGTGACAGCTGGGAATTGTCTTCCCACTTGTCACCGGGGTGACAATTTGTGCCGACTGTTCCCTTTGAAAACTGACTAGTGGGGACAAATGGGAAGTCTGTTTCTCAGTTGTCACCGGGAGGGGTGACATTTGCTACGATTCCTTCCTTCCCAGAAAAAAAAAAAAAAAATTAATTACCATAGATTTCAGCTTTTTTATTTCTTAAGCTACATAGAATCAAATAAAAAAAATAACACAATGTCAACACGCTCACAACATTAGTAAATAAAAATGTCAAAAAAGTTATATAGAATCAAATAAAAAAAACCTTCAAAGTTAAAGTTCGCGAGTACATTCGCAAGAAGTTGGCAGTATCATCACAACGGTAATATTTCGTCATTTTTTAGTCTTCTTCTTCTTCTTCTTTCGTGTCGATGGTCTTCGTACACTTTTTACTAAGTATATTGTTTGAGCCCAGTAGGTGGCCACGTTTATTGCGGCATCAGTGGCATTTTTTAGATCATCTGAGGTGCAGGTGAACGGGCACGGGATTTGTTTTAGTAAATTCGATTATTTATGTACTAGCTTCTGCCCGCGACTTCGTCCGCGTCAAATTTTTGCTCCCCTGACCCTTCCCGTCGCATCGATTTGCCTGCTAGTTTTCGTCCATATTTCGTTGCTGCTCGCTCCTTTTGAGTTATAGTGAGTCAACCTTAAAAGATAGACATATGCTCGCGCGGACTTTTTTTTTGAACTTTTTAAAAGAAACAATTCCGTCATACATGATTTTTGCGTTACTTTAACCGTTTACGCAGCGCACGCAACGGAAACTCTCAAAAGGAATAAATTTTCCCCGTTTTTGCAACATTTTTCATTACTGCTCCGCTCCTCTTTATTGTAGCGTAATGTTATATAGCCTATAGCCTCCCTCAATAAATAGGCTACCCAACCCAAAAAGAATTTTTCAATTCGGACCAGTAGTTCCTGAGATTAGCGCGTTCAATCAAACAAACAAACAAACTCTTCAGCTTTATAATATTAAGTATAGATATGTATGTATGTGTTTTTATATTTATATATACTTTGGTATATATGTTTATGATTTAAATAGCTTATACGTGTATATTTCAATATCTTCAAATTCATTGCACCTACCACTGTTTGTCTCTGCATCACCCAAAGGTTGACTGGTAGAAAATGCCTATGGCATTAAGTCCGCCTCTGTACATTTATGTGCTTAATGTGTAAAATAAATAAATAAAAAACAACATTCTGTTTCCTTTAATAGGTACAATCACAGATTATTAACTTATATTAACACAAATCGTTTTTTAAAATTTTATATAATTTTTACATATTGCGGAATTTATTTTGTTCGGCAATACCGAGGTTAGAATTTTTTTGTTAAAATGTAGGTAGAAGAAATATATTTTAAACTGACGATACATTTCCTACCATAAACTGTTGTACCTTATATGTTGTAAGCATGTTGATATTGTGTTAATTTTTTTTATTTGATTCTATGTAGCTTATGAAATAAAAAAGCTGAAATCTATGGTAATTACATTTTTTTTCTGGGAAGGAAGGAATCGTAGCAAATGTCACCCCCCCGGTGACAACTGAGAAACAGACTTCCCATTTGTCCCCACTAGTCAGCTTTCAAAGGGAACAGTCGGCACAAATTGTCACCCCGGTGACAACTGGGAAGACAATTCCTAGCTGTCACCCCGGAGGACAGGGCTAGAGGGGACTATTGGGAATAATTCCATAATTCAAAGGATTATGATGTTTATAAGTGAATTTGCTAGTTAAGTCAATCGTTTTTGACATACGAGATATTTTCGGTTATAACCGTAGTAATAATAACTTTCGTTCCATATTTTTGTGTAATGCTATGACATTAAAAACTTCCCTTTTCAGGGCGATAAAATCAGTGCTTTGCATGCTTGCATAGTCGTCCTAACTACTGAACTCTTTACTGTGCATGGTCCAAAACTCATTTAGCCGGTTTCTTTAAACTGCGATGACCATAATAATGAGCATGAAGGACGAAACTTTAAATTTCGCTGACGCTTCATATCTATCCGTTTTATTGCCACTTCTCTTTACTTGGAGTCTTCTATGGATATATCACTGCGGCCCTACAGGTGTAAATAGGTAAACTAGTCGGAAACTTACTATACTCAGCTACTCACAGAATCATGGTCACTGGAGTCGTCGGTATCGGATGTAGAGTCGGTGTCGTAGTGGCCCAGTCCCGGCAGTACGCCGACGCAGCGTAGTACGCAGTCCTCGGTTGATGCGGTATTTCCGTTTTGTGCGTTACTGGAAAGAAAAAGGGAGGGTATTCGTTATCATCATGATATCTATACTAATATTATAAAGCTGAAGGGTTTTTGTTTGGTTGGTTGGACGCGGTAATCTCAAAAACTACTGGTCCAAATTGAAAAAAAATTTTTGTGTTGGGTAGCCTATTTATTGAGGAAGGCTACATAACATCACGCTACGATCAAAAGGAGCGGAGCAGCAACGAAAAATGGACGAAAATTGGCAGACAATTCGATGCGACAGGAAGGGTCAGGAGACGAAAAATTTGACGCGGACGAAATCGCGGGCAGAAGCTAGCTGATATAAAAAGACCGGTACTGCATTGCCTGCATTTTGTTGATTTCTGCAACGTTATCTAGCTTAGGCGCTGTTTTCGAATTTATTTCTTTGAAACCTCAGTTTGCTTGTATTATAGTTAGCTTGGATTTATGCCCGGTTAAAGGCAATACAACTTGGCTCTTATAACTAACAGGCTGAATGTGGGTGATGTATTATTTGAGAGGCCCAAGTCGAATAGGTAAACGCTCATGATGGACATACGGTAACAGGACAACTCAAACTCGACCCCGTGGCAAGTGAACTCCAGGAAAAATCAACCCCAATACAACTCGATCTTGACCAAACGACCTCGACACGTGGTATCCTTGCGATAACATGGAGACGATTCTATTGTGCAGCAAGTTAACGTCAGAATGGCTGGTTGCCTACGACAAGCGGCTCCCAAGGTACAATATATTTAAGACTAGCTTCTGCCCGCGACTTCGTCCGCGTTAAATTTCTTGTTCCCCCGACCCTTCCCGTCGCATCGAATCGCCTACCCGTGCGATTTTCCCCGTTTTTTGCAACATTTTTCATTACTGCTCCGCTCCTCTTAGGTATAGCGTGATGTTATATAGCTTATAGCCTTCCTCGATAAATAGGCTACCCAACACAAAAATAATTTTTCAATTCCGACCAGTAGTTTCTGAGATTAGCGCGTTCAATCAAACAAACAAACAAACTCTTCAGCTTTATAATATTAGTATAGATTTGCACATATGGTAATATGATACATTCAGAGAAATGTCAGACGCTGTCAACTATCCATCCTAGCTGTCTGTTGAATCTTGTCCTATTCTTTTCAATTTAAAATTGCGTTTATTTCTTAATATTATGCCATATGGTACCCAAAAATTCGTGAAGGTTGGATTAGAAAGTCATCTCCACTTCTTCTTCCCAGCTAAAGCACTAGAAAGTGGTGAAGGGCGAGCGTTGTCGGGGACTGTCTTATGAAACTTTGACGTTCAAAAAGTGCTGACTCTCAGCCTCTGAATAAATGACTTTTGATTATGATCTAGTTTAAAACCTATGTAGTGCTTACTTGTTAGGGCTTCTAGATACAAGTCCGTTGGTCTTCGGCGGCGGCGACATCTTTTCAGGCTTCTCACCTTCCATCTCACTAGCCTTGCGTTTCCTTACAACCACCTACAGAAAATAAAAAGTAATTAAATACAACAGACCCTTGTGAGGAGCTTGCCGCGGTAGGTTGGTGGATGGGAGGCCATCTTTTCATACTAAGGCTCTCCGTGCTTCGATAAGCACGTTGAACCGTTGGTCCCGGCTATCAATCGAAGATCTTCAACAGTCGTTACGGGTTGTTTGAAGTCCGAAATTCTGACAACCAATCTTACCAAGGGGTATCGTATTACCCAGTAACTGGGTTGTGGAGATCAGATAGGCAGTTGCTCAACGTAAAATACTGGTTTTCAACTGCATCTTGTTGAATTGGAACACCATCATACTTAGGAAAATGCTAGGGAGATGATGAACTATGCAAATACTAATAACTGAAAGAATACCAGTCCTGCGATATTTATTTCTTAAATATCGAAGCATTACATTGAGATAGGAGTGTTTTCAGCATCGCACATTCGCACTTGTCTCTTTCTCGATTATTTTGCTCGTTTTTAACGTTGCATATTGTAATTGCCCGTTTTACTTAGCAAGTAAAAAAAAAAAAAAATTAAAGGAATTTTCGCTACTAAGAGAGTGGGGGGATTTTATAAAAAGAACCAATAATATGCGAGAATGAGCTAGAATTATAACACCTCGTAAAGATTTCTTTTTTGTCAACTTCCGCGTAAATCTTGAGAATCTAGGATGCAACATGCATCCTGAATTTTCAAGTTTTCATCATGCTAAAAATTTAGCACTCCCAACTCGAACACGTCACATTTTTACCATTCATCTACATTTTAGCCGACAGACTTCCACTGCTGCACATAGGGAAGCACTACTGAGCTTCGACCGGTTCTGTGCTTCTCGTATCCAGCAAGTATTAATTTTACCATTCACACAGAATTGATATTGTTGACTTGTGCATAGAACTAACGCTTCAGACAAACTAAGAGATTCTTTTACACTCCCTGCCGTCCTTTGCCCTGGCCCTCTTGGCCATAGGGTAAATACCCTACTGACTGAATGGTACCTTAGAGTTGGCAAAAGGAACAAGGGAAGACAACATAAAATACGCGAATCCAAATTGGAGAAGAGTTGCTAGAGATAGGATTCAGTGGAAGTTGTTAGAGGAGACCTTTGCCAAAAGGCAGACTGCACTAAGAGACATTTTATTAAATACTGCAACACAAAGATGTTCAGAATTAAATGGACTTAATATCTATACAAATAAATAAAATTGGAGTGTCTGTTTTTAATATTAAAATAACCGCTTTTTACTAAGTGTATATGGATATACATCCATATGCACTTAGTAAAAAGCGGTTAAATTTAAAATTATCGCAAAAATTAAAAAAAAATGTTGTTTTGGTATATGTACCGTGTATACACACGGTACCTATACCAAAACAACATTTTTTAAAATTTTTGTCTGTCTGTTTGTTCCGGCTAATCTCTGAAATGGCTGCACCAATTTTGACGGGACTTTTATTGGCAGGTAGCTGATGTAATAAGGAGTAACTTAGGCTACTTTTATTTTAGAAAAAATCTTTTATTTTAGAAAAAATACCTGCGTTAATTTCCGACATTCACGCGGGCGAAGCCGCGGGCAAAACCTAGTTATATTATAAATTCGCCACTGGGTGGAAACATTATCAGAAGATTAAGCACACTGAAAGTATCAATATCTCACCCCTTGTAGTTTATTCTTCTGCGTCTGTGCTTGCGACGTTGTCTGTGTCTGCCGCGCCGGCGCTAGCTGAGCTCGCAGACGGGTCAGCTCTTCAGTCTCAGCTAGGGTGGATACCCGCTCCCTAGAAACAGACAGGTATTGTTTAGAGCCTTCCTGATAGACCATACTTTGGTCAGGAAGTTGAAAACCTGCGTTTAAACCCACATACACATAATGAGCAGTGGGGGTCTAATAAGGCAGTGGTAACTCAGGCAGGCGGATTCAACATCATCATTTCAGCCGAAAGACGTCCACTGCTGGACACAGGCTTCCTCCAATTTGGGTATATTGGGTTTGCCATAATCGCCACACTTGGCAGGCGGGTTGGATCGCAGTATGGTGAATAAGTTGCATAGAGAACGCTGCTGCCCATTCTCTAGTAAGTCCCATAGTCGTCTACTACGTCAAATATGGGAAGACATGGGGTGGCGATATTCTTTATATCCGGCAACACACTAAACAGGCGCAGGCGCTTTACTTAATAAAATTATTTCATCACCACTGCTCTGATAATGGTGAAGGAAAAGATCGTGAAACTGAAGACAGTTTTAGAAACAAGAATTCGAAGACATGTGACATCAACCAACCTGCACTGGGCCCGCGTAGTGGATTATGGCCCACTCCCTCACAGAGAGGAGGCCTGTATCCCAACAGTGGGGAGATTTTCAGTTGCTGATTAACATGTGGTAACACTAACAATTTTGTATAATTCGTTTTTAAAAGACGAGACATATAACTTAAATGTTACCTGAACTCTCTCATCTCCCTCTGCTCTTCAATAGAGATCTGCTGGGCCGCATTCGCCTTAGAGCGTTCCACCAGGTCCAAGAAACCGACCTCATCGTCATCCAGACCACGGATCATGTTTTCTAAAAGATTGAGATAAAGTTATTTGTTAGAAAGAGAATTCTATAGTGAGTTGTGTGACCATGAATGGGCCTGTCTTTGGGCCTTTTTTGGGAGAGAAATCATCAAATGACCTCTACCGCTCTGGGCGGAGGAGGAAGGGCGTGTCAGACTTTTACTGACTAAAACCCACCCGTGTTCCTTCAGGTGCCTATGCCAGGGCCACGGTAACTCTTTCGAATAAATCCGCGATCCTGGCAGGCATCGGTCTTAGCGGATCCCTTCAAGTTTGCTGACATCTCTTTGAGGGGCGCGTGGAACACAACGTGCCGTCGACCCGGGCCTGGTCCTCAGGCCTGAATTCGTAAAAATAGCTGAGAACATCATAAACAATACATACAATGACAAATCCATCTGCCAGGTAAGTAAGAGATTATTCAAAAATATATATGTCACACCAGCCGCATGCACAGTGACCGCTGGGCAATAGTCTCCACACAGTGGGTGCCTGACGATGGACGGCGCCGGCGAGGCCGGCCCAAGAAGAGGTGGCGAGACGACCTCGACGCGTACTCCAAGGGTTGGATCGAGGTGGCCCGGGAAAAGGATACCTGGAGGGATTTGGGGGAGGCCTTTGCTCAGCAGTGGGACAGTGTAGGCTAATTAAAAAAAAAAATATATGTGATACTAGCTGACCCGACAAACATTGTTTTGCCGGATGAAAAAGTGTGAAAATTTAGAGTTGTATGTATTTTTCAATGCTAAATCATAATAAAATAAAAATAGGAAAAAAATAAAAAAATATTTAGGGGTATGAAAAATAGATGTTGGCCGATTCTCAGACCTACCCGATATGCACACAAAATTTGATAAAATTCGGTCCAGCCGTTTCGGAGGAGTATGGCAACGAAAACTGTGACACGAGAATTTTGTATATTAGATTAGACAGCTGACCGTACAGACGTTGTCCTGTTTCCTAGAACTCGATAGCAGCGCCACCTACTGGGTCCAAATAGTGTAGTGAATCTAAACCATCCAGGGTGCCACCCAAATGCATTAAAAAAAAAACATTCAAATCGGTCCAGCCGTTTAGGAGTTCAGTGACATACTCACGTACAGTAGAATTATATAAGATGTACAAATATATTTAAGCATTTAGTAATTTTTTAAATGCTAATAATACAACACACAAAAATTATTTGGAAAACTAACTAATATTAAGTTTCGTGACGGGCTGACCAAAACAGCGATGACATGAAATTATTAGTCTTCAGAAATACTTACTGAGCTTGTGAGCCTCTTCATATTCGGCTTCCTTCTGGATCCTCTGCTCCTCCAGGCGCTGGTACAGCGGCCTAGTGTCGTAGGGCTCTTCTGGCGCCTCTGAAGGTTGAAGAAATTGTACATAAGATAATATGAAGTAGCACTGTTTTGTTGAAGACTAGATAAGATGGGTTTGACACGATTATTTTTCAGGGTATATACATTCAACACCAACTCATGTCAAAGGAAAGCAATAAGAGCTTTAATACCACAGTATAAAGCTCTACTAGGCATGCTTAGGGTTGCCAATTTTTTCTAGAAGAAGTAGAGTATTTTTGCTATCAGAGAGAGAATAGATTTATAAAAAAAAGTACCATTTATTCCATTTTTTTTCATATAATTTCTAGCACTTTTGGTGTTACATAACATTTTATTGGTATACTGTATAAGTGTTCATCATTATCAGCCTATATTGTTCCCACTGCTGGGACACAGGCCTCCTCTCGGTGAGAGGGAGTGGGCCGTAATCTACATACACATGTTTTCGAACGTTTGGTTCAAGGACATGCCGGTTTCCTCACGATGTTTTCCTTCACCGTTTTGAGAGCAGTGGTGATGAAATTAATTACACTAAGTAATGCGCCTGCCTGGGTTCGAACCCAAGACCACGAACTCGTAAGTCGGGGCTGGTACCACTGGGACACAACTGCTCCAGCACCCATAAAAAATAGTACAATACTCTATTTTAGAGTATGGTAACCCCAATAGAGCAGATTTTTTATAAATGGACTATCACAGTTACTTTGCAATTGTTTAGACATAAATGGTTTTGATTTTAATTACATTCTCTGTTGAATTTGTGCAATACAATGGTGCCGATTCTGTTGTCACAAAATTCTCTAAACTAAAATTAAAATCACTAAAATTTGGTTTAATCCTGTCAAACGACGATTTCCTATTCTGAAATAGACTAAAGTGACACAACTTAACTATATTTTAGTTTGACAGCACTAAGATTGCACTGAGTTATTAGTTTAGTGAAAATGTCAATTTTGCTATTCTGAGTTTGCCGGTTTTCACCAAAAATTTTGACTATAATAATTTATTTTAACTAAATCTGACTATTTTTAATCGCGATAAAAAAGGTGTGGAATAAAACTAGTGGTCATGAACTAAAATTCTCAACAACGCCTCGCCTTCACGTGCAAAAACAGTTCTGTATTTTTTATTTTCTTTTTGCTTATATCTTGAAAATGGCGTGTCCTATCGCAAAAATAATGAAATTTTCGGCCCCCTTAGTATACCCCGGCACATTTATATCTCAACACGTGGGTAATATTTTTTTTATATTTTTCAAACAAAAGTGAAAAATTCCATATAAAACACGTTGAGGCTGCCCCACCAGCACGCGCCTTCGTCTCTCAAAAAATTCATTCTACGCAATGCACACACAAGTACAACGTTGCGAAACCAAAAGAAAAAAAAATACCACGCTGAGTCGCGATTGTCAAATTCGATTTTAGTCGTGTCAAAATAATTTTTAAATTTAGAGATTTTTCCTTGCAGAATAGCGTTACAATTCTCATAGCCAAAAGTAAGGAATTTTAGAGATAGTTTAGTTAGTTTAGTTCGTGTACAACAGAATCGGCACCATTGTCCCAAATTCTCTCTAACTTATAACTGCTGTTATAACAATAATCTACTTAATATTGATTATATTATTTCCATGGGACTGTTCGTGAGTCATGTCTAGAGATAGGATATTCAGATGCATATTCAGCTAAAGTTGAAATGTTGGCTAATATGGAATGTGCGTTTTTACCGTGTTTTGTGTGTTGTTTTATCTAACACATACCACCCTATACACATGTATTTGCATCTGGGAATAAACATTAATTTTAAATAAATATGATGATCTAAGAAACCCGGCTTTAATAAAAAATATGAAGCCACTTCCATACTTTCACAGCTAAATAGTAACATTGGCTAAATATGCATCCGAATATCCAATCACTGGTCATATCACAAACAGTCCCTATGACATATTAGTTACTAGCTTCTGCCCGCGACTTCGTCCGCGTCAAATTTTTGCTCCCCTGACCCTTCCCGTCGCATCGATTTGCCTGCTAGTGTTGCTGCTCGCTCCTTTTGAGTTATAGTGAGTCAACCTTAAAATATAGACATATGCTCTCGCGGACTTTTTTTTAGAACCTTTTCAAAGGAACAATTCCGTCATACATGATTTTTGAGTTACTTTAACCGTTTACGCAGCGCACGCAACGGAAACTCTCAAAAGGAATAAATTTTCCCCGTTTTTGCAACATTTTTCATTACTGCTCCGCTCCTCTTAGTTGTAGCGTGATGTTATATAGCTTATAGCCTCCCTCGATAAATAGGCTACCCAACACAAAAAGAATTTTTCAATTCGGACCAGTAGTTCCTGAGATCAGCGCGTTCAATCAAACAAACAAACAAACAAACTCTTCAGCTTTATAATATTATTATAGTATAGATTAAATTTAGCTTGAACACAATGGAAATTCCATGAAGAAGTTATTAAACAAAACCAACTGAGTGTCCTCACATGGTTGACATGAACAATACATATGAGCATTGGTGGCTCAGTGGTAACAGCTCTAACTTATTGAGTTGTAAGTAGTTGGTTCAAATCCAGATTCATATAAATACCCCCAGATATTGCGAATGTTACTGGTACACTTAACCCTTTGTATTTGGAACATGGATCCACATGAGAGACAATGGCAACATAGAACATAGAAACAATGGCTTGTTGAAAATGGTGCCGGCTCCCTTATTCACAAACTAAACTAAATTTAAGTTCAGTGCATCTTTTTCTTTCTACTTCATTAAGGAAAGGACAGAAGATAACTTTTAGTTTAGTCCTGTCAAATTAATCAGCGCTTGACTTAAATTGACGTAATTTTAGTAGGCAAGTTTTTAATCACGTCAAAACTTGTATGGAGTAGTGACAAGCGCTGATTAATTTGACAGGACTAAACTAAAATTTTTCTTTTGTCCTCTTCTTAATGAAATACAAAGAAAAAGATGCACTGAACTTAAATTTAATTTAGTTTGTGAACAAGGGAATCGGTACGAATATCTCTTAAGGTAAAAAGTTATGCATAAGCATCTGCCTAGCATTTTCTCAACAATGTTGAGGATGGCTTTCAGTCTAACTAGATGTAGCTGATTGCCAGTATTTTACATGGAGCCTATCTGACCTCCACATCCTCAGACTGGATATCACAAAACAAAGTTAAGATTTGATTTTCTGGCTTCAGACTACCTATAACTGTCTAGTGATAGATCTTGGAACGACAGCCAGGAGCAATGGCTTAGGTAGCAGTTGGTGGTGTCCGCAACTCCGTAATGCATATTTTCCATGAAACAAAGGCTTAACATACATTTTGAGGCAAAAGGAATCTCAGTGTAGAAAGATGGCCACTGATCCAACTGACTGCAGCAAACGTAGATTAACCTGAGCAGTTGTATTAAATAGCCACGGGGCCCCTCTAGGTAATAAATTGTTCATAAATAAATATTTACACTGCACTTTGACCAATTTATTTATCACCACTTTTATAAGAATGGTGAGGGAAATTGTTGTGAGGAAATGTTATAGTTTTCGAGTTTTTTTTTATGTGAGGCAAGCCATCATCAACATCCACAGTCTGACTTCACCCACTACTGGGCTAAGGCCTATATTTTCTTTTTCCAATCCCCATGCTTTCGTGCCTGTGCCAAGTTCTTAACTGTAGTACCCACTACATCCTCAGTAAGTCGAAAAAAAATGCCATTCCCTTCAGCAGAACCCCTAAATATGCGGTATCTCGAATTATTTAGACTTTGTAACTCGAACAAAACGTTATTTCCCTACGAAGTAATGATAATACATATTTATACTCTATTACTTGAATTTCAAAAAGGAGACTCCGTACTTAGAAATCGCGCCCTTATAAGTCGAAATTTAGCAGTTAAATCATGTACCTTAATGTTCTTGTTAAGATGGAAACTCGTTAACTCGAATTTTTTGCATTTCCCTTGACATTCGATTTATTGAAATTCCACTGTAATTACTCTAACCTGCTACTGAGATATTCCTTAACCACTGTACTTACCACCGTTATCGTATAGCCTAAGCAGGGAATCCGGTCAGTGGGTCGTCCAGCCTACCTCCTTGTAATAACAAAAGAAGCAGCCACCAATAATATCTATGATGATAATTATTATTTCCAATTCAATGCCACTAGGTTTCGTTTATTAAAGCTTCAGCACACTTTCCACAGTTAAATAACATTTTCTTTACGACTTCATAATTCGTGCCTAAGTCGTAAAGTTAAAAGTCATGCCGAATGAAGATACGTTACCAAACTATGATAATACGTATGTATTGACACTTTTATTTTATGTATACAACTGTAACCCAACAAAATTAATTCCTGTTTGATGCGAGTTTCTTAATTCAGACTGTAGTCTTATCTCGTGCCTTTAATTAAAACTACAAATGTAAGGGAAAAGATATCGTTTGATAGCAAAATAATACGTTTTATCAATGCCCACCATAGTGATGTATGAGTGATCATAACAAATTCCAATTCGTACCTTCAGGCTGGTCTTCAGTGCGTACTTTATCCCATTCCTCCTGTCGTCGTCGTCTTGCTTCCAATACTTCCGACTCCGATATGAATCCGGAACTCATTTTCGATTAAAACAATATTTTTTATTAATGAAAAACACAGAATCCCCTCACCTGTCTATTAACCTAACTTTTTTAATAGGGAATTTGATTTGATGGATCGCTTGAAGGCAGAAGTAACTCAAACGTTATGCCAGAAAAGTCACAGCTTTTTTTAATTACCAAAAGTTTGAGATGATTTCTAAACTTATCTGAGTTTATATTTAATTTTATATATCAATAAAAATAAATCAATACTAAACATCGCACAGCAACATTTAAAACAAAATTTCTAAGGTGGAATATGACTTGTAAAATCAAAATGACCAAAAATGGAACGTAAATGCTTTGACAGTAGAAAGTGTGTTTACGAGGTTTGATTTAAGTCAAGTCATGAAAAAATTGATCATTTGTGGTTGAACTCTAAAAACTTAAAGTTAAAATGATCACTTGTATTCAAGTGAGTTTTCAAGAGATCTATTTATTTGATAGTGATGCTAGGTATTTTTATGATTTATAATTCTTTTGAAAGTTTAAACTTAGTCTGGCTCAGGCTGCTTAAACGAACACTGAATAAAATTTGGGAACGTCAGAATTTGAGATTTCAGCCAACCGAGCCGGTTAATTTTCGCATAATTATAATTTCAAATGAACTTTCTTCACAACTAGAAGTTGAAATAGAAAGATAAATATTGTTACAACATGTCTGAAGTAGAAAACAATGTAGTAGCGGTGGAAAATGAGCAGAAAGACTATGTCGAGGATGGGAAAAATAAGTTGGTTGTAAAGTGCAAATTTTGCGGTTCAAAGATATTAGAAAAGAAATCAGCGAAGTATATCACATTAGAGGTAATATTTCTAGTTTCTACTTTCATTTTGGCGCTTTCATACACTTCCTTAGCGGCATAATCAGCATTTTCTTGTCCCATCTCATTGTTTGTATAAAGCTATTTTAGAATGCTATTTGAATGCCTATACCAAGTTAATGAGTTGTTCGTAACCCATACCATTACGTTGCAAGTATTTTTATGCTCCAATAAGATCCAATCAACTATTGATACTATAACCTCATTTTATTTCATTACAGAAAGATCTACCGCTAATGCAGCAAGACAACAACAGAAAAGAAGGAGAAATCCAGAACGAACCAGTACAGGAATTCTACCATGTTGAAAACATGTATACATTTGAAAACATCGGATTCACTCATACTGTAGCGAATTGTAAATACCTAAGTTGTGCGGACTGTGATGCTGGTCCGGTTGGCTTCTATGATATGGACACTAAACATAGTTACGTAGCTTTATCCAGGATTGAGCATGCTTGAATCATATGCAAGAGATTGGTCTGCTTGCTTGGCAAATGCATTCTAAAAGTCACAGTCATAAATCATATGACAAGGAGAATTCTGCCGAGCACATCACAGTCATGACTGAAAGATGAAGGCTGTTATGTTTTGGGCACAATTTGGCTTGCCCTATATTTGTGACAGCTGTCAAAAAGTTTAATCTGTGCCAATATTGATGTACACACAATCACACATCATGCTATGCAATTCCAGTTTAAGCTGATCTCTCAATATACGGAAATCCCATAAAATATGAGATCAGTTCATTCTGGAAATGCATAGCTTATTGTGTGGCTGTGCATACAATATTTGGAACAATAAGAAATGCCAAACAAAGGAACATCAAAAAATATCTATAAGTACACTTTACCAATATAATATACTATTTATGCTTCAATAGTGAATACAGATTCCAAATATTTGAAATAGTTTAAAATATTCTGCAGTATTCTTAAAACCGTAGTCCTACGCTACACTATATTCTCAATTTGAAACTTTAGAAATGTCAAATAATGAAAAAATAGAAGATGTATGAAAATTGTTGTTTCAGAAAAATATTGGTCATGTTAGAAATAAAATGTTTAATTACTATTTAGTAATAATTATTAAGTAAAAATTGTGATCAGGTGTTCACTTTAGATCTGTCCTATATAAAGGATTTCCTGTAGATAAAAAAATGCTGTGTTCCAAAATTTATCATATCAATTTGCTCATTACAAAAATCATTCCTTTACTTTTTTATGAAATTAAATTAAAACATTTAATATTGTTTGTATTAAAATGCTATAGGAAATAGTAATGTGAGCTTATAAAATATGAAATGGGTTAAGTAAAATTTATTATTTACATTTTGTAACAATTTTTTTAAATATAATAAAAGCTTTATTGTGAATTATTTTATTATTTTAATCATAAGAGTAACTATTCCACTAAGAAAATCTATTAGGAATTAAAGGGATAATTATTTAGACAACGTTCAAATTTAAAATTGTTTAGCATTAAAAATATCTGATTTCATAAATAAAATTACAATATTTCTTGTACAGACGCCAACACATCAAGCTACTACAATCTGTCAGATTTCTTTGATAGATTTTCGACTTTATTTCTAGAGCGTTAGGTTCAAGGTTCATTGGGAAAAATTGACAGTTTCGGGTAGCTTGACCTGGTGGCGTCTGTACATAACAATAATTTCGACAAACCATATATAGTTTCCGTGGTGTAGCGGTTATCACATCTGCCTAACACGCAGAAGGCCCCCGGTTCGATCCCGGGCGGAAACATAGCTTTTTGCTTTTGACATATTATTTAAATTGTTTTTTACCACATTATTTTCCAATTTCGAAGAGTAATATTTACGTAGGTTTTTTAAATTATTATTCGTAATAAGTGTCAGCAAAAGTCCGTTGGCGCTGAATTTGAAAACTGAAAACCTAAGTACCTACATACCTACATGGTTCTAAACAGTCGTTTCCTATGGAGAAAAGCCGGCAAGAAAATCCACGGTTATTCCTTTAAAAATAATTGAATTTTACAGTGTTTAGAAATAGCAGCGTTAATAGGCCTGGAATTTCGTTATGATAACGTTACTTTTGGGTTGCTGCGACTAACGATATCAATGCGTCTTTCAATATAACAGTGATCTTTATTTTCGTAAGATTGTTGTTGGGTTGCTGCCAAGGGCGGGTCCAGGATTTATTTCTGGGACGGGCACATGGGCTAGACTGTTTAGAAGTGTCTACCAAGTATCATGCTGTTTTGGGATTCATTCTTTTTGAATGACGTTAAAGAATAACTACACATACACTCGCTTTAAATATAAAGAGATACATGGAGAAAGAGTGAGAATCTGGGTTGCAAGAGCGAGCGAAGTGAACTCAATAAATTTTACACCTCACCTCGAATTGGTTTAGTTAGTTTCTCTTTTGACCATTCATAGTATTAGCTAAATTGTTTCAAGAGTTAAGGAAAGCTGTATAAACTGGACGCGTGAGACTGCTCTATTTTTAGTGTTCCGTACCCCAAAAGGAAAACAGAACCCTTATAGGATCACTTTGTTGTCCGTCCGTCTGTCTGTCTGTCAAGACGAGATAAAAGTATCTCGTTTAGCATTAAAAATGTTTTCCTGAAATCCTCTCGCTGACTCTAGGCCGGTGCATTGTTGGCATAGCAGACCTCTTTGCCCAAGTTTTGTACATTGACTGAAGCACTTTGAACCTTATTAGTTACGCCACTGCTGCTGAAGATATAGTAGACGCTTCTGCAGCGTTCCTCATTAAAGCAACGACTTGGTATGCACTGAGACGATGAAATTTTATTATTCTTTAACTGGGAGGGCAGACTCACCCCCCTTGGATACACCCCTGGTTGCTGATATCAGTGCTGCCGTAACTAATAAGGTTCAAAGTGCTTCACACTTTGAACCTTATTAGTTACGCCACTGCTGCTGAAGATATAGTAGACGCTTCTGCAGCGTTCCTCATTAAAGCAACGACTTGGTATGCACTGAGACGATGAAATTTTATTATTCTTTAACTGGGAGGGCAGACTCACCCCCCTTGGATACACCCCTGGTTGCTGATATCAGTGCTGCCAGGAAAATATAATTGAACGGACTGTCGTCAGCTTTCTTACAATCAGCAATCAAATTAATCCGCCTGCCAAAAATATAATAGCAACCAGTTATACAGTAATAGCTAAGACGTTTTTGTCAGGCGGTATAATTTAACTGCAATGTCAGAAAGTTCGCGTGCCTTTTTTACTTACAGTGTAATAATTATCATCTTCTGAGCCTTGTCCTATGTTTTTCCAATCTCTCTTGTCCACCGCCACGCTATTATTAACTCCCTTCTTTTGCATATCACAGAACTACAACACTTCCTCATACAGTCCATCTAGAAAGAAGAAAAAAAGAAAGAAAAATTGTTTATTCTGCACAAACAAAACGCACAATTTAAAATATTAACAAAAAAGAAAAACAAAAAATACACACGTACAAAGTAGCCAAAAGCCCCGTGTTCAAGCTTAAAAAGGTTGTACAATATTGTCCATTGTTGTTGATGTCCTCAGCTCCCTTTGCCTGTCCCAAAGAGGGACGAAAAGAACCAAAAAAAAAAATGTTGTTGATGTCATGGCGACGGACCAAAGACAATACAGATAGATATGCGATAGTACTCTGTGGATATGAAAAAAAAGCGCGGGAACCTTGAAATAATAGGCGGTCTTTTTTTTACTTCTTTTAATTTTACTTTAATTTTAATTTAGTTTGTACATATTTTCCTGTTTTTATTCTATTAACTTAGTTTATAAAACAAGATTTAAGATGCCTAAGAAAAGAAAAAAACCCAAACAAGATCCTGGTGGAGAAATTGTTACTGGTCCTCCGGATTCATCTTCGGAGACAAGTGAGTCTGACTACGTCGACTCCTGCACTGCGGAAGAAAAGGCTACAGAGAAGTATGCCCCGTATAGGGTTACAGACTACAGTCGCAGGTACCCTGAGGATGCCGTAGCTGGGTATGACTTTATTGTATTTATCGAGAGCACAAATGAAGAACAACCAATAGGCCAAAGAGATATGATGTACCTGAATGGATGCTTCACTAGATTTGTTAAAGGGATTAAGTACTTGAAAAAAATTAACAGATACAAAATCGGCGTAGTTTTCGATCGCCCGAATTTAGCCAATTCATTCTTGGACAATGTTACTTTTCTGAAAGAACAGTCGATCAAAGCGTCGATTCCGGCTGGAACGACAGAATTGTCTGGAGTTATCACGTCAGTACCTACGGATATGTCAAACAAAAAAATTTTTAAGGCAATATCAAGTTCAAAAAAAATTATAAGCGTTAGAAGAATAATGAAAAAAGTTAGAGTAGGTAGCTCATCTGAACTACAGCCTACCCAAACTGTAGTTATTACTTTTGCTTCATCTACATCTTTACCAGATTACGTTCATATTAAGATGTGGCGGCTTTCAGTACTGCCCTATATTCCACCAGTCAAGCAGTGTTTCCGTTGCTTACGTTTTGGGCATTTAGCCAAATTTTGTAAAAATTCGCAAAGATGCTCAGTATGTACTGAGGGTCATTCCTTCAAGGAGTGCTCTGTACCTGCTGAAAAAGCTGTATGTGTTCATTGCAAAGGTAATCATTTATCCATATCTGGCCAATGTCCCATTAAGAAAAGAAAGATTGCTGAAAGCAGAAATACATCGAAAACCCCTTTTTCGGACTTATTTAATAAAGCTAATTTCCCATCACTGAACAAATCGGAACATTCGACAGATATTATAAACTTGATGTTGTCTAATAGCACAGCATTAAGTTTGTTGACAGAATCTATTGTTAACTTGATTAAGTTAAATAAAACACAAAATGAAAGTATTTGTACACAAACTATAACATCTGCTATTAGAGAGACTATTAAAGGTAAAAATATTATAATATAAAATTCACTAACAAAATTTTAAATATTGCTCAGTGGAATGCACAAAGTTTGCTAAGTAATAAACTACAGTTTCAGCAGTTTCTCTATAATAATGACATACATTTAGCTTTAGTTTCAGAAACATGGTTAAAACCACACATACAATACAACATTCGTGGCTATACCACAGTTAGGAATGATTGTGGTAATGATCACAATGGTGTTGCTATATTTATACGTAATGGCATTGAATTTAGATTATTAGACACATATTTTGACGATTCTATTCAAAATATTGCAATTAAAATTAAAATTAATAACAAATACATTTCAGTAGTTAGTTTTTACAGTCCTGGAAATTGCAGTCCTACTTTTGAAAAGAACAAATTTGATTCACTAATAAATAGTATACCTAAACCATTGATAATTGCTGGGGACTTTAATGCCCATCACACTTTTTGGGGTTGTTGTAGTGACGACTCTCGTGGCAGAGCTATAATGAATTCCATGGATGAAAATGACTTGATACTCTTAAATGATGGTCAGCCAACTACTGTAGGGTCTCATCTATGGAGACCAAATGGTCTTGATTTAACTATGGTTTCTTCTTCCTTGGCTTTGTCTTGTGAATGGCAGGTTTATCAGGATTCTATAGGCAGCTATCATTTGCCTACCATTACAAAATATGTTATAGATACTGCTAATGATGTGGATCCTTCTAATGTTTCAAATATTCCTCTTCATTGTAATCTGAAATTAGTTGATTGGTCTATTTATAAAAAGATTGTAAATGACATGATGGAAAGTTTTCAGTATAATAACTCGAGTCATATTGATACATATAATAATTTTTGTTCAATAATTCTACAAGCAGTTCAGATGTCAGTAATCAGTTTTAATAAAAACAATACCACTTGCGACTCTCGCAGATCTAGGAGGAAGCTTCGACTCCCTTGGTGGAACGAGAAGTGCACTAGAGCTGTACAAGATTGTAAGCAAGCATACATCTTATTTAAATCAAATCCTTGTCTAGACAATTTTATAAGTTTCAAACATATGCAAGCCCGAAAAAAACGTATCCTACGACAGGAGCGTCGTGCATGTTGGTTAGAGTTTTGTCATTCTATTAATAGACTCACTCCAATGAGTCAAGTTTGGGCAAAAATGAGGAAGTTAAAAAATGTTTCTACAAATAGCAGTTTGTTTTCTAGTTATGAATGGATCTCTCAATTTCTGCATAAGTATACTCCTGATTCAGTTCAGAATTTTTACACAGTCAGTCACAATAACTTACAAAATTGCACAAATAATTTCATGGTGGAAACTTTTTCTATTGAAGAGCTAAAATCTGCTTTAAGATCAAGAAGAGATTCGGCATGTGGCTTAGATTGGCTCTCATACAAAATGTTAAAATTATTAAATTCACACAGTTTGTCTATATTTTTAAATATTTTGAATTCACTTTGGCATTGTTCTATTATTCCTGAGGAATGGAAAACAGATTGTTTAATACCTATCCTGAAACAGGGTAAAGACCCTAACAGCGCTGACTCATATCGTCCTATTACTCTAAGTTCGTGTGTTGGTAAAATATTTGAACAGCTTCTAAAACAACGTTTGATATTTTACATTGAAAGTAATAGTCTACTACCTTACAATCAATTTGGCTTTCGATGTGGTCGTTCTGCTCGGGAAAGTCTTAGTCATTTATCTCTGGATATACACAGTGCTCTTGTCGAGCATAAAATGTTGGGATCTGTTTTCTTCGATATTGTTGGTGCTTTTAATAATGTAAATTTAAGTACATTGTCATCCATTCTCCTTTCACTAAATGTTCCTGGAAAAATAGTAAGTTGGATTTTTGAGTTTTTAAATGAACGTAAATTGTATGTAAAAGTCAATAATCAATTAATAGGACCTAGGTATTCTTATAGAGGAGTTTCTCAAGGAGGAATATTAAGTCCTCTATTATTTATTTTATATATTGCTAGATTAAATAATGTGCTGGGTAGTGATGTCTGTAATTTACAATTTGCTGATGATTTGGTTGTGTATTGTTCAGGAGAAAACCTTAACAGCATTGAAACAAAACTCAATGCTAGCTTGGAAAAATTGGGACATTATTTTGAAAGTCTTAGTTTGGAGGTCAGCTATGAGAAAAGTAAGGTTGTTGTCTTTTCCAAAAATGTTGTTGGTTCTCCTAGTATTAAAATTTATTACAATAATAGCCTTATGTTAGTGGATAGTTCCATAAAATTTTTAGGTGTTACTTTTCTCAGTAATTTTAAATGGAATGTGTATGTTGATTACTTAGCAAACAGAGCATTAAAAGCTTGCAATATTTTGAAATCTCTCGCTGGCACTTATTGGGGTGCTGATCCAGGGACATTACTGATTTTATATAAGTCCTTAGTAAGAAGTCACTTCGAATATGCATTTTTTTGCTATAGTGGTGTACAAAAACTAGTAGAAAAACTAGACAAAGTGCAAAATAGATGCTTACGTATTATTTTGGGAGCTATGTGTTCAACACCTATAGTGTCAATGCAAGTCGAATGTAGTTTGCCTCCATTGATAATTAGATTCAATTACCTCAGAACAAAATTCTTCATTAAGATTTCTTCTATCAGTGATCATCCTCTTCTATTGCAGTTAAAGAAGGCTATTAATGGGATCAATCCCCCTTTTCTAGTACAAGGTTTATCTGAAATTTTAAAAGATTGTTCTAATCAAAATTATTTTTCTAGCTCCATTTGGCCTTGTTATTTATATTCCTATGAATCAAAGTATTGTCCATTTAAAATAGTAATTAATGAATCTTTGAAGTTTAAAGAGGATGTTTACAGAATGCTTGAGGAATGGAATGGTTACAATCAATTGTACACAGATGGCTCAAAAAATGATAATGCTGTATCTATGGCTATTTATGACGTTCAGGCTCGAAGTGGGTTTGGGAATAGGTTGTCTTCAGTAGCAACTGTGTATACAGCAGAGGCTATGGCAATACTCAGTGCTTTAGAGTATATTGAGACTAGGCAAGAAAATAAATGGATTATTATCACTGATAGTATGAGTGTATTGAGAGCACTAGAAAATCCCAGTTGTAATGCAAAAACAAGTTACATAATTTATAATATCAGAGAAAAATACAATAATTTACATAAGTTCAAAGATATCGTCCTTTTCTGGACTCCTTCACATATCGGGGTAGTTGGAAATGAACAAGTTGATTACCTGGCTAAATTCATTGTTAATCATCATCAGGAATGTCCAATTTTGCATAAGCCCATTCCAAATTCAGATGCGTTGACTTATTTCAAATCAAAACTGGCACGTGAATTTCACAATTTCTGGCAGCATGTAGTTGAAACCAAAGGAAAGTGGCTAGCTGAAATTAAAACAAAGATTTCTCCTCCTTGGTTTACAGGAGGAAATATCTATCGGAACAGAAAGTTTTATACAACGATTTGTCGTCTACGGCTAGGTCACTGTCGATTTAATGCACATCTGTTTAGAATTGGCATTCTGTCTTCCCCAAATTGTGATTATTGTAATTCTGCTATACAAACATTGGATCACATTGTATTTGATTGTCCTAATTTTGCTCTTCAAAGGATCATTTTAGTTGATCGCCTGCTAGGTATTTATGAAAATGCTGAAGATATCCCGCGCTCGCTTCAGCAACTTTTGACGAAAAAAGATTGTTTTTTACCAATTTACGATTTTATTGTATCAACTGTTGATGAAATTTGAATTTGACAACTACTACACTTTTGACATAAAATTATATGATATTGAGATATTGAGATAATATTAAATAAAACATGAAAGAAGACTCGACTCCGGTCTAACAAAAGGTACTGAACTTGAATATATTAAAAGAAGACTTGGCTTACGCCTAACTATTGGTTATTGAAGACATTGATAAAAATAAGACTTGGTTTCGGCCTGACTATTGGATATTGAAGACATTGAATAAAGAAGACATGGTTTCGGCCTTGATTATATTATAGAAAGACAAGAAAGAAAAAAAAAGAAGAATTGGAAGAAAAAGAAAACTAAATCAGACTTGGCTGTATGGGCTCAGCTCCCTTTGCCTGTCCCAAAGAGGGACGAAAAGAACCAAAAAAAAAAAAACTCTGTGGATATGCGTTACGACATTGACAATTACCTATTACCATATTATTATTATTATTTATTATTATCTATCTTTACTTTATCCTATTTCTCCCTCTCTGTTCATTAACATTTATATTAATCATTCCTTTTGTCATAGGAGTTTTCTCCCTCTCCATCACATACCCATACGCAACCAATCGATTTCCTTTTAACTTTTTTGTCACTGACGCCACTTTCAAACTTTGTCTTTGTCTAAGTTCTTATTTTACTATCCATTTTCGTCACTCCAGCCATCCATCTCAACGTTTTCACAGTTGGTACAGACGCCAGCACATCAAGGTACATGAAACTGTCTTTTCTCAATCAATTTTGAACCTAATCCTTTTGTGATAAAGTTGAAAACCTATTAAATAAATTTGACAGATTGTGGTAGCTTTATGTGCTGGCGTCTGTACATTTATTATTACAGTGCATACGTACCGAGGTATCTATCTTCTATTGAAAAACAAAAAATCTAATTCTAACAAAAACATTAATACAGAGTGAAAAATATCTGTAATTTCGGAGTCGGTGTCTTTGTTTTTTTTTGTCTTTACAGAGATGTTACTTTTCACGTTTTAGTTGTGGTACCTATACGTACTCTGCACAAATTCGTATACCTTCAATAGTAAATATGAGTGACAGGAAGTTATTTTAATTAGTAGAACATCATCAACAAACAATGAATAGAAAAAATACCCATTATTGAAATTAACTCAAAAACCACTCATCAGAACTTGACCAAACCCTTTAATATTTTTTTAACAATATAATCATTTTTAAAATCGGGTTGTAAATGAAGGAGTTCTGAGGTAACAAACCTTAAAAAAACCAAAGAACCAATTCGCGAACCTCTTTTTATTTTGCAGACTTTAAAAAATAATGTAAAGATTCATCATTATGTTTGTTTAGCCCATAGTAAAATCAAGCCATAGGTCTCTCCAATTTATTGGTCTACACAAGTTCACACTACGCTCGATCTACGATGACTCTCATCCAGTGGCGAAGGGTGATTTTATTAGAGAGGTAAGCCGGAGCAAAAAATATGCTTACCTAGGCCGGACGTGGCGCACGTAGTCCAGTTACTTAAAATCTGTGACTCACTTCCTGGCTTCAGTCTTCTACAAGCAGATGTCTTCAATCCACCTTTACTATACGTGTAAGCACTGGTGATTGAAACAGTGTCTTGCAAGTATAATAAAAGCGGCTTTGAAAAAAGCCGTTTGTGGTGTGATCAGTGTGATGATGTTGACGTATGATGTCTACTAGAAAAAACTACTTAACTACAAGACTACTGACTTATTCTACTTATAATACTACTTATACTCTAAAGCTATTCGTCTATTCTTTAGTACAAAGTGCGCTAAGACATTATCATAAAAGCCGAGATGATTCTTAATTTTTAACAATAAATGTTTTTCTATAGAAAAAATGGCTAGATCAGATAATCGTTCTTGTTTTTGAGAATTACGCATGTACGTATGAATTCGCTTCAAAGCCGAAAACGACCTCTCCGCGGATGCAACTGTAACGGGAAGTGTCAAAAATATACTACACTAGCTTCTGCCCGCGACTTCGTCCGCGTTAAATTTCTTGTTCCCCCGACCCTTCCTGTCGCGTCGAATCACCTAGACGTGCGATTTTCCCCGTTTTTGCAACATTTTTCATTACTGCTCCGTTCCTCTTGGTTGCAGCGTGGTGTTATATAGCCTATAGCCTTCCTCGATAAATAAGCTACCCAACACAATTTTTTTTTTTCAATTCGGACCAGTAGTTCCTGAGATTAGCGCGTTCATTCAAACAAACAAACAAACAAAGTCTTCAGCTTTATAATATTAGTATAGATAATGTTGTAATTTGTGGAAAAGTATCACACAATAATGAATTATGACCTAACCTAATTACGTGTTTCTTATTTTCAAAACTTAGGACTTACCACAAATTACTAATTGCGAACGCACAATTTCACAACAAACTCACAATTATCAAATTCTTATCGTGCGTTACTACACTAATAACTTATATGAATACAACGAAATAAATGCTAATTAACCACAAATATCAACAAAATAAAAGGTTTGTTATAAGGTTATAATTCTATTGACGTCAATGGTCAAACAAACATTCAAAATGACAAAGTACTGTCGCGTCGAGCGGGCGGGGCTCAAGGGGGCGGGGGAAGGGCCCGAACACTTACGAAATTCAACGAAAGGACGATATTGCTACTCATAGACTACTCTACTCCAGTTCGTTCGGATAACCCGACGTCTAGGGGCTTGCCAAGGCCTCTAAAAAATGTGTGGCACGTGACCTGAAGTGACGTCATGACGAGATGATCTTGTATAGAAATTGATTTACTTCATAAGCCGGCGTTGTAAGCGAGTTCACTGCAGAAAAATCTTGACGCGCGGTGCCGCGCGCACTTTAAATGTTTTGTTTTCGTTGGAATATAAAGACAAATATTTTTTTATGTAGGTTGGGGTTTGGAATACTTTAATTTTATGGTGTAAGATTAAACATTCAGTGTGATTATTAAACACTGCTGAGAACTCCTGACTGTCATAATTTCGTAAGGGAAGCCGACAGGAATGGGCTTATTAGTTACCTGCGCCACTGCTCTCATCAATCTTTCACCAGAAAGATTGGATTTGTATAAATTCCTTTACCTTGAAATTCGCTTACGAAACAGCTGGCAATTAGATGACCCAAGTACCCAACTGCTTTTTCTCACAACAAATGAAACAATACTATTAGATACACATTCATTTCACTTTCTTATATGCAGGTTTTTGTTGTTTGGAACATTGTGACGGGCTAATAGCGCAAGTTAAATAAGAACGTGCACTTCTATCTCTATGTGTAAAGGTGTTAGAGAACCTTTAAGTAGAGGCAATGCACAAAGTAAAATAGCAATAACCGAGAAGGACGTATAGTGAATTAGTAAACTTATTGGACTTTCTTCAGAAAGATCTGCACCCTAATTGCGAAACGCACAATTTATCAGAATCTGAATGGGATTGAAGATTATTTCTAAACCATTGCGTTATTTGTTCGAATAAATTGTCGGCTCAGCAACAAAAATAACGCAATGAATGTTGTTTAACTATGAATATTAAACCAATTCCTACCGATAAAAAGTTCCGCAATTACCCTTCAGGTGCGTAGTACTCGCAACCCGCGTGCGTGTATGACCAGTATTGAAATTCACAACCATTCGATACGTTTCTGTACCGAATCCAACATCAATCAAACGTCTTACAACGCTGTTCCCAAATCCGAAACCCAATAATTTATCATCAGCACCGTATATTGTTGCCAACACTGCTGGGCCACGGGCCTCCTCTCCGTGAGTGGGAGTGGGCCGTAATCCACCACGCAGGTAAATGTCACATATTTTCGAATTTTTGGTTCTAAGATATACCAGTTTCCTCACGATGTTTTCCTTCACCGTTTTGAAAGCGGTAGTGGTGATACATATGATTTCCTCAAAGTAAAATGCCTGCTTCTTTGGTTCGAACCCACGACCTACCACTCGTAAGTCGCGGCCGTTACCATTTGGCCACCACTGCTCTGGAGAGCTACTCTACAAACAGTACCTTATACGTATATTTTGTAATGATGAAGAATCAGAACATTAATTAAAGAGCATTTTAAACTAGATTCATACCTGCCTACGTAATTTTGAAATTGCACCATGTGATACAATGTCAAATTGGAATGTAAGAAGCAAAGAGAAGCCTATGTCCAGGTGAGGTCGTACTATGGAGGATTATGTTAAATTTACTTACAATTGCCGCAACTCATGCGCACAACATTTCTGCCAGTCATCAATAATAAGAATTTAAATGTCTATACAAATCGGAATGCATGGAGAGTGGCTTGTGGCTAAGTAATAGTAACATGACTCAATCGATCAGGTTAAGCTGCACTTGCCGTCTTTCTATAGATCCATCCATCCATCCATCCATCTTTATATAGGTACCCACCTCCGTACCTCGGGAAGCACGTGAAGCCGTCGTACCCGGCGATTATTCGTAGATCTTTTACAGTAGTCGCCGGGTCTTTAGAAACCCGAAAGTCTGACAAACAGTTTTATCAAGGGATAAAGTTTTACCCAGTAACTTTGTTGTGGAGGTCAGATAGGTATTCGCTGTGTGTCAAATACTGGTACTCAGCTCCATCCGGGTAGACTGGAAGCCGACCCTAACATAGTTGGGAAAAGGCTAGGCATAATGACAGATGGGAATGGACCGTGAAGAAGACCGATGATAAGAGATTGCATGAAGTGGAGATGAGAATGTTGCAGTGGTCTCGAACCTACCGATTTTTCGGTATTTCTACCGATATGGGCTCTGTTCTACCGAAATATAACGAATACTCTACGATTTCACAGCACACATGGAAATGTCATTTACCGATTTCGGGTACAAATATACCGTTTTTAACTGGCAATTCTACCGATCTCGCTCTATGACGTTCGAGACCACTGCCGGCGTAGCATGACCAATTCTATATCTATTCTACGAAGAACAAATAAAGTTCCTTATGTCTTTTAATTCTGTAAAAATGTTTCTATCTCATCAGCAAAATAGTCATCATACTTGACATCGTACTCTTGTCGACTGAAGAACAGAAATATCACTTCTTTTCAGTTTTAGACAATTTTTCTACGATACAATCTATCATTTTGTCTTATCTTCCGTCGACAAATTCCGTTTTTACGGCGGTCATGCTACGCGTGCTGGAATGTTGACATGCATGAGTGGAGTGACGAAATGAATAAAGTTAGAACTCCTAATTCCTACTCTAATCAAAGTTCCTACTATTATTATAAATGTGAAAGTTAGTGAGGATGTATAGACGTTTGTTACTCTTTCACGCAAAAACGACTTAACAGATTTGGATAAAAACTGGAACACAGATAGCTTATAACCTGGATTAACACATGAGTACGTTTTATCCCGGTAGTACGTTCCCCTGAGGTAATTTCCAACCTTCACGGGGGTGAAATCGCTGGCTACTTTATCAATAAACTAGTTTAGACTTTTTACCTCTTCTAAAAAATGGTCTTGTTACCTACATAAGTAGACCAGTTTCTTACAAATTGCTGCAAGAACTTTTGACCAGTAATCAATGATTTGGCTAGTAATCATTATGATTAGCTACGTAACAGTATCAGTCGTCACTTGCCCCTAAAGGTTTATTAGAAAACCAGCGTCAGACAGCATCTGTCTGGTATTCATTCTGAATGAACCTTTTTGGCACAGCCGTAAGGCAAACACTGCTATTTTATTTTTAACCGACGAAAACAGTAACGGATATTTTTTTTTAATTTATGACCACGCATAACTTTTTACAGAGTAAACCTATTACGATAATTCTGGTTCCATGTTTTGGAAAGAAAATTCCAACCCCCTTAGGGTTGGAATTTTCTAGGAAAATTCCAACCCTAAGGGGAAAATTCCAACCCTAAATTTTCTAGGAAAATTCCAACCGTAGGAAAACAGGGGATGATTGATTGTTCACTCATTGATTGTAATGCATAAATTCTTACAGAATAGGCCAATTTTGCAAGCATGTAGTAATTAGTAGATTACAGCCATCAAAAAATTATAAAATATTTTTATTTTTTAATAAAAATTATTGAAAAAAAAACTGAAAAGCAAAAAATAATAAACTTTTCAGTAATAATGAGTCGGCGCTTTGAGTGATCTTTGTTAATTGATTGTTTGGCGCCGACTCAAAATGACTGAACATTTTATAATTTTTTAACCGACTTCAAAAAAAGGAGGAGGTTATCAATTCGACTGTATTTTTTTTTTTTTTTTTTTTTTTTTTTATGTTTGTTACCTCATAACTTTTGACTGCGTGAACCGATTTTGATGATTCTTTTTTTATTTGAAAGCTGGTGCTTTCCGAATGGTCCCATTTTAATTTGGTTTCATTCGGACAATGGGGTCCATGTGAAAACCATATAAGTCTTAAATTTTCATTACGTATTTGCGCGACAAATGAACGAATATCGCGATTAGATTAGTGCGGATTATCTACCACAACTAAAAAGACAAAAAATAAAAACTTTTTACAAAAAAAACAACCGACTTCCTTAAAAAAACACTGCAAAAATAACTTTAATTTCGGAAGTCGGTGGCAAAAACCTTAAATACAGAGCCTAAGACACCGACTTGCGAAATTAAAGTTATTTTTGCAGTGTTTTTTTAAGGAAGTCGGTTGTTTTTTTTGTAAAAAGTTTTTGCTTTTCAGTTTGTTCGCGGGTTTAAATTTTTGTTAAAAGATTTTTGTGTTTCACAAACTATATTCAAATAAACAGAATTCCTTCTTTCTTTTACACATGCTTGTTTTTTGTGTTTAAACGAACTGCCTAACCGAGTCAATGCTATTCTATCGCAATGTCCACCAAGTTCAAATTCACAACTAATTAATAGTCAAGGGAAATTGATATCCTACGTCAATTGGAGTGATAAAGCCATTAATACAAAAAAAAGAATGACATTTGTGATTTGGAAATATGGACAATTAGAGTTGAGGGTCAATTAATTACCATTTATATCTGTAATTCGTATGGTGTTGGACATAATAAATTGTAGGTATTCTAAACTACTCCCTGACTGTATCTAAATCTCCTATTTCCAAGAAACCCCGGTACAAAAGATCCTCTAGATAGGCGCAACGTGACAACTGAATGCCACTCTAATAAAAAAAACATCTATGTGTCCCTTAAGGTGCCAGACGTAAAGAATAGCATCACCCCATTTCTTCCCGTATTTGTCTTAAAAGGCGACTAAGGGACTTACTAGAGAATGGGTAGCAGCGTTCTCTATGCATGTTATGACCACACTGCAATTTTCAACCCGTCTGCTAAGCGTGGCGATTATGGCAAAGCGAATTGGGGGAGATCTATAGGTATCTAGCACAGGACGTCTTATAGCTGAAATGTTGTTATATGAACCTGTCATGGAAATTGATCTTTTAAAGTGAGATCCTTAAAAAGTAGAACCTATGAATAGCCTTATCTCTAGTTCAAAAGTCACGATCATAAAAATGACTATTAATATTTAGCCACACATGTTTGTTCTGAGTGGCCATGGAATCCGCGTCGAGATTTGCATTTCACATTAGAAGCGAACGATTATGAAATGTACACTTGAGACTGTTTACTGTTAACTTTATTAATAACATATTTTGTAATCTTAGGTACCTATTGCCTTTTATTCAGGGTTGATACTTTGTTTTTTTTTCTTCGAGATTCGATGTCTGCGAAACTGCGTTCCTGTCTTCATTCAACTTTCCAGAGAATTGCAAAAGTTGTGGCTCCATTACAGTCAAAATTAACCAAAGAAGAATAGGACATTACGATACGGGTGACTTAACACACAACGTGTAATTAATGCACTACTTACTTACTATTTTAAAGCACGTGTGTCTAACCCACTCTTAAGTTACGTTCTTGTGGGTAATAAATAGCAGTGAAGATAAAGATGAAGAAGTATTAGAATATCATTTCGATAAAAAAGTGGACTAAATACATAATATCGAAGCTAACGCAATATAAAAACTGGTAACAAAAAAAAAAAAAAAACAACCGACTTCCTTAAAAAAAACACTACAAAGTCAAAAATAACTTTAATTTCGAAAGTCGGTGTCTAAGGATCTGTATTTAAGGTTTTTTTTAACCGACTTCAAAAAAAGGAGGAGGTTATCAATTCGACGGTATTTTTTTTTTTTTATGTTTGTTACCTCATATCTTTTGACTGGGTGAACCGATTTTGATGATTCTTTTTTTATTTGAAAGCTGGTGCTTCCTGAATGGTCCCATTTTAGTTTGGACAATGGGGTCCATGTGAAAACCCCATTGGACCCCATTGTCCGAATGGAACCAAATTAAAATGGGACCATTCGGGAAGCATCAGCTTTCAAATAAAAAAAGAATCATCAAAATCGGTTTACCCAGTCAAAAGTTATGAGGTAACAAACATAAAAAAAAATACAGATGATTTGATAACCTTCTCCTTTTTTGAAGTCGGTTAAAAAACCCTAGTAAAATCAATAGCCTGGAAGAGATCGCAGAAAGCGATAAGGCCGCCATTGTATGGTTTTATTGTTAAATGTTTTTTGTTGAAATGTACATATTTTCTGGTGTACAGACGCCAACACATCAAGCTACTACAATCTGTCAGATTTCTTTGATAGATTTTCGACTTTATTTCTAGAGCATTAGGTTCAAGGTTCATTGGGAAAAATTGACAGTTTCGGGTAGTTTGACCTGGTGGCGTCTGTACAATAAAGCATATAAATAAAATTTATGTGACCACCAACCTGGCATATCCTATCCATTAAAAAAAGAGATTTTTCAAAATAGACCCACAATTATTGGCGATATAGAAAGAAAGAAAGAAAATACATTTTGTGGCAAACATGACGCACCGAAAGACCAGACCAAGAGGTATCGAATTCCCTAGTAACTAAGGTTGTGTCGCAACATGTAATAGTTATTTGTAATACAAGAGTGCAAAGTTGCTTTTTAACCGCGTGTTCAATTTTGATGACCGAGCAAGCGAAGGATTCTAAAATTGAATCACGAGCGCAGCGAGTGATTCAAAATTAGAATCCTGAGCGTTAGCGAGGGAATCAAAAGAGCACGAGGTGAAGAATCTTTGCACTCGAGTGCAACACGTAACTTTTCATCCCACCTCAGCGAGGAAATGACTGAATATGCAAAAAAAAGCATTTGAATCACAAGATACTTTTATTTTAGTTTAGGTATTAACATTTATTATGTACTACATTATGATAGGTAAGTATTACAGAATAATCTTTAAATTATTTCAAATGATACTTAGGTATAATTAAGAAAAATTGAAAGTAACGTTGCTACAGTTACCAAAAGTCGAGTGTAATATTTTTGTTAGGTACTGTGATGTTGGGATGTTGGTGACGTGAAAAGTAAAATGGCGCGCGCAAAGCAAATTAAAAAAAAAGTATATCAAGAAGGTTCCGAGTCTAAGTTTTACAAATTAGAAAAAGGTTGAATGATAAATTCGGCACCATGGAGATAGAAGTAAATAGATTTAATGATGTTTTTAATTCACAAACTTAGTGCACACGATGTTCGAGATGATGGGATGAAAAATATTTTTTCATCCCATCTATTCGAAAAAGACGACTTGGTTCGCCTTTAAGTGCACCCAAAGGTGGTGTTTTCTATAAGAAACTTTTAGCGGGCAGTAATGAGTTTTTAATCCTCTTTATAAGTGCGCCGCAATTATCTTTGCCGCGCACTTTTTGAATTTGGAACATCTTGTGTTCAGCGCCCAAGAAATCGAACGCAAATATTGTTTGAATAAAGACTGGCTGGTGCGACGGCCCATAGTAGCACCGCGTGCCGGCTGAATACAAAAAAAAAAAGAAATAAAATTAAAAACGCGCGAACTATAGCCCGCGTTTTCGTCAATTTTCACGGATTGATAGAAATTCATGATTTTGAAAAATGAGTTCTTCAAGTGACAGTGAAAGTATAGAATTAACTCCTGATAGTATTAGAACTGACGCAAGAAATGTGATGGATAATCTACTACCTGCAAAATCCCAGGAGAAATATATGAAAGCTTATGGTAATTTTATTGAATGGAGAAATTCAAGAGGCGCCAAGAATTTTTCAGAATCTGTGTTTTTGGCCTACTTCCAGTACTTAGCCAAAACTAAACAACCTTCCACACTTTGGAGTACCTACTCAATGCTAAAATCAACAGTCAGTTCTAATAACGACGTAAAACTGGACACATATTCGAAATTAATAGCGTATCTGAAGAGGATGTCTGATGGATTTAAACCTAAAAAATCCAAAGTGTTCTCAGTCAAAAACGTGGAGACTTTCCTTAATGAGGCACCCGACAACATCTTTCTTGCCGTAAAAGTAAGTAACTATGTATGTATATATGGTGGATTAGTAAAGTATAACCATTGTTTTAAAATGCGCATTTTATTGTAACCTGTACTTCGATAGATAGGTACTTGTCTTATTCACATTCGGTTTTGTTACAGGTGGCTTTAATTTTCGGAGTACATGGAGCTTGTCGTGGCAATGAACTTTTAAAAATAACTGTTGATGATGTCGAAAATCACTCGGATAATTTACTGTTAGTAAAGCTGACAGACACAAAAACAAAAACTGACCGATCCTTCGTAATCCGAGGAGAATACAAAACTATTGTACAGAAATACCTGGACCTGCGTCCTGCTGATATAAAGACCAATCGGTTTTTCATCCGTTATCAAAATGGCAAGTGCTTCAAACAAGTTATGGGAAAAAATAAAATTTCTTACATGCCACAAGAAATCGCTACTTATTTGAAGTTACCAGATATCAAGCTATATACAGGACATTGTTTTCGTCGCACTTCTGCTACCCTGTTGGCAGATTCTGGAGCGGACTTAACTGTTCTCAAGCGACATGGAGGATGGAAGTCGAGTGCTGTAGCAGAGGGATATATAGAAGATTCCATTGAGAACAAGGCGAAAACATGTGAACGCATCGTGGAAAACATTAAATTGCAACCTTCAGTTAATCCATCCATGCCACTGTCGCCGCGCCCATCTACATCCAAACAAAGAGATTCACCGTCACATTTTCCTCAAAATGAGCCAGATTCTGACATTATTTCAAACACGCAGAATAAAATTAAATCTACAACAATCTCTATTCCTAATAAAACTGTAACAATTAATTTTCAAAATTGTGAAAATGTCTCAAATGTAAATATAAGTTTTTAGTTGTTTTATTATTAGATACTACTTAATTTCAATTTAGTTGTTACTCTGTTTCATTAAATATTAATATTACAATAAAATATGAGGCGCCTTTTATTTTCTCATAGTGGGTGATGAAAAGTAGAGTGTATCACTCGGGCGCAAAATATATTTTTGGCTCGGGCGACGTACTTTGAATCCCTCGCTACGTTCAGGATTCTACTAAAGAATCCCTCGCTACGCTCGGGATTCTACTCTAGAATCCCTCACTTCGCTCTGGATTCAAAAAAGCGCCCTCGCCGTAAAAATATTATTTTGCTCCCTTATGATACAATCTACTATTTCATCCCACTATCTCGGAAAGAGTATTTTTAATCTTCAATATCTGAGTGGAAAAGCCGTTTTTATTCTCTAGAGGATAAAGTAAATTGAATTTAGAACATCGTGTGCACTAAGTTTGTGAATTAAAAACATCATTAAATCTATTTACTTCTATCTCCATGGTGCCGAATTTATCATTCAACCTTTTTCTAATTTGTAAAACTTAGACTCGGAACCTTCTTGATATACTTTTTTTTTAATTTGCTTTGCGCGCGCCATTTTACTTTTCACGTCACCAACATTACAGTACCTAACAAAAATATTACACTCGACTTTTGGTAACTGTAGCAACTTTACTTTCAATTATTCTTAATTATACCTAAGTATTATTTGAAATAATTTAAAGATAATTCTGTAATACTTACCTATCACAATGTAGTACCTAATAAATATTAATACCTAAACTGAAATAAAAGTATCTTGTGATTGTAAATGCTTTTTTTGCATTTAGTCATTTCCTCGCTGAGGTGGGATGAAAAGTTACGTGTTGCACTCGAGTGCAAAGATTTTTCACCTCGTGCTCTTTTGATTCCCTCGCTAATGCTCAGGATTCTAATTTTTGAATCACTCGCTGCACTCGTGATTCAATTTTAGAATCCTTCGCTTGCTCGGTCAACAAAATTGAGCACGCGGTTAAAAAGCAACTTTGCACTCTTGTATAACAAATAACTATTATTTCAGCTGCATCTGGTTAGACTAGAAACCAACCACAAAATAGTTAGGAACAGGCTAGGCAGATGAAAAATGATTGATGATTTAAAATCATAAATTCATTAGGGAAATTACTTTTCCAATCGATTTTCGATGCTGATATATGGTTAATATATAAGGTTGTCGTTAAGATGACATTGCTGTTCTCAAATAAATACGTACTTGGTTGTTATTCTTGCACAAGCGCTTACAAGAGCAACTTGGGTTACGTAAAAAGGAGCTATTAAAGTATCGGTAAGTATGGAGTAAATAAATAGCCCATTGTAATGTAACGAATTTGTGAAAAAGCAAGTTTATCAAGGTCAATTGATAAACCTACGTATTCAAAGTTTTTTCTACAGATTATTATCATGATCATGGGAACAATGAATGGCAATCAAAGTTCTGTAACTGACCTCCAATTTTGAAGGTTTCAACTTCCTCCGATTGATAATAAAATTAGTAATTTCTTTTTAATTTTACGGTCTTACATATTTTAAATTAGTTCTGCCGTTACTAAAATTGACGAGGTAATCAAAGTAATAGTTGAGCGGACTGACCTCCCAGCCTATGTCAATGTTCTTATATGTGCTATCTTCAGGGAGAAGATTCATCATTTAATATACTTAGAGGATTAAGTATTTTTACTGATATACCATTGCATGTAGAGGTATACTTTTAGTACACCCATATTTTACCAGTTATGACGAAGTCTCATGAAATAGAGGGCGAGCCTACTGTTAATAACCGAGCACAAATCTATGTTTTGCGCTGCTTCCGAGAAATTACTGACAGAAAAAACTCAATAACACTAACCGACCTGGGAATAAAGTCTAGGATCTCATGCCCAGCAGTAGTGCTTGCCACTACTAGTGGTAGTTGTCTTTAAATTAAATTAAAAATGGTACAATCAGGGTCCAAGTCTGATTATAAACGAGCTAAATAATAGTAAATCACAAGAATTTAATTGAATTGCAGATTATCTGTGAAAAGCACACGTTTGGTACATAAAATACATAAACAGCGTATAATGTTCCTACTATTGGAACACAGGCCTTTCTATCTGTGAGAGGGATGGATCGTCCACCAAGCGGGCCCAGTGCGGGTTAGTAGATGTCACATGTCTTCGAATTTTTGGTTCTAGGACATTCCGATCTCTTCACGGTGACAAAGCAAGTATAGCTACATGAACAAACTATGTAACTATAAAAACTCTTTGCTCGCTATCGAATCATTCGAGTTACAAAATCGATGAAGAAATCACCACATACTTAGCCACTAATTCGCTTATCACTCGCGGTTTTAAAAGCCATACAAAACTTTCACTCTCCGTCGATTACGATGTTATTAAAAACATGTACACAGCGATAATATAACTGACTCTAATCGTTAACAGTTATATGCAAAGCTAACACTATTAACTGGATCCACCGGTCCAGTCTGAAACTAAAGTCATTATCAAGGTTCAGAGAAAGCTATTTGATCTTGAAGGTGGAAACAATTGTGATGTCTGTGTTTTGCATTTTGAAATTAATAGAAAATATGTATTGTCCAGGTAATACAGTAAGCAAACATAGGTTAACAGCAAGTTGAGACGACATGAGTAGCTTAAATATTACCTACAGCTAATCTATACTTAATAATATTATAAAGCTGAAGAGTTTGTTTGTTTGTTTGATTGAACGCGCTAATATCAGGAAGTACTATTGAAAAATTCTTTTTGTGTTGGGTAGCCTATTTATTGAGGGAGGCTATAGGCTATATAACATCACGCTACAACTAAGAGGAGCGGAGCAGTAATGAAAAATGTTGCAAAAACGGGGAAAATTTATTCCTTTTGTGAGTTTCCGTTGCGTGCGCTGCGTAAACGGTTAAAGTAACGCAAAAATCATGTATAACGGAATTGCTTCTTTTAAAAAAGTTCTAAAAAAAGTCCGCGAGAGCATATGTCTATCTTTTAAGGTTGACTCACTATAACTCAAAAGGAGCGAGCAGCAACGAAAAATGGACGAAAACTAGCAGGCAAATCGATGCGACGGGAAGGGTCAGGGGAGCAAAAATTTGACGCGGACGAAGTCGCGGGCAGAAGCTAGTTATAGTATATTATTTGCTAGTGAACCCCAAACTAGACAGTTAGTCTGTATCTTGGGGCTCAGGATACTAATTCCAGAGTGGAGACTGGAGAGGTGATTTCAGATATGGTATGAGTGTATGTGTAAAGTTTGTGTGGTGTCTGGCGTGTGTGTGGTGTATGTGCGTGACGTGTGTGTGGTGTATGTGTGTGGTGTGTGTGTGATGTGTGTGTGTCTGGCGTATATGTGTGTGAATGATTTGATTTCATGAAATCAAATATTAGGACTCGGGGGTGCTACTGAGAATATTTTCATTGAAATAGTGTTGGTATAGTGGCTTTTATTAGCTGACATATGGAAAATAATTTAATTTGTTTTTTTTGTTTTTCGTTATGATATTTACATACATATTTTATAGAAACAAGTTCTTCTAACTTAACAGACAGCTTGCTGCAAGTGCAAGTGGCGCAACAAACTCTGGGGAGTTCTTCACTTCACTTCTTCTTCCCAGCTAAAGCATTGGGAAGTGGTGGAGGGCGGGCTGTTTAGGGGACTGTCTTATTTAATTTTGACGCTCGTTGCTGACTTTCAGCAATTTGAATAAATGACTTTTGATTTTGATTTTTTGAAAAGCCCAATTATACTGCACTGTAACCGAGGTTGATCCTAAAACTTCAATACTAAGACACTAGACTAGACCAAATAAGCCATATATGAGATAATCTTTTCAAATCAAATGTAGTTTCAGATTTAGATCTACCTACCTTTTTGTTACCCCTTTTTTTTGGATGGCAAATCATCAAATCACTTCTCCCGCTCTGGGCGGAGCGGGAACGCGTGTCAGACTTTTACTGAATAAAACCCACCCGTGTTCCTTCAGTTGCCCATGTGCCAGGCTCACGGTGTCCCTTTCGAACAATCTCGCGACCCTGGCAGTTTTTGTTACCCTTAGCTCAATTTCTTTGGCGTCGGCGCAACATGCCTACTCCTTCCATACTTGTCGATCATTCGTCATCTCGGAAGAAATCCATTTTTTAGCCATATCATCTTTCACTCAGTCCCTACAAAGTTTTTTTTTTATTTCTGCATTCGTACTCAAAACTATCCTCACGACTTTTTCCTCATTCCTTCGCATCACAAGGCCATACCAAACACAACTTTTCAGCCTAATGACCTACCTGTCGTTTTTATATACGGGCTCAGAGTTGGATATTATCGAACAAAGCTCTACGGAAAAATGTTGTGTAAGATGAGAGTAAGTAAAAAAATAGTACGTGGAGTCCCTCCGCGCGAAAGAAGTGAAACTTCGTAATGTGGAAACGTTTCTGATAACATTAAAATGTTCGATTTTTAAAAAACTCTATCCGTCAAATCATTGGCGTGTGCACGAACACTGACAATTGTGCTTTCATACCCCCTCCATGGTAGCGTTAAACGTTTAACGCAACCTTGTTGGAAGTCGCATTAGAAGTTTCACTTCAATAAACAAAACGAAAACTTAATAGATTTTGACTCATTAGTTGTGACCTCCCTAACCTATGTCGTAGTTCTAACAAGACAAAAGTTCTGTATTGATAATTATTCTTAATTCATCGTTAATCGGCTTTACGCACTGTTGTGATCATCACTTGGCCTTACCTTCTCGACTATGTTGAGGTCAACTTCCAATACCATCAAAATGTGGCTTAGTAACGGTTTTTAATTTCTGAGTTTGTTTCGACATTTCATCTCAAGGAACAGTTAGTCTAGTTTTAAAAATATTGACCAACAAAATATTGACGTGTAGGAGTGTCATAATAAGATCTACTTACATGAACATTTCAATTCATTTTTTACTCGCTTCTGCCCGCGACTTCATCCCCGTCAAATTTTTACTCCCCTGACCCTTCCCGCCGTATCGAAATGCGAAAAGCCTTTTGGCTTTTTGACTTCAGTGGGACTGCCTAGGTTGGTATAATCTATACTAATAATCGATCAATCAATCAATCATTTATTTAGTAGATCATAAAATCCAATTTTGTTAGCACTTACAAACCTACACATCTTAAAAACTAGTGTTAATACACACATTTTAACATTTGGCAAATTATCTATAATTATTATTAATAATGTCAAAACAATTAAAAGTGATGTCAAAATAATCAATAGCAATGTCAATAATAAAGTTAAAAGTTTGTTTGATCGTGCTAATCTCCGGAACTGCCAGTCGAATTTGAAAAATTCTTGAAGCCTTTTGATAGTCCAATTCTTAAGGAAGGTTTAACATCACGCTAACACCCTATAGAGCCGAGTAAAATAAATAAGTTACATAGAACGCTAAGAAAAAGCGAAGTAATATGACGGGCGGGTGATACGATGCTATAGGATATATTTCATGTTTCAACAATTTTCAAGTCGCAGGCAGAAGCTAGTAGAAGATAAATTCCTAAAGATAGTGACTTTTGCGATGCTATAGGATATATTTCATGTTTCAACAAGAAATTTCAAGTCGCAGGCAGAAGCTAGTAGATGATAAATTCCTAAAGACGGTGACAATATTCGAAGACGTTTGTGTACCCTTCGTGGGATAACCCTTCTGGCTTTTAATGTCAGTGGCATTCACAGAACAAATCGATGGTCTCTATTATTTTTTCTATCGCCAAAACAAACTTTAAACTGCTCTACAGTATCATTACTGTAAGTAGGTGTCTACTTTATAAGCTTCTTTTTATCCACACGTACTATAGCTATAAATCATCAAATATTACTAAACTTGTCGTATTATTATTACTAGTCATATGACATTTGTGGGCAAGACCAACGTGCTATTACGCAAGCATTTCTTCAATAGGCCCATAGGAAGATTGTATTGGCTCATTCTCTCATTAATATTATATCATTAATAAATTATGTTGTGGATTTCTGATCGCATGCTGACGATTCTGATGTCTATTATCTAGCTTTATCCGTTATTGTTACTGCATCGTCCCACTGCTGATTCTTGCTGGCTCTCCCTATGTTTTCTAGCTCTTTTGATCCAGGGCTTCATGTCATCTACGGATTCTGCCGCGACGGCTACGGGCTGAGTCAAAGCTCCACGTAGTCAATATTTTGGCTTGCAGCTTATTATGCATACAGTAGACATACCCAGCCCTCCTATTTCAGATGAACAGCTTTTTGGGCAACGTTAGTAATTTGTGTTTTGGAGCGCAGTATGATGTTGCGCCAATGATATTATATACAAAAATAATATCATTGTGTTGCGCATATATATTTTTTTACGCGTTCCTATTATATATCTGCAATCAGCTTTTTGGCTAAAAGAAAAATGTGCTGTTTGGTTCAAGAGGTGGTTATGCAGGACTCCAGTGAGCACTGCACATATGGTAATTATTTATTCAGCTCTAGGATGGTGATATGTGGTTGAAGCAGGCTTACGGCCATCTCATTTAAGTGGTTTTTAAGTCCGTCCTTGTGTAAATTGTTTGTACTGCTTGTTTCTACTATCAGTATATTGGTCTTTATTGTGTTTAATATTAATTGCTCGTAGATTCCAGCATAGGTGATGATGAACCATACGAAATTGGAAATTGACTTCAAAACTGAGCTATGTAAATGTTGTGTTTTGTGTTCCGAATTGGTCTATCAATTTGATGCTTAGAAGACTGCGTTCCATTGCCCGTTGGCAACTGATTTCTCATCTGTATATGCTTTACAATTAGGAAACTAAAGAATTGGAACTGAAGTAAGAGCTACTGGTTTATTTCAAGGTACATGAGACATTCCTTCCCGTGGGTGTCGTAAAAGGCGACTAAGGGACTTACTAGAGAATGGGCAGCAGCGTTCTCTATGCATTTTACCACCATACTGCGATCGCCAACCCGCCTGCCAAGCGTGGCGATTATGGCAAAACCCCCAAATTGGGGGAGGACTAGGTCCAGCAGTGGACGTCTTGCGGCTGAAATGATGATGATGATGATGACATGAGACATTTCAGTTTTCTTTCTGGGATAATCATTATTTTTGATGCCCTGTGAAATCTTTGGTAATTCTATTGGCGGCAATCGGGAGGACCCTGTCTTTCTTCTTAGCCACTAACTAAGAATATTTCGTTGTATTCCATTCAAATTGCTCATGTATCATTATGTCAAGGTCGACACGTTGCGATGACGCAACTAAACAAAAAAGTTATACAAAGCATTGGAAATAAATTTCATCTCTCAATAAAATGTAGGCGCAGCAGCGTTTCATTTCCATAAAGGGCGCGATTTAGAACTTACACACATTTGTATTAAGTACAAAAAAATATTTAAGAAGATTTATGGTGGTGGGCGAGAGCTTACTGCTTTTCTCAATATTTTGCACTGTTATTTACCTTTACTCACAATGGGCCTTGTTAGAAGGCTTAAAAGCAATGGAGAGAGCTATTCTTGGAGATTCCCTGCGTGATCCAATCACGAATGAAGAGATCCGCAGGAAAACCAAGGCAACTGACATAGCCCGAAGAATTGCTAAACTAAAGTGGCAGTGGGCAGGGCTCGCAGTATAGATGGCCGATGTGGCCGAAAGGTTCTGGAGTAGTGAACGTGTACCGGAAGACGTAGAGTTGGATGGCCGTATTCAAGAGCATGTGAAGGCCGCAGAAATCCGCTGGATGTGGGAAACACAGAAACAGTCTAAGTGGTACTAGTTAGCTTGGGAAAGATCTATGTCCAACTGTGGACGTCGTTCGGCTGTATGATGATGATAATTTACCTCCACTTAGTCAATTAGTTGACTGATTAAGGAATACTCAGCAGCAAGTTCTTTGAATAGGTTTCTCTCTACAAGGGTATTGAACTATCGTCCCATAAAGGTCTTTTGTTTGACCCTTGTTCCCTAGTTCACTATTTACTTCATCGTCATCATTTCAGCCGGGAGACGTGCCCTGCTGGACATAGACCTCCCTCAAAAGGAGGGGCCCACCATAATCACCACGCTTGGGAGGATTTGCGATCGCAGTATGGTGGTAAATACTTAGAGAACGTCGCTGCCCATTCTCTTGTATGTCCTTTAGTCGGCTTTTACGACCCCACGGAAACCTACAGCGATATGTTTCATATCGTGGAAGGTAAAAGCTTAGTTTTTACTTATAATTGTTACATAATTAATTCGAGTGGATCGTAGTCTTACTCAGAGTAGTCAGATAAAAAACACTGTACTGATCAGTGTTTCTTATCTGACTACTCTGAGTAAGACTGCGCTCCAAGTAAGATACTGGTACTCAGGTACATTCCGTTAGTCTGCAAGCGATTCCAACATAGTTGGGAAAATGCTAAACAGATGTTGATTCATACACTACATATAGCTACAGAAGGGAGTTTTACTTTCTGTAATTATGTGACTTGCTACTCATGATTGCCAGAAACGCAAAAGGAACAAAGTTCGCAAATCATGACAAACTTTGCTTGTGATAAACAGATTTTAATGACATACACTAACGTTAGTTTAATAAGCAATAATATTTTGGTGTCACGTAGAGATGGCTCGGAATTAGAACAGCTTGGCGTTGATGCCGAAAGTTTCTGGAGTGGCGACTGAGTGCTGGAAGGCTGGTAAAGGTCGCGGGAATCCACTGAATGCGAGAAGCATATCATCATAATTATCATAATTAGCCTATATTATTCCCACTGCTGGGACACAGGCCTCCTCTCGGTGAGAGGGAGTGACTAATATGTATATGCCAAATTATAGCTCTTTGCAATAAGAGTCATCGAGCTAGGCTTCGGACAGACGGACGGCAAGACATGGCGAAACTATTACCAGATTATTACAAAACAAGGTTTTTATTTCGAACAGGTTTAAACCACTAAGCTAGTTTTTGAATTAAGAACCCAATGTGTACAGAAAATCTGATGTTTTTGAAAAATTTACTCCGTAGTCCGGTGCTAATAAGTACTTAATTTTTTTTGTGATTTTTTGTTCGTAATTAGTAACTTTATCTAAATCGAAATAAAGTTGGAAATGCAAAAACTGGCTCAGAGCTTTAGGCTAGAAATATAATTAGATTGCTTTTTGTAATACGGTAAGGGTTCCTTGTGGACTCATCATCATCATCATCATCATTTCAGCCATAAAACGTCCACTGCTGGACATAGGCCTCCCCAATTTGGGGGGTTTACCATAATTGCCACGCTTGGCAGGCCAGTTGGCGATCTCAGTATGGTGGTAAAATGTGAAGAGAACGCCGCTACCCATTCTTTAGTAAGTCCCTTAGCCGCCCAAGTAGCACAGAACTGCATAATAAATGGTCACTTAAGGCCCACAGCGGTAATCTAAGCATTTATAAAGACTTACTAGTATTCACCTGTGCTGCAACAGCTGTTTCGAAAAAACGTGGCCAACTATAATGCTTTTTTCTGTACAGTAATTCTATTAAGCACCACAAACACGCCACAAAGTCACTGTTATTGAGCGCGTAGTACTGCAGTACCCTATTAGCTGTAAGTTTTCTGAATAATAGCCCACACGTGTACTATACAACCGTTGCATTTTAAGAGAGAACATATCACCCACTATAACATAATCAGTTACTTTGTGAAGTTATTTAAGGTGACGTGTTAAGAAAAACATGCTTTTTCTTTTTAGCGTACCTTTCTTACCGTATGACATCCGAACTTAATCTTTTAGTGTATGTTTTTTGACTATATGACCTAGTATCCTGTAAAAGGAATACACGATACGATGAAATTTTCTCGATACAAAAAAATCGCAAAATTCTATCTACGTTTATGATTTTTTTAGCCTCAAGGCGCAATGCGTAAGAGTTATTAAACAAACTTTACTTTTAAACATTTTTAATAATCGTATCTAAGTTTTTGTAAAACAGTTTTCGTTTTAATAATACTTTTCATTCATAAAAGACGGCAATTCGTTTTGGCACATACGTTATTTTATTCCAAGTGCACTCACATTATCGCCATCTCTTCTTTTGCCTATCATAAGTAGTGTCATCACTCTCGTTCGTTCATAAATCAGTCGCCCAGTAGGGCTCATCGACGGCGAATCTATGTCACTTTTTTACTAATCCGTGCGATCAAAATTACGTTTTTTTAAATAATTGTGTTCACAAAAAAAGGTAGTAGTAATGCATGTTGCAGAAATTATTTAATATAATGAGTGTTGACCTTCCAAATAATTCTGTATTGGGCTGTGTACGTGTCTATTTTTGTGACTATGAACAATATAACATGCTTTTTATATTACCATTTAGTGACGACCTAAATTATGTATGAAAATGAGAAGAAAAAATATACCAAAACTGAACAGTACCTGCAACGTTAGGAGTACCAGCACAGAGCAATTAATAAATTCATTTTGCAGGAATTCAATACCAAAAAGTTGATGATAACAGTGAGTTGAATTTACCACCTTCACTAAAGCATTACAGACACAATCGTCTCACTTTGTTAAGTAATATTGAGTATTCACCTTATTTTCTAGAGAAGAACGTCTGTTTTATCCCAAAAACTCATAATAATTATTAATTTAGAAATAAAATAAAATACATAATTTGTTTTTAGGTTTGAAGTACGCCAACAATATATCCATATGTCAAGTACTGTCACTTCAAATGCAAGAGCACAACGAATGAATGGAGTAGCATTAGAATTGTGAAAAAAGTGAAGTTTTACCTGACAGCAGCCCAAAGAAGGGTAATGATTTAAACAGGCTGTGCCAAACGCCGAACTCATCTAGTTTAAAAAAATATCGTTGATATTTAAAAGTGTTTGTACAAACCTACTTATAGAAATGAAATCATTTATAATTTTTTAGCAGATGTGAAGTTTTATTGAAAGTATAAATTTTAATCTATACTATAATACATAATATTAATATTATAAAGCTGAAGAGTTTGTTTGATTGAACGCGCTAATCTCAGGAACTACTGGTCCGAATTGAAAAATTATATTTGTGTTGGGTAGTCTATTTATCGAAAAAGGCTATAGGCTATATAACATCACGCTACAATTAAGAGGAGCGGAGCAGTAATGAAATATGTTGCAAAAACGGGGAAAATTGCACGGGTAGGCGATTCGACGCGACGTGAAGGGTCGGGGGTACAAGAAATTTAACGCGGACGAAGTCGCGGGCAGAAGCTAGTTTCATATATTAATCAATCAATTCAGTTTATTTCGGGCTACAAAGACCCAAATCATAATACCTTCCAGACTATCATACATACAAATAAAAACCACGTAAACATAACTATTGTACACGAAGTGACGGTGACGTGTTGCGCTGCGTATTATCACGTAGCCTTCCGTGGAATCGCCGATACACGACACCCTTTGGCCAAAACTCTTCCTTGAGGAAGGTCTCGATTTGATGAGTTGGAACTCGCACCACGAATGACTTGAAGTTCGTGTTGTGGCACGGTTCCAACTTCTCGACCCTCAACATCCAGTTGGACTTAACACGTACAAACTCCACGATCTCCTCCTTTGCGTATTAGTATACATGTATAATACTTATATGTTTGGGACATGTTCATTATTTTTGTATCTTCGTATATTTACTGTGTTGATGTCCGAAACTTGAAATTAAATAATATTTTGATTAATCTGTTTTGTGTTTGTAATGTTTCTAGATTAGATTTGGCTGCGGTTCCCCAGATTTCTGTTAGGTAGTCTAAATGTGGTTTAACTAAAGAATTATAAATTATGAATCGAACTTTCCGAGGATGGCATTATGAAGATTTCCTGTCAGTGACAAAAGTTTACATCTGATTTTCTCAATGTGAGGATTCCAACTCAGATAGTTATCTAAAACTAGCTTCTGCCCGCGACTTCGTCCGCGTCAAATTTTTGCTCCCCTGACCCTTCCCGTCGCATCGATTTGCCTGCTAGTTTTCGTCCACGTCGTTTTGAGTTATAGTGAGTTAACCTTAAAAGATAGACATATGCTCTCGCGGACTTTTTTTTAGAACTTTTTAAAAGGAACAATTCCGTCATACATAATTTTTGCGTTACTTTAACCGTTTACGCAGCGCATGCAACGGAAACTCTCAAAAGGAATAAATTTTCCCCGTTTTTGCAACTTTTTTCATTACTGCTCCGCTCCTCTTAGTTGTAGCGTGATGTTATATAGCCTATAGCCTCCCTCGATAAATAAGCTACCCAACACAAAAAGATTTTTTCAATTCGGACCAGTAGTTCCTGAGATTAGCGCGTTCAATCAAACAAACAAACAAACAAACAAACAAACAAACAAACAAACAAACTCTTCAGCTTTATAATATTATAAGTATAAGTATAAGTATAAGTATAGATTAAACATAAATATTTCTAGTTTTTCTTTGGATGAATTGATCATTTATTTTGAGTTGTATATCATGGCTTATTTTTTGTTTTTGGGGGCAATCACGACATAGTTGGTTTTTGTGGTGTTGATGGTTAGAAGATTTGATTGGGACCAGTCAATAAGTGAATTTAAATCATTTTGGATACAAGGTACCATAGCTTCGATTGAATGCCCAAAGTAGAAAAGACTTGTATCATCAGCGTAAAGTGAGATGTCGCCTTTGAGACCAATCTTGGATGTGTTATTAATATAAATTAGGAATAACAATGGCCCCAGAATTGAACCTTGAGGTACATCGAAAGGGACAGGAAGTGAACTACTCTGATATATTACCTATTTTGACAATTTGCAAATAGTAATTATTAAAATATGTATGTATAAGTCAAGTAATTATGACATTTATCATACACATTGCCATACGAAATTGACCTCGAAGGAAATATAAATTTCTTGTAAAATAAGATGAAATACTCGTAACTAGTATTACGTAATGGACGAAGTCTATGTAAAATATTGTAATTGTCATTTACCAAATAAATGTATAGTGATCGGTGAAACGATATTGACGTTTATTAATCTCTTAAATACCATCATATATTTTATTTATAGACCTCTAGAAGATTAATTCGTTATTTTTAATTTTATGTTGTAAATAATTAATAATATTTTTTATTATTTTGAGTTAATCAATCTCGTATAACCCAACATCCGTACATAAATATTAGCTAGCTTTTTCCCGCGACTTCGTCTGCGTAAATCTTACGCTACGCGGACGCAGGTGAAGTCGCGGATTAAATAGGGTTAATGGGTAACAAATAAGGTTTAGTCGTGAAAGCGTAACAGACAGACAGAGTTAGTTTCGCATTTAGAATATTACGTATAGATAAAGAACATAATTTCTTGCTGTAAGATAGTTTTATTGCTTATAATTAAATATTTGTATTATTTGTCTACTCCATCGCATGCTATGTGCAAAATTTTCATAAACCGACTAAATTAATGCTATTAATGCTACTTTCACGTACTTTTTTCTAAGATGTTTCCGTCTCTACCTTGCTATTGTAGTTTGACAGATGTGCAAAAGTGACAGGAATAGTGCTTACAGCAAGGCTATGCTAAGTTAGTAACGTTTTTTTATTTCGAGACATTTTCTGTCATTAGTTCAACTTTTGGCCGCTGGTTTTCCTATTCTCTATAAACGGTTCAGATATAAGTTTGTGGCGGCCGGCCACTTTAGGTTGACCCGCCATAAACCACGCCCATCCTACTATCATTCGCTTTCAAGGTGGGCCCTTAATGCTTTATGCTGCATACAGATTCACTTTTCCCCTATTAGTCAGGTGTTTACCATACACTCGAATAACAGCATGTATCCAAGTGTCGGCATGCGCGAATGGATTATTGGACGCGACGGGTTCCGTATGTTATATTTATTAATAAATAAATAAATAAAATGAAATTAATTTATTTCACACATAACCCATATTACAAAAATTAAGATAAAAGTAACAATGCTGCAGCAGAAAATAATAAAATGTCATTAACAAAATAAAAATATACGTCACATAGTTGAAATAAAATAAAATTTCAAATTTACGTCGGATTTAAATTAAAGCACATATGAACAAAACAATACAAAAAAGCCTTTATAAATAGAGGTCAGTGTGTTTGATGACATTAGGCTGAGTAGGTACAAAAATGCCCTGCTACAAAAATCTTCTTATAACCTACCCATTTTCGGGACTAATATGGTTGCGACAAAATTAATATTGTTGTTTTATATGTTTCTGGTACTTACCTAAAAATGAAGAAAATTTATTAAGAGAAATCCAAGATTTTTTTAAATTAATAAATTAATACCTTTCGAGACTTTTTAAGATTCCAGATTTCGACAATTTTTCTCGGAGGTAGTCAGTTAGGAAATACCGGTACAGCTAGCATCTAAAAAAAACAACGTATTTTTCTTTATGTTTATTTAATGTTCCCTTTTTAAAGTACAATTTAGGGTGTACCACCCTGGTCCAGGCCTTGAATTTTCATCTTTTTATAATTTCAAGGAGTACAAAAGTACTTCTCGGTGGCCACCATAGAATTTCCTTAGTTTTCCACTGTGCAGGAACGAATGTTGCATCGACAACACCTCTCTCTATAGTCTGAACTATTTTGAAAGTCTCGTTCTGTAAAAACAAGAAAAATATACTTATTATAATAGAAGTATCAGTTTCTTAATGACAACATTATCTATACAGTTTTTGAGGAAAAAAAACAAAAGATACAATAACATATTAAATACCTAAACTTAACGTAACATAATGCTATTTCATGTGGAAGTAATTAAATTATTAGGCCAGAAAAATACATTATCTTTAGATAGGTACCGACTAATTTATAGGTATTTTGTCGCATATTGAATAAATCAATAACTTATGTATTATACATATAATTAAATTATAATCTCAGCTACTTAAATTACAATTTTAATTAAGTACTTATCGTCGAATAACAACTAAAAAAGGGAACAAAATGGCTTTAAAAGAACCACGGTGGAACCCTAAAAGCTTGGATCCATAAAGGTACTTATCTAGGTAACTGACGCAAATGTAAACCAATACTACTCTCCTAATCGATCCATGTCTGATTTGTATTTCACAAGTGCTAAACTATTTTACTCTTCGCTGAATTACAGGCCACATGTGAACACCCATACAGACCTTAGCATTAAATTGAGATTAAAACTGTTCACTTGCCATCCGCCATATTCACTGCGTTACTTTGTATTATTATAAAATTTTATCTTTTAATTTTTGTTTATTTTAGAGGATATCAATTGTAAATATGGATTAAAAAATAATTACACGAAAACAGTTTCTTTTTTTGGTTACTTTGTAAAAAAACGAACATATTAATTTTATTTTCATTCTAATTTTGTTGCTTTTCTTTTAATATTTAGTGGTATTCCGAGGGCGCGTGAAAATTTTGAACTAAATATGTATGGTATTTGACAGTAAAGTTACCTTCCCAATAAGATTTCAAATATAATAGGAGGAAATCGATGTTTTACTTACCTTCAATTTTATGTATGTATATTCTCACAAATGGCACCTGAGATCTTGCACACAACGATACACTTCATGTTTTACAATTTGACAGTTCATATCAAAGAAAAATAAATAATTTAAGTTATTGCATTCCACAATTTCGCTCAGTGTGTAATTTCAACTGTATAAAAGTACACACAATGTACACATTCGTCTTCCTTGCTGTATAATAAGTAACACGTGCCTCATTAATCAGGCAATATGCAGCTCTTTAGGTGACTGTTACACACATAAATGTTACTATAATGTTGTCATAATGCAATTATTTGTCAATTGGATTTCTTATACAGCTATGTGCTGAATAATTTGTGCCCAAATTAGAGTTATATCCTCTGAGGATGCGCTGTCTACGCTATTATTCAGCAACTAATGCATTCACTGTGCACTGTTAAAATGCTGTTATACAGCACTTTTGTGCTACTTGGGCGCCTCTTACGACACCCAGGGGAAGAAGTGGGATGGTGCTATTCTTTATGTCAGGGACCAGCAATCCTTGTTGATTACGTAACACTAAAAACGTCAAAAATAAATTACGTTTTAAAATTAGATCAGTACAGTGTTTTTTATCTGACTACTCTGAGTAAGACTACGCTCCATGTAAGATATTGGTACTCAGGTACATCCGGTTAGTCTGCAAGGGATTCCAACATAGTTGGGAAATACTAAACAGACGTTGATTCATACAATGCATACAACTAGAGAACGGATTTTAACTACTTTCTGTAATTATGTGAGTTTGAACGCGTTTGCAGAAAGATGAGGGATGCCTTTTTGTGGTTCTCACCCATCTCTTCAAGATTTTTATTAAAATAAAATTGGAAGTCAGACAACTGGTCTTTTTAGGGTTCCGCACCTCAAAAGGAAAAGCGGAACCCTTATAGGATCACTTTGTTGTCCCTCCGTCTGTCAAGACCCTTTTTCTCAGGAACGCTTAAAGGTATCAAGCTGAAATTTATATCAAATACTCAAGTCTACTGTCCCTTGGAGCTGTGAAAAAATCAAACTTCTGAGCTAACGCAATCAAAAGATATAGCCGTTTATGCCGCAGATTTTCGAAACTCGCAAGGGAATCAATACCTAAAGGGTACTTCCAGTCGATCTAGAATTTTGAAATTTGGTACTAAGCAACGTCTTATAGCACAGATAAAGGAAAAATTTCGAAAACCGTTAATTTTTAGTTACATCAATTAATAAAAATATTTTTAATAATACTTTTACTTATATACCTACAGGTTTGTACGGAACCCTCGGTGCGCGAGTCCGACTCGCACTTGGCCGGTTTTTTTTTGAGTGGGATTAATAAATGACGTCTCCCGCTCTGGGTGGAGCGAAAAGGCGTGTCAGACTTTTACTGTCTAAAACACACCCGTGTTCCTTCAATTGCCTGTGCTAGGGTAACGGTAACTCTTTTGAACAACTCCGCGATTCTGGCAGGCATCGGCCCTAGCGAGTTCAAGACAAGTGGTCTAACCTCAGAATAAAGGATACTCCCGATTATAATTCGTCTCTTGTAAAATAAAGCCTTTGACCCAAATTTGGAACCTTTTCGAAGAGGCGACTAGACTCAATGCTAATTAACACGCTTTTATTTGCTCCATACGTATGTGTGTATGTGCCTATGTAACGGAAACTTTGAACATGATTTTGACCTCCTTCAAAACGTCAGTTTAACTCAAAATTTGGTACACTTATCAAGGACCGATGGCAATGCAATCATTTCATTTTTTGCCATTATCCTTGCCGGGGTTACCAGGATAGCAAACAAAAATTGTCTTCGAAAACTACGCTGACATATGTCACAAAATTCGAAACATCCTAAAAATAGAAAATAAAAAATAGTTTCGCTTCCATAGAAAACCAAACTAAAAAGTAGAAAATAATGGAAAAAAGCGTGGGGTGCTTCATATCAATTAAAATACCTCAAAAAGCACCCCACGCTTTTTTCCATTACTTTGTATGAAATTCAAACGTGCCTTATATTTATTATCTACTAGCTTCTTTCTGCTCGCGATTTCGTCCGCGTAAATTTTTTTGTTCCGGGCCCTTCCCGTCGCGTCGAATCGCCTACCCGTGCGTTTTTCCCCGTTTTTGCAACATTTTTCATTACTGCTCCGCTCTGTTTAGTAGCGTAATGTTATATAGCCTATAGCCTTTCTCGATAAATAGGCTACCCAAGACAAAAATAATTTTTCAATTCGGACCAGTAGTTCCTGAGATTAGCCCGTTCAATCAAACAAACAAACAAACAAACCGACTCTTCAGCTTTATAATATTAAGTATAGATTTGATAAATTGTTAAACTAGAAGTCTACTGATCAATTCTCACAATAAATAATTACCTAATACACTTTGTGCGAGTCCCTCAATACACAATAAAAAACCAAAGTAGGTATTGCCGACGCATACCAACCTGACAAAAGATTTGAAGACTCCTGTAGAAATTGCCATAGCAGAGATAAAAAAATGTACCTCTGTCTTCGGCTGTCAAACATTCCGACTCGAAAGAAAGCCTTAGATTAGCGGCTATTATAAGTGTCGTAAAGCAAGTTAAGGACATTTAGCCACAGGGTTGACAAACAGTTGGTCGGCCATATTCTCTTATAGTTATCAATTGTACGCGCTGTGACCAAATTGTCCATTAGTTCGCAAACCGCATGACTGATGCGTTACTGGCGTGTACAGAAGTGATTTTATTAAACTTTTTTAGTTAGAATAACATTTTATTTATTTAATTCTCTAAGCACACAAATGTACAGTGGCGGACTTAATGCCATAGACATTTTCTACCAGTCAACCTTTTATATCGTTTTTATTCTTTTGTAGGAGAAAATCCTGTGGGAAATAATTATAATTTGGTTAAAGAGAAGTGCTGCAAAAGAGGTAAGTTAAGTGAACACAAAGAATGTAGGTATTTTAGAAAAAATAATACTTAGTTTAAAAAACGAAAAACACGCTTTCATAGAAAACCAAACTATAAAGTAGAAAATGATGGAAAAAAGCGTGGGGTGCTTTTGGAGGTATTCTTTAATTAATATCAAGCACCGGTATTATTGTACCTATTGTCATCGATCCTTGATAAGTGTGCAGAGTTTCAAATTAATATGTCATTTTGAAGAAGGTGAAAATCATGTTAAATATTTCGTTACTTGTATACATAGATACGTACCAAGCTAATAAAAGCTTGTTAAAAAGAAGAAATAATATAAAAATGTAAAACAAACGTGACCATTATGAAGTTTGGAAATAAACGCATTCATATTTGCTAATTTGAGTCCTAGTTTCATTACGTAATTTTGAGCTAAACGAACTAGACATTTAGGAAAGTGAGCTCATGTAAAATATGTTCGTGACGAAAAATAACTTAAAATTTTGTTTTGCCTAATGGACAAAGTCTTTGTCAATTAGTAAAATTATGTCTCTCAGCCGTTGCCCACATTCTCGCTAATGGCTAGTCTTTAAGCTTAGACAATACTTATCCTAAACACTTAGCAGGTATTTTGAATAAGAAGTAGGCATAGCTTGTGAAATACCTAAAATCTAGGTAAAACCCACCATGCATTCCTCATCCAAAAAAAAACTTGAATTATCAGTAAATTGTAACCAAGCAACGTTTTATATTTTTGTATAAGAAATATTTAAAAATAAAAAATATTTTTTTGGAAAAAAGAGTAAACTTTTGTATTTAAACCCAACAAAAGAGTAAGTATTTGTACTGAAATGTTTTTATAAGACATGTTTAAAATAGTAAAGAACAAGATTTTTTTTTTACAATATTTAATCTATATTAAAATAGCTAAGACCACAATTCAAAATGATCTGTAATATAATACCACTTTTTGTCAGAAATCAAAATCAAATCAAAATATTTTTATTTCACATAAACCTACATGGGCACTTATAAAACGTCGCTAGATGCACGGTTCCAAATTGTTGATTCCTATGGAGAAGAGCCGGCAAGAAACTCCATGGTTACTCTTTTAATTAATATTTACTATTAGCTAATAATATTAAATCGCCTATTTAAATACACTATTAGACATAAGTTAATTCCTACGTCACGAGTATGTCACAATATTAGGCTTTGATTGCTCGTCCCAAATTCAATTTTCTTAAGCCTTTTATGGGGTTTCAAATCAAAGAATAACGAGCATAATTGTATTTAATTCTTAGGTAAAATTCTGATTCTCTAATTGATTTCGTAACAGAATTTTATACTTCATTTGCATGTTAAAATAAACAGCTATACGCGGTAATAGCAGGTGAACATAGCATGTTTGTGTGAACCATTTTTTTTTCTGTATAAATAAGATGCAACTGTTTACCTATAAATATTTATAATTATAATTATTACATAATGGAGTAGTATCTCATAAATAACAGAATAAATTGTTAATATGTTAATTAAATAACAACTGCCAATATCATGAACACGTAACGGAAATATTATTTGTAAAACATTATTTATAATAATTATTATAACTTCCGATGCTTTCGTTTATTATATTTTTATTTAAATTAGCCGCTTGAGTATTGTATTTCAACTAAATACATTCTCTTTTGGCTCAGACAGCAAATTACTTTTGATAATATTATTATAAATTGTAAACGTAACTATAAATACTTAGGTTGTCTCGGAACTCCTAACTACTACCTTATAGGATAGAGTATACGTAATAATTTTAGCAATTAATTATTTCAATTAACATGATGTGATGATACTTCTATCAGCTTAATCACCTTGATTATTATTATCATAATAAATGCATAAATATAATAAATATTAAATACAAACTCTAACAGTGTCACATCAATAAACAAAATGGAAAAAAATAATAATAAAAGTTGTTGGAAAAAAGGTACGATTTTGATAAGATGACAAAGGAATCTATAAAAATAATATAAGGGCCGGCCGGGGTCGCGTGATTGTTCGAAAGAGATACCGTGACTCTGGCACATGGGCAACTGATGGAACACGGGTGGGTTTTAGTCAGTAAAAGTCTGACACGCCCTCCCGCTCCGCCAGAGCGGGAGAAGTCATTTGATGATTTCCCAACCAGAAAAAAAAATATGCACAGGGCTTTTCATCACTTCTTCGAGCCTTCAAAATTATTTTCGATAACACTTGACTCCTCGACTGTCCAAGTACACTTGCCCACACATATCATTGATAGGCTACCGAAAGGTCACAGAGGTCGCGCCTGAAGGCTTATCTGACCTCGACACACTGTTTACTTCGATGTTAGCCGAATTCGTATAAATATTGCCTAACAAACATGTGGTACACTAACTAAAGTAAGAAAGAAGTTCCACTTACCTTCTTCTGTAGTGTTTTCTTGAGAGCAGTGGTGGCTCAATGATATCGGCCCCAACTTACGAGTTGTAGGTCGTGAGTTCGAACCCAGGCAGGCGCATTACTTTGTGTAAATAATTAAATCACCACTGTTTTCAAAACGGTGAAGGAAAACATCGTGAGCAAACCAGCATGTTCTAGAATTAAAAAAATTAAGACATGTGACTTCTACCACCCCATACTGGGCCCGCGTGGTAGATTACGGCTCACTCCCTCACACCGTGACGTGGCCTGTGTCCCAGCAGTGGGAAAAATATAAGCTGATTGTAGTGTCTTTATGAGCTTATACAAATTATAGTTTTGTAATCATATGATATTACGTCAACTGTTAACGAAAAAGTTCCTAAGAGAGCAGTGTATCTACTCGAAGTTCCAGTTACAGAGACCAAAGGTATGAAATTAATGTGAATGTACAGTGCCTTCCGACTATGAGCACGAGCTGGACAAGAAAAGCTTTCGGTATGGTAGGATCAGTCAGTAAAGTTAGTGGCCGTACAGAATAAACCCGTCGTACGACAGACAAACCTAAGAAACCACAGCAAGACCCAAGGACCTCTTTAAAAAAAAAATACAAATGTAAAAAAAAAAATTACAAATTTCAAAACAAAAAAATTACAAATTGTTACATTTAATACTCATGTTATGCAACTTTCCCATTTGTCGTAAAATCCAGAAATTCCCTGACAGTTTAAAAACAATTTTCGATGAGCCATGCTCTAAGATGCTTTTAAAGTAAGCTAGTACGCAGTTCTCTAATAAGAATAACGTTCGGTTTATTATTAAATATATATGTTTATTTCCATTGGCAATAAACAAAGATAGGGTTCTATTAAGAAAACTGATTATCATTAAATAATCTATTCGATTCACAAACAAATAGTGACTGCAATAAAAAGAAGTCTAGATACTTGTCCCAAAAACCTTCAAAGCTGCTATACCCAATAATCTAAAAAAAAAACCTTAGGTCATCAACCTGTTCTCAAAATAATAACGAGGGTGAAAGTGCGAAGCAATATGAATCGAATAACGTGTAGTAATCGATAATTGATCGGAAATCAACGGGCATCATCGTGTACAAGAACTGGAAGTTCGGAATCCGAACTTGTTTTTTAACAGTAGGCAATTAAGTTACGTGGTGTTAGAAATTTTTGGGATTTGGAGAAATTGTTGCTCATATAAAAAGTGTTTGGTAATTTCAACGTCATGCCATAGTTGACAAAGTTAATATGAATAAATAGATTTTTACCTGTGCCCTTCTAACTTCACTTCATGAACAGTGCGTAGACGTCTCTTATAAACATTAATAAAATAAAATTTGATGTACCTAAGTTCCGCCAAAGAATTTGTCAAAGAGCGATGGAACGCAGTATTCTGGGTGTTAAAACACAAGACAAAATACGGAACACCACACTGCGTTCCAAAATGGGTTTAAAAGACGTAGCCAAAAAGGATTGAAGGGTCCGCTAGGACCGATGCCTGCCAGGGTCGCGGAATTGTTTGAAAAAGTTAACGTGGCAAGTATAGGCAACTGAAGGAACACGGGTAGGTTTTAGTCAGAAAAAGTCTGACACGCCCTTCCGCTCCACTCAGAGCGGGAGACGTCATTTGATGAATTCCCACCCACAAAAAAAGGCAAAAAGCTACCAGGCTCAAATGGGATTGGGCGGGTCGCATAAGCCGCATGCAAGATGACTGCTGGGCAAAGGTCTCGAGCTGCTGCGGGAAAATAGTTTCAGGACGAACTTGTGCGAGGCCTTTACCCAACCAAAAAAAAAAGATGAAAATATAACCCTGTGACCGATATTGGTGTGTAAAACAGTGTTTTGAATAAACAATAATACCAAGTAAAGAAGTGGTTTAAATCAAGATCCAAACGAACATTTTGTGCTGTTTTAGATCTTCTTATGTAAGAGTACGTCGTGTGTATGTGGAAGTACTAGCAAAATAAGCATAATCAGCCAACATTCCCTGAACTGGGACACAGCCCTCGACTTTTCGAGAGGAAATTGCCCATAATCTACCCCGCGGGCCTAGTATGGATTGGTAGATGTCACATGTCTTCGAATATTTGGTTCTAGGACATGCCGGTTTCCTCACGATGTTTTCCTTCACCGTTTGAGAGCAGTACTGATAACATTATTTACACGAAGTAAAGCGCTTGTGTGGGTTCGAACCCACCTACACCTCGTTAATGGGCCACCACTGCTCCAAGGTACTATCTTACCTACATATGTTGCCAGCAAGCTCGTTGTGTACCTGTTTGAAGAGGGGCTGGTGAAGCAGCACCAGAACCATTTCAGATTTTTTCAATTATCATTATTAGAAAAACTAGCTTCTGCCCGCGACTTCGTCCGCGTAAAATTTTTGCTCTCCTGACCCTTCCCGTCGCATCGATTTGCCTGCTAGTTTTTGTCCATTTTTCGTTGCTGCTCGCTCCTTTTGAGTTATAGTGAGTCAACCTTAAAAGATAGACATATGCTCTCGCGGACTTTATTTTAGAACTATTTAAAAGGAACAATTCCGTCATACATGATTTTTGCGTTACTTTAACCGTTTACGCAGCGCACGCAACGGAAACTCTCAAAAGGAATAAATTTTCCCCGTTTTTGCAACATTTTTCATTACTGCTCCGCTCCTCTTAGTTGTAGCGCAATGTTATATAGCCTATAGCCTCCCTCGATAAATAGGCTACTCAACACAAAAAGAATTTTTCAATTCGGACCAGCAGTTCCTGAGATTAGCGCGTTCAATCAAACAAACAAACAAACTCTTCAGCTTTATAATATTATAATATAAAGTATATAAAGTATAGATATAGATAAGATAGTATAGATTATTATTCAGCGAAACGGCCATATTGATAGCATAGCATCATCTTAGTAATGATCATAGTAAGTAGGTACTGTTAGTGAGTCTATAACCATCTATGTATTACATTTGGCCCAGAATTTGGTTCCGAGGTTGGAAATTTCAGTAGCATCCATTAGCTCCTGTATCTGAGTATATACATCTTACGACCCTCTTTGCCCGCGTGAAATGTCAATGACAAATATAGTTAAGACTATACCCTTCCCCAGGGCTTAAAGTATCCCCATACCAAAGGAGGTGGGTAAAGTTTAGAACATTTTTAACCTATCATAGTCATGAAAATTCAAAGATTTATTGACGCCATGTTTTCGTGTTTATGTGAAGTTTAGGTATCGACCTTTAAATCTATTCTAAAACAGTAAGAAAAAAAATAGCCAGTCATACAAAAAATCATCAAAGTTTACAAATTCGTTGAAGTTTTGTTATTTTAAGCACGTTATTAACTCTCATTATAAAATAAACTGTTAAGCGCTTTATGCACCAAAACAAATTAATGCTAGTTAAAAAGCCTATTTACTGTAGTATTTGAGAGACTAAATAATATTTTGGTGCATAAAGCGCTTAACAGTTTATTTTGTAAAGAAAGTGAAAAAAGTGCTTAAAATAACAAAACTTCAACGAGTTTGCCAAGATTGATGATATTTTTTATTTGACTTGCTATTTTTTTTCTTACTATTTTAGAATAGATGTAAAGGTCGATACGTAAACTTCACATAAACACAATAACATGACGTCAATAAATACTTTGAATTTTCATGACTATGATAGGCAAAAAATTTTCTAAACTTTACCCACCTCCTTTCATTAAAATCTTTCCAGCCGCTTCGGATATTAGCCGGAAAAAACTGGCCGATAGATAAAGTGGTTAAAAATGTTTTTTTCATACCACCATCTCGGAAAGAGTATTTTTAATCTTCAATATCTCGCCCTCGCTAACGCTCAGGATTCTAATTTGGAATCACTCGCTGCGCTCGTGATTCAATTTTAGAATCCTTCGCTTGCTCGGTCATCAAAATTGAGCACGCGGTTAAAAAGCAACTTTGCACTCTTGTATAACAAATAACTATTTTTTGATATGAGTATCGTATATACTTTCTTTTGCATTTAGTAAAAACATATTATTTTGACCTTACAAAACAAGCAATTCAATTTTATTCATTTGTATGTATATATTTTGTACGTATCTGTTACTGTACCTATGTCTTGGACCTTGATTAGCCTTTTTCATTATTAATATCTTCGTCACACCATTGAATTAAGGGATATCCTCTGTTTTGTTTTCAATAAAAAAGCTTCCTTTAACATATCACCATAATAACAATGAGCCATTTAAAATCTTGTAATTAACTAACGCACCTGTTTTAAAAGGATCTACTGTAATTGATTCACAGAGGTCTTAATGGTATCTCCTATTAGTACGTACATATTACATACTAGCTTCTGCCCGCGACTTCGTCCGCGTCAAATTTTTGCTCCCCTGACCCTTCCCGTCGCATCGAATTGCCTGCTAGTTTTCGTCCATTTTTCGTTGCTGCTCCGCTCGTTTTAAACGTAGCGTGATGTTATATAGCCAATTCAATTCGGATTAGTAGTTCCTGAGATTACCGCGTTCAACCAAACAAACAAACAAACTCTTCAGCTTTATAATATTACTAGCTTCTGCCCGCGATTTCGTCCGCGTTAAATTTCTTGTTCCCCCGACCCTTCCCGTCGCGTCGAATCACCTACCCGTGCGATTTTCCCCGTTTTTGCAACATTTTTCATTACTGCTCCGCTTTTCTTGGTTGTAGCGTAATGTTATATAGCCTATAGCCTTCCTCGATAAATAGGCTACCCAACACAAAAATAATTTTTCAATTCGGATCAGTAGTTCCTGAGATTAGCGCGTTCAATCAAACAAACAAACTCTTCTGCTTTATAATATTAAATAAAAAATATCCAGTGACCAAAAAAGTTGGTGCGGTTTTAGTCGTCGCTCGCTACAAAGACATGTTTTGACCTGTTACGATTTCTAGCTCCTAGCATTTAGTATCAACATAACGTGCACAGACTCGTCAGTTTATTGAGGCACTCCCTCTTGTTAATACGCTTTTCGTAACCAAATTATTTTTGACCAAAATGTCTGTCAATGCTTGTGTGAGTCGGGCTTGCTTGCCACACGTTGCCAAGCTCACTCTGGAAAAAATCAAGGTTTTAAAATGGGAGTTACTACCTCATCCTTCGTATTCTCCTGACATGTCTCCAACGGATTATCACCTTTTCTTGGCTTTAAATAATCATATGACAAACGAAAAAATTCAAAATCAAGTTGATATCGAAGAGGAGGTTGCCAAGTTTTTTGCTTCGAAAAGTAAAAGCTTTTACGAGGACGGGATATATAAACTAGTATGTCGTTGGGAAAGAATTGTAAAATGCGAGGGTGCTTATATAAATGAATAAATTGTTTTGTAAATAAATCTACAAGACTTTGATATTTATCATAAAAACCGACGTACTTTTTTGGTCACCGGATAGTATAGATATAGTATAATATAGTAATATATAGTACTAGCTGACCCAGCGAACTTCGTACCGCCTCAGAATCAATAAAACCCATGTTAGGTGAGCTCCTACCAAGTTATGCCAACCTGGTACTTCGAAGACATAAAGCGTTTTCTAGCTAACACACACCCATGTTAGGTGACCTCCTACCAAGTTATGACAACCTGGTACTTCGAAGACATATTAATAAGGATGATTTTTTACACTGTGGGTCCGAAAAACCCAAATATCTTACAGGCCCCTATTTAAAAAAAAATAAAATATAGTCTATGTTACTTGCAGATAATGTAGCTTTCTAATGGTGAAAGAATTTTTAAAATCAGTCCAGTGGTTTTTGAGTTTATCCATTACAAACAAACAAACAAAAATACAAACTTTTCCTCTTTATAATATTAGTATAGGTAGATACGGTATGAAAATCACAACCAACTTACTAGAAAATGGACAGCACCATTCTCTATGCATTTAACCACCATACTGTGATCGTCAACCCGACATCCAAGCGTGCCGATTAAGGCAAAGCTCCTCAAATTGGCGGAGGCCTATGTCCAGCAGTGGACGTATTTCGGCTGATATCATGATGACGATGATGATGGAAACTACTTTATATTATATGCAATAAATAAAACCTCAAGTCATACTTGTCCACAGAAGTATAGCAATATTAAATTTAAAAAGTGAAATTTTGAAGAAAAAATAATATGAAATTAAATCCAGTAAAAGTAAACACTCTGTTTAGACAACGTACCTTCATACCTTCTGGTTAAAGCGTACCAGTTTTATTTTTTTTAAACAAATAAATAGAATAGGTACGTGATAGCTTGCACTGCGTGATACGTCGCTTTTAAGTATCCAAGAATTCAAGTTCATTGAATCATTGACCGATTGATCCAATTCTACAGAGTGTTAAAATTTTTCCTAAATTAAAACCCCATTTTTGACCTAATTACTGGACAGATTTCGTTTGTTTTATATTTATCGACAGCAAAAGCGACAACAAGTGTGTGGTCAAAGCTTTTACTTCGTTTATGTTCATACTGCATCTGCATATTCACAACCTTCCGACAGGCTTTCGTATCAAAATGACATAATGCTAACGACAAATATACATTCATTAACTTATTTGTGTTGCCCCAGACAGCAATCAGCTGTGAGACAAATAGCAGTCAACTATTTGATTTAAACTGACACAATTTTTGGGTTTTGGATTTGTGTGCAGTGTTTGTGACTTCTACGATAAGGATGCGTAAGGATGCGTATAATGCGGTTCAAATAAGAATAGGAATGTCAATAACCTCTATCTGTCAAATTTCACTTGAAAAGTACGGTTTGCAAAAAAACGTATTTGCTTATCAATAATAGTAGTCTTACATCAAATTTTGATAAAAGGGTTAAATAGTAGTAAATCGTCTTAATATAATATTTAATTATTTAAAGTCATAATTCGTTTTTTAAAACCATACCATAGCCTTTTTTATTTTCATTGTTGGCGCAAAGGCCCAGTAGCCATGCCAAAAAGTGCATATGCTTGTGGACTGATAATGTTTCTTTAATTGTGTTTCTTACATTGTTGTTATTTTTTGTGATTGTTGTTATTTGTTTTTGTTATTGTCTTACTCATTTTGCTCGAAAATGAGTAAACGAGGCGCTGTGTAGATAAATAGTTGCAGAGCGAGAAACAGCAAACATTAGAACTGATGCAACAGTGGAGGAAATATAAGTTTGACTAGTGAAACGTACGGTACCATTTTGCAAACACTGCAAAATGCAAGGAAAGTCGCCAAGCGAGGTCATTTGGCTACGGGGATAAATTAATATTAATATTTTTCACTAAATCTTTGTTAATAAAATTTATTTTTAAAAAATCTTTTTTTGCTCACCCTACCTAACTGGTTAGAATTGACAGCTATGACGTCACAATATGGCGCAAAGTCGATCCTATTCTCATTTGAATCGCATTATATTGTATGATTGTCAGTAGTTGCTGATCATACACGCGCACCGTTTTCAGGTACTAAGTACGGTGAAACATTCTGTTAAGGAAACGATGATAGAAAAGTAAAAATTTATGACAGCTACGTAAGTAAAAATACGAAACGATTTGATAGCGATTGTCACTTGTATAGCCTTCTGGCTTAAAGACTACTTCACGTCCGAGGAAGAACGGCTTTTAGTAATGAGGAATATGCGGAACTCCATCAATAATCTTATCTCAATCACAATAATTTAGTACTCCATGTAGTGTAAACTGGATTCATTTTTTATTAGTTTAAAAGCTTTTCAAAGCCGTGTCTTAAAAACAACATTTAAAATCTAGTTAGCCAAAAAGCAGACACATTTACCATTCTACAGTGCATTAACAAGCTTGGCATACATATTAGAAAAACAAAAGAAAGCAAGTTCAAACATAATATATACAAACTGCATACATAATGGATACAAAAAGCTGCATCTCAATTACATAATATGACATAAGAGCAACTAATCTCCTTCTCTCAAAGGCCATTCAAAACGTCACTTTGTTAATTTGTCAACAATGAATGAATTCGTCACAAACACGAGAGTGCAGCTAATGTTTGTGTCATTAACTTATTATGTCATGCAGAAAAATAGTAAGGATTGGTATACATTGGGCATATAATGAAAGTGTTCCAAGCAGTGCTGGACGTAAAGGTGACTAAGGGACATACCAGAGAATGGGCAGCAGCATTCTCTATGCATTATACCACCATACTGCGATCGTCAATCCACCTGCCAAGCAAACTCACCCCGTGGTGGCCTATGTCTAGCAGGGGACGTCTAAGACTAGTCTTTACTATGATAAAATAAGTAGGAGAATGCCGGGGAATCAAGGTACCCAACATAGCCCGAAGAATTGCTAAACTCGCAGAACAGATGGCCGAAAGGTTCTGGAGTACCACACATATACTAGAAGACGTAGCATTGAAAGGCCTCCTATAATGAGGACCGATGACCTTATAAATGCCGCAGTGATCGGCTGAATGTAAAAAGCACAGGACCGGTCCAAGTGGTTATCCTTGGGGGAGGCCTATATCCAGCAGTGGAAGTCTTTCAAAAGAAATGTGGATGATGATGATAATAATATTATACACGATATGAATTACAGCTCAAATTAGAAATATCATATAGGGTGACACAATGGGCAATCTTAATCCTAAAAGCGGTATTTAGCGTATAGAAAGAATCTGCTGAGTCACAAATCCTATCCCAAAAATATTTACATTATAAAAAAATTAACTTAACCACTTCACACTCACTTGTAATGCCACAACTCTTAAGTACCTATTTCGTAAGTGCATACTTAGCTTAAGTCAAATGCAAAAGCTATTCTATGTGTGCTACATAGAATAGTTACATATAGTAATAGTTCTAGATACATATAGTGCTATTCTTTTGTACCTAAGTGAAGACAAGATTGATTCAAAATCAAATGGTTTAATCGAAGTCAATCTGTTGAATGAATAAAATGGTACAATAGAGTTCGCTTTGATAAATACGTAATTTATGCAATGCACTTTATTATGTCGAAGACCAATGATCTCTGACATAACGATATTCTTCTTTTATCTGTACGAATGTATATCTATACTAATAATAAGGTTTTTTTTTTTTTGTGGGCGGGAAATCATCAAATGATGTCTCCCGCTCTTGGGTGGACCGGAAGGGCGTGTCAGACTTTTACTGACTAAAACCCACCCATGTTCCTTCAGTTGCCCATGTGCCAGGGTCACGGTATCTCTTTCGAACAAATCTCGCGACCCTGGCAGGAATAATAGGGCTGGTAAATGTTTGTTTGAACGCGCTTATCGCTGAAATTACTAGTTGGTCGGGTTGATTGGTTTGGCTGGTTGGTTGGTTTGGTTGTTTTTTTTTTATCTAAATTAAAATGTGAGCAAAACGGAACCCACATACTATTAAATTGCACAATGAACTTTTATGAATAGAGTTCAAATTACGAAATATCTACCGCTAACTAGAGAAAATAAGCTATACGAATTTGCATGCATAATTAATTTAAATTATTATATTATAAACTGACATGCATAATTACTTTTAATAATAAAAACTGTTATCCGTATGGAAATTAATTTTGTTATTCATTTACACCTTACAATTAACATGAAACAAAATTAATAGGGTAAACAGCGTAACAGGACACAAATGATAAATAATTATGAATTAAAATACCTCATTTTAAAATGTTGATCACGTTGCGCATATTATTAAAATTATAATAACTGAAAGGATTTAACAGTACTTTCACTTTTACTACTTTTTTATTATCCTTTACGGCCCGTTAAATATAAAGAGTATTTAGCAATGTTTAATTTCCTTTAGAGGACGGCAAGGTGATATGCCGGATGGCAGGGGCATCAATGCGCCAACTGTAACCATGATTTCAACACATGAGTCTGAATGACATCTCGCTGTTAAACTTATGAGGTTGTCGGCTGTTTATCCGGTTTTGCCTGTGGCTACCTTAATAAATAAAGCCCTCCTGCCAGGGCTTAAATAAACTTTAAACTAGAGCGACTACTTGCTATGGGCACCTCCTGTGGGTTACAGACCTTGGCTTAAGGCATTGCTGGTAGAGGGCAGCAAGGGACGGGCTGGATCGGAATGATTGATAATTAAGGAACGAATTAAATGCTACAAGCTCAGTGGCGTGGGCTGAATCGAGCAAGGGTCGGGGCGGATGGAGGGGCGTCGCGGCGGGCTATGGCAGCGAGGACGGAAGGATGCCGGTCTACGATAGTGGATCTTGAAAGTGCTGGTGAATTTACTACTCTCCTGGAGAAGCGTTGTAGCGTCATCGGGAATGGTTAGTGTATGCTTCGGTCCGCTTAGCGTACTGATGCGCGAAGGAGTGTAGTGGGTGGTTGCTGCGATCAGGGGATTGGAGTGCTTGGTAGCAGTGTCGAAGAAACACGGTCGGCATTCTGAGATCCAGATGGAGACCAAATATTTCCAGTGATGTCCAACATTTTATAGTAGATGATAAGTTGCAGAATCAAAACAGACACAACAGTATAAATCAAGCATGCCTGCATTATTTTGACATAGCTACAGATACATCAGAAGTGTTACTACTACTGGAGTTCAGTTTCACGACTTCTCGACGTCTAATTCGACCTTATATGTATAATGACACATTTGCATTTTAAAGTAAACAAATGTGCATAAACCAAATTACCATAGTTTGTGTAAAAAGGAAAGTGTGTAAAACACAGCGTGTGCTAAACATATACCTATTAATTTTAGCATAGTGTTATGCATCTGCAGTTTGTGGAATATTGTGTAATATGTCTTCTTATTACGTAAGTGAGTACAATGCCTTAGATGTTTGGTACCATTGATAAAGTTGAGTAGGTATGAGTAGATGGAGACCAAAGAAACGATGGATGGACTGTGTGAATTACTCGTATGATATGGATAGAAAGGGGGTGACTACTGAGATGACGGCTAATAGAGTAGTGTGGAAGAAAAAAACATGTTGCGCCAACCACAAAAAAAAAAAATTGGGATAGTAGCAAGAGAATGATGATGATAAAGTTGAGTAGGTAGATCCATATTGGCTCACCTAATGTTCTTTATCCGAAATTGTTCTTCCTAATGATTTGTAATCCGAATGATCACTCTTCCTAAAATTTTTCATCCTAAAGTTTTCATTCATACTATTTGTAGTGCTACCAGCGATGTTCATAACACTCATGTTTCCGAAAATTGTAATTAATAATATCATTAATGTAAATATATTTAAACTCCTACTGTTTTTTATCATAACGCTTTTATTCCTAAACATAATTACCATAATATTTTCACTCATATTCAGAAAGAAACATTTACCAAGTGTAATAAAAAATATATGTGGGTAGAAGATGATATTTATAGTTTTAATTTAAAATCGTTTGACATACCACTCAAAAGATATATAACTAAACTTTGGTCTACCACCTGCGCTGAGATAGGTGGTATATTTCTGGGTGGTTTAAAAAAAAAATAACCACGAAGGCCTTCTAACGTAACCTATCCGAGTCGGGGTACTCTGAGTCAGGGTGTTAACCATAATAGATGTTTATTGCTACAGACATTATGAAGTTGAATGCTGCGAAAATCGGAGTTGAAAATTTAAGTAAACTTTGGCGCTCTCTGAGTATGTAGGCGTTATTGTAGGTTCGAATTCAGACAAGCGCTTGTAAGTAAATTATTTCATCACTCAAAACAGTGAAGGAAAACATCGTGATGAAACTGGCATGTCCTGGAACCAAAAATTTGAAGGACATGTCATATATACCAACCCGCACTGCTCCCGCGTGATACATACATTACAGCCCAATGCCTCTCACAGAGAGGAGGCCTGTGTACCAGAATTGGGAAAATTATATGTTGATTATGAGATGAGAAATTGTCGTTATAGGAATCATATATGTTGATGAGTAATGATTCTTATCACAATCAGAATAAACGTCTTTTATTGAATTGGCTAAAAAAGAAGCAATCTTTTCAAGCATAAGTATTGTTGAATCCTTGCAAGTAACAATTCTCATTTCAGGTGAAAGACATCCACGTCTGGATACAAGCCTAGGCCGGAGGGGCTGCCGTAATAGGTTGGCCATCGCAGTATAGTGGTAAAATGCATAGAGAACGGTGTGGTCTGTGTGTAGAGAATTCTAGTAAGTCCCTTAGTCGCCTTCTACGTCACCCACGGAAATAAGTAATAAAGTGAGATTTAAAATTTGATGATTGAATTAGGTTTTCTAGCTAACCACTATTGAGTCTGACTGGATGATGACTTTGTGAGGAAATCATTAGGAATTGGATCATAGAAATTAGGAATCGCTAAAGCGGCCTATTTAGTCGAGGTAGAGACGCCAGCACATCGAGCTACTACAATCTGTCAAATTTCTTTAATAGATATTCAACTTTATCGCTAAAGCATTAGGTTCAAGGTTGATTGGGAGAATTTGACAGTTTCGGGTACCTTGATGTGCTGGCGTCTGTACAATTCTTTTTTTAAATCGGATGAATCAATTTTTAGAAAAAATAAAAAAATATAAAGCACCTGATTGAGTTCGAACCTACAACTTATACTGGGCCACCACTTACTGTGCTGAATTGACCTTTGACCTATACTTGGATGAAACAATTACAAGCTGAAATAATAATTAATTACCTTACATAAAACTTATTAATATGAGCATCTTACTCCAATTAGCAGACTCAAAAAAGTTGACAAGCAAAAAGTTACTATTTCATGAACATAAGCTCGTTTACACAGTTTCATCTCGACACATTATATAACGAGATTAGTTAAACTAGTATTCGCATACTCATTGACATTATGACATTGCAAGGAGGTTTAATTTCGTACATATTTCTGGGGTTCTATGTTATGGGGGTTTGGTTTCCGTACTTAGTCCTTTGAGTGGACCATTGTGCGTTAGTCATGGCGGCCGTCGATGTTTACTCCAACCAGCCCACCTCCCTCCAGAAGTTGGTTATGTCTCCTGGTCTGCTGAGAACGTCCATGTAATATTTGGGTGTCCCGAGGGTATCTGTCCTAATCTGGGTGACGGTACAGGACATTCGAAGAGTACATGCGCAACGGTTTCCTCAGCCTCCATGCAGGCCCTATACAGGGGGCTGTCCGTTATGCCTATTGTGTAAAAGTGTTTGTTTAGCAGGCAGTGCCCTGTGATGGTAGTATCGTCATCAGACGCAGACCATCCCTGTCCAGGCGTAGCAGATATATCTATGGTTATTTTAGACTGAATTGCTCGACGATCTTGGGGAGCATGTTGCTGTCAGGAGCTGTCCGGGTGATGGCCAATAGACTCGGGAGTTAAGTGTTATTGACGAAATTGAGACATCCTTATTTCTCAGCCTAATATATTGCTTGGGTGTACCTCTAGTACGTACTCGAAGTACCTTCAAATGCGGTATCTTTACTTTCCATAAGCAAGTTTACCCATGAATAAAAATATGTATATAAGGTGTATCTATTCATACACGAAATATTTTAAGAGGTACACCTTTAGGTGGTAAAGAAGCTATAGCAACGAAAAAAAAAAATTCTAAGGGTTTTTTTTTTAAATTTAATATTTATGAATTATTTGACGCACATAAGAAATACTGGCTCCTTCTTATTTTTTACGGCCCGAGACACCGCGGCCATGCTCGTGCCGTACGGTCATCGCCCTCGCAGCGTCAGGCGGGCCATTCATAGAATTTGGAGTAAAGGTTTTATACAAAATGTCTCAAGTAGTTTTAAAATTATAATAATTACGAAAATTCAAAAACGCTTAGATAAAAATTTTCTTTTTGCTTCTATAGCTTCTTTACCACCTACAGGTGTACCCCTTAAAATATTTCGTGTATGAATAGATACACCTTATATATCTCTCGAACTAATCGATTAACAAAAAATCTTTTTCCAATTACAAAAAAATAAAACAACTGATTTTTCAGTTAGTAGTTATTTCGGTAGTCGGTTGATCTTTTTTGGAGAAGGATTTTTTTTTTCACGTTTTACTCATGGTTTCTTCCCCACACCAATTCATATACCACTATGTGCTATGAAAATAAGTGACAGGAAGCAGATTTTCGTTATTTTTCTGCAGATTTTAGCAAAATATTTTTTTTTTTTGGAACGACGTCTCGCTTGTCAACCTATGAGGTACTACTCGCTATGGGCACTCGCTGTGGGTTACAAACCTCGGCTTAGGGCATCGCTGGTAGAGGGCAGCAAGGGACGGGCTGGATCGGAATGACTTTCGCAAACGTTGTCCACGTTTATAATGTCACTGTCACTGTCCGAGTCTACTTACATCTGAAATCTTTATTAAAATACTAACTGCCAAAATTGTCATGTTTAACGTATTAACTTGATTAGGCTTTCAGAATCCGGGTCTCATAGGTCAATGGATCTGCTACCAAGTCATGAGCTCCATTTTGCATAATTAATGCATCATAATGAGTTTATATCCTCAATGATTTCCATATATGTATAATTTTATTCTTACTGACTGCTATTTGGAGTTCGACAGCCCTCAAAAAGCATCAAAGCGGAATGGTAAGTCATTTATAAAGTGAAGAAACTGATGATAGGTTAAAAAATATTGTAGCAACAATATATGTAAGTGATCTTTGTTAGTCATTATAGTGGCCGGTTGCAAGTTTAAACATTAAGGCCCTCTTGCAGTTAAAGACGTCTCGGCGAGCACTGGTTGGTCGATGCGGGTGCTTGAACTGCTAGATTTTGTGTATATTTGTTGTTTCTTAGAAAAAAATGGATAAGGAAAGTCTAAAACGTTGTCTCAACATGCCTTAAAACCTTGGCATAGGCAACTGAAGGAACACGTATGGGTTTTAGTCAGTAAAAGTCTGACACACTCTTCCGCTCCACCCAGAGCGGGAGACGTCATTTCTTCATTGCCAACCCAAAAAAAGCATGTCCTAAAAATAAGCCATATCTTTTGGTACAAGTTTTACATGGTTTAATGATTGAATCTCTTCAAGGTACACGTTATAAAAAGCTAATTGGTGTCATCTTTGCTTTTTTTTATCGAGCCAATTGTTTTTAATTCACGTTTCTATCTTCGCACAGATTTGATATTATGTTAATATTTCCTAAAATATACCTACATATATTTCTTTTACGGAAACATCAGTTATTTTGCTAGATTTAAGTACAGAGGTTTAAAAAAGTTAAAAAGGTACTGCAATCTCGCCTTATAAACACTTTCTATGTAATGTGCTCTTTTTGATATAAATTTTTTTTTTTGCTTTTTTCTGCCCACGTTTTGTGCATTTAGCCAATGTCACTTTTAGTTTATTCGTCTAAGGTTTCATTTTATTCAAAACTGTAACAAAAATCACGCGTCCAAGTTGATCACTAGATTCTATAACAAAAAATTAAACCGCCGAAAAACTGAAAAGCATAATATAATAAACATTAAAATTATGAGTCGGCGCTTTCAGTGATCCTTGTTCATTGATTTTTCAGCGCCGACTCAAAATTTTAATGTTTATTATATTATGCTTTTCAGTTTTTCGGCGGTTTAATTTTTTGTTAAAAAGATTTTATTTTATATTTTTTGTGGCTTTAATGTACTAATAATACTTGGCAAGGTATACCCTATCCAACACAAAAATAATTATCAAAATCGGACTACTCTGTATAAAGTTATGCGTGTTTATACATTACAATCAGTGAGTGAACAATCAATCATCCCCTGTTTTCCGACCCTTAGGGTTCGATTTTGTTTTCCAAATTTATATGGGACCACTTTGGGAGTATACCCTTTCCAATAAAAAAGAATTATCACAATCGGACTACCATGTACAAAGTTATGCGTGGTCATAAATAAAATAAAAAAAAAAAAAATATACGCGTCGAATTGATAACCTCCTCCGTTTTTTTTCGTCGGTTGAAAAGACATTCAAATTTTATCTTTTTTATTACGTAAAAAGTTGAAGTGTTAGGATCAGAACAGGCAGAAGAAAAACTTTACTCGGTCCTTTGAAAATAGGTCTATATCACCATAGCTTAAAGTGAAAAAAGAGCAACCGAGTCGCGAGCACGCAAGAACCAACTGTGTCGCTATTTTATAATTTCCTACTTATGTTTTGGTAATACGGTCCGTTTCTCAATGGAGCCAATGAATTGTCCGAGCATTTTTCCGTTCCGTATGTCTCTGAACCTTACGCTAAAGGAAAAGTTGTGAAAGCCTGGACATAATTTGGTCCTATATCGGCCCCAGCAATGTAAGCGAGTGTGGTTATTCATTACCAACGATGGTGAATCCAATTAAAACAGAAAATTTAATTAGGTAAAAACCTTTGGAAGGACCCTTTGAAGGTGTATAAAATAAATAAATATCTTAGGACAACCAACACACCGTTATCTGATCCCAAACTAGGCAGAGCCTGTACTATGGTAACCAGACAACTGATAAATATATTTCTATATATCTAAATACATACATATCTTATACCTTTAAACGAGCAATTCTTGTATATATATATATAATCTGAATCTCGGCAACGGCTCCAACGATTTTCATGAAATTTAGTATACAAGTGGTTTCGGGGGCGATAAATCGATCTAGCTAGGATTCATTTTTATACAGTGTCGTTTTATTCATGTTTTCACTGACCAACTTTATCGATAATCATCTTGAACATAAACTTATTATTTTAAACACAATTTACCAAAAAATACCGAGCAAAGCTCGGTCAACCAGATATTTATAGATAAATTACCCAGACACAGAACAAATGATTTTGCTCATCACACAAAGATTTGTCCTGGGCCATGCATCAAAATCCCATTCCATGAAAAGGTCATTCAACGGGAATAATGGAACTTAGCAGGTTGGATTGATAATTTTAATGACCTATTATTCTGTATGTGAGAGCAGCAAAAATTGCAAAATACGTAAAGAAATTTGAATTTCTTGGACTATACTGACGATTTCCCCTTTATATTGTGAACCAAAGTCGCAATAGGTCAAAAAGAATGTTATGCTCTTTCTCCATTTTAACCTCTACAATTCGCGTGAAGATGATAAATATTTGAAACCAACTATATTATGCTTACGCATATTTACGCTTACATAATATACGTTAGGCCTCAATACATACACATTGCAAAAACCTTTTCCAATACATTGTAGCTAGGAAAAAAGAACGCGTTTCCTACCAAGAAGTTTTATACCAACATACACAGGAGGTTGTATCATTCTCCTTATAAATAACCGTATCAGATCCACACGTCCATACGATTTAGGACCTCACTAAATAAATGTCAGTCAGTGTGAAATCTTTTGGACGCTAATTTTCAAGACGTTTGAATAGATATGGCCTTCGGCTGTTCTTATTGTCTTATTTTACGCAAGCAGAACATAATGCCGACATAATGCGTTTATTCTAATTGTTGAATCTTCATTAATTTGGGTGGTAATACCCCCCAGAATGCTGACAGAAGGCAGAAACCGCCAATTTTATGTAGACCTAGTAATTTTATGAAACGTTTCTGGGGCAGGGTTCTCAAAAGAATGGTTTACGTATCCATTATACTGTGGCCTGATGTCGTTGGGTGAAAGTTCGCATGGCGGGGTCGACATAAAATGGTGTCTATGTATGGGAGAGCGTTATAAGCGTGGTCTATGGTTCGCACGCGTGCATTTGCCTCCAATGAGTTGAAGACTCTAATCGCATTCTAATTTTGAATTTTTGCCGCGTTTTTTTCAAATACATTTGGAACGTGAGTTTTTTTTTTCGCCGATCGGAAAGTGACTGTAGTGCTGTGATTTATTTTAATTTTAATAGTTTTTCGTTTTATTTTTTATAGTTTTTCTCTTCGGTGTTTATTTTTTTTGGAGAAGAAATTCAAAGGTAAGTTTCTACATTTTTATTTATTTTATTTATGGTGTGTTTATTTTAAATGATTGAAGCAAAAAATTACGTGTAATAACATACAAAAACTCACATTACTAGAAATGTAGATTACTTTATTTTCAGTGCGTTTAAATCTATTACATGAACATTATTCAAGCAATACTTATAATCTCAACACTGTTGGATTTATCACAATTTTAGCACACGTATAACGAATCTATGGTATTTCTTTTTCAAGTTTAGTCATTCAATTGTCTCATGGTTAACTACCGCGTAATAAAACACTGTTTACACGTTATTACAACACTCGTAGAAAACGAAAGCATTGAAAGCAAAACAAAGCTTTTGTTTAAAATTTGTTAAATTGTAAATAACTGACACGGAAAATGTTTTGAGTGCTATTTCCATTCGATTATTATCCGCTTTGAATGTTTTTTTTTTGATCTTATAAGCTTTTTTTTTTCGGATGGGAAATCATCAACTGACTTCTTCCGCTCTATGCGGAGCGGGAGAGCGTGTCAGACTTTTACTGACTAAAACCCACCCGTGTTCCTTCAGTTACCCATATGCCAGGGCCACGGTATCTTGTTTTAACAATCTCGCGACCCTGCCAGGCATCTTGTAAGCTTGGAGTTAGTTGTACTCTAAACCGAGGGGTGCTATTGCTACAATGTTCTCTAATCCATAAGAACTGTGGGTAGTCGCTACGTTCGCGTCAGGGAGCGCGGTAGACAAGTTACGGGCATGGCCCTTAAAGCCTAGTGGTTTAATACGGGCACGTTCTTTGCGGAAATATTCAGGCCAGCCTGGGGCAAGTGCGGTGGTAACGCAACTGGTCCTTGTGTGCAAAAATACTCTACATCTATTGCTTAATAACGAAAACCACAGAGAGAAAAATACTGTCAATAAACTGTAACACATAGAATTGATTGACTGAATTTTCGACTGGGAATGAAGTTAAATCATATTTTACCATTATTAACGCTTATAAAAATTATAATTTTCTTATAGAAAAATCTTAACCATTTCTTTGCCTAACATTATTTTCTACTGTCTCTCCATAGTTAAATTCACGTCACTAGAACGAATGATTTTAAAAAAGAATGAGCTCGCTTCCATTGCATACCTCGTTACAAATTCACTACTAATAATTCTCAGTAAACATGTAATAAGTAGTATCTGATCGTGATTGCAATAGTATTTGTGTTATACTGCCATGAGAGCCACAGATTAAATCTAGTGACGCTTGGATTACATTCAAAAGAGGATAAGAATTATTTTCGTAATTTTGTGCTATGGCGGTGAGTTTTCAAGCCGATTTCGTGTGTTGTTATCTTAGTTATTTGGTGTACCTTGCCTTGAATTTCCGTCATCATCATCATCATCATTTCAGCCGTAAGACGTCCACTGCTGAACTTAGGCATCCCCCAATTTGGGGGGCTTTGCCATAATCGCCACGCTTGGCAGGCGGGTTGGCGATCGCAGTATGGTGGTAAAATGCATAGAGAACGCTGCTGCCCATTCTCTAGTAACTCCCTTAGTCGCCTTTTACGACACCCGCGGGAAGAAATAGGATGGTGCTATTATTATTCACGTCCGGCACCACGCTAACCTACAATGCTAACAAGAGACGGAATGATATAGTATGCATAGCTTATGAAATTTCGATAATAAAAACGAAAACCCAAGTCACGTGTCTTAAATTACGCTAACCAGAATAATTCCATCTCAAAATGGGACAGACTAGACACTCGTTTCCAACTCAATATTTGACTCTAATTTCTCTAGCATGTTTAACTGTGGCATTCCTTCTACTATTATTCTGTCAATTAAACATACTTTTTAATATACTACACGATATTTAGGTCCCAATAATCAGTCAATGGGCATTTTAATTCGAAGACATGTGACATCTACCAACCCGCACTGGGCCCGTATGGCGTATTATGGCCCACTCCCTCTCACAAAGAGGAGTCCTGAGTTCTAGCAATGGGTACATTATAGGCTGATTTTGAGGGAAGTGTTTATCTATGTTTGTCTGATAGGAAGTCTTCCTCCCCTTCTCTTATTAGAACCATTCTGATTTAGGGAAAGGGTTCCTGAATATCGCATAGTCTATTTGGGCTTTTATGGTTAATAAGATACCACCCTTTTTTTTTTCTCGGAAAGCATCAAATGACTTCTCCCGCTCTTGGCAGAGCAGTAGTGCGTGTCAGACTTTTACTGACTAAAACCTACCCATGTTTCTTCAGTTGCCTATACCAGGGTCGCGGTAACTCATTCCAACAAATCCGCAACCCTGGCAGGAATAGGCTACCACCCTTTTTTGGGTAGGAAATCATTAAAACACCCTGAGATTTGTATGTTGAAAATTTTACAAGTAACCCTGAAGAACCTACCAATTGTATAGCCTTTTAATACGATCCATTTATCTGGGGAGTCATCAGGGTTGTATTGGTTGACACTGCCAAATAAATTGACCTCTAAAAGTAAATAAAACGCCGAAGTTTGCATTTGCATTTGACCTCAAGTTATGTGTTGCGAAATGCACGGCTTCCATAAAATATTGTATCAAAAATTGTGAAGCAATTTTCAAGATTGCTTGGTACATATCAATCTTCATTACCAAATACACATCATTATGCCCAACTTGTCCAGAATTAGGAAAATAACGTCTTAAAACTTCATATGGACCATCGATCTTTAGTTGACATAGTGCGTAATTTTACTCTTGCGCAAGCTACGTCATTCGAAATAATGACTTATGTGTAGAGTTTAGAGTTGAAATCATGGTGACAGGTGTGCTGGTTGTTATGTCGGTGAATGGTGGTCGATAATTTGAGGCTTCTGTTGGAAACAAACGCAATGGCGTTGTAATTGCTTTTTAATTATGCTTGAGTTCCATTTTTAAACGATTTTTTGTTTCTTAAAAGCCAGTAAGTAGGCTGTAAGTTTGTACAAACACTTTTACATGTCATGAAAGATCTTGGTCATATTTTATTCCGGTTTTATCAATCAGATATAAGAGAGCTAGACCTTCCCATTTTTTACTTTTTGCATAATCATATTGGAATATTATGGTTTTTTTGTTTCCATTTGTTTGGAAGCTCTGGGAGAACTTGACAACGACGTCAAAAATTAGCATTCTTGCCTAAATATCCACGTTATTATAGCCATTAATATGGTTGTTATTAAGTCAAGATTACTTTGATAGAAATATTGATCAACCTTTGAGGTCAAGCTGCATACCACGATACATTTTCAAGGCAAAAAGAAGAAGTTTACAAAAGTACGTACTTACGCATCTTATATATTTTGAAATCAATAATAATTGACCTCGTAGAATAAGACATTGTCCTTGTTATTATCATAAAGTTATTTCTTTTAAATTTAAGGTCATTTGGGTAAAGAATGCTGGCAGCTTTATTCAAGCCATGTCAAATCATCAAAGGCCGAAAATCTTCGATAACCTTTGACAAAATCTTTACATAGTTAAGACAAAGTTGCTTTTCATGTTTGTACGCTCAGATGTTTTAAACTACGCAACGGATTTTACTGCGGTTTTCATCAATAGACAGAGTGATTGAAGAGAAAATTTCGATATATGGATGGCCTCACCGAATAATCGTGAAAAAGAAAATTAACAACTTTTCAGCAAAAAATAAAAACGTTCAAACTTCAATAAAGCTCATTTCATTGTAAATATGTATAAATAATGTGTTATCGCATTATAGGTAAAAAAAAAATAAACTATAGACTTGTAAACATTTACTTTTTTTTAAACATCAACAAGTTTCAGGAAATTCATGAAAAGCCATTTAATGTTTTTGCTCTTGTGAAATTTGCTTGAGTAGGTCACATTGATATTTCATTACACATTTATTCGTGTAATAATACACAACGAATAAAACGTACATTATGTTACACTATTATTCTTCATAAATAAAGTTGATTTTTGAACCCAGCTATAACTATTTACAGTACATTGTTCTGCTATTATATGATTGGAGAGATCGTATACATTTATAATAGAGTTAATAAGATCAGTTTTCATTTATGTAATAGGTTTTAACATGTTTATTATTGTATACTTGGCGACTCAAAAAGCATGAAATAATAGCAAACTAAACTATTATTCCTATAATTTTAAAATTAATTATTTCCCCAGAATAAAGAAATTCAGTATTATAATAGGAGTATTTTGAGTCCAAAATTCATTAAAATAATTAAGTAGGTGCAGGATAAGCAAAAGAAACGATGAAAAAAAAACCGTGTAAGAACTCTAGCACGTTTATTCGGTGGGGCCATTGATATATACCGCGGGCGAAACCGCTGGGAAAAGCTAGAGTTGATCGAAATGAGAATTCGCGGATACCGTTGAATAATAATTTCATAAAAAAGCCATTCAATTTTTGTAATCCCATAAACTTAGAGGGCTGTGTGATTTTAATAATAATTGTATATCACAATATACCTCATACACACACACTTACTAGAAAATGGGCAGCAGCGTTATCTGTGCATTTTACCACCATACTGCGATCGCAAACCCGCCTGTCAAGCGTGGTGATTATGGCAAAACCCCCCAAATTTGGGTAGGCCTATTTCCAGCAGTGGACGTGTTTCAGGTGAAATTATGATAATGATGATGAGCTTTGCCAGGGTCTCGAGATTTGTTCGAAAGAGATACCGTGGCCCTGGCATATGGGCAACTGAAGGAACACGGGTGGGTTTTAGTCAGTAAAAGTTTGAAAAAAAAAAATGATGACCTCACATATTTCTCTACTGACGGTACTATTTTGATCCACAAATGTAGAATATGTGTAATTGTGGAAGTAGGTGAAAATATGATTACAAAACTAAGTCTCATAGAGATACAATGAAACATTAAAGTGACTATCAAACCGCGTGATTGTGCGAAGATGTACTAGTTTCGTCATAACAAAGGCTAATCGAGTTCTATTCAATAGGACGCATTTTTCATGAATTTATCACTAAATAACTTTCCAGCGGTTTTGCCTGCTTATTATACATATAAATCTTCCTTTTGAATCACTCTGTCCATTGATATTCAGCAGTATTTTTTTTATTTTTTTTTTGGATGGGAAATCATCAAATGACTTCTCCCGCTCTGGGTGGGAGCGGGAGGGCATGTCAGACTTTTACTGACTAAAACCCACCCGTGTTCCTTCAGTTGCCCATGTGCCAGGGTCACGGTATCTCTTTCGAACAATCTCGCGACCCTGGCAGGAACAACCTGACATGTTCTGCAATTTGAAAAAACCAGAAAAAAAATCAGGAGTTATCTATGCGCAATTTAAGGTGTCATCACCGACTTCTCTCATTTACGAATCATGGAGAGAGATGGTACCATAAACCCGAAAGTTTTACCATATGCAAAAATTATAAATAGATTTTATAAACACAATGTATTTTGTTCCTATCGAACCTATCGAACGACGACATTATGATATATTTTACTTTAACAAAACGATGAAATCATCGCTTCATCATCATCATCATCATCATTTCAGCCGAAAGACTTGCACTGCTGGACATAGTCCTACCCCGATTGGGGGTTTTGCCATAATCGCCACGCTTGGCAGGCGAGTTGGCGATCGCAGAATGACGGTAAAATGCATAGAGAACGCTGCTGCCCATTCTCTAGTAAGTCCCTAAGTCGCCTCTTACGACACCACGCGAAGACAAGGTATAGTGCTACATATATTCTTTACGTCCGACACCACACGATACTATCGAACTACGAATAATCACTTAATCATTGCCAACTACCAAACATAGTATGGCGAAATCCCAATGAATGTAAATGAAGAAATACACATGCAATAACAAACAAGTAGGTATGTACCTAGGTAATGACGTTCACAAATCATACACAAACCTTTACGTAAAGCAATAAATATCACGATAGGCCTATTTTTATTGTATCTACGCATTTTTTAATATATTATTGCATTTAATAAAGCCAATTTGCGATGTAAGCAATAACATACATTTGGAATCGTCGATGTTGCGACACGGCGACCTCTAGTGGCGACTTATGTAACTATGTAATAGTAGTTTATGGTTTAATTATTTAGCTGTATGTTAAGCTCAGGGTTTTGTTTTTTTTTTTTTTATTGAAATGAATGGTGTTTTGATGAAAGTAATAAAAGGGAAATGTAACTTAAATCTGACGCACAGTTAGACAGAGTTAAGTTACTATCTGCTCTTTGTGGTGCCGGACGTAAAGAATAGCACTTTCCCATTTCTTCCCGTGGGTGCCGTAAGGCGCTCCACCCACTGCACCGCGCCCCGTCGCGTAGCGCGAGATGGCAGATTTTACCATTGTATGCAAGTATCTCAATTTATATAGAAATCACGCCTAGCACAACACACTGCCGACGCGGAAATGCGCGGGAAGGCGTCGCGTGCGTTATACGTCGCTCCGCGCACCGCGGCAGGACGCATCTTCAGTGGGTAAACCGCCTAAGAGGCGACTAAGGGAGTTACTACAGAATGGGCAGCAGCGTTCTCTATGTATTTTACCATGATATTGCGATCGCCAACCCGCCTGCCAAGCGAGGCGATAATGGCAAACCCCCCAAAACAGGGGAAGGCCTATATCCAGCAGTGGACGTCTTTTGTCTGAAATTATAATGACTTGTAAGTATGCAAAAAACTCGGTACATCATCTAAAAATAAAACGATCACTTCCTTTTACTCTCGACGCAAACATGGAACTCGGAAACAAAAACTTACCCATCGAAAGATTTCACTTCATTCAATTTTATCGCTTCAAAACCAGTACTACGGTATGCTCATCTAGTCATCTCGCTAGACTAGACCTTGGACCTAGGAACGGGTCCTATGGGAACTTTCCCCGACCCTCGACCTGCCGACAGTTCATGCCTTTCGTTTTCACCAACTGTTCGTGCATATTAAAGGTACTGGCTGGTTCTGTATGACGGATTCTTCGTTGTTTAATAAGGCATTTACCTTGTATATTGGTGAGTGTGGGAAATGAGAATTGTTCGAATGTCGATACTGTATTGACCATTATTTGTTGTTAGATTTGTTTTCTCCATATTGAGTATGAATGTTTGGGTATGTTATGTGAGTATAAAAGGTGTTACTTTTAATATACTAAAACTCTAGGGTATTAATGAGGTCATGTCAAAGAATAAACTCGCATATAGTGCTTTTTCGTTTCAAAATAATTCGACTTTACGATTATTTATGTAAAACACCCTGACATGAAATATGATTACGTTGTAGTTGCCTAGCTTTTTTGAAGAATACTTCTTCTACTTAATGAAGAGATTTACTAGTACTAATCAATGAAACCAACACCCGTATTCGGAAATAAACCCATCACTTAATAAAAAAATGAAGACATGGTCTCATTAGAGTTATGGTATATAATATAATAATAAATCTTAGGACAACCAATACACCGTTACCTGATCCCAAACGAGCCAGAGCCTGTACTATGGCAACCAGACAACTAATAAATATAATTATTTGTTTCTAAATACATACATATTATAGAAAAATTACACCCAGATACAACAAAATAATTGTACTTATCACACAAATATTTGTTCTGGGTGAGAATCGAACCCACGACCTCCGTCTAAGCAGTCAGGTTAGTGACCAGTAGACTGACAGGCCAGGATATCAATAGGTGCCGGGGTCGCGTGATTGTTCGAAAGAGATACCGTGACCCTGGCACATGGGCAACTGATGGAACACGGGTGGGTTTTAGTCAGTAAAAGTCTGACACGCCCTCCCGCTCCGCCCAGAGCGGGTGAAGTCATTTGATGATTACCCATCCTGAAAAAAAAAAAAAAAAAAAAAAAAAAAAAAAAAGGATATCAATAGGAAGACGTAGTATATGTTTGAGTATGAATAGTTTTAAAAGTAAAGGCAGAAAAAAGAACGAATCATCATAAAAACTAAATCAATATCTGGAAAGTTTCAAATCGGCATGATCCCCTAATCAATCCTCGTCCACTATATCCATAATTTAATTTTCCGTCCATCTTCCTGTCACGACCATACGTTTTTACCATAATAACTCGTCATTTCACCGACGAATCGTGAGGATGCCCCTTGATGTTGCGTCAGGCATTTAGAAGAATACTTTTCCTGATTGGCTAATTGATGAGTTGCAGCACGAGTTGAAAGATTTTCACCAATCATGTTCGCGGATTTGCGTGTGTGTTTTTATTAAATGGTGGTTTAGCAGTGTGTTAATGGTTGAGAGTGTAATGAAATATAGGTATTTTATTATTTAGGTATTAGGGTTAAAGTTATAGGCTAGTAACAGTGAACAGTAACGGGTTAGCCGGTAGTAAAAGAGAAATATGTCTATTCCTTTGTCATATAATCTTTGGTAAATGGTTAAAGTCTGTGGTCCAACTGTGAAGATTAATGTTATATATCTTTAATGTCAATAGTCTTATTGAATGTCAAATAATTTGTTGAATATTTATAAAACGTATTTATCAAACTTAAAATTTAAATTAATTATAGACGAATTCAACCATTCAACCATTTGCCGACCACTAGTAAAAACAAATACGCATCAAATAATTATTATTTAACAAGCTTCTGCCAGTGACTTCGTCTGCGTCAAATTTTTGCTCCACTAACCCTTCCCGTCGCATCGAATTGCCTGCCAGTTTTCGTCTATTTTTCATTGCTGCTCCACTTCTTTTAATTGTAGCGTGATGTTATATAGCCTATAGCTTTTCTCAATAAATAGGCTGCCCAACACAAAAATATTTTTTCAATTCGGACCAGTCGTTCCTCAGATTACCGCGTTCAACCAAACAAACTGTTCAGCTTTATAATATTATTAAGTACAGATTCTGTTTTACTGAAAGAAATAATTATGACTATAAAAATACTAAATACATAATTCTTAAAGCATGCCAAGTCATAGTGTACTCAAATGAGTACAGCACACTGCACTGAGTCAAAACAATTTACCTCAAATTCAACGAACAATGTTCACCACATTAAAGTTCCCTTATGGTCAACATTCCCATAGAGATAACTCTAATGTGGCTTATCCGACGTCATCTAAAAAGGTATTATGTATTGTTACACATAATTTACGGTTGTAGTTTGTGATGATTTGAAGTCGTAAAAATTTTAAGGCACCCATTTATTATGCCATTACTCGTCATGGTTTCTTCTTTTTTGGGGTGTGAGGTCAAATTATTCTTATGTCATATCTGCTTAGTGTTGATGCATAGCATAATTAGCCAATAATGATTCTACTGCTGGGGCCGTGGGCTGAAATCGACCACTTGGGCCCAGTGCGGGTTGGTAGATGTCACAAGTCTTTGAGTTTTTTGGTTCTAGTACATGTCAGTTTCCTCCCTCAACCTACAATATATTCTAAATATCTATACCCCCAAAACCCCTGTGTCTTAGTAATCTTATGTCTGCTATATTTATATCCTCCGTAGCTTTAGCTGTAGATACATAACGTGCTTTCGATTTATTTCTAAGTTCACCTCTATTATATCCTTCATCGTCTTCCTGCTCTTGTGCCATGTCACTTGGGGTCAGTGCAATACCTTTTTTTCTTTCATTCTCTCCTACGTCTTTCAACTGTCACTCTATCAACTCTATTTCTTCCATTTCTTTAAATATCCCATTCAAAATATCACTGAAACTACCTCAAACCAATATTATGTCAAACTTCCACACATCATTGTAACGAGTGCACTTAGCCTTATTGCCCGAAGCTACCACGCACACCTTTCTGACATAATGAGTATAATCAACGTCGCGACTGCAGTCATTATTCACATACACCCTGTATGTGAACTACCGGTACACGAATAACAACGAAGGTTCACGGAGAAACACGAATGATCACGAAGCTTCTCGTCATTATTGTTACGTAGGAAGTTTCTGTTTATCGAATTTTCTTTATGAGAATTGCATCTATTGTGCCACTTTGTGAAGAATACTTGTGTGAACTTTTGATCTTGTTATGATCCATCTAGAGTTTGGATTAACAATTTTGTTTGAGTTTGCTGTTGATATTCTAAGAGTGACGATATTCATCCAAACTCAAACTCGAAGCATTTATTTAAAATAAACCAATTACAGACACTTTTGAATTGTCAAGTGCCGGTGAGTCAGAAAAGTGAGGCTAATCGCCCATTCCAAAGCGTAGGTAGTACCTATGCGAAGAACGGGATAGAAACTCCATGGCTACTCAATATAATATATACTTAACTTTTAACTACACTTTTTAACTAAAGGAATGGTCCAGATCAAATGAATGATGAAATGTGAAATTATATTAAGTTTTTAGATAGCAAAAATGCTTTTGATAGCCCAATCCTTGAGGAAGTTTATAAGCTCTTTAACATTACACTACGATTCTAAGGAGCCGAGTCATCATCATCATCATTTCAGCCGAAACACGTCCACTGCTGGACATAGGCCTCCCCCAAGCACCGCCACTTCGACCTGTTCTGGAGTAAAGACTAAAAACTACGAAAGAAAGCTAAGAAATATCGAGGACGCGCGATACTATACTATAAAAAATACGTATATTTCATGTTAAAACGAAAAATTTCACGCGCTCGAAGTCACGGGCAGAAGCTAATAGATAATAATCCTACCAATTACCACACCATAAGTAGCGATCTGACCTTTCATTGGGTTAGTTAATCAATCAATCAATCCACCATTTTGGGGGCAAGTCGGTAACGTAAGTGTAATGTTACGTTACTATACGTGCAATGACTTCGCATAAATATTTGTAAAAATGCTTCGTACTCAAATGTCATAACACTTTCAACTGGAGAGGCACTTCTGTTGGGTCAATTAAAATGTTACACCATAAGCAAGAATTTCTCCTTTTCGAGCTCTTCTTGAGAAGAAAAGAGATGTCTACTTTCACTCTGAAAATTTACAGGCTGACCCAGTGCGGGTTGGTAGATATCACATGTCTTTGAATTTTTGGGATTTTCTTCTAGGAGACGTCGGTTTTCTCGTAATGTTTCCTTCACCGTTTTGAGAGTGGTGGTGTTTAAATAATTTACTAAATCACCTGTCTGGGTTCGAACTGATGACCTACAAACTCATTAGTTACACCCGATTGAAATGGGCTAGCACTTCTCCTCAAAAATATAAACCTTTTAAACCCAATTTCGTACCACATTTCCCAGCGAATTGATACCGAAACGAAGAAAGAGTAATGTAACATGAGCTACAACTCGTAAGTCGAATTTGTTACCACTGGGCCACCACTACTCATAAACATATTTAAGTACTGTACACAATATAAAATACTAGCTTTTGCCAGCTTCGCCTCCGTATCTATACTATAATATTATAAAGCTGAAGAGTTTGTTTGTTTGAACACGCTAATCTCAGAAACTACTGGTCCGAATTGAAAAAAAATTTTTGTGTTGAATAGCCTATTTATCGAGAAAGACTATAGGCTATATAATATCACGCTAAAACTAAGAAGATAGGAGCAGTAATGAAAAATGTTTCAGAAACGGGGAAAATTGGGCGGATAGGCGATTCGACGCGACGAGAAGAGTCGGGGGAACAGGAAATTTAACGCGGAAGAAGTCGCGGGCAGGATTATATATAAAAACCTTCCTCTTGAATCACTCTGTCTGTTGATGAAAACCGCATTAAAATCCGTTGCGTAGTTTAAAAGTTCTAAGCGTACAGACGCGGGAAGCGACATTGTTTTATACTATGTGTAGAGAAAAAAAAACTTTCGAAATTAAAGTTATTTTTCACTTTGTAGTGTTTTTTTTTTAGGAAGTCGGTTGTAATTTTTTTGTAAAAAGTCTTAATTTTTAACTTTTTAGTTATGGTAGATACCCCGCACTAATCTAATCACGTTGTTCGGTCATTTGTCGCGCAAATACTTAATGCAAATTTAAGACTTATATGGTTTTCACATACTTATTGGTTCCATTCGAACAATGAGATCCATTGTCCGAATGGAACCAAACTGAAGAGGAGTACTAGCTTTCAAATAAAAAAAGAATCATCAAAATCGGTTCATCAAGTCAAAAGTTATGAGGTAACAAACATTAAAAAAAATACAGTCGAATTGATAACCTCCTCCTTTTTTGAAGTCAGTTAAAAATGGCACATACTAGTAAAATAATACCGTATTAAACAAGTTTATACTCAGCATCAGCATAAACCGGCTTTTAAAAATTCAACAATAATAACGCTCTTATCCGCGTTCAAATTGGTCTTTCTCTATTTTGACATTTATTTGAGCGCCTTGACAAGTGACAATTGCTTTCAAAGCGGTTCATACTATTACAACGACTTTCTATAGGATTGGCTTTTCAGTAGTTTATGTCAAATTCTATACATTCTTGAGTTTTCCATCATCGTTATCGCTGATAGAATGTCGAGTTTGTCTAGGCCCCAGTGGCGACGGGTCAGTACAAGCCGGTTGCCATCGGCATGTCTTTAAGAAATTCCATTTCCTACCGATTCACCATTCATTATATCAAAGTACAATAAAATTGTATTTTATGTGTTTTTAATTATTTATTACTGAAAGAACACCGACGCGCAAAAAAAAAAACAAATGAATCCCTACAAAATTCTCTGATTCCTATTCAGTATCAGAGAAAGTGGGGTCTTATCATTTGAAGAAAATAGGTTAGCTCCCTATTATATTCCGGGGAGTTTTTTTGCGCCACTTCTTCCCAGCTAAACCACTAGGAAGTGGTGAATGGTGGGTGTTTTGGGGGACTGTCTTATGTAATTTTGACGTTCGAAAAGTGCTGATCCTCAGCCTAATTATAATAAATGACTTTTGATTTGATTTTTATATGGGACTTAAACATAACTGGAGAAATATGGGTGTACTGGGTATACTGGTACACCTGTAACGGATCTCTTCCTGGAAACAAGGCGTGATGTTAAGATATGTTACGTTTTCCTAAGTTCAAAGGACTAGTTTTACAAGGCGCCAATCGAGCTCTTGAGAATGGTATAACATATTTCAACACTTTTTTTGAGTATCCTACAAGGGTCTTACATACCGGATATTGCTTAGATAGTAATGAACAAAAAGTGAGACGAGACAAGTGCACATTATAAAATTATGCGTAAGTCACACAAGGTCAATAGCCTTTTGACATTTAAGTTGTGACGTAAATGATTTTACTTATCAAGTTATTAAGTTACACTTAAGCCTACGCATAACACGTTAGTGTTAAGTTAAAAGCTATAATTATGTATTTGATCATACATAAGATTGCATAAAGACATCGTTAGAGCGTCGTAAAGTCGTTTTCATGACTTAGTCCTAGCTTTTTAAATAACAAGGCTCTGTAAGAGTACGTGTCGTGAAATATGTATATTCTCGTCTTCGTAATGAATTGGTCAGGTGGTCTTCCAAGAATAATGGAATATACTCCGAATGAAAAATCACATGATCCTCACAAAAACGATTTAATAATAACACCAGCTTATTATTGTCCCAATAATCACTAAGTAGAAGTTTTGGGAATGGGCCTGTCCAAATATTTACGCACCTATGTCACTAGTGAGCAGTGACTTACCAGTTGTATGTCATATTTTCGAACCTAGACATGCGCTTTATTTTGTGTAAATTATTTCATCACCTTTCAAAACGGTGAGGGTTCCCTCACGATGTTTTCCTTAACTGTTTTAAGAGCAGTAAAAGTATTAGGGCCTTTTTCTAACAGATGTTCTTTGATTGCTTTTAGGTTAGTTTGATCTGCTAGGGTCGCGGGATTTGTTCGAAAGAGTTACCGTGGCCCTGGCATATGGGCAACTGTAGTAACACGGGTAGGTTTTAGTCAGTAAAAATCTGACTCGCCTTCCCGCTGCTTCCTCTTGAATCACATGAGAACCGATGAAAACCGCATTAAAATCCGTTGCGGAGTTTGAAAGATCTAAGGGTTTGTATAAACGCGTTTTATAATAAATGTAAAGATGAAAGAGGGAAAAAGGGAAGGCAGAGTAACTCCCGATACGCTGGTACTGTATTAGACTTCCTCCAATAAGAATGAAAACAGGCCTATGCGTGTAAATGCAACCCAAATAATTAAGCTACATAATGAGGTTCCTTACGACAGTTCGCGATGATATCTGAACAAGAACCGTTGTCTCCCACGGTTGTTTCACGATACAGTTAATGTCATAGATCTATATATTAATGACTTTTCTGATAAAAACTGACTTAGTACATAGTTTTGGTTTATTAAAGTCGTTTTTGTTCAAATTAATCAGTCTATCTGTAGTTAATACTCTACCGTTCTTGGATCATATGAGATCGCACTATATAGCCCTCCAGACCGTAGTACGGCCATGGTGGCCAATTTCAACGGAAACTAGCCATCGGCGCGGGGAGTTTTATAGTGCACAGGTATTTGCGCAGACATTCCTCCCTCACTCTCATAGTCCGATGGGACGGCAATCCGACACAACCGGAGAGAGATCAACAGCTTGCCCAACGTGCTTTCCGAGGCACGGCGGTTAACATTCCCGTGCCTCGGAAAGCACGTTCATTACCGAAACAAATATGACGTTACATAAGGATAATCATTAAAATCGTTAATACAACTTAAAACAATGTTGAATATTTTAATGATAATAATTCTGTACATAAATACATTTTACAATTTTAATCAATTTACAACCTGGCACTGAGCTGCAAATTGCTATAACCGTAAAAAAAAAAGAATTTCGCGGGCTAGCCTGGAGCTTTCGTCTTAACAATAGAACATAGAAACAAAAGCCAGCTTCATATAAATCTGCCCCTGTTTTCTCCTTCCCAGTCACTTCACTACTTAGCTCCTTTTACAACATCTATTTGCTTAAATCCTACACACGGCAGCATATTTACCTAAATTGTTGACCCGCAAAATATTTGTTTAAACAGTCAGGAAATCTCATAGCGGAACATTGCTTGTTTACGCAACTGTTATGTAATATTTCTCTGAGAAAATAATGCGTAAAGTAATTTAAGTAACTATATATTAGTATGCACATTTTAGGCCCCAGGTCATAGTTGATACTTTCATATGTCAATTGTAGGGAAGGAGAGAAAACTTGTAACAAATTGTTCGTTGATGACATGATGTGGGTAGCTACGTGTATGTAGGACATAGTATGTTATGACTTGCGTATGTATGGAAAGGTAATTGACCTACTTATGTGGATAACTTTGATAGATATGAAATGGCATCTGCTTGTATGTGCCATCGCCATAATAACCTACCAATGATCATTGCAATGAATGATCATTTCTTCGTGTGGTGCCGGACGTAAAGAATACCACCAACCTATAATTTCTTCCCGTGGGTGTTGTAAAAGGCGACTAAGAGACTTACTAGAGAATGGAAAGCAGCATTCTCAGTTGAAAAACTTGCGTATTTTGTATCTCTGTTTATTGTTTTATATGTTTAAAGGAAAAGGTGTCAATATAATATTAGTACAAAAATTTGAAAAAAGGAGCTACAAACTGTCTTGCAGTTAGGCAGATGTAAAAACAACCATAACATTGTGAATAAACACTTTTTAAATTTTTTTTTTATGTCCAGCAGTGGACGCCTTTTGGCTGAAATGATGATGATTATAGAGGACACTACTGGTCATCAGAAGCTCGAATGTCTGACAACCAGTCTTACCAAGGGGTATCGGTTTACCCACTAATTGGGTTGTGGAGATCCGGTAAGGTAGCTCCATGTAAAATGCTGGTATTTAGCTGCATTCAGATAAACTGAAAGCCAACCCCAATGATGTTTTTGAAAATATTGTACATATAACTAGACCACAAAAGAAAACCAAAAAAGAGTCGAAGAGTGCAACATTTAAACCAGGTCACAAGATTCCAAGTAATAAAGTTTTCAAGATTAATTCACTAGAAAAAAACGATATCAATCACCATTTAATCAGATCGTCTCCCACGCACGTAGGATGACGTTATGCAAAATTGTGACATTAAGACGCATTGTTTCGACTTCAACAGTGTTAAATCATAATTATTACAAAACTCAAACTTCATTTAATTCAAATAAACCAATTACAGGCACTTTTGAATTGTGAAGTGGCGGTGAGTCAGAAAAAACTTTTTTAACAAAAAATTAAACCGCCGAAAAAACCGAAAAGCAAAAAAATAATAAACCTTTCAGTCATTTTGAGTCGGTGCTTTGAGTGATCTTTGTTCATTGATTGTTTGCCGCCGACTAAAAAGTTTTTATTTTATAATTTTTCTGGGCTTTAATCTACTAATTAATACATGCTTGCAAAATCGGACTAATCTGTAAGAAGTTATGCATTACAATCAACGAGTGAACAATCAATCATCCCCTGTTTCCCTACCCTTAGGGTTGGAATTTTCTTTTGAAATTTACATGGGACCACCTTCGGAATATACCCTGTCCAATAAAAAAAGAATGATCAAATCGGTCCATTCTGTAAAAAGTTATGCGTGGTCATACATAAAAAAAAATATACGCGTTGAATTGAGAACCTCCTCCGTTTTTTTTCGTCGGTAAAAAAATGAAGCTAGTTGCCCATTCCAAAGCGTAGGTACAGACGCCAGCACATCAAGGTACCCGAAACTGTCAAATTATCTCAATCAATCTTGAACCTAATACTTTAGCGTTTAAGTTGAAAATCTATTACAGAAATTTGACAGATTGTAGTAGGTTCAAGTGCTGGCGTCTGTACCTATGGAGAAGAACGGGCAAAAAACTATGGACATTCTTATCAATCATAATTTTTGTTACAAATATGGAGTTGGTCACATCAAAACAAAAGACTTTCAAGATAGTAATAGAAATAGAAAAAATAGAAAATATTTATTGTCCAGGTAATAAATAAGCAAACATAGGTTAACATCAAGTTGAGACGACATGAGTAGCTTAAATATTACCTACAGCTAGTTACAGTTTATATTTACCAGTGAACCCCAAACTAGACAGTTAGTCTGTATCTTGGGGCTCAGGATACGAATTACAGAGTGGAGACTAGAGAGGTGATTTCAGATATGGTTTGTGCGTATGTGTAAAGTTAGTGTGGTGTGTGTGCATGTTCCATAATATGTGTGTGTGTGTAGAGTGAAATTCAATCCCAGCAGGTTAGGACTATTTAGAAAGCTTTCCTGTTTCAATTGTGTGTGAATCATTATACGACCTCGTTCTTCGCACATTGGACGTGGGCGTTATGATAACTCATTTGAGGAGCAATGTGAGGACTTCTGTACAAATACGCGGAAACTGTAACCTTCATTCAGGACATGACTACCACCTCTAGCGTAGACAAGGTACCCCTTGGTAAGACTGGTTGACAGATTTTCGGGCTTCTGACGACCCGTAACGACTGTCGAAGACTCACGAACGATGAACAGGACCAGCAGGTTAACGTGCTTTCCGAGGCATGGACGTGTCTTGGTATGTAAAGATGGTTACTATCTTCGGATCAGCCACGGCAAACGTAGCTTAACTTGATCGATCGTGGCGTGCGGCTGTTTCACAGGCCCTGTAATCATCATTTTATCCGTAAAACGTCCACTGCTGGACATAGGGTCCTCCTCTCTCCGTAACATCATTCAGCCATAATTGCCACGCTTGGCAGGTGGGTTGGCAATCGCAGTATAGTAATAAAACGCATAGAGAACCCTGCTGCCCATCCTCTAGTAAGTCCCATAGTAGCATTTTACGACACCCACGGGATAAATGGGAATGGTTAGGTAATAAATCGTGCATAAATAAATAATGGTTTTGTGACCTAAACCTGTTTTTTATTCTGTGGGTGGGAAATCATCAAATGACGTCTCCCGCTCTATGGTGGAGCGGAAGGGCGTGTCAGGCTTTTACTGACTAAAACCCACCCGTGTTCCTTCAATTACCCATTTGCCAGGGACACGGCATCTCTTTTATCTCGCGACCCTGGCAGGCATCGGTCCTAGGGAACCCACTTAAACCCCTTTTGCCAGGAGGAGACGCCCCGGGCGTCGGGAGTCGATCGCAGACTCCCGGCCACCGTAGGCGCGGGCTTGCGGGTGGCGAGCAATGGGTAGCTTGCCGCCCGGTAAGGACTAAGCCCGTGTCGATGGCGTGTAGTATTCCACGCGCGCCTCAAAGAGATGTCAGCAACACTAAAGGAGTCTGCTGGGACCAATGCCTGCCAGGGTCGCGAGATTGTTCGAAAGAGACACCGTGACCCTGGCACATGGGCAACTGATGGAACACCGGTGGGTTTTAGTCAGTAAAAGCCTGACACGCCATCCCGCTCCACATTTGATGATTTACCATCCAAAAAAAAACCCCTTTTGCCCGAGTTTAATACACATACAAAATCCGCGTGCTGATCTAAGTACAGATGGTACAAATGTTCTACTATCTTCTCAATAGCGTTCAATGACCACAACTCATGACGTAATATAATGACTGGCACACGCGGAAGCTGGTGACCTTTCACAGTTTTTGTTAAAGACGAAGCATCTTTATGGTACAAGTAACGTTACATGTGCACATGTGCCGACGTGCTTCTCACTACTAATGTTCACAATATGCTATGTTGAGTTATATGGGAGAGTGGTGAGTTGGTCACAGAAATTAATAAGATTTGAGTGGGTATAAAAAAGTTGTTTTTTTAGAGACATCAGGAAAAGTATTGACATTTTGATAACGAACAAATCGACTAGCAGTTTGTAAAAAATTTGCATTTTTTTCTAGATTCGCTAGAAAAAGTAACGAAATTTTGATACCGATTTAGATCCACTAAGAAAAGTTTCCCAAAAAGCTGCATTTTTTTAGGAAAAGTATTGAGATTTTGATAACAACCAAATCGAGCAACATTTTCTCAAAATTGCAATTTTTAGATTCACTAAACAAAGTAGGTAATGAAATTTTGATAACGAACAGATCGAACAGCAGTTTTATAAAAAGCTGCATCTTTTTAAATCCACTTGATTATTTTTTGAGATTATTATTGTTTAATAACGGCCAAATCGAACAAGAGTTTCCTAAAAAGCTGCATTTTTTAGATCCACTGTGAAGTCGTTTTCAAATTCTCACTTAGGTATGAGAAATTGATAAATTGTTTGGTGTAGAATTACATGTAGGGATAAACTCACGCCTTTTTCGCAAGAACGCCACCTTATTTAGAAATAGTCATTAAGATTTCAGTTAAATACTAGAACCGCTTCGCAAACACATAAATATTGTAGAATAAAGAACACCACAGACATTTTGGAACTTACGATAGCCACTTAAATCCAGTTCATATACTTACTAATAATCCTAAAACGTCTCAAATTCCACATCGATTAGCACAAACAAAGATAAACATAGACATAATGCAACCGGCACAAAGTCCTCGATATTGCAAAACTTGCAAATATTGGTCATTTACTGCACATTGCATTAGCCATGAACATCGTCCTTGTCTCGATGACAATATTTCATAAGTCATTGCAAAATTCTGAAGATTTTTAAATATGCACTTATCTTAACTGACATACCTACAGCCTGAAACTGCCTACATGCGGTTTGATTTAATTTTTATTCTTAACTAGCTTTTGCCAGCGGCTTCGCCCATGTGAAGGTCGGAAAATATCCCGCGTGAATGTACTACCGGGATAAAAAGTAGCCTATGTGTTAATCCAAGTTAATTTTTTTAGCTCAAAAGCGCATGTTCATCAGACTTGCTTCAAATTTATCGTCACTACTCGGCTTCTATGTATCTTAGCGTTATGTTATATAACCTATAACCTGCTCAGGAGTATGGACTACAATGGTACCAAGTTTGGTTAAAATCCCTTCAGTAGTTTTTGACCCATGCGTGCACATACAGACAGACAGACAAAAAAAATATTGATTGCATTTTTGGCATCAGTATCGATCACTATTCATCCTCCAATATTAATTTTGAATATATTTTCAATGTACAGAATTGACCTCTCTACAGTTTTATTATAAGTATAGATGAATGAGGTTTTCGTTCTGCAGAGGTACTCTAATTACTACGGAGTATCCATCAATGAAGAGCAGTGCTTGTCCCATGGTAACGGCCGAGACTTACGAGACCCTTCGACCTACTGGTGCTGGGGAGTTTGTTCCGCCACTTCTTCTTCCCAGCTACAGCACTAGGAAGTGTCGAAGGGTGGGCGTTTTGGGGGGACTGTCTTTTGTAACTTTGACGTTCAAAAAGTGCTGACTCTCAGCCTAGTTTGAATAAATGACTTTTGATTTTGATTTTGATTTTGGTGAGAACCCAGACGTGCACTTTGCTTTGTGCATTTCATTACCTATACTTTCAAAACAGTGAAGAAAAACATCGTGAGGAAACCGATATGTCTTAGAACGAAATATTCGAAGACATGTGGCATGTACCAACCCGAATTGGGCCCGATGTCGTGGATTACGGCCCACTCCTTCGCAAGAGGTGTCCCATTGAGGTAACGTTAACAAAAACATGAAGAGCGCTAATCAAAAAAATGTGGATTGGTGCTTGAAATAGTCTTTTGAGGAAAGAACCGCACAGATTGAGTGGACCTGTCCAGTCAGTGCACGCATTTGTCAGTAATCATGCAGCTTAATTCAGAACTTAAGAAACTCAACGACTCAACGGACAATACCAAAGAAAGGACATTTGGGTAGGCCGCAAAAATTACTCAAGCTGCCAGATCATGATTATAATTTATAGGCTGCGGATGATGTTGATGAATACTTCCAAATAAAAAAAAAAACTTACAGAGAGATTAAAAAAAAGATATTTAAATGACTCACAAAACTCATTAGGTAACTCACATCAAAATAATTATATCACACAAAACCATAAATTGTATGCAAATAAAATATAATACACCTATCTAAATCTGCATAAATATGGTCTAAATATTCCACAGTCATAGTGCAAGGCGGAACTGCTTTGGACAGAAAACATTACCATATTTAGCATATTAATCAGTGCGCCATACATTATGTATTATCCTCTCCACTCTTTAATAAGTGTAATGGCAAAGAGAATTAAGTGAGAGTTTATAATTATTATTAGGTATGTCATTTTTACACTGGAGAGGCTTGGCGATAAATAGTAACAGACGTACGGTACGATCGATTGGATTATCAGGTACCGCGGTTGGTCCGTGCATGCCTAAGAAAACACACGTGGTCAAACCATTCGTGTATCTTCGACAGGGGTCATGGCTCGTCAGATGCACGAAAATCTGACAACCAGTCTAAGCGAGGGGAATCATATTACGTAGTTGGACTTTAGAACTCGCTCCGTGTAAAGTATTGACCTCAACATACAAATAGTCGGGAAAAGACTAGGCTGAATATGGTGTGCAATGTGGTTCTCGTCAGTTTGATGATGATCAACAGCTTTGGGTTTCAAACCTATGATTTAAAACTTGTAAGTCGCGACCGTTAGCACTAATAAACGTATGTTACTTCCTTAAGCAGTTGTATTAAATACTAAGTTTTTTGGCACATCATGTCTAAGAAGATAGACAGATGCTATTTTAAAGCTATTTTATAAACACTTCGCTCGCAGCTTCGTCTGAGTGAAATTTATCGGTCATGTTACTCTGGAATAATGTGGCATTTCCGAGGTTCAAGAATTTAAAAAATCGGTAATGTTGTTTTGAGTTTATCCATTACAAACAATTTTAAAATCTTACAAACAATCAAATCTTTCCTCTTTATCAATTTTATTAGCTTTTGATAGTTCGTACGCCCGCGTATTATCTTTACCTACTTTAAAGTTAAGTTGCTTCCTGTGTCTGTATGCTTAGATTGTTTAAACTACACAACGGATTTTAATGCGGTTTTCATTAATCAACATAGTGATTCAAGAGAAAGGTTTATATTTATAACTAGCTTCTGCCCGCAACTTCGTCCTCGTTAAATTTCTTGTTCCCCCGACCCATTCCGTCGCGTCGAATCGCCTACCCGTTCGATTTTCCCCGTTTTTGCAACATTTTTCATTACTGCTCCGCTCCTCTTAGTTGTAGCATAATGTTATATAGCCTATAGTCTTCCTCGATAAATAGGCTACTCAACACAAAAATATTTTTTCAATTAGGACTAGTAGATTAGCGAGTTCAATCAAACAAACTTACAAACAAACAAACTCTTCAGCTTTATAATATTAGTATAGATACGCGAGTCAAGTTGCTGGCAAAAGCTAGTACACTGTTATGTTGTGTAATTTAAAAGATCGAAGCATACAAACACAAAATTCAACTTTGTTTTGTAGTATATAAGGGTTATATAATTACATTAATATTAGTGTAGACAAAATATTTGTAATAAAGCGATACCCATCTTATTTATTACTATCGCAATACAATTTCCAATCACTATTTTAAAAAACACAATACCTCACTTATATAACCATTCCAAAGCACATTTTACGTTATGTATTACATAACTTCGTTCATCACTATTATCAAACCACACGTTTGCTCAGCAGGAAGAGTGCTCCATTGAATGACATGTCTAATAAAATCGGCGATATATCGTCGATAAGTTATGATGGAACATATTATTGGATTGTAATGTTGGTATTGCGTATTTTGTATGTTGTTGGCTTATTTGTTGGGTGTTGTAAGAGTTCAATGAAGATGATTGTCAGACGCGCCTTTGCAGAATCCCACACGTTAAAGTGTTAGACACTCGGTCTTACAATTCCTTCTTTTCTTTCACTTGGATTTCATTTATAATATTTGCTTCATAATTTTGGCTTCTTTCTCAATTGCCGTGTCGTCAATACTATCGAAAATATCCATTTTAATTAAGTATACTTGTAAAACACAAAAATTAAACTTAAATTGAGTAACGTCAACATCGTTTATCAATGGTCTAAGCGGTTATCTTGCCATTAAAGATTCAAAAAGATTTACTTCTCAGATAAGTGAATTATTCGGCGAATAAAGCCTCTTTGACGATTGAACAACATTTTTTTTGCTATCAATCGAATGAAACTTATCCGTCTGTTCATCTGAGGATTGAAAAATCGGCCCTTACTTGAACTTGCTACATCATCATCGTGATTCACCCCACAGGGAATACTCTTAGCGTGTAGTCGCTTAGTTTTGAAATTTGTGGCCCTGGCTGGAATTCGTCTTTGTCTGGCCTCAATTTATTGAAACACCCAAAAAATTCAATGAACTAACGAACGTACAAAGTGCGGAGTGCATGTGAAGATTCCACGAAATGGGTGTCCAGTTCAGCATGTATCAGGCAAATATACCTGATGCTGATATTCTGCTGGATCCCTGCAGTGCTTGTGTATAGTGGAATGTGTGGAGTGAAATTATTTAAGCGTTACGGTCAGCAGGTATATTATTGTCCACTAGACAACATCAGTCAAATTAACAAGCGATTTGACAACAGAACCCAAGGGTTATACCAATATATTACCTTCAAAGTATAAGACTACCATTTAAGGTATAATTGAAAGCAAGATGCTGCTCAGACAGACGACAAAACGTTCTACACGTCTTGTTAGCACTTTAAGATGCTATCAGTGAGCTCCCACGAGATCTAGGTATACCTAGATATTAGAGATGTACCGACTATTTGCCGAATAGGCAGCTATAAGGATTGTTTGGCGGCTAAATAAATTTGACAGGCATTGAAGATATCACTGTCATTGTGTATTGAAAAATCAAGATGGCGGCTTTAGTTCCGATTTTGGCCACGCCCAATATTAGCTTTGTAGCGTTCTGGTTCGGAAAGCCGATATTTTTAGTCGGTGTCTAGTTGGTAAATATTCGGCAAAAAGCGCCGATTCGTCAGCTGTTTACTTTATTTCTCTTACTATGCTTAAAAAATAAGGTAATTGAAATGAAATCGTTACCTTTATTGATCGTCATTTTGATTTATGAATCGGCCTTAGAGTGTGTAATACAATCTAGGAATAGGATTTTTCCTTTGATAGTCAATTAACTTAAACATATTCAGAATATAATGTTCCCAGTTTTGAGACACAGGTGTCATGCCTGTGAGTTGAGTTGGTGGATGTCACATGTGAATTTTTGGCTCTACGGCATACAGTTTTATCAACTCTGTATTAGATCATACGTAAGTTATTGTTTATTAGGTATTTATTTTAGAATCACAGTATCTGTATTGTGCACCCGAATTTCACCAACAGCCGCGATTGGCTAAGTTGGTCTATTTTCAACCAATAAGTCGGCCGGTCGGCTAGTCGGTCAAAGTCGAAGTGGGCCATCTCTACGAGGCATGTAGGTACTAGGTACAGACCTAGGAACTTAGACTTTCGAGGGAAAGTGCCACCATGCAGTGTGATATATTACTATTACTTCGTTTTGGTATCATGTCGTTGGTAAATGTGGTAGGAAGTTGGGTTTAAAGGTTTATTTGATGTTTTGGTTTTGATTGCATAATTTTGATGTGATCGTCTCGTGTGTGGATGTTTCGCTGATCTAATGATGCCACTTTACACCGCCACGAAGCGATGGTAATAATATCATGCAATATGGTGGCAGTTCCTACCTAAGTATAGGTATACAAAGGTATTACTATACTTAACACCATAACTAGGTCTCAGCACGCTAGAAAAGGAGCTAGTAGAAAGGGATGTTTTTTTTGGGTATGGCATCTTACTTGTCAACCAATGAGGCATGCGTAAAAACATTAAACTAGAGTGATTATTTACTAGCTAAGGGCAAGCCCTGTGTGGTACAGACCTCGGCTTAGGGCATTGCTGGAAGAGGGCATCAAGGGACGGGTTGGATCGGAACGATGTTGTACATGTATAGAAGGTGTATCTATTCATACACAAAATATTTTAAGAGGTACACCTGTAGGTGGTAAAGAAGCTATAGAAGCAAAATTTTTGAAGCGTTTTTGAATTTTCGTAATTATTATAATTTTAAAACTGCTTGAGACGTTTTGCATAAAAACTTTACTCCAAATTCTATGAATGCCCGCCTGACGCTGCGAGGGCGGCGACTGAACGGCACGAGCATGGCCGCGGTGTCTCGGGCCGTAAAAAATAAGAAGGAGCCAGTATTTCTTATGGGCGTCAAATAATTTATAAATATTAAATTTCGAAAAAAACATTTAGAAATTTTTTTTTCTTTGCTGTAGCTTCTTTACCACCTACAGGTGTACCTCTTAAAATATTTCGTGTATGAATAGATACACCTTATTGTATATGCTAGTTGTGCGGTAAATTCTGCCTGCGCGATGATTTCTGCAGGATTTGCGTGACGGCAGTGTAATGCATAGTTCACATGTGGCGCTATACTATCTATAATTTCATGACATGAAGACAAAGATAGAGATTATTGATTGATAGTAACCAAGGAGATATTTGTTCATTTTTTTAATAACCGACAAACAATTCTTACACTAGGGGGTCTACAATCATGAGCTGAATTCATGGTTTCAGTTTGCTCGTAGATGTCTGTACTCCGCTTTATAGTCAGATTCACTTTTATCAAAGATGAATGACCTAGTCGTGCGCACGTTATAAGATCAAGGCCAAAAAACCGGATTGGACTTTCCTTAACTTTTGGATACTATTATCATATTAGACCGATTTAGAAAACTGCACTTAGGCTTGATGCAGACAACTGTAATCATCCTTCCATAATCATTGACTAATAAATGACTTTTGATTTTGATCAAAAGATTCGAGCGCGATTGGCACTCCAACTGGGCATGGTTTTTTGCCCTGGTAGTTCGAGATGGTTAAATGAAACTCACACAATTGCCACTGGTCATGCACCATGGTGGTTGCAAGTACTACGCTCCTGCGATAAAGTAACTATATGTCCTCCTATGGTACATCTACCCGACTTTGTAAATACCCTTTGTAAAATTTGTTGATTCGTTTTAAAAGTTTCTTCTGGCAATGAATCGGCATAAAAATAAATGCTGTATGTAGCTTTCAAAATTCTCTAGATTTTATACTCTAGTAGCCGCTGGTTCTTCATCGCACTCCTTAGTGCTGAGAGATGAAAATTGAATAGTTTTGTCGACGCACTGTGTTGGATTCTATATTATCGGTTCATCAACGAAAGTCGAAAATACAGTGCACAATAAAATCTCGCCACTTTATTATATTAAACTAGCTTCGGCCCGTGACTTCATCCGCGTCAAATTTTTGCTCTCCTGACCCTTCCCGTCGCATCGAATTGCCTGCCAGTTTTCGTCCAATTTTTTGTTGCTGCTCCACTCCTTTTAATCGCAGCGTGATGTTATATAGCCTTTCTCAATAAATAGGCTACCCAACACAAAAATATTTTTTCAATTCGGACTAGTAGTTCCTGAGATTACCGCGTTCAACCAAACAAACAAACAAACTCTTCAGCTATATAATATTGTAGTATAGATTAAAACCTCACTCACATAACACGATAATAATAAAGGATGCACAGAATAATTCGTATTATGCTATTCTACATCTAAACATAATAATCTAATCTTATTTAATATTATCTAACACCATTCAAATATATTTAAAAATAATCTCTCGCAAAATATGGAAGTGATATAAAATATCCGATAGAAAATCACTTCCTTTCTAAAGTGTACAGTCGTGAGGTCAAGTGTCATAATATGACAACGCACTATTACGTAATGTGACGTGCAACAGTGATACTGACTGAGAGTATTCTCGGCATACATCTCGTTTATGTAACTGACTGTATATCTTCACGTTATAGACGGGCGTTTTTTGAAATGTGCCGGTTGATAATATTTTACAATTTATTTTTGTTTGTATTAGAAGGCCAATAAAAAAAAAATTGTTTATGTTTTATTCAAGCCCCAGGGTAGTGTAACATTTTCAAATTAACGTAATAAATGTGCCACATTTAGTAAGTGGCACATTTATTACGTTATTATATTTTATATTCAGCTACTTTCGTCAAATGTACAGTTGATTAAATAACAATATTATAAGTAAACTACTAAACATACGAATTTGGCAACAATAGCAGGTGCTATTGTTGCCAAATTAGTATTTTTATTAGTTTACGGCTAAGCTGTGTGCTCATATCAGGTGTCAGTCACCATGTTATTGTAAAGAGACAGACAAGCGTTTTTCTTTGTTGTTACTTTACTCACATATGTTTACTTATAATATTGTTATTTAATCAACTGTGCATTTAACGGAAGTAGCCGAATATAAATTATGTTTTAATTTTTTTTTTGGTTGTACGAGCGATAACTAGCCATAAATTCTAACCTTATTCATCAAATATCAACTCCGTTTCCCAGCAAAAATGGGTAAAGGGCTGGACAAAGTATAGGAATTCTTCAAATACTTAGCCCCAACTTCTCTTAAAAAATAATGAAATATTATCATGTGACAGCCTCGTTGGTATAGCGCTACTCCTAGGGATGGGATTCTGGGTTCGAATGTACAGTCGGCCAATTGTTATTGGGTTTTCCCCTTTTGAATTTCTCAGCAAAAAGCTCGCCCCTATGACATGTGACTTAAACACAACTTTCAAAATGCGAGTATAAAGAACTCTGCCTAATACTTCAGAAAAACAAGGCGTTCTTATATTAATACTATCCCAGGCATTTCCAATCAGTTTCACTTCTAAATCCATCAAAATGCTAATAAAATAACACAGTAATTCTCTTCTACACATAAACGGGTTAAGAATAACATAATAAAATCGTTTTATCAGCCAAATTTTGCAACAAGATTGATGGTGGTCTGAATCTATTAATATGATTACACGAACAATAGGCTTATGTGTGAACTTAGCGTGTGGGAAATGAATTATGTTCTTTCCTTTTCATTAATATGCATATTCATGCAATAAAGTGTTGTTTCAGGTTACCGTTAATCGATTTTGTAATATGTAGTTTAGATTGTAAAATGCGTATTTTTTATTGTAATAACTGCCTTATTGGTTTAGCGTGTTAATTTTATAACTAAAACTAAAATAACCTCATCAGTATTAATAATTGTATTCAGCTGCATCGGGTTAGAGTAGAAGCCAACTTTGGGGAATAGTAAGGAATAAGCTGGGCATGGTATGATGATTTGATGAGTTTGGCTTATTAATTACTATGGCGGTAAAATAAAAAGAGAAAGTTCTTAGTATTTTTGCTGTTTTAATTTTTGTATATTTAAAATAATTTGTACACAATTGCGACGATGTAAGTTCCATCGCGTTTTTACAAATAACTACAAACTCCTAAATTAAATAAACTAACCATAATTACACAAGAATAAACTTAAACTAACTCATAAAAAAAACATATAATATTTTGATTCAGAAGTAGACTTAGCAAAAAAAAAAAAATCCTTATTGACTTGTTTTAATAACTTATGGGTGCCTATTTAATAAACTTAATCGAACTATTTCCCTACTTTCTTGGATCCTGTAATCATAGCTTGTGTTGTTGAATAGATAAATATTAAAACATTTCCAACACAAATCTTAAAACGCGACGTTCCAAACGCTGCGTTTCAAACACTCGTTTACACAGAATGAACTCTAACATTTCATTGCATCAGAGGTCAAAATGACCCAAAATTTAAAAACAATAGTTTTCTCCTCACATAGTTCTCACTCGTAAGATCGCAGGTTTTAACCCTATTGAATTATTAAAGAAGGTGACAAGCTCATCCGGGTGTGACAAAAATTTATTTGTGACTTCACACAATGGGCCACATTTGTTCGTAATTTAACGCTCATTTTTTGGTCGGAAATTATCAATGGGCGTCAAAATGAGACAAGATCGGGCAATTACATAAGTCTTTTTGTCGTGTAGATTATTATTTCTTTCTAAACATATAGCTTGAGGTACGAATTTAGTGATCGGCAAAATTGGAAATGGAAATTAAGTATTCCGTAGTCGTCGTAAGCGCTTCCACTGAGCATGAGGTCATGGGTTCGATTCCCAGGTCAGACAAAGTGTTACTGGGTTTTCTATCTGGAAATTCTCTGTAGCAGACCGGAGCCTGGATTTGTGTCTGGTTTATGGCAATAGGCTCGCCCCCTATTATATGGGACTTAAATATTACTGGCTAAATGTGGGTAAACCTCTACGCTATTAATGTTGTTGAACTGTCGAAAGGAATGCCATTGCTACTGTTGTGTTATGCAACTACCCCGCTGGTCAAATCACAAACGTCTTTAAAACATGATTCTGTTTCTGTCAGACAAAAAATTGTTACGGTCGCGAATCATAATTTAATCAATATATAACCTGAAGTTGACCTGAAAATTGCAAAAAACATAAGATAATTCGAATTTTGCAAGTTCGTTTCGATAACTTTGTGCATTCGCCATAAGTTTCTACAATATTTGGCAAGTTTTATAGATCGGATCAAAACTAATTATGAGCTATTGTCGCTAAGATTAATTGGACCCCAGCGGCATAACTTCCCACTACTGGGACATCACTTCCTCTCTTCGAAAGGGAGTGGGCTATAATCCACCAGGGCTCAGTGCGGGCTGTTAGATGTCACATGTCTTCAAATATTTGGTTCTAAGACATGTCGGTTTCCGCACGATGTTTTTCTTCTTTTTGAGAGCAATGGTGATGACGCCTCTCAGGGCTCGAACCCACGACCATTGGGCCACTACTGCTCTCACTTTTACTGACGCAAATTGTACTAGAAACATCAATCATATATTGTCATACAGATTTAAAAGATTCGGAGAAAGAGACGATGCCAAAGATGGCAAACACTCCATTTTTAACCGACTTCAAAAAAAGGAGGAGGTTATCAATTCAACTGTATTTTTTTTTACCTCATAACTTTTGACTGGGTGAACCGATTTTGATGATTCGTTTTTCATTTGAAATTTGGTGCTTCCTGAATGGTTCCATTTTAATTTGGTTTCATTCGGACAATGGGACAGTCGGTGGCAAAAAAAAACCTTATTTACAGATCCTAAGACACCGACTTCCAAAATTGAAGTTATTTTTCACTATTTAGTGTTTTTTTTTAAGAAGTCGGTTGTTATTTTTTTGTAAAAAGTTTTTTGCCACCGACTTCCAAAATTAAAGTTATTTTTCACTTTTTTGTGTTTTTTTTTAGGTACCTAGTCGGTTGTTATTTTTTTTTGTAAAAAGTTTTTTGAGCTAATCGAAACATATTGAGTGTGACCCAAAGCTGTATTTACACACATTATACAACGAAATGTGTAAATTGTTATATGTATACAAAAGTTACATATTTCACTGTTACATTCGTGACAGCGGGATTACTTTGACATGTAATGTATATTTAATGTAACTATAAAAAGGGAAATGCATTACGTCAGTTTAGTTTTGAACGAAAGTAAAAGTCACGTTTGATGATTGAATTGGGTATTGTCAGTCCTCAATAAAGTAGCAGTTAGAACAGAATCAAAAGCTATGCAATAAATTATTGTAATTAGGTAATTTGTTTTTGTTATTGGAGTTGAGTCCTTAAAAATCGATTTTCATATAGAAACCCGTGGTATGAAAATGTATGGGGAGAAAAACAAGCTTTCTCCGTTACGTTACGTTACGTGTTATTTTATGTTTACTGATCTTTATATTTTATCATCGTTCGTAAGGAGTACCTCGTACGTCGGAGCTGACACATTCAATTTTTAGTTTAAAAAAATTAGGCAGTCATGGCAACTGTCAGCGGAAGTGAAACCACAAAACTTTGGAAATATCAACTCGTCACTTTAGCAAGTCCGCAACGCGAACCTATAAGTTTAGTTCCTACCAAATATCGCTCAACTTTGGTAAAGAAATGCACTTTAAAAACTGAAAACATATAGCATGACGTCACGTCTTGTTTTTCCGAAGAATTGGGCAGGGCAGAGGTGTATGTATAGTTCACCCGCATTTCGTCAGATATGTTGAAGTCTTATGTAATAGTGGGCGAGCCTACACATCAACCGGGCACAATCCAAACTCCGGGCTGTTACTGAAGAATTCCAGATAGAACTAAAAATTTTATGTTAGAGTAGTAGCAGACAGCTCAGCAGCACCAGCATGCAGCTCTATGTGTCCCGTCTACACTACACCACGAAGGTTGAGGAGATCGTATGTACGAGTAAAAACGAACTGGACTTTGAGGGTCGAGAAGTTGGAACCGCGCCACAACACAAACTTCAAGTCATTCGTGGTGCGAGTTCCAACTCTTGAAATCGAGACCTTCCTCAAGGCAGAGTTTTGGCCGAAGGGTGTCGTGTATCGGCGATTCCGCGGAAGGCTACGCGACACCACACAGCGCAACACGACGCCGTCACTTCGTGTACAATAGTTTTACATTGTTTTTATTTGTATGTATGTTAGTCTGTAAGGTATTTATGTTATGGGTCTTTGTAGCCCGAAATAAATAAATTGATTGATTGATTGATGGCTCCAACTTACGACTTGTAGGTCGTGAGTTCGAACCCAGAAAAGCGCTTTACTTTGTGTAAATAATTTCATCACCACTGCTCTCAAAACGGTGAAGGAAAAAATCGTGAGGAAAATGGCATGTCCTATAACCAAATATTCGACGACATGTGACATCTACCAACCCGCACTGGGCCCGCGTGGTAGATCATAGCCTACTCCCTCTTGAAGAGAGAAGGCCTGCACCCTAATTGCGAAACGCACAATTTATCAGAATCTGAATGGGACTGAAGATTATTTCTAAACCATGGCGTCATTTGTCCGAATAAATTGTGACTCAGCAACGTAAATAACGCAATGAATGTTGTTTAACTATGAATATTAAATCAATTCCTACCGATAAAAAGTTCCGCAATTACCCCTCTGGTTCCCAGCAGTGGGAACATTGTAGGCTGATTGGGCAAAAATCGGAATGATAATAATATCAAAGTTTGTAGTAATATCAAGACCATTACATTCCCATATCACAATAAAATTACAAATTCATGAAAAACTTTATGTAAGAATAATATTTCATATTATACACCACAATTGTTCCCTTATTAATTTTTATGACTTTGATTGCCATCGCCCTATTTACACAATACTTTTTAAACACTTTATATATTTATATTCCTATCCAGTGATCCACATTTTAAGTCTAAATCTAACGCTAACGTTTACGTTAACGTTGCGTAAGGCATCTCACGTTACAAGTTAAGTAATTGTTCATTGTGCTCCCTGGTTCGATTCCCAGACTTATCAAACAATAGATTTATCTATTCGTCTGATATGCTAATTAGACCTTGACTTGTTTTACTTTGATTTTTGACTGGAATTGAGGGTAGTTGTGGAATGGTGTCGATTTAATGACTTGATTAGATGTTTAGAATTGCATGTTTTGTTTTGAGTTAAAACAATGATGCAATAGTTTGAATTGTAGTTGTTACGATTTGAATATAATTAAATTTTGATCATGCTGTGGTATTATGAATTGAAGTTTTCATTAATTATACTCATGTGGAGCGTTTGTTGTGTAAACTAAGCTCTACTGTTCAATACGATTTTGAAACTCAATATTATTTGTCAGTAAGTAACTTATGTAGTTTTAAATAGTAAAAAAATGCCTTTTATATTTTGCCTTATAAACATATTAATTTACTTTATACGATTTTGTCATTTCTGGTTTCTAGTAGGTATGTTCAAGTGAGTTAATCCGGTTTAAAATAGGTACCATAGCGTAAAAAATCTTAAACTTGTCTTACACATTTCATCTTTCAACGTTTCCTCGATTTTCCAATATGTCAATTACATGATTTGCTACGTCTATCTAGCATCGACGCGACATTTGTAGAACAATTTCCATGAAGTTTCAATGGAAATTTTTCTCAAGAGTCGCTGTCGCGTCGTACTTTTTTGTAGGAGCATTTACTCTTTTGTATGTCCCATATCTACACCATAATTACGAAACACAGTATCAATTACAATCTGTATCATTTTGACGGAAATTGATATTCCATTACTTCATATATTCGAAAAAAATGTCTGCTTAGCATCGTAAATAGCTCAATGAATGTTGCCGAATTGTCAAAATGAAAGACAATTCCAGACTCCGGTCTGTGAGGAGTCGATAGCTGACTCCCGGCCACTGTAGGCACGAGCTTGTGGGCGGCGAGCAATGGGTAGCTCGCCGCCCGGTAAGGACCAGGCCCGGGTCGCAAATTTACAAAGGCTATACTATTTTAGTCACGAGTCAGACTCTAATCAGTGAGCTTTTGTTTCTGAATATTACTCGACAATACCTAGTCTATCTCAGTAAAAAAAATGACTCAAATAGACTAGCTTTTGTTTTGATATTTTCAAAGAAAATGCACGGACAAAATCTAGTATCATTTCAGTCACGCGCGGACGAAATCTCATCCATGGTTAATACCCCGACTCAGAGTACCCCGACTCGGATAGGTTAGGTTAGAAGGCTAAGGCGGGAGCGAAGCGGAGCGGAGCTCCCGCCTTAGCCTTCGTGGTTATTTTTTTTTAAACCACCCAGAAATAGGAGCCCCGCCAAGCGGGGCTCCGTCAACCTTTCTTAGCGCAGGTGGCAATCAGTTACATACATATTAATTTTGAATACATATTAATCAAATAGATAAGCTTCAATTAACGGTTGATAGTTACATGGCAACTGTTATTTCTATTATGTATTTGATAAACAAAAATAAAACGAATTAACAAACGAGAAGTACTTTTGTTAGGTAAAGAACACTACACACTTGTTGCGAGTATAAATTTAAAAATATCTCGCCAAAAGCTTAGCTATTCGAGTGATATGTATTATATAGAACTAGATTTTGTCCGTGCATTTTCTTTGAAAATATTAAAACAAAAAGCTAGTCTATTTGAGTCAATTTTTTTACTGAGATAGACTAGGTATTGTTGAGTAATATGCATACACAAAAGCTCATTCATTAGAGTCTGGCTCGTGACTAAACTAGTATAGCCTTTGTAAATACGCGCCCGGGTCGACGGCGCGTAGTGTTCCACGCGCGCCTCAAAGAGATGTCAGCAACACTGAAGGGGTCTGCTAGGACCGATGCCTGCCAGGGTCGCGAGATTGTTCGAAAGAGATACCGTGACCCTGGCACATGGGCAACTGAAGGAACACGGGTGGGTTTTAGTCAGTAAAAGTAGGACACGCCCTCCCACTCTGCCCAGAGCGGGAGACTTCTCCCGCTCATTTGATGATTTCCCATCCACTCCGGTCGGTTACTAGTCATAGTCATTCATTCATAAACAACTACCTTGTATCTGAATCTACATACAAAATTACACACTCACAGTATACACTAAAATGCATTTGAGTTTAGTACATCACCCATTTAAAAATAATAAATTAACTTTTCTTCAATCGATAAGTAAATTAAACAATATGAACAGCACCTTAAAATTAAAAATAATTACACTAAATAAATTAAATAAAAGACAAATTAGCATAGATTAATAAAATCAATAAATAATAATAATATTAAAATTTATAGTTACATAAATAAATCAGAATGAACAAAAAATAACAATTCATAATGATTACAATTCAATAAAAACTGAAAATCTTCTGATAGAAAAACCCAATAACATCGACCGTTGCTCGACTTGGGAATCGAACCAAGGACTTCATGCTCAGCATTAGCGCTTGCGATCCTTACACCAAGGTCATTGTTTATTAATCAGAAATCTCTGTTTGTTTCCAGATGGTGCGCATAAGCGCTGTGGTAGCGTTGTGCGCGATCGTCGCGGTCGCCGGCGCAGCAGAGAGCTCATCTCGTTTCCGTAAGTATCTGCTTATTTATTTAAATAAACCCCATTAAATTAAAGCATTTGAATAAATGGAAAAATTATTATATAAGTACAAATAAAGTGATCTAAAAATAAAGAGAAATGCGACTTAATAGAGCACGAAGCACATCTTACAATTAAGTACCTACTTACATACTAAGAATAACATTAAACAAATTATATAAAAAGGCTGTTCGTTTGCATTTAAATGACAAAAGAATTAAGCATATTCCGCCTTTGTATTTTTTATGTGGCGAAACATTTAAATAAATAAATGATTATAGCCTGAAACATTTCGCCCATTGATCCTATAGCCCTACCACACTTCAACGTGCTGGTTCCGTAGACCAAATAATTTGTGCTGAATCTCTGAAAGCTAGATTCTCTTTTCAAATGCTAGAAGACAGCCTGTGTTCTAGCATTTGAAAAGAGAATCTAAAGGATAATGGCGACTTTGGCACCAGTTGCGTATAGCGACGTGATATATTAAAAAAAAATGCTGTATTAAAATTATATTAAAGGATATAATTGGATATTTTTTAGGACTAGCAGTATGTCTGTAAAATAAATATAAACATTTATATTTTTTAAGTTACACTAGGCTAGGCTGATATTGTTTCGGAACGTACTCAGAATGTCGCTCCCTACGTTCCGTTGTACAGTATTTTTGCTTCCATATGGAGTTTTAAAGATTTTTGATAGTATATCTAGTCACAATAATGTTTTGTTGATAACAGAGTTTATATTGTACAACATTGCATTTAATATTAAATACAGACACTGTGTAACAGACAAAAAATATTTAAAACAAGATGACCTTTTTTCGTCTAATGAAACGCGTAGTTCCTTGACTGACATTGCGATTGTTGCGTCATGTCATTGTCACTAGGGATGGCGATTCTTTCCGAAAAAGATCGATTTTTAAATTGATTCGAATCGTAACTTGATAAATCGATTCATAAAAAAATCAAGGTCTAAAAGGTCGATTTCTAAAACATCGATTATATACTTACTAACGTATTTAACTACATTTAAATTATGATAGTTCATGTCACAATCTCTATATGTCCACAAAAATGTTACTATTTCATATGTCAAAATCGAATTAACCTATTTATGTTTTTTTACTTCTTATAAAAAAACAGCAAGTTTTTAGCAAACATTTGTTTTTAAAATAGCATTACAACATAAGAACCTGGAAGAATTCGATAGCAGTTGCAGTATACGTTAAACAAAATATTGGTGCCAAGCATGTATGAGATGTCGCCATTCTCCAAATTACTGCAAAAGATTTCATAGACAAATACTCGGAGCTTACTATATGGGGGAAGTGCCAGTATAGCTCGAAAACTTCAATATTTTTAGGTTTCTTGCATTTTGCAGGTCAGTGGCTTTCAATCAACATACAACTATGTGTTTGATGTTGTGCAATATATTGATTAAAATCTGATTCACAACCGCACGTAGTTATAACAAATACGGCTTTATGGAAATTGAAAAGAAAAATACTTTGAGATTCAATGAACTTATATTGGGACGATCTAAGAAGTCAGATATGACGTTTCTCATTTGACATGCCGCGATAACTTCGTATGAACGTCTATGTAAGAAATTGAAAAATCAAATTTATAATCCTAAATAATTACTATGTTACCCATACTCTATAATAACGAGTATCATTCGTAAACCTCAAGTTTAAGTTTGTATTGAAAAAATGCACTCAAAAACACGAATTAATCGTTGATTAATATCCCAACAGGACGTTTTGACAATGTCATGTCTTTGGATTGGTTGCCGTAGTGCTGTGACCATGTAAAAGCCGTATTTTGCCGAATAAAATTGATTTAATGAAAAATCGTTACTTTTACAAACATTACTTTAAAAAAAAAGAGATAAATGTACAATAACTGTATTATTAAATATTTAAACATATAAAAACAAAATCTGATCACATATATTTTTGCATTATTTTGATATTTGATATGAGTATCTGATATTATAACGCCACTGGTGCATAATACACAATGTATTCCGCCACTAAGGCATAATACATAAACCTTCTGGAAGAAATTAGTATGTCGAGTTTTAGTTTACGTCTTGGTTTCGTTTTGAATCTCGCCCAAATGTAAACTTCATTGGAATTTTTGTAATAACTGTTAAATATTATAAACTCGTACGTGTAATTAAACGATATTCCTCAAAACTCAGTTTTAAACTATCTAAATACAAAAGTCGATTGCAAACACGAACTATTTTAAATCGATAAGTCTCAGGAATCGGATTTTAAAGCAACCGATTTTTTCCCCTCACTACACAAAGTATTTTGATACCTGTCATATCCGACTTCTTAGATCGTCCCAATTATACAGGATTGTATTGATGATTTTAATGATTTTATTTATGTAAATACATACAATACGTGTAACGGTCCCGAATCATATTTTATCATCATACAACCTGACACTGATCTTCAAATTGCAAAAAAATGGAAGAAAATTGCCTGCCAGGGTCGTGAGATTCGTTCGAAAGAGATACCGTGGCCCTGGCAAATGGGCAACTGAAGGAACACGGGTTGGGTTTTAGTCAGTAAAAGTCTGACACGCCCTTCCACTCCACCCAAGAGGGGGAGACGCCATTTGATGATATCCCATCCAAAAAAAAAAAGCGACGGGTGTATTTCGTTTAAATCCATAATAATAATGACACATGTAAAAGTCTAAACATAATGCACTTTGCACCTCCTTTACATACGTTTGGTAACTTATGTCACACTTAACACACACGTACATTGTCAAACACAAACGCATGTTTATCGACACTTCTCACCGGTTTATTGTTCACAACGTAGTTGTATGCTTTATGCACTTCATGCTTTCCTGGTAGCCTGGTACAACAGTTTGACGAATCAGCTGTTAGTTTAGACACTTTCACATGTGCATGAATTTGTATATACGGCTACATATCTAGCTATACATTTCCAGTTTTAGTAGACCTCGTATTGTATGGCTTTCCAAACAATGAGAAGTCAGTTTATACTGGAATTGCCGCCTAACACAATAACTGTTCTGTGTAAAAATTCTATTGACACGACCTCAATAATGCTATAATTCTTGTGCATTGTTAAGCTGGAATCAGGACTGTATTATACACTAGGCAGAGATAAGTAATAGTAATAATTTATTTTATAAAAACATTCACAAAAAGTTTACGTTTATTGGAGCACAATTAGCAAAACTAATTTGTTGATGCGTTGCTATAAAAATCTGTTGTAGGTGATTGCATAGTCTGGCATATCAGAAGGTGTAGATTCAGTTCCTATGTCAGTATCAGCCCAAAACTTTAGATCTATTAATGTATAGGAAGTGTGAAGTTGTGGATGTGGACTCCCTTTACATAAATATAAATTGCTATTATGGTCAACCACACCGTCGAAAGAGTAAACGACAGTAATGATAGTATAAATAACAAGAAATAGGCTATCATTATCAACATCAACATTGGAGAGCAGTGGCCCAGTGATATCGACCTCGACTTACGAATTGTATGTTGCGATTTCGAACCCAGGCAGGCACTTACTGGCAAACACTTGCATGAAAACGATACATATTACGATACACACAAAAGGTCCCCAAATATAGCCATATAGACCAAAGAGAGAGTAGAACAATTTATAGATAGACTTTTCATAGGAAAAACCATACAAATATGCATGGAAAAATGATTCAAAAACTTGAATCGGGTAGAAAAGATACACAAAAAGGAAGGCCTTCAACGCCATCCACGTTAGAATGCATAATAAGCTTCATACAAACTCGTTTCACACACTAGGTAAACAATATCAGACTTTTGGGTTCATTATGTAATTTGCAATCGCATGAATAGAAGCCGTCGACACCGACGATTGTATGTCCACAAAAAGAACCGATATTGTCATAGTTATCTCATTATTCAATACTTCTTTTGTTGGTGGCAATAATTTGATTGGCTATTCATCATTTTCTTGCCCTTGGAATGTGTTACTTGGGGTAAAAGGCGACTAAGGGACTTGCAAGAGAATGGGCAGCAGCGTTCTCTGTATGTATTTTACCACAATGCTGCGTTCGCCAACCCGCCTGCCGAGCGTAGCGACTATGGCAGACCCCCTCGAGACTAATGTCTAACAGTGGATGGTTTTCGAATGAAATGTTGATGATTTTATGCATCCCTGTCAGCTATCACTCTGTCTCTTACTTTTTTTTCTATTGTATTATTTCATCCTGCCTACATTTCACCTTTTATCGATACGACAGCCTATTGTGTCCCCCTATGTAAAGTTTGTAATCAGAGCAGAAGTGGCCGTGAGTTGAACCGAGAAAGGCACTTAATTTTGTGATTTAATTGTATCAACACTGCTCTCACAACGAAGCAAGAAGGTAGCGTGAGGAAACCGGTATGTCTTAAAACCAAAAATACAAAGACATGACAACTTCGTTGGGTTCGCGTGCCCCACTCCCTCTCAGAGATGAGGCCTGTGCCCCAGCAGTAAGAACATTACAAAGCATAATCATATACTTTGTAAATGTACATATTACGTTTATATCTGTAATTTCTATGGTGTATACACTAAACATAGAAATCTTTTTTCATTCCACCAACATTAAGAAGGAATAAAATATTGATTTGGGATTCTTTAATTTACATGTGTAATCAATTAATTTTGCAATTCACTCGCAGCTAAACGCCACGCTTTTGCAAATTAGTACTATTAGTTTTTATGTTAGCTAAGACAGAAACATCTATATAACATGATTATTCACAGCAAAATTAATTAGCCTTATAAATAATCGATTTGAGGAATACACACGAATTGTTTTTTTTGAGTTATATCATTTTATACGAAAGTCTAAGTTACGTAGTGCAGTAACATTTTAAAGGTCATGAAAAAGATTATTAAGTTGGTTTTCTGTAGCATTTTTGATTTTTACAAATGTTTTGATAGGTAGTTGTTAGTAGATAGTCCAAAGATGTAAATATATTTTCCTTCCTTTGTACATAATATACTTGATGGATGCATTTTTTGTAAAGTCTCTGTATAAATACCAATATGCATGTTAGTTTCTAAGATTTTTTTTTGTATATGTAGTCTAGTGTATATTTTGTAAAAATATGTAAATAAGTATTTATGTGTGTAAATCGTTTCTTTTTATATATTTTTGTGTATTTAGTTTAATTATAATATGTTTTACAGAACCAAGAAAACGCAAGACTGGTACGTACACATACAAATACAGCCTTTTATGTGCAACCTTATCATTTCGGGTACAGCATTGATTTATTGATGGCTTCGCTTCCATTTATAAATATATTTAAAATTAACTTACGTTATAAAAAACGCAAATGGAAATATTTTAAATATCCGTTTCAAATAATATAATCTTAAAGTAACATTATATTATAACAGTACATTCATACGTTTGCTCAAACTCCTTTTGCTGAATCGTACACATATGTTTTACTGTCGTATACAATTCGAATCTCGAAGAGACTCTTTGTTTCTCTCCAAAAATTTCAAATGCTGTGACATTCAGCGCGTTTGTGATGTAATTTTTAAAAGTAATCGATATAATCAATGCGTTATGTACCTGAATGTGTTACTTAACATTCTGCCACACTTACACATGCCTATGCTTGTAGAAAACAGAATATTTCCCCTTAATAGCGTGCCATCAACAGGCTTTCTAAATTTAAATCTAATCATTTTATTTCTCCACAACCTATCGGCCTTTTGATTTGCCTCCCCTAGTTTCTTTATTTCATTAACTCTTATGCATTTAAGATCAAGCAGAAGTCAAGTTTTATATATATTTGCAAATAATTCTTTATTCTACAAATAACATTTCCTTAACTGCCTTTTCGGCTATGTCTAATTATTTGAATGGTTGCAACCATGCTCTCATTTCCCATCAACTTATTAAATTGTTTGTTGGTTTGCAATCTTGTGTTAAACGTTATGTTATATCAATTACATTCTGTTGGCTATTTTACACCAGTCATCTAAGCTAAGTTCAGAAGACAATCTTAATGTTTACAAGCAGAAGGCACTTTTTATGCAACACTCACTCCACGCTTCTGGAACTATCTTCTCTTCCCTTCTTGGCATTTTTTATTTCAATTTTTTTGATACTTTTTGACATTTCTGGACACTTACACAGCTTTGCCCGCGGCTGCACTCGCGTGGCACTTCTTTCTGTTTCTTTTATGTTATAGCTTAGATATTATTTGTTGTTATCGGAATACAAATAGCCGACATAATGAATTTGAGACCTCTTAGGACAATGTTGTGAGTATTCACAGAGTTTGCCGATGGATTGTGACCTGGCAAAACAAACATAGATTCAAACCATAGGTTCTAAACCTAATTTAATATTTTAAGACATTTATTGTAATCTTATGAGGCATCTTACTTTTTGTTCTGTAACAATATTTTGTTCTCCAGACCGTTAATATATTTGTATTCAGACAATTTTGATTCACATTTGCAAACAAACTTTTTGTATGCTTGTACAGATGACTAATCGTGATAAAACTCTAATTGTTTACGCAATTCATAATTTTCACGGTATTTAACTCTGTTATTATTCAAAATATTTCGGCGGCAATTAATTCTTCATACTTTCGATCTGTCTTCACTTTCTAGCTGTTTCTTCTTTCTACATTACTGACAGCTCTTTTAATATTAAGTAAATTATAAGTATTTTTATTTGCTTTTAATATCCTTATCGTCACCTAATATCTTCAACTCCTTTATTAATAGGTATACTTATATATAAATTATTATTTTATTAATCTTTATAATATGCATACTTATGCATATACTTATACTTATGTCGTCTGCAGGTGCAAAAGAATACATTATTGTTAGTAAAAAGATGTAAATAAAAATTTATAATGATAATGATAAGTTTATCTCTAAGGTCTCTTTTTAACTTGCTTTGACTTTGGTCTATCTCTATTTCAAGTCATAAATGTTACTGGTTTCACTTCATTGCACGACAAGTATAAGTTTGGAAAATCGTAAACATTTCATGTGACGAATAATTAGGATTATTTGTTTATTTTTTTGTCGTTAAATATGTCAAGAAATTACTGATTTTAAAACAAAAAATTACTTCGCCAATAATATTTACAATTTTTGAAATTTCTGAGCAGTGGTGGCCCCTTGGTAACGTAGGTCATGTGTTTGAATCCGTTGTGGATTATGGGTTGCGTTGTGGATTGTGGTTCCCAGCAGTGGGAACATTATAGGCTGATTATGGTTTATGCTATGCAAATTTTGTAAGCATTTAGCTTTAAAAAGTTATCTTTTCATTTCTCCGCCTACTAACAGTAGGCTTCAAATAAAAAGTAAAACACGCTAAGCATTCGAATAAATAAACTACTAAACTGGTTTGATTTCTTCTTCTTTTTTTTGTAGTGTTTCTATAAGAGTGGAATTGATTAATTTCACTCCTATAAGTTTGTCTTCTATTAAGTTGTAGTTAGTAAAATATTTCTTTCTTGTCTACAATCTTTACATGCTTGTACTTTTGTAGTTGCTCTTTAGTTACTAATTTCTTAATGTACTTATTCAACAACTAATACTTTAGTATAAGTACTTTCTTTCAGCTCATATAGGATTCTTTGTACTTGCTTATTCTGTTATTCTTGTGTTCTGTTTCCTTGTTAGGACCTATTAATATTTCATCATAATATTTATTTTTAATACATTCTGATTTGATTAGAATATTAATAGGTCCTCACAGTCTAAATTCTTAATAGTTTTCACTATTTTTCTGTCGGCAACGAGCTGATAAAGTCTATCTTCGGTGTTAATTAACAATTTCCAAGACCTGTCGAATACTAGCATCTATCTTCAAGAGCTAACTAATAGTGAGTAGAATGGTTGGTGGGGGTAACCAACTCCTGGTTGCTGATGAAGACCATGGTTTCCAGCGGACCTGCAGCCGGAGAAGCAGGCGGAGGTGGATGACATGGTGAACAATCTCTTGCAGTGGATACAAGGCTTGTACCAACAGAACAATAGGAAAGGTGCACATTAGTTTTAAGATTAAGATTGTAATTAGTTTTAAGTATATTTCTAGGTATATGTTTGTCATTGTATCTGAGTTTAGGGATAATATTTTAAATGAAAGTTCAATCAATGATTTATACAATAATCATTTTAGCGGTGACATAATTCCTAAACTAAATGACGATACGACAACAGATTACGCCATAAATATCAAAATGTCTAACTTATACATGACGTAGAAAACATTTAAAATCGTAGAACCTTCAAACACCAAATATTTTGCACGAATCACATCTTCCAGCAATCACTATAGGCACAAGCACATCGGGTTTTTGAGGATATTGAATCCTATAAAATACCTTTACTTATATATTCTTCATATACTTTCAGCTCGTCAGTACTTCGGAGGGAAACCAGAGAAACCGAGACCTTTTGAAGCGGCAAACCAATACCTGCCACCTGCAACCGGATACCCAGCTTCTGGCACGCGACCTTCACCAAGCTACAGCGAGGGACCGTCCTCAAGCCCAACATACAAGCCGAGCCAGCCTTCATACCAACCAAGCGAGTCACCGTATCAACCTGACTCTCCTTATAAGCCTGAACAACCGTTCCAACCAAGCTATAAGCCTAGTTTGCCAACTCAACCTGCTTATCAACCATCACAGCCGTCATATAAACCGTCTCAGCCTTCCTATTCTCCTAGCCCATCAACTCCTAGTTACCAACCGAGCCAGCCTTCGTCTTCACCATCCTACCAGCCATCCCAACCATCTCAATCTCCAAGTTATCCTTCTTCTCCTAGTTACCAGCCTTCTTCTCCAAGCTACCAGCCTTCTTCTCCCAGCTACCAGCCATCCCCGTCCCAGCCAGGTTACGATTACTCAAAACCTGGTTACCAACCCAGCCAGACGGATCAAACGACACAAGCGATTTATGTGTCACAAGAAACTGGTGGTACTGTCAACACTGGATCCAGTTCAAATTCAATTTCCAGCAGTGTCAGCGGTACAGTTGTTGAAACTACACAAACACAAGTTCAAACTGATGATGATGACCGTCATCCTCCTCACATTCATGAGATCACGGTCGACTGTGGTAAAGAAATGATGACTATCAATATTGAATTCAACAAGGCGTACAACGGAATCATCTACTCTCAAGACCACTACAACGAACCCGAATGCGTTTATGTCAGAGAAAACTCTAACCAAGCCAAGTACTCATTCACAGTCAGCCTCAACACGTGTGGTACTAGATTCTACAGTGACTTCGAAAATGAAGGACAAGCTTACTTAGAGAATGTCCTTGTTCTCCAAAATGAAGTCGGCATCCAAGAAGTTTGGGATCACATCAGACGAGTCAGATGTCTATGGGAAGGAAATCTGAAGAAGCAGCTGGTTCATTCCTTGAGTGTTGGCATGTTGAACCAGATCACCAGTAACTTTAGCGGAGATACTGCAATGGCTAGATTAGACATACAAACTGGAAGAGGACCTTTCGCACCCGAAGCAAATGGTTTAATCAAGATCGGAGAAAAAATGACTTTAGTAGTGTCAGTGACAGGAGATGCTGGCTTCGACATCCTCGTTAGAGAATGTATAGCTAGAGATTCCGAAAGCCGAAATGTTGTTCCTCTAACTGATGACAATGGTTGTGTCCTAAAACAGAAGGTCTTCGGTGCTTTCCAAAAGACTAGAGACACAGGAAACACTGGAGCTTCAGTCATAGCATTCGCTTTCTTCAATGCTTTCAAGTTCCCTGATGAAATGGACCTCATTATTCAATGCGAGGTTGAACTTTGCAAGACTGACTGTGATGTCTGTCCTAACCCTGGAAGTATAGAACCTAGAAGGAGGAGACGTGATATCATCCATATTGGAAACAGTACTGTACAAGAACCTTCCACGATTATTGGTAAAGGATTAAGGGTTGTGTTGGCAGAGGATCTTCCTCAACCTACAGGATTTTGCATGTCACCTCCAGCAGTTTTCTGGGGTGGTAGTCTAGTTCTCTTTGCGTCATTACTGAGCAGTATTCTTGTCTCATACTGTTGGCAGAAATCTCGAGGTTCTGCTAAGTTTTCGTAAGTTTTTTTTTCTTAGCTATCTTCCTGTTATTTATAAATATAGCGAAATTAACCTTTTGCTGAAATGTCGATAATATTCTTTGAAATACCAATAGGTTGATAAATATTTATAAATATGGAATGTTGTATAGATATACAGAAATACGAAGAGTAAGTTATGGTACAAAGTATTTAAAGTTTATGAAGATAATGTAGATTTTATAATTAATACAATAGCTTTTGATAGTCTTAATATGAATGAACCTAAAACAGTGGCTGATTAATATCATATACTAGGTAATCTCTTAAGATCTAAGGGAACAATATAACATGTTAAACAACTAACAATTTTATCAGAATAAAGTGACATTAGGAACAAGAATACACTGCCTCCCACATGTAAGTCTGCCATGGGAAAATCTACAGTATTCCATACGTTTGATTGCCTCGTGAGATATCGCGTCTTGCGCTATTCGAATCTTTTTTTGCGTTCTTTTTTTGCTGTCATTGTTTTCCGTCAGTAAAATTGCATATACTGGCATATGTTGTTTTGTATCGTCTACTTAATTTAAAATAGCATCAAATTCTACATTTACTGTTGTAATTTTGTTTCTATAAAAATTGCAAACATTCTGTGCTGTCTAATTATCTAAAATATTACATTTATCAATTCCATAATCACATAAATAAGATTATGTAACTTTAAAATTATGCATAGCCATTTTTTTCGAATCTTTCACTTTATTGCGTGCATTTGAATAAATATCACTGCCAACAAAATGCGATGTATTTAAGTTATTACCAATAGATTAGGCTTAAGAGTTATCGAATATATTATTGGAATAGGATAAGACTAAAGATTCAGGTCTTATAATACTGTGGTGAATGTATGTCGCTGCTTGTGTGAGACGTCATTAACCTTTATGAACTTACCAATAATTATGTTGTTATTATTCGACAGGTTTTTTCATAAATATTACTTAAAGTTGATTAACCACCAATGTTTATATTCAAATTATGTTCATATCTGTTATTTCTATTTCCAAAATTGTTATCCTGTTTCACAAGTCGTTTGAAGATTTTCTTCTGATTGATAAAGAAAGCCTTGGTTCTGATGTAATCATCATAAACACATAGCATTTTTTTCTATTTTGAAAATAGATGTATTAAAGTGGTCTATATGAAATTTTGATAAATTCTTGTCCGATTCTGTAAATTAATAAGTTAATAAATTCCATCTTTACACATCATGTGAGGTAATTTTCCTTCATAAAGATAACCTACAATAAAAGTATTTTTAGATTAATTGTAGATGTAAAAATATTGTAAGTATGTATTAAAATAAGTTATTCTAATGTGTAAATATTGTATTTAAGTTTTTATAAGTATTAAAATATTATTCGTGAAACAATCGCTGCTTTATTGTCTTTTAGTCTCCTGCTAAGAATAGTTTTATCTTTTCCTGGTGTGTCGTAACAGCTATAACAGATTACAAAATAAAATTAATCTGAGTAATAATTGTTTATGTTAAAAATAGTTTATGTTCGTTTATATATAGTTTAGTAGTATTAGTTTAGTTTTTGTTTTTGTAATAATACATTAATTCAAAATATTCGATACATTCTCAAAGACACACAATAATTTTTCAAACAATCTGGATCTCCTAAAGAAAATTTTAACATTGAAGTATACAAGCATAACAACAGCTTTTAATAGCACAACGGTCACTATTTATCACATAAATTTTCTATCGTTTTCAATTTAGGGAGCTGGAGCGTTGGATAATTATAACAAAGCCCAACAAACAAAAAAAAAAAATTGTACTTGATATTAAACCACGTGGTCTTTACGTATTTTGAGCTGCTGAATCCGAATCTGGACACATAATTAACCCTACACCCTCCAGTTTTTCTCCAGGAGCACAAAACTCTTGAATTTTGCAGGAATGCTCAGCCCCACAAAAAAAAAATTGTACTTGTTATTAAACCACATGGTCTTTACGTATTTTGAGCTGCCGAGTCCGAATCTGGACTCAGAATTAACCCTACACCCTCCAGTTTTTCTCCAGGAGCAAAAAAACTCTTGAATTTTGCAGTAATGAAAATATTAAAAAGAAAATTTGAATAATCATAGTAACTTTACGTTTACATTGCCTTATAACATATAATATGTTACAAAAAGCCCTAAAAAGGACAGAAAGTCTGATAAAAAACCTGAAAAAAAAATCTTTTCTTTTTAATATTTTATGTTATCATTGCGGTAGAGTTTAAGCATTTCTGCTCCTGAAGAAAAACTGGAGGGTGTAGGGTGGTGTGTGTTATTTTGTGTCCAGATTCGGATTCGGGAGCTCAAAATACGTAAAGATCATGTGGTTTAATAACAAGTACATTTTTTTTGTTTTTTTTTTTTTTGTGGGGCTGATCATTTCTGCAAAATTCAAGAGTTTTTTTGCTCCTGGAGAAAAACTGGAGGTTGCAAGGTTGATTCTGTGTCCAGATTCGGATTCCGCAGCTCAAAATACGTAAAGACCATGTGGTTTAATATCAAGTACAGACGCCACCAGGTCAAGCTACCCAAAACTGTCAATTTTTCCCAATGAATCTTGAACGTAATGCTCTAGAAATAAAGTCGAAAATCTATCAAAGAAATCTGACAGATTGTAGTAGCTTGATGTGTTGGCGTCTGTACAATTTTTTTTTGTGGGGCTGTGTAATCAGCTAGGGTCTTCGTTTCTCACGAGGTGGGTGAGGTGGGTAGGTATTCTGAAAAACTAGTACAGCGTAGGTTGAAGTACAAATCACAGTCACGATTACTTGGTAACTTACAAAGAGTAGCAAGGAAAAAAGGCTTGTACGATGAACGTGACAGTTTCGATCGTATGATATAGAAAATAAATAATTTGATTTGATGTTCTGAAGTATATGGCGTCAGCCACAGCAATATGAATCTAGCATTTTAATATCGACTCTGTCCACGTATTTAGGGCGGGAAATTAAACCCGCCTCGTTGCGTTTACTGTACTAATCAATCAATAAGAACTTAGTTACATTTTTACCAATATTATGAAATCAAGGGGTAGTAATCCACACTTCCACACTTCCACACTATATATATAATATAATAATATAATATATAATATATATAATTATATAATCCACATCCACACTAATATTATAAATGCGAAAGTAACTCTGTCTGTCTGTCTCTCTGTCTCGCTTTCCTGCTAAAACTACTGAACCGATTTAAATGAAATTTGGTACACAGATAGTTTAGAGCCTGAGAAAAGACATAGGCTACTTTTTATCCCTGTAGTATGTTCCCACGGGATAATTTCCGACCTCCACGCGGGCGAAGCCGCTGGCAAAAGCTAGTATTAGATAATGTCGTTGATGAATGGAGTTATGCAACTATGGAAAATTGTCTTGACGCTGCATTTGCGTTCGTGATCCATCGTCGTCCTTTCTATGTCCACCGCGCACAAGATATATGCAAAGCAGCACATGAAGTAATAGAGGGTAAATAAAACACTATTACTTGCAATTGTAGGAATTGATAGTAGTTAGAAGGCAAGACGATTTCAATTAACCATGAAACGACGAAACGAGCTTAGATCACCACGATCTTGTACAAAAATGTAATCTGTAATACTATGATAAGACCTACTGTTTTGCATGGATTTAAATGTTTGAGCAACAAAAAGGATGAATAAAAGGCATATGAATGCATGCAGCTGAAATTAGACTGCCAAGTGCATTCTGAAGAGATAAGATAAGGAATGAGTATGTTAGATGTTAGTGAGAGTTTGAAAATAGTGTCTGTGACAGAAAAGTTAAAGTGGAGCTGATTGTCGTGGTATAGATATGTGATGCGGAGGAATGAGAAGCCCAATCATATGACAAGAAAAAAAAACATGGCTAATAGACAGATCAAAAAAAGGTATAGCATCAATAGTCTTATCGTTCCCACTGTTGCGACACAAGTTTGCTTTCTGTCTGTGTCTGACCGAAATCCATCACGCGGGCCCAGTGCGGGTTGATAGATGTCACATGTCTTCGAATATTTGAATCTAGGACATGCCCATTTCCTTACGATGTTTTTCTTCATCGTTTTGAGAGAGGCGGTAATGAAATAATTTATATAGAGTTAAGCGTCTATCTGGGTCCGAACCTATGACCTATGACTTGTATCTCGCGGCAGTTACGATATGATACATTGAAATAGGCTAGGAAGGTAGTGAATCCTGGAGGTGACTGTTGATAAAGATGTCTAGAAGAACAAGATATGGGTACTGTCTCGATAATAAATAAATCCAGAAAGTCGTTTACATCAACCTCATGCGATCAGGCATGAGATTGAAAAAAATATAATTAAACAAAAAATTAAACAGATGAAAAAAGAATCTGAAAACCAAAATAAATCAGCCTTTTAGTCCAACTAAGGTAATTTTGATACCCCAGAGACTCGAAAAGCACGTAAAGCCGTTGAGCCTGCGCCTGGGCTCTCAGCAGTCGTATCGGATTGCATGCCCTTCAATCGGACTAAAACAGTGAGAGAAGAGAGTGTATCTGCTGTCTGGAGGCATGTTTATTTTTGGTTTTAGTTCGTGTGAATAGGCCCTTTTTTTGCATGGGTAATCATCAAATGACTTCTCCCACTCTGGGAGGAGCGGGAGGGCGTGGCAGACTTTTACTGACTAAAACCCACCCGTGTTCCTTGAGTTGCCCATATGCCAGGGCCACGGTAACTCTTTCGAACGAATCTCGCGACCCTGGCAGGGTGAATAGGCCCTTAATCATAACCAAATTAACAAAATGACAAGACAGCTAATTGAGGTCGATGGTAGCATAGTCGTTGTTATAATCTAAAACTGAATGATAATGATACAGTGTATCGAACTGTTATCAATCTCCAATGCAGTGTGAACTGAACCATTGTTTTGATCTTAAATAGTTTGTTTATTAGTTTATCTCTGTGACAACAATAATATACAAAGTTCATCCATACTAATATTATGAATGGGAAAGTGTGTGTGTCTGATTGTCCGTCTTTCACGGCAAAACGGAGCGACGAATTGACGTGATTTTTATTTAAGTGGAGATAGTCGAAGGGATGGGGAGTGACATAGGTTACTTTTGTCTCTTTCTAACCCCCCACTTCCCCAAAATGGGGGGTGGAAGTTTGTATGGAGCAAAAAAATTGAGTAGGGGATGGAAATTTGTGTAAGACTGTTCTCTTATTACCTATTTAAATAACCTGGATTATTGCATTCTTAATTCATTAACCGCGGTAGTACGTCCTCTTGCGATAATTTCCGACATACACGCGGGCGAAGCCGCGGGAAAAGCTAGTAACATATAAAGATCAGTCATAATCATTAATTATTCATCATTATTTATCTTTACTTATATTAAATAATATATTTTCTGTCGCGTAGCAATGCTGTTCTACCGTGTGATACGGCTGTTTTACCGGCTCCGACTTACGAGTTACCACGTCATGAGTTCTCCAGCAGGCACTTAACTGTGTCAAAATTATTTCATCACTATGGCTCTCAAGTTGGTGAAGGAGAACATTGTGAAGAAAACGCCATGTGCTAGAACCAAAACTTCAAAGACATCTGATATCAACTAACCCGCACTGGGCCCGCCTGGTAGATTACAGCCCACCTTCTCTCACTGAGAGGAGGCGTGTGTCCCATCTGTGGGTACATTATAGGCTGATCAGTGATCATCATCAGTGATCAGCCTATCATGTATGTAGGTCGTAGGTTACATTACCAGTGCTCTCAAAACGGTAAAGGAAAAGATGGTGAAGAAACAGCCATGTGGTAGAACCAAAACTGCGAAGATATATGACATCTGCCAACCCGCACTGGGTCCGCTAGGTAGATTACTGCCAACTCCCTCTCACCGAGAGAAAGGCGTGTATCCCAGCTGTGGGAACATTATAGGCTGGATATGCTGATGTTGTTGACATGTTGAATGTAAACTTGGCTGTCATCTTGCCGCAATGGTCTATGGCCATAGCTAAAAGCCTCGAACAACATTTCTCTAGGCTCTCGTTAGGCCGGTGAATCAAAGGCCTGATTCAGACGGCAGTACTTCTTGATACGGCTTGCATCGTGAGGACGTTCCTGTCTCTGGAGACTTAACCACCGGTAGCTTGGATCCAGCCCGCGACACTGCTGGACCACTAGAAATATTTAAAAGGTTTTTACAAAACAAAAATTACCTTACATTTCGGAAGTCGGTGTGGGATTTGTATTTAATTTAAGGTTTTTGCCACCGACTTCCGAAATTAAAGTTATTTTTCACTTTGTAGTGTTTTTAAGGAAGTCGATAAAAAAAAAATTGTGTAAAAAGTTTTTATTTTTAACTTTTTAGTTATGGTTTCTACCCCTCACTAATTCCTATACCACTACTGGCTAGGTGAAAAACTGCTTAAAATATTTAACTAGGTACTACTAACTTTGGTAGAAAATGTGGGTGTTCCCTGATATTGCAAATCCGTCTATATAGAATAGAATAGAATAGAATAGAACATTTTTATTTCAGACCGGAGTCCATAGGGTTAGTAACAATTTTTCTTAACGTCTAGTGTTAGTAGGTTACAGACAGAAACAAATATACAATTACAATTCAGCATGGAGCCGCATCCATCTCTGCAGCATCGGGGAATCCCACCGATCTGCGAATACACTGAGAATACTGTTGGTGCTGCCGCGAACACGAGTCATCAGGGATGCACACCTGTTTCTAATAATGGCGGCAAAACCATCAATATTATTATCTGCAAACATCCTTGACGCACTACTACGCCACGGCAGCCGCAGCAGCACTCTCAGTGCATTGTTATATTGAACGCGTAGGTCGCTGTATGTCCGCTGAGTGAAGTTGACCCACAGGCTGCACGTGTAGAAACACTGACAGTAAGCTTTGAACAGCGTTACTTTCACTGGTTTCGTACAACGTGCAAACCTGCGGGCCAGCATGTTACAACGGACAGCCAGCGACCTACGTTCCCTTTCAATGTCACAATTATCTTTAAGGTCTTCAGTGACCCAGTGGCCCAAATATTTAAACTTGTCCACCCTTCGCAGTGGTTCTCCACAAAGTGCGACAGTTGGAATACTCGCATATGTCACACTGCCAGCTTTAAAAACCATTAGTTCGCTCTTTGTGACGTTATATTTGAGCCCATGATTCACCGCATAATTTTCGCATATAGCGATCCGTTGTCTCAGAGCACCGATCGATGGGCTCAGCAGCACCATATCGTCAGCATAACTAATATTGTTAATGCATACCCCGTCCACATGACATCCGACATTGGTGCTGCTGAGCTCAAGGATCAACTGGTTCATGTATAGGTTGAAGAGCCGGGGTGAGCTAAGCCCCCCTTGCCTCACCCCGCACTCCAACCGATACATGTCCGAGTGCGACCCATTCCACTTCACGCTATTGCGTTGACTGCTATACCAGTACTTAAATATTGAGAGTATTCCAGATGGTAACGAAGTTTCACATTCTAGTTTACGCCACAAAACATCGTAAGATACAAGATCAAACGCCCTTGACAGATCCAGAAAACAAGCAAAAATAGGCGTCTTCCTGTCTGCGTAGTATTGGACAGTCTGCTTGAGACACAATATTGCACTCTCAGTTGACAGCCCAGGCTTAAAACCGAACTGGGCGTCATGTAGTTCGAGGTGTTTAGCCAATTGCTTATCAAGCAGACTGTCCAACACTTTTGCTATGACAGTGGCCAGAGAAATGGGCCTGTAATTGGAAATGTCAGAGACATCCCCTGTTTTATTTTTCACAATAGGCACTACCATTGTATACATTACGTCATCCGGTAAGTAGCCGTGACTAACGCACAAGTTAAAAAATAAGGCTAGCACACGAGGCAAGTTTCCCCCCGCATGCTTCAGGTGCTCTATGCTGAGGCCATCATGACCCGGGGATTTACCCCTCTGCATTTTACTTATGATGGCTGATATCTCTTGTGCGGTAAAAACAACAGAAATGTCCCCAGAATTGGCTCCAGCATCAAACACCTGCACAGGTGTAGTAAGAGTTGACTCAATCTGGAAATGACGCCGAAATGCATTGGCTATATCAGCCGGCTCACGTACGCCCGCCACGCTCACCGGGGGACTCAACTTTGGATTTAAACTATTTGTTGATTTCCAAAATGATCCAAACTTCTTTTTAGTGTGATGTTTAGCTAAAATATCCATTTTTATCTGCTGTTGGTTATCTTGACAATATTTCATATTTGTTTTAAAGGTTTTCCTAGATTCACACATTTTATTGTAAACATAACCACTAGCAGGTTTACCATAAAACAACCATGTTTGGTAACACAGTCGAGCCTCTCTGTGAGCGTCACGAACATATTTGTTCCAACCAGTAATGTACCTTTTCTTATTATGACGCATCTGTTTACATAAATAAGTACGTTCGGCACCTTCCCTTAATATGCTAACTAAACTACAATACATTGTATCTAACACTTTCACGTGATTAGCATTAGAACACATCTTATGCGCACAATACCGAAAATCATCTGGTAAATCTATTAATTTTAATTTAGAATTACAAAATTTTGAATATTCATTAATTTGATTGATATCCCTTTCACCCCATATTACCTTATTGCAAGTATAAATTTGGCTTTCCAACTTAGGTATTATTAAATCAATATTGCATTCAATTATTAATGGAACATGATCTGACAAATAGACTCCATACAAAACTGACGCGTCTACAACTAAATGTCGTGCTGCACTGCTCACCACACAGTGATCAAGCCAGCGCAATGCACCGTTAGCGGTACTCTCAAACGTAAACGTGTCCTTCGGAAGTAGTTCCATATCAACACATGACCACGATTGCTCCCCACATACAGTTAACAATTCATTTGAAAAGCGCTCACCTGGATGTGCGTTAAGATCACCCAATATAAACACTGACTCAACATTATTATTCTCAGTTATAGCAATAATTTCACTTAAGCACTCCGTAAACTCAATTAGATTGTCAGACGAGTTAGTCGGCATATACACTACATATATGACGGAGTTATGGCCTAACATACATTAAAAAAAAATATAAACATCCGAATTGAGAACTTCCTCCTTTTTGAAGTCGGTTAAAAATGTATAAGATATGTGAGAGGAGGCCTGTACCCCAGCAGTGGGAAGATTATAGGCTGCTGATGATAAGAAAAGCAACTAAATATTTTAATATTTCAGAAAGGACTTGAAAGAACTTGTGCAATATCTACAGTGGTGCCGATTCTCATAATCACAAACTAAACTAAATTTAAGTTCAATGCATCTTTTTCTTTCTATTTCATTAAGGAAAGGACAGAAGATAAATTTTAGTTTAGTCTGTCAAATTAATCAGCGCTTGACGTAAATTGACGTAATTTTAGTAGGCAAGTTTTTAATCACGTCTAAACTTGTATGGAGTAGTGTCAGGCGCTGATAAATTTGACAGGACTAAACTAAAATTTTTCTTTTGTCCTCTTCTTAATGAAATACAAAGAAAAAGATGCACTGAACTTAAATTTAGTTTAGTTTGTGAACAAGGGAATCGGTACCAGTATTGCACAGGTTGGGCTTTTACGTAGAAATATTTTTTAAACAAAATAAATCATTATTTAAGTAAATATTAGTCTAGAATAATACATTAAGAGCTTCATTGACTTATATTTACATTGTTTTAGTATTTCCTGCCGTGAAATACCAAATGACAGCAGATTTACGAAAATTATGCGGCTGTTTGGAACACTAACTTGTACTCGTGTGAAGTCACTCGCTTTGATGTCTAATTACGTACGCCCAGGAAATTGCGTTCCGAGCAGTGGTCTCGAACGTCATAGAGCGAGATTGGTAAAATTGCCAGTTAAAAACGGTATATTTGTACCCAAAATCGGTAAATGACATTTCCATGTGAACTGTGAAATCGTAGAATATTCGTTATATTTCGGTATTTCGGTAGAACAGAGCCCATATCGGTAGAAATACCGAAAAATCGGTAGGTTCGAGACCACTTGTTCCGAGTAGTACCGAATATATTGAATAATACCATAGTACCATCCCATTTTTTCCCGTGAGTGTCGTAAGAAGCGACTAAAGGACTAACTAGTGAATGGGCAGTATTTCTGTACATTTTACCGCCATACGGCGATCACCAATCTGCCTGCACGTTGCCAACGGAGAAGGTAATTGTTACCGTCGGTACGTGTCGACGGTAGCCGTTGAAGCGTCTCGACCGCAGCCGGCGACATGCCAGCTTCAAAGATCAGCGTCACGATCGCGTGTCGACGGCTGCAGTTACCTGCCGTTAGCAACATGCCGCTCGTGTGTAAGAGCTTAAGTGATGTAAAGCCTATTCTGAGACTGTGTCAATCAGTCACTATCTGATGCTGTATATAAACTGTGTTTAATCATCATTATCATCTGTCTATATTTTTGCCGGTTAGGTTAGGGTCGGCTTAACCGAATCCCAATTTAAGCGAATGCAGCTGAATATCATTATTTTGCCACCTGAGCCGATTACTTAGAAACATGGTTTTTTTGATCTTCAGGCCGACTATCCACGAAACAAAATTCACACATAACATAACATAACATCACGGCTTTTTTCCCCGAAGGGTTCGGCAGAGGTGTACCTACAGTACACCCACATTTCGCCTGTTATGTTTAAGTTCCATGTAATAGGGGGCGAACCTATTGTAACTACCGGTATTTATGTCAGAATTTTGGGTGACTTTTAATGAAACTCTCCGCATACATACTATTTAACTTTTTTTACCTAACTTTTAATTAAGTTATTACTTTACACACATATTTCATTTTTATGTACAATACAGCAAATGTGCTTTACGAAATGACAATGTATGTAGATTTTGTAAAATACGAGTTACTTTTTTGCGGCCTTTTCTCAATAACAAAAAACAAGGGTTTTAGCAACACAGTATAGTGCAACTTTGGATTATTTTAAAACTGTTTGTTTAGGCACGGATCATAATTGAATGGATTGCATTCCCTAGTAATGTAGCACCTAATATCCAATAACCCTGTATAGTTCGTCCTAATCAAGTTCAAGAATTCATTTTTTTTTAACGGTGATTCTTATGCATGTGGACGAACTTATATTCAGAGACGATTTTTTAATCATGGTCGAAAATGGCGTTATTTGGCTATGGGATATAACCTATTTCATCCGTAAACTGTTTTGCCAGAACTGTAACTTAGTTGCAGACTTAGTGCCGGGTCAACCGGAACATTTTTTAGTTGATGTCCTGTTTGGACACAATGTGTATTTACTATTAAATTTGATGGACTATTTTTGGTGCCAGAGGTGCACTCTGTGTGCATATTATTATTGTCCGCCGGACCAGTGCGATTATTGCGTGTTTTTTGTGTAAACACGTCGAAGATCACCACAGGTTATATTATATTGTAGTTCTTTTGTCATTTAGATTTAAGTCTGACTAAATAAAGTTCACTTTAACGAATATGGTTCTTTAAAAAACAAAGCCCACATTAAGTTCCCATTGACATTTATTTCCATTGAAAAAAACCGCGCCACCTCATCTGGTTTTTTGTTTTGGGGCCTTCTTTTTATTTACTAAAACAAAGGGCTGAGCAAAAATCTGAGGCTGCAATCCTATTGGTTGATGACCATATGTATGCGATACTATAGCGGCCGAGCGCTGCAAGCAAAAATAGTCATTACGGTGATCACGTTTGTCTGTCTTCGATAGTACATTAATTATTTGTGAATTGTAGCCTGAAGCACAGGTTCAACCTAGTTCAGGCAAATTAGCAACCGCGCTCTATTTGATTTGTCTCAAGTTTTTGTTGTAAATGTGTAAGTACTTTTTATTAATAAAAAGATTTTTTTTTTTTTTTTCTAATTCTTCACATTCCATCGTGTAAGTATTCTAATGGAAAAAAAATGTTCAAATAAAATACTGCCACGTCGACAGACTGAGTTTAATCCTAAACAATAAAACTATAAAGTCGTATGTTTACTTGCTAAAACTATCAACGTTTACTTATTTTATCTATATACTGTAATGTAGATACACGAGTTTGTATGTAACGAATATTATTAAGTATTGTAATATATTTTGACTAGAGCAGTGGTGGCCCAGTGGTAATAGCCGCTACACAAATGCGCTCTATTTGTAAAATGGTGAAGGAAAACGTCATGAGGAAACCGGCATGTTCTAGAACCAAAAATTCGAAAACATGTGACATCTACCAACCCACACTGGGCTCGTGTGATGATTTACGCCCCACTCCCTCTCATTAACAGGAGGCCTGTGTCCCAGCAATGGGAACCATATAGGCTTATTGTACAAAATGCTAACAAAACTGTCATATAAGTACGCCTTTAACGCGAAGCAGAGACGAAATTCGGCCGAAAAAAATAACAGAAAATTACTACAATGTTCATGTACAAAAAACAAACATTTTAAAATTTTTCATCATTGGTCTCGTTTCTATGTTTTACAGGGCACTGAAGCCGATAGCGCCGTTAAACTGAAACTCCAAAATGGTAGTTACGAAAGTTTTCAAATTTCATCTTGGGTGTCGTTTTCATGATTTTCGAGGGTGCTGAAGACAACAGGGGTCCCGATAAGGATATAGGGTCAAAATAAATGGAGTAAACTAACGTCATTTACTCTGTTTATTATAGGAGTTGAAAATAAATGTTCCTGACGGGGTCCCCAAAACCACATGTTTTTTTTTCATCGATCGTCCGCAAATGATTGTACCTTTTTGGTAGCACTTACGCTTTAAGTTATCGGGGCACAGATCAACCTGGCACAAGTTATGAAAATATTTGACTACGTACCCTATGAGTTCGAACCCTAGCAGGCGGTTTACTTTGTGTAAATTATTTCATCACCACTGCTCCCAAAATGGTGAAGGAAAATATCATGATGAAACCGGCATGTCTTAGAACCAAAAATTCGAAGACAAGTGACATCTACCAACCTGCACTGGGCCCGCGTGGTGGATTATGGCCCACTACCTCTCACCGAGAGGAGGCTTGTGTTCCAGCAGTGGGAACATTATAGGCTGCTGATATAGCTGATATATATATGACTACATATGCCATACTGATGGACTTCAAAAGATGTCTCGAACAAAATCACGGAAGTGAGTAGTACATAATTAATTGAGAGAGTACCAAACATATACGGGTGTATGCATTGGTTTGCGTAATAGTTATAAACGAGATTACAGGTTGAGTGTCCCAGTTATCGGTCATGCAAATTAATAAATAATGTGTGACAGGTTACAGGGCTGAGTTTATAGGGCTGAGTTTATCTTTTGTTTTTATATTATTGATTCTATATTTAACTTTGACCCAATAAAATAGTAATGGCAACTACGAATTTATAAGAAGCAAACGCTATAGCTCAGAACTGTACGTACACTGCTGCAAGAATCGTTTAACGCTCTAATGATGTTAACAGGGCACCCCCTGTTTTTATATACTAGCTTCTGCCTGCGACTTCGTCTGCTTGAAATTTAGATTTAGCTCGTCCAAACCGTCCCACTTCTTCTCGTGGGTGTCGTAAGAGGCGAGTAAAGGATTTACTAGAATATGGGCAGCAGCGTTCTTTATGCAATTTGCCAATTATGGGACCCCCCCAAATTGGGGGAGGAATAAGTACAATAACTTCGATTTCGCCTTAAAGGTAAAACCCTAAAAAGGTACCAATACCTATTCAACAGATTGTCAGAATACGGCAACATTCTTCTAAGAATACAGTCCTGCCAGAAACAAAACTACAAATTATATTGAAATCACCATTGTCATTTACAAAAGGTAGAGTTCGTTTTTTAATTGCAGATAGTAATCTGACATTTCAAGTCTTTGTGTGTTTGCGTTTTGGTATAGGAGTTTGACATTACATCTGTCAAATTACTTTATGGGTTTGAAAAAAAAAACTTTATTTTTCTTCTTTTTTAGACTTTAGTTTAATTTCATGTAGCCAGACAGTACCTAATGATAAAATTCACCATTTCTGTCCGCCGCTCGGTGTCCTGATTTTGTAGCCCTTGACATTGAGCGATTTACGCAAATCATTATACTGAATCTATCATTACCAACTAACATTAGGCATCCGTGTTGTAAAGGGACCATTATTAGCAGAGTCACATAGTACGATTTTCTATGCAAAACTACAGCAAAAGGACCTCTTTCTCCTAACGATTCCTGACTTACCGAACAGATAATACCTATTAAACACACTTACGCGCTCCCTATATTGAATAATAAGATAACAAGGAAGACAATTGTGACATTCGCCTCACAGTATATTTGCTTGCCAGCGTGGAAGCAAATACTACAAAGATACCTTATTATGATCTCCTTATTTAGTTGATAGTAATTAATAGAAAGTCGTCATTTGACGATCAGCTAGAGAAATAAAGGGGGGACAGTGAGTGGATTTTTTTTGGCAAAATGGAAAAGGGAAAAGTGAAAACTTCTGAGTTTTTAATTCAAAGTTTGGCTACGGCTGTTAGTAAGTATTTTTTGTTTTGTTTTTGATTACCTTTGTGAGTGAATCTGAACTAGCAAAAGACTAGGGTTATGAAATTTGTTTCTAAGTGACGATTGCTTTTCTTATCTGCTGGTAGATGAGAGAGAAAAGTTCTAAAAATAAAGATTGTTAAGTTTAGTGTACAACGTTCGTTTTTTTTTAAATATGTTTTTGGGTTAGTGTTTTCAAAACAGGAATTTAGTGAATGAAAACCTAATAACTGTCAATTTCAATAATGCAACTCGAAAACTATGGAAGGCATTAAATTCCTACTCATTCTTTAAATATTGAAGCTTTCTTCAGTAGATATCTACATTAATTCAACATTTATTCTTTTTATGATATTGTTATGATTATTTTAAAGGAAATTTTCACATTGTAGGACATATAATTATATAAAACAAGCTACTGCCCGCGACTTCGTCCGCGTAAATTTTTTTGTTCCCCCGATCTCTTAGCTTAGCGCTCTTTCTTACTTTATATTTTCCTAACGGCCCTAACTTGATATTTATTAGCTTATAGCCTTCTTCAAGAATTTAATAAAATTCAAAAATATTTGTCCAAGTATTCTTAAATAAGTGTTCTTAAATTTTCTAATTTCCCGCGTAATTTTTCTTTCATAAGAACCTTCTCCTGACAATAACAAACACAACAACAAAAAAAAGTGAAATCGGTCCAGCCGTTCACGCGTGATGGCGTGATCAAGGGAAATAGGGATTCATTTTTATATACATATATAGATTCAAAAATATTTGCCCAAGTACCTATTCTTAAATAAGTTTTCTTAAATTTTCTAATTTTCCGCGCAATTTAATTTATTTTTCTTTCATAAGAACCTTCTCTTGACAATAACAAACACAACAAAAAAAAAGTGAAATCGGTCCAGCCGTTCACGCGTGATGGCGTGACCAAGGGAAATAGGGATTCATTTTTATATATATAGATATTGTATCCAAATATTGAAAAACATTTTAAAAGAGTAACGGTGGAGTTTCTTGGCCATACTTCTCCTTACGAATCCATCTGATGGTAGGGGCGACTAGAATTAATTCTATTTTAATGTAAATGTTAACGTTCAAAAGTGCCTTTTATGTGCCTATTTGAAATAAATGCTTTGACTTTGGCTTTCTGGATTTCAGTTTTTTTATTATTATGTAAGAAAGCTTTTATTGTTCGCTTTTTGTTCTGGTACCTACCGCACACAAATTCGTAAACCACTACTTGCTATGTGGCGGACAGTTATTACAAAATCATCAATCAACACTACACGGAAAAAAATCGCATTATTGAATTCAACTCAAAAAACGAAATTCATCCACAATAGACAGAGACAACATGTAACATAAATACAAAAAACCGGCCAAGTGCGAGTCGGATTCGCGCACCGAGGGTTCCGTACAAACCTGTAGGTATCCTCGATTTATGCATAAGGCTTATGTTTATGAAATTAAATGTTTTTTTTTTTTAATTTTTGTATTTGAGTTGATTGAATGAAAGGTTCAGCAACGTTCTCTATGCATTTTACCACCATACTGCGATCGCCAACCCGCCTGTCAAGCGTAGCGATTATGGCAAAGCCCCGCAAATTGGGGGAGGCCTAAGTCCAGCAGTGGACGTCTTACGGCTGAGATGATGATGATGATGATGAATGAAAGGTAAATTGCGGTTTACGATTTATGACGTATTAAAAAAAAAAAACTACTTACCTACTGGATCTCGTTCAAACCAATTTTCGTTGGAAGTTTACATGGTTATGTAAGTACATCATATATTTTTTTTAGTTTTATCATTCTCTTATTTTAGAAGTTACGGGGGGGGACACACATTTTACCACTTTGGAAGTGTCTCTCGCACAAACTATTTAGTTTAGAAAAAAATGATATTAGAAACCTCAATACCATTTTTGAAGACCTATTCATAGATACCCCACACGTAAGGGTTTGATGAAAAAAAAAATTTTTGAGTTTCAGTTCTAAGTATGGGGAACCCAAAAATTTATTGTTTTTTTTTTTCTATTTTAGTGTGAAAATCTTAATACGCTTCACAGAATACATCTACTTACCAATATTCAATAGCATAGCTCTTATAGTTTCGGAGAAAAGTGGCTGTCACATACGGACGGGCAGACAGACAGACAGACAGACATGACGAATCTATAAGGGTTCCTTTTTGCCATTTGGCAACGGAACCCTAAAAAGGATGAAAAGAGAACCTCTTTCTTCAAGTGAGGTAAAAAGGCCCTACTGTGTGATTGGCGTCTTGATTCATATCAGTATAAAAATTTATGTATTTAAACTCTTACCCACATCGTTCTGATCCAGCCCGTCCCTTGCTGCCTTCTACCAACGATGCCCTAAGCCGAGGTCCGTATCCCACAGGGGCTGCCCTTAGCGAGTAGTCGCTCTTGTTTTAAATGTTTAAACCCTGGCTGGAGGCCTTCATTTATTAAGGTAGCCACAGGCAAGTTCGTTAAAGCAGCCGACAACCTCATAGGTTGACCTGAGAAATGCCATTCGAAAAAATAATCTCTCTTAAATATAAATGCAAACTTGGTAAATAGCAATACATTAAACTCTTGTAGATTTAAAATTCTCTTTTGGTATTCAGCGTATTAACAATATAGACTTCTTGAAGACAACCTTTAAATTGCGAAACTCGGAGAGAACTAATTTAGAAAACTACGCGAATCTCCTAAAATCATATTTCCATATAATTCCGTTAAAAAACCAGTACTTTTCCGATAACTGCCAAATGAGATACTCGTACTTTTGAAACGTTCCTACACTGATACAAGTCATTCAAGGCAAATTAAATACATTCTTTCAATTTGATCATTAGTATTTAAAATGACTACAAATCTTCCAAAATTTAATTTTAGTGAAAGTTGAAATTAAATGAAATGTTTATATTTAAGTAAGTAGATTTAATAAGACAGGTTTACACGTCAATATTTTGTTGGTCAATGTTTTCAAAACTAGATGGCGCCGGCATTTCTTAACTGTTCTCTAAGAAGAAATTCCGAAAAATGTCTTTTTTAAAGTACAAACATTATATTACTGAAATTGTGAGTCTAACAATGCAGAACCATGTCTGGAAGGGCCTATTGATGAAAGAGCCCTTGCATTTTTGAGCTGACCAATCCCAACAGACGGCATGTAGGTATTGGTCATCGCGTAGCTCAATCTTATTTTAGGGAGCTCAACGACTCGTCATAAACGTTACTAGATCTGTAGGACATTTGCGTAAGCCGTACATGTAAATAAATAATACTCAAAACCGCCAGTTTGTATCAGATGTACCTTCTTCACTCACAACCCACCAGCATTTACATTACATTTGAAACACACGTGTGGCATTTCTTATCACAAGTCTACCTGAATATTTCAAACAAATACGTATTGTTTCATTTATAAACAGTGGAACATCGGTAAATAGTGTCATTTCCTTAAACACTGCTATTTCTAGAAAGGAGAACTGTAATGAACCCTCGACGTTCTCGTTAAGATCTGACTTTCCTCCTGTGACAAACAATAAAAGAACTAGAAATTGTATTCTGATCTTAAATTCTATTGTATTAAAAATGCAAAGATGCATGCTGCACAAAATACAAGAAAATTTGTGTCGAAGTTTATTGAACTGGTCAAAATAATCAATCAACTCAGCCTGTCTCAGGCTGCGCCACAATACTCTGTCTTCCGCCTTCTAACCCGTCTGTCCTAGTCACCTTTTTAAGAGATAGTCGGTCCATCAAGCTGAGTGGCGGCGCACACTACGCTTGTCTCCACTCCAGCCCCTCTAGCCAAGTTACAACCGTTTCGTGTCGAATTCAGTTCTCCAATCGGTAACGCCTCGGTGTCAGCAATTGTAGAAAACGATAAGTTGGTAGGCATGTTGACGCACCTGAGTTGGCCGCTCGTTCTACAATGTCTTTAGAACAACGACCTATTCTTTAGTCTACGGCTAGCGTTCCTATAAAAGTCAAACAGGTTTTTGGCGGAATTGTTAATAGGATGTAGCATTGAAAATTTTAGAAACTATAACAATTCATTCTATCATTTTCAACGATGTAAACTTGGCTACGAATTTTCTATTCGTTTGTTCTAACCACGTGACTACGTTGAGATGATTTCTTTCCCATACGTATGATTAGTTTTCGACTAGCGTTAACGATTGCAGATTATCAACTTGACTAGGGGTGCAGGAATTGTCTGCTCCACCGGCAATCGGTCTTTCGACAAACGTGGTTGGTAACTCCGGTTCTTTTCCGGACTATAGTTACTGCAGTTAAAGAAGAAAGACAGTGCTACTGGTCACCATAATTTTGGCGCTTTTACTATTAATTGTATAATCAAGCTTATAACATTCCCACTAGTGGGAAACAGGCCTCTTCTGTATAAGGAGTATGCTATAATCCACCATGTGGACCCAGTGCGAGTTCGTAGATGTCACAAATCTCCGAAGCGAAATGCCGGTTTCCTCAAGATGTTTTGAGAGCAGTAGTGACAAAATAAATTACATAAAGTAAAAAACCTGCCTGGGGGAACCCAAACGGGTACTTTACTTTGTGTAATTATAGGTCATGATTTAGAAAATCCACGATCTTCATAAGTCAGGGCTGCAACCACTAGGACACCACTGCTCCTCAATTCATCGTACGAGTGAAAATTAGAAAACCCATTCATTGCAAGGAATTACAGAAATACTTACTAACATTCTTGTATTTTCTTTGTTCCAGTATGTTTTCAAGCATGTCAGACAGGCTTCGTGATCGCCTGGCCATCAAATACTGTGGCCAACTTCATGTCCAATGAAACAGTGCTATCATGGCCAATGTCGTCAATGGACGTATCGCTGTTGGGCAGTTTGCCCAATATTGGCGGATTGGTCGTCAGTCCCTTGTGTGGTTACGCCTTCAATACGTTCGGGAGAAAATATGCTACGATGCTATTTACATTGCCATATGTGGTGAGTATTAGATGGACGAAAGCTTTTAAATATGCCGTTTGTCTTATGACAGAAAGCTTCTTCTTGGGTTCGATCGCCAGGATCGTGTGACAAATTTTGTTAGCAAAAAGTTTCTGCCTACTCTTCACTATCGTGTAATGTGAAAAAAGGTCAATTATTTTATTTTATGCATCGTTCTGCATTGAACATTAATTATTATATGGGGTCGCAGGGCATCGACACGCAAAGTGCAACCATGAATTCAGCATATAAATCTAAAACCCCTAGAGTAACTAAAAAATAATCTATATATATAAAAATGAATCCCTATTTCCCTTGGTCACGCCATCACGCGTGAACGGCTAGACTGATTTCACTTTTTTTTTGGGTGTGTTTGTTATTGTCAGGAGACGGTTCTTATGAAAAAAAAAAAATAGAAAAATACGCGGAAATTTAGAAAAATTAAGAACACATAAAGAATACAAAGTCACCTAACATGGGTGTGTGGTAGCTAGAAAACGCTTTATGTCTTGGAAGTACTAGGTTGGCTTAATTTGGTAGGAGTTCACCTATCATGGGTGTGTGTGTGATAGCTAGAAAACGCTTAATGCCTTCAAAGTACCAGTTTGTCATAACTTGGTCTAACATGGGTATATGGTACTTGGTGCTCTTTGCTTTGTGTTGGTGGGATCTGATAAGATAACACAACATTTATTGATTTTGAGGCGGTACGAAGTTCGCTGGGTCAGCTAGTAATAAATAAGAGTTAACAAACTAGAAAACACGCTTTAATAGAAAATCTAATTAAAAAGTAGAAAATAATAAAAAATAAAAAACAAAATACGGATAGACTGATTAATAGATGAAATCACTTTAATTTAAACAAGTAATAGGTATATTAGAGGTATTTTTATAGTGACTCTACTTATTATCATTATTATCAGTATCTACCGATAAAATATTCACATCAATTAATATCAAGCACGTGCTTATATCACTGTGCTTATCATGTCCTTAATCTAATCTATTATAGAAATCTAATTACACATTATGCAGATTTTACTCTCGCAGATAACTAACCAATATATTTCTTTATTACAGTTCGCGTGGCTAACAATATCACTGACAGGGAACGTTACTTTAGTACTAATAGCCACGTGTGTAGCTGGCGTTGGCATTGCTGGACAGAATGTGGCCATCATTTACATATCCGAGATCGCTCACGACTCCATCCGAGGAGGTCTCACTGCTAGCTCGGCTTTGGGATATTTCGTGGGTAAATAAAACATACTTATTATCTATATATTAATACGTGAAGCGAAAACTTTGGATCCCTTTTTACGAAAATTGGGCGGACGGAGGAGTATGAAATTTCGCACACTTATAGTTTATACAGAGAAGAAGTGACGAATACTAATATTTTTTTTTAAATTATGCGTTAAAATACATTATTTTCAATAAATAACACGTTACACACACTACTGTTCATTACCGTGTATCTAATACAGACATGCATAGATATTATTTTGTTTATGGTCCAAATCTGTCTTTATTATTTTGTGCAGTGTTACCAACACCCAGAAATATTTACCCCTAAAGCTTAAGTAAAAAATCCCTAAAATTGCCACAATTATTAAAAAAATCCGCTAAGAAATTATATTAAAAATAACCAACGAATGTTCAGTAATCATAGACCGGCACACAGTAGTAATATTTGTCTATATTTATTACGCGACATTTGTTAATCATTCACTTTGCATTCTTAGTATCGAGGAACCGTACTAGAAGTCGCTAATACTTTTATTGTAATCAAAAACACAATGAGAAATGTAAGATGGCAAAAATTCCCTAAGAATACCCCCAAAAATGAAACGCCCCTAAAAAAATCTCAACCCCTCCCCCCCAATTACCCCAATTTACCCCCTAAATTTGGGAAAACTCCTAAGTTGGTAAGCCTGATTTTGTGTCTATAGTCTTACTGAATGTCAAGTATAATCATAGGTAATAAATTAATTTTATAGATATATAACCTATTTCATTTTTAAAATCTATGATCATATCGAGAATATTTGTCTTTAATATTATTTGTATTATCGACGATAGGAATTTAGTTTAGATTTCTAAGAAATATTTTTTTCTGGTTTTATGGGGAGTGTCAAGTATGGCATTAGTAAGTTTCCCATACAAAACTTAGTGTCGTGTGCAAACTGTAGAGGTTGTATGCCTCACGATGGCACAGGCTGGTCATTGATTGTACAGTCTGGTTATAATTATGACATTTGGAAACGTCATAATTAATTAAAAATAAAAAATTCTATAAAAACAGAACAAACTGTGATAATTCATTCCATATTGTTCCATAAACAGCAGTTAAGAAGTATTAAGAAAATAAAAAAGAGAGTCCTGAAGAAGTATTCTTTACTCATTACACCTACGTCCTGGTCCTGGCCATCACCATCCTGCCAGCGAACCCTCTCCACAGTAGTACAGCGTCAACAATTTGTCTATTGTGTTACTGAATGTCAAATATAACCATATAATTTTTTTATATTTATTATTATCTATATTTTTTCATTTAATAATGTATTTCTATTCAAATGAAGTACGGTCGAATTTCGACCAATGGGCGATCACTAGTTTTAATTAATATAGCAACAGATGGCCAATGTGGTCGAAAGGTTTTTGAGTGGCGACCGCGTATTGGAAGACGTAGCGTTAGCACGCCTCTGACAAGGTGGATTTTTGTACTGGTGAAGGCCACAGGAATCCGCTGGACGTGAGAAACACAAAACCGGTAGAAAACGCGATGTTTGGGGGAGTCCTATATCCAGCAGTGGGCGTCTTTTGGCTAAATTTCGTCTGTCTGTTATCTTTTTACGCCGAAACGGCTGAACTAATTTAGATCCAAGTTATTGTCCATCAGGACAATAACTTGGATACTTTTTATTACGGTAGGAAGTTCCCGTTGTATAATTTCTGACGGCCACGCGGACGAAGTCACTGGTAAAAGTTAATATTTCAACATAACTAAACGCTGGTATTCTTCGTACGGTTAGGCAGAGGTTTATTGTACCGACATTTCGTCGGTTATGTTTTAGAGTTGATGTAATAGCTGGAGAGCCTATTGTGATCAAGCAGGCGTAAATTCAGTGCCATTGGTCTATGACCGTAAGTGACGGCAGTTGAGCGTGAAGTCGTAGCGGCATCTACAGGGTTATTTACAAAACACCGGCAACCTTTCAGGACTATGTTACTAACATCATAATAAACAACTTTTGTTTTATGAATTTTAAAAATCATCATATTTTAGTTCATCAGATTTTCATACAAAAATCGGTTCAAGCGCCCCCGCCGCCCTAACCCCACTCCCCTTGCTAATGTACTATCGCTTTCCTTTACCTTCGCATATACTCCGTAACATTTAGAGCGTTCAGTTTAAATGCTTTTAGTTTTGTATGAAAATCTGATGAATTAAAATATGATGAATTTTAAAAAGCCATACAACAAAACTTGTTGATTATGACGTTAGTAACATAGTCCTGAGAGGTTGCCGGTGTTTTAAAAATAACCCTGTATAATGCTACGAGCAAACTACGCATCAATCCTCAGGGAGTTGACCATCAGATAGGACACCTGATCAGATGGATGGAGAATCCTCCCTTTTCTATGGAGGAGTGAATTTTAGACATTGTTCCTCTAACCTCTAAGGGTCATGATTCCCAGGTCAGGCGAATTTCTGAGTAGCAACCTTAAATGATATGTATCTGGTTGGCAGCGATAGACTTAATCTTTAACTACATTTACATGATAAGTAAACATATATGGCGAAGAGTGCACTTCTAGCCTTTCGGTATAAGCATTTTGTCATTTTAGTTATGATAACTTAGGTTTATTTTCGTGTGCTTTGCAGGCATCCTGACGACCGTCACACTGGGTGGATACTTCACGTACATGCAAGTGATATACACGAACTTGTCGCTGTCTATACTGTGTATACTGTTAATCGCACTGCTTCCTGAATCTCCTGTGTTCCTGGTACTCGTGGGGAGAGAAGAGGTAACAAATCAGTCAATTTATATGACTACAAAATTACACTAGCAGTTTAATTTTGTAGTCATATTCATTGACTTAGCCTATATAAGTCTCCGGCTACATAGGTAAAGGGTTCAACCTAGTTTCGCCACAATAGCGTTGGCTGCTGGGAACTAATATTTTTAAGTTCCCAATACGGTAGTTTGGTATTAGATAGTAGAGATCCCCACATCTAGCTGTAGGTTGCTAAAAGAACTTGAGTTCATAGTTAGACTATAAATTTAATATATCTTCACCTAAACAAACACATTTTCTTAGTTAACAGTTTCCTCTGCTCACAGTTTCTGCTACGATAATCGTAGCTGACGTGTTAATGTTACGTTCCGTACTGAAAAGATGCCCTGAAACCTATAAATCTATTTGTACCGCGAAACAGCATCTTTTTGTTTATACTTTGTAGGTACAAAATAAATCTAAGATCTTTCTTCCTACTATATGATAGTACTAGCACTTCACCTGCGATTTAATCCGCGTATACTTTGTGTTTCCCCTAAAAACTTTAACACCCCCTAATCCGCCTTTACTTTAAAAAACAAAAATATACTAACTGTATAATTTACTTAGATAAATGTTCGTGCCAAGTTTCAAGTTTCTTACTTAAAGGAATACGAGTTTGGATATAAAGTAAATCCCCCTAGCACCCCCTCAAAGGACAAATTTCCAAAAACCCCTTCATAACACTCCCGTATATTATAAAACTTTTTATAAAAAATAACAACCGACTTCCTCAAAAAAAAAACCACACTGACTTCCGAAATTAAAGTGAAAAATAACTTTAATTTCGGAAGTCGGTGTCTTAGGATCTATATTTAAGGATTTTTTGCCACCGACTTCCGAAATTAACGTTATTTATCACTTTGTAGTGTTTTTTTTAGGAAGTCGGTTGTTACTTTTTTGTAAATAGTTTTTATTTTTAACTTTTTAGTTATGGTAGATACCCCGCACTAATCGAATCGCGTTATTAGTTCATTTGTCGCGCAAATACTTAATGCAAAAAGACTTATATGGTTTTCACATGAATCCCATTGTTCGAATGGAACCAAATTAAAACGGGACCATTCGGGAAGCACCAGCTAACAAATCGATACCGGAAATTTCAATTGTCGTAAAGGACATTTTGCCGAAAATGAGTTATATATATATTTGGAATCAGCGTCGCAAGCTCTATCGATTGGTATATTTAAAAAAATTCTATCTTTAAAAAAAAGCCCCTTACGACCTGGCTTTCCAACAGCTCTATCGCGTTTTTTTATACTATTTGGGATGTATCGTAAAAATAATTTTCAATAGGGGAGCGTAAAGTCATGTTTTAATTATTTAAGAGGTCGTAATCCTCATTTTTGCATTAAACTTTTTATACGACATTCTTAACCACATAATAAAGATATAGTCTTAACCCTTACGACCAAATCTATGCTTTGTTTTAACTTACGTAATTAGGGCGTAAAGGACGTTTGCAATGTGTCTGGTATACATACCTTTATGCAATATTAACGTATGGAACCTCCACGCGTGATAACAAAAAGTTTTAAGCTTTTTTTTTGGATGGGTGAAAACACTTAAAGTTAATTTATTTGAAACTGAATGGAACTGAAGGGCTGATGCTCACAAGAGGTATTGTACCATATACGGCGATCAAGGTGACATCAAATTCATATACCTTTCAGTGCCGCTTCAGGCGTACCAAATTTTTTGAATTTTCGATACGTGATTTTTCAAATCTTTGACATGGTCAAACGAAGTTGAGCATCGATTTACTTGTACTGTCGTTAGTTAATAGCCTATTAATGATTTTTTTAATGAGAATAATTAAATACGATATTGATCAAATACTTTTTTTTTTACAAAATTGCATAATCAGTCATAATCACGCTGATTAACAAGTGACTAAAAACTGATGTTACTAAGTCCCTCATTTGTTAATCACCGTGACTATGGCTGAGTTATAATGGCACGCCCTTCCGCTCCGCCCAGAGCGGGAGACGTCATTTGATGATTTCCCAAACACAAATAAAGACCTCTAACTTATTCATTTCCGTAGGAGTTGCTTTACATATATCACAAGTCGGAGATGAGGTATTTGATAGATGGGAAGTGATTTTGCCATCAGTCATGGTCGTAGGCATCGAGTGCTTAACAGAATGGCCTCCCATAATAGAAGGCTGCAGGTCTTTTTTTTTTTTTTTTTTTTTCAGGATGGGAAATCATCAAATGACTTCTCCCGCTCTGGGCGGAGCGGGAGGGCATGTCAGACTTTTACTGACTAAAACCCACCCGTGTACCATCAGTTGCCCATGTGCCAGGGTCACGGTATCTCTTTCGAACAATCACGCGACCCCGGCAGGCATCGGTCCTAGTAGACCCCTACACTGCTGCTGACATCTCTTTGAGGCGCGCGTGGAACACTGCGCGCCGTCGACCCGAGCTTGGTCCTTACCGGGCGGCGAGCTACCCATTGCTCGCCACCCGCAAGCTCGCGCCTACGGTGGCCGGGAGTCCGCTATTGACTCCCGACGCCCGGGGCGTCTCCTCCTGCGGCGGCTAGGGACGTGAGGGCGCAGAGACTGCCACTCCCTCACGCGCCCCGCCTCCTCCTTCGCGAGCATTACTGCTTCGCAGAAGGAGGTGACGGCTTCCCATTCCCTCTCGCTCCGTACCATGGCTCGCACCAGGGCCGGACGCGAGAGGTCGCCGCCGCCGATCGCCTCCACGAGGACACGGCGGTGCTCCGCCCAGGCAGGGCACACCTCCACCGTATGCTCCACCGTGTCCTCCAGACGATCCTCGCAATGGAAACACCCGGACGTATCCTCCCGCTTTATCCTGAACAGGAACCCACCGAAGCACCCATGCCCGGTGAGAACCTGCGTCAGGCGGAAGGTGAGGACGCCGTGACGCCTCTCTATCCACTCCTCAAAGAGGGGACTTACCGCCGCAATTGTGGCGTGCCCAGCACTGGGTTGCGACAATCGTACCCGCCATGTCGCCATGAGATCACACCGGAGCTCTGTCCGCCGTGCCGCGATTTGTCGCGGCAGCGGAGTTTCGCCCCGGCATTTCGCCTCCTCGCGCCACTCCCACATGTGCGCGAGGACCTTTGCCTCCAGATCCCAAGGCTGCAGGTCTTCAATCTCGTTTCCAATCGTAGCCTGTTCTTCAACTATGTTCAACCTGTTTTCGTTTGAAAACTTAAAATATAATGGCAGAACATTGTGAAAGATGGCTCTGGATTCTCCCATATCACTTCTTCGCCATAAACTAAGCGCAGGGGCTCAAACGAACGTATAAAAATGCTAGAATCGTCATCCTCTGCCAAAGTTTGCTTATTCAAACTTTGCCCTGAAGCACCATCAAACCCCCACTTGAATATAAGTAGGTATACATTCTTTGCCATGCAGTGAAGATTCTACACGAAAAAATATTCCAAGTCTAGCCACAGTTTTGTTCAAAATAGCTTGAAGTTTTACTTTAACCCCTCTTTCCGTGACTTCTGTAGCATCTTTTGGCGGATAGCAGTTCTTCTTCGCTTCAAGGATAGCTGTATAAGAAGGATACAATGGTATTCCTTCTTCTTTTGCACAATATATTAATGTTATATACTGCCACTTCGAAAGCTTCAATGAAGTCAAAATACTTAAAGCTTTATCAGCAGAATATATGGGCATAGTTTTCTATGCCTTTAACAATTCCTTTATCTTTGTAGCTTCTTCGGGATGCTCCGAGACTAGTTTAATGATATCTGCTACATTCTTATTTTGTGCTTTTTAACCACTTGCATGAGCATGACTTTCAGTTCTGTACGTTAGGAGCTCTTCCACTCTTCTGTAGCGGGCTTAGCTTCACAAATGGTTTTCTTGGACTCACAACTGATGTTGATGTTCCAACACTGCACGTTTCCGGTCCACAGGATGTTGATGCACCCTCATTTATAGCGAAGTCACAACTGGAACATGGTTGCTGTTCTACTAACACCATAGAAGGGGTTATCTTTCCCTCACGACCTCAGGCCATTTTATATCCTTTTGCAGCTATGTCTCATACTTTTTGATGAATGTACGTCTCGTGCGATTACGCGAGATCCATTTGTTCCTCAATGAGCACACATAAGTCTGACAGAATTGTTTCAATTCGTTCTTTTCATTTTTGACAAATCAACTTTATTCGCAAAAACTGCAAATAACATTTGAGGTTGTTAAAAAAAACTGGTGTTTGCCACAAACAGGAAAATGTCCAAATTGGTAACAAAACCTTCCATCACAATAAAATAAAATTATAAATATAACGTAATAGCGCAAAACATTTTGTTTAAAATTTGAATTCCTATTAGAACAATATTTTTACTACTTTTTTAACTAAATATTTGAATAATAAATAAAAAAATATTTTAATTTCACTTGTTTTTACTACATATTGTATGTATTTCTATTCGAAACTTTAGGTTTTTGTTCCTTTTACCCCCTTAGTCTCCGGTTGAATTGACCTGTACTATCCAATGATAATCAAGATTAGTCCTTTACGACACATCTGACTTTATCATAACCAATTTTTCGTGGCTGTAAAGTACTTCACTTAATTTTTTTTGGGCTGTAAAGGACTCTCATTTTCGTCAATAATTATGTTTGGTTTATTTTATTACTTTTTATGGATAGAACACGAAAAAATAGTGAGGGTTTCTTTTGACATCATGAATATAGTACTTTGTTTGAAAAAGATATAAGTCAAAAACAATATATTTTTTTGTTTTTTGGCTCTACTGAAAACTCGTGTTTTGTCCTTTACGACAATTGAAATTTCCGGTATCGAAATAAAAAAGAATCATCAAAATCGGTTCACCCAGTCAAAACTTATGAGGTAACAAACAAAAAAATAAATAAAAATAAATACAGTAGAATTGATAACCTCCTCCTTTTTTAACCAACTTCAAAAAAGGAGGAGGTTATCAATTCGACTGTATTTTTTTTATGTTTTTTTACCTCATAACTTTTGACTGGGTGAACCGATTTTGATGATTCATTTTCATTTGAAAGCTGGTGCTTCCCGTGTGGTCCCATTTTAATTTGGTTGTTATTTTTTGTAAAAAGTTTGTTTTTGAAGTCGGTTAAAAAGGAAGATGGATGCAAATTTTCACGTGCCTAGTCCCAGTACTTTATATGTCAGTCAGTTAGTTGCTTCTTTCCTAGTATATCCTACAAATATTATAAATGTAAAAGTGTGTGAGGATGCTACTCTTTCATGCATAAAGCGCGAACGGATTTGAATGAAAGGCACACCCATAGTTTATAACCTGGATTAACACATGGAATAACTCGGTAGTATGTTCCTATGGGATTATTTCCTACCTCCACGCGGGCGAAACCGCTGGCGAAAGCTAGTACATAATATTTCTGACTAGGCAACCACAAATTATGCGTCAATGATGCAATTGATTAAATAATGAATCTTGTGTCGGGTCGTTGAGCTCCCTAAAATAGGGTTGAGCTACACGTTGACTGATACATACATGACGTCTATTAGGACAGGTCAGCTCAAAGCTGCAATGGCTCTTTCTTCAAAAGGCTCTTACAGATATGGCCCTGCATTGTTAATCTCACATGAAATCCTAGTAATAAAATGTTTGGATTTAATAAGAGACCTTGACCTCTGAGTTTGTTTCGGCGTTTCTTCTCAGGGAACAGTCAGCTAAAAATGCCGGCGCCATCTAGTTTTTGAAATATTGACTTGTAAAAGTGGCTTATAATATTTACTTATATAAATAAACATTTCATTTCATTTCACAGGAAGCAGCAAAATCAATGTCATTTTACAAGCAATTAACAGTCTTATTCATAAAAATCTCGCTAATCACTGATTAGCCACTGTTTAGTTAAGCAAATGGTTAGCTCTTAAGTAATGATTAACTTTTCTTTATTCATAAGCGCTGGTTAGCAGATGATTAGTTACGACACGAAATAGAGGGGAAATTATGCGTGCACCACAGATTATAATCAATATAGTTGACTAAAAAACCGAATTAAAAGTATAAAGTTGTCATAACCACGATATTTGTATCTGTGGTGCCTTTGACAGACCAAAGTCAACAATGTCATCGGATATTTCATTTGATTAAAATTATTTAATACGTTTATATCATCATTATTTCCAATTATTTCATTGTTTTCCGATGGTACATTACAATATAATTAGCTCTAAAGGCTGGAGGATCTGTCAGGGTCTCGAGATTGTTCGAAAGAGACGCCGTGACCCTGGCACATGGGCAACTGAAGGAACACGGGTGGGTTTTAGTCAGTAAAAGTCTGACACGCACTCTGCCCCTAAGACGACCCACTGACCCGCCCTCCCGCTCCACCCAAGAGCGGGAGACGTCATTTGATGATTTCCCATCCAAAAAAAAAGGCTGGAGGATACAGGTATTTATTTCTGATATTATATCCGCTAACCTTAAACTGACCAAATTAATATTAAAAAGCCGTAGCCGATAATAGCTATGTGTTTGCATGTCCCATAAGCTTGTTTACATGAATATACTCTTTCAAAAACATAAAGGTACTTGTCTCTATTCTATATTACTTCCTTTTGCTTGATCACTGGGGTTTCAGTTTATTTTATTAATTAAATAATCTTGTTTACAGTTGAAAGTTTGACGAAGCACCAATACTATATAACCTCGGAAAGACGGCGAGGGCGCAGACCATGCTACGTGAATAAGATGAGGAATGAGAGTGGCAAGAGAAAAGAATAGCACCCATACATATGTTACGGAGGAAGAAAAATTGGAAATCAAAAATACGAATTTATAACAAAAATGTAGCTTTATTAAAATAAATGTAATTGTTGCATGGCTAACTAACATGGGTACTCGCATTTCATTTCATAGGCGATCAAGTACAGTGTCATCCAACATATCGACGGTTGAAAGGCTATTTGATCTAAGCGATATTTGCTGAAAGTAGCAGGAGAGTGATTTAAACGTTTATTTTACAAAAAAAAAGAAAACGTTTTAAAAGAACTAGTGAGTGGATTTGGTAAATATAATATAGTTTTTCCAAAATCCACTCACTAGTTCTTTTATAATGATTTTTTTATTCGAAAAATAAAACTTTGAATCACTCTCCTGCAACTTTCAGCAAATGTCGCTTAGATCAAATAGCCTTTCAACCGTCGATATGATTACGCTGGATGACCCGCATCTGATCCGATAGTCATTGGGTTGAAACATTGACAGTTGGCTCAAGCGCCTGAAAAAGACAGAGCATTGGAACACGGTACACGGTCAGATTGTTTCCCCTCTGTAGCCCCATAGTATGAGCGCATGACATTCTCATTGATGGATCTTGTCCATCTCATACGCTGGCCAACACTAGCAAAAGACGGAAATGTGTGGAAAAGGGAGAGGGAGGCCTTTGCCCTGCAGTGGGACAATATAGGCTAGTTAGATTAGATAGATAAAATTGTTGCTTATGAAATGTCTCTTGTTATTTGAGCAAGACTGCCACAACATGGCTTTTCTTCAGTTCTGTGCCTTGGACCTAGCGTTAAAGAATGTGAGGGGCCTAAAACCTACTGAGCCTCCTCCTGTTTGAGCTTTCCCTAAAAATCCTTTATCAAGTTTACTTCGCATGAAGAATATGTACCTAATACGGAATTATTCTCATCGCAGATGTAAACAAGCCTTGTAGGTCTTCCTCCATCTATTTCCCGTCCGCGTCGGCGCGTAGCGTTTCAAAATTATTTAATTCTCCTGTACTATTCCAAAATCCCGTAAATATTGTTGAAATCAATATTAACAAAGGCACAATTAGTTATTAGGGACAAAATAGCCTTGAAGCACACAATAATCCTATTGAACCGATCAGCTGATTCAAATAAAATCCGCCATCTTGCCTCTTAGCATCCTCTTAACAAGCTACCGGTGGTGTTTAATTTTGACAGCTTTTAATCAAATGGTTAGCGACTACTTAGCGCTAAACAGCGTTTATGAATAAGAATTTCACTAATCAGTTGCTTAGCAATTGATTAAAATTTAAGAGTCGTTTATGAATAAGACTGTAGATGTTAAATCAAAAGAAGTTGAAGCTGAGATCGCCAAGATCAAATTACAGATGGACCCGAGATTAGAGATGTTACTCGAAGGAGACAATGGTTAGTGAGCCAAAATTATTACAAGCATGCCGTCCTCATAACATCACGCCTTATTTCTCCAAAAGGTTGGACAGAAGTGTACTCCTATAGTACACCCATATTTTGCTAGTGTAAGTCACGTTTAATAGGGGGCCGCTACTGAGAACTTGCAGATACAAAAACCTAATAACACTTTGCCCGACCTGGGAATCGAACCCAGGACCTCATGCTCAGCAGTAGTGCTACTGCCAGGTACGCGAGATTTGTTCGAAAGAGATATCGTGGCCCTGGCATATAGGCAACTTAAGGAACACGCCCTTTCGCTCCGGCCAGAGCGGTATACGTCATTTGATGATTTCCCATCCTAAAAAAAAGGAGTAATGCTGGCGACCACTACTGTAATGAGGCAGACATGCCACCTGCACTTATACGTAAAGTAGGTAGTTCCTTAGTTTGAGAGACAACACAGAATAGAATAGAATAGAATATCATTTATTTGCAAATATGGGTTATACATAAGTAGGTTTTAGTAGGTTTTCATCAGAGTTCTGCCATTTTTCACCATTCGGCATGCAAACATTTTCATTATGTAAAATTGTTAAAATTTTAATTCTTACTACTTATATAGCAAGCATTAGATATAGAAGAGCACGAGGAAGAAATGTGTTTCTTAAATGACATAGCAGTAGCATTATGAAAAGATTTATCGAAACTCCGCGTCCTGTCGCATAAATAAAATATAAACCTTAACAGCGCCTACGAAAAACCCCTGAGTGTTGAATATCAGTAGTTGCTCTTCACAAATCGTCAGGCGTTTGATTATGCACTTAAATTATTGTGTTTTATTTTTCTGTTAAAATTCAAAGTATTTATTTCAAATAAACCGTTTACAGGTACTTTTGAGCTGTTAAGGAATCGGATAGTCAGAAACACGAAGCTATTTAATAATTTTAAAGTATAGTGTAATACAGAGGAACCTGCAAGAAACTTCACGGACATCATTAATTATTTTGTTCTGCATTGTGACATTCGGCTATAGACTTCCTTTCTAAGAGCAATTTTAGCGACACCTTCAACCAATATTAGCGTGCTGTTGAGCTGTTGGGACATGTCTGACTGTCCACCCGGTCTACAGCTTTGGTTTCCATGAAAATGGTTACATCATGTAACGACCGTCATGAAATCTATCATATTCTCCAATACTTGACACTAAGGTCTCAAAAAACGTCTGAAACATGTTTTGTGATCATTCATCGCTTTCTTAGGACACCAAAGCTTAGTTAATTACTGAATTTTCAACGTCATTTGCGACTTCACGGATTACGTAGAAGATTATTTTCTGTCGCATCATCATGTGAACAAGAAGGTGTAAATGACAATAAGTTTTGAAGACCATTACCGGCTAAATGAGTAAAAAATTAACTACGCACATGTCATAACGCGTCTGAGATAACTTTATTACTATGTTTACAAAGAGATATCGTTTATTTGCTAGTATTATCTGGGCGCCTGGTAGGTAATTTAGATTGATGTGGGGAAAACCTCTGCTAATTAAAAGTACGGTCAGGGCCGTCTTAAACTAGGCTGTGGCCCTTGGGCACACAAGAATTTGGGGCCCTTTTGGAAAGTAAAAAAAGCGAATTATAATAACGTTTTTTTTTACTAAATATGACCATTTATTATAGGTAATCAAATATAGTATGATATATTATGTCATGAATGATATTAGAGTGCTGCTGGTTTTTTTGGTTACGATTACGATAACGGTTTCCTTCGGGATTTCTGTTGAGCTGTCTTTTATTATATCTTTATAGTGAATTTTTTGAAGGAGAACTCAGTCGTTCTTGTTACATTGTTGTTCGCAATTCATTTTTTATTCTCTTAAGCTGCGAAAATGACTGCTCTCCACTACAATTGGTAACCATTAGGCATAGGAATATTCTTGTAGCAATTTCTACGTTTGGAAAAGTTTCTTCCAATTTATCTGATTTTATTTGGTTATGTAAGGTTGAGATATTTAAATCTGCTGATTCCTTTGCTATGTTTTTAAATATTGGCTTAAATGAAAACATTCTGTTTTGAGCTCATCTGCATTAATGTCTTCATGATAAAATTCTGCAAATTCTTTGAATTTTTTGGTCAACTCACCAGATTCGATTGTTGTTAACTGACAAAGAAAACTAAATCGACTATCAATTTCTTGGTATGCTGCCGAACGTTTTTTTTAATGTGTATTTAATGTGTCAATTATGGGAATTAAAGTATCTACACGAAACTTTTCCTTGCCTCTCAACTGTGCAGTCTCTCATGATCCTTTAAAAAAAGTGATGTATGTGCTGCGAAATCTTTTTTCTTTCAAATTTATCTTTGTAGTCAGCATTTAGATTTTTTTCTTTAGTAGCCGTTTCGTTTTGATCAAAATTATTGCGTGTGGTATTGACATAACTGATCAGAGATTCGTAAAGTTTCGTTACAACGTCCATGGTTATAGTGCTATTCTGTAAATTTAGACTTGTTTTATTCATAATTCCCAAAAGATCATTCTATATTTCCGTTAAGCTAGCTTCCCACGGTCCGTGATATCGCGGACGGACGCGGACCATCTCGCACAACACACCGTGGGAAGAGTCTCGTCTGTGGTAGCGCAGGACGTCTGTGGCGGTGCGCCGGTATCCGTCGCGAGTTGGTAACTTCAAAGGTGCGGTGCGATGCGATCCGTGCCATAGAGCAACACGGACCACCGGCGGACCGGAGTGCTCTATGGATCCGTGCGCGTATGACGTGGTTTGACAGACGTCCTGTGTTACCACGGACGAGACCCTTCCCACGGTGTATCGTGCGAGATGGTCCGCATCCGTCCGCGATATCACGGACCGTGGGAAGCCAGCTTGAAAGAGCCTTGTCTGTGTGCGTTGCCGTCCGTAGTCGTTGGGTGTGCGTGATAATCCGCAGAATCACGCACCGTGGAAACCCAGCTTTAGAAGAGCAGTCTCAACAATTCCCATTTTTTTTTTTGCCAGGCTTTGGGCTTCCATTCTAGTGTCTCCTGGTTGATTGATGTCACTTGTGATTGAAGACAATGCTTCAGAAATATTTAAATTACCATTTTCCAAAGCATTAATAGCATTGGTGCGTGCAGACCATCTAGTTTCCGAAAGAGACTTCAAGAGTCTATTTGCACCTAAATGCTCTGTCAAAATTTCCCATCGCATTGTCGAAGCCGAGAAAAAAATTAACAATTTATGTACAAGTTGAAAGAATGTTACTGCTTCAGTAAAACACTTAAAGCCTGAACATCCACTAAATTTAGCGAATGTGCCGCACATGGAACGTTAATCGCAAATTCGCAAACTTCTTTTATTCTTGACTGAACACCAGAGTGTACCGTGTGGTGCCGGACGTAAAGAATAACACCACCCCATTTCTTTCCGTGGGTGTCGTAAAAGGCGACTAAGGGACTTACTAGAGAATGGGCAGCAGCGTTCTCTATGCATTTAACCACCATACTGCGATCGCCAACCCGCCTGCCAAGCGTGGCGATTATGGCAAAGCCCCCCAAATCGGGGGAGGCCTAAGTCCAGCTGTGGACGTCTTACGGCTGAAATGATGATGATGATGATGATGAACACCAGAGTACTTTCCAGACATATTTGATGCATTGTCGTAGCTCTGCCCGCGACAATCTTTTATAGGAATATCAGGCTTTCAAAAAAGTTTAAAATGGTATTTGCTGGGCGTTGTGTAGACTCTACACAACGTCATTTTTTTTCTGGGTCTCTTCCCACCTCCCATTAGGCCTGCAGCGCCCACAAGGGAGCGTTACCGCCCACTTAGGGAAAGGCTATCTACGCCTTGTTTAGACGGTGCAGCGTGACTTTGGAATCGGAGGGATTGCGTGAGTGATCGCTAGATTGTGTACTTAGTAAATTAGGGAGTATGCGTTCGGAAATATTATTCATTAGTACAGTAGAAATAGGCGCAGTCATCGACATAATCGCGTAGTATGTGCCTTCTGATAAGATTACTGATTTGTGAAAAAAGTGTTATGTGCCCCACAATTTTTTTTTTGAGAATAAATGTGTGAGGGAAATTGTCGGTCCTTCGGGGCCCCTTGACAATGGGGGCCCTGGGAACGGGCCCCGTGTGCCCTTATGGTAAAGACGGTACTGAGTACGGTGTGTGTTGGCTTAACATATTTATTTGTGTTTAAAGCTAATTTGGATATAATCAAAAGAATAATATTTGATGAAGCAGGTATGCGTCTACTACTTATCTCTACGTGCACATCTTAAAAATAAGATGGAAAATCAGAGAGAATGTGGAATGTCCAGGTGCATAGTATTTTGTTTTTTATGGATTACAGTAAAATCTGTACAAATAATATAGACTTTTTCGCTTCAATTAAGATTTAAGACCCTTGGTATCATATAGACTTGACTTGCGTTGCTATTATATTAGGTTTCAATTCTTCTACTGCAGAGTCCCTGCTTGTTCCTATTATTGGCAGTCTCAGACTATTACAAAAGTCTTTCTTCGAGATAATGTCCTACATGATTGATAAACTACTGTTCTGATAATGCATGCACTGACTGGACAGGTCTACTCAATCCTTGGTTCTTTCCTAAGACGATTTTAGATGCCTAATATAATAGGTCTACATCCACACAGTCCTCATATGATCTGACAAGATTATCCTGTACAAAGTCCTGATGACTTTAAAAGAGACTGTGACCTCTGAGTTTGTTTCGGCCTTTCTTTTCAGAGTAGTCTAGTAAACGTCAACCTCATATAGTTTTGAAAATTTGATTGACGTGTAAAAGTGTTTATGAAACCTACTTATAGATAGAAAATAATTTATTGCCAAAAGCGAAAAAAAAAAAAAAAAAAAATAATTTATCATTTAGCTATTAGAGTTGAGCCCTGTCACTTCGAAAATTTATGATTCTTACATTGCTTTCAGATACAGAGATTATTGGTGAGCTCGTGGAAAAGAAATTGAAAGCACCAGAAGTAAGGAAGAGTGAGTCGGCATGGAAACACTTTAGTAAGTATTTGTTTCATAGCAAAATACTGAATTATATTATGGCAGCACGTAGCAGGAAAATCTAAATTAATATATTCATGTTTCGTGAAGATCTAATTAAGAAATAGGCTAATTCACTTATCCTAAAGACGCTTAAAATTTTGCAATAGTAAAATTGTTAACGACACCAAATTGCAGTTACCATCATCTTCATATTATAATTCTGAAAGGCGAATGACTAGAATCTGATTTTTACTAGTTGATATTATAGTGGTTTCTTCATTACATATTTTCATAAAGACAGAAAATAAAATCCTTGTTCCACAGAAAAATCAAAGTCTTCCAAGCGTGCGTTGACTACAGTCCTCATCATAATGGCCCTTACAATTATGATGGGCTGCATCGTCCTTCAGGTCTACGCTGAGCCTCTGTTCAAGGAAGCTGCCCCGACCATGCCTGCCAACCAGTGCGCCATATTCTTGGCTCTGGACTTCTTAATAGCCAGTATTTTGTGCGTGCTGGTTATTGATAGGTGTGGGAGAAAGGTAAGACGTCTTTACAAAGTAATTCAAATTTAAAGTTTAACAATTTGGAATAGTAGAAATTATGAGTAAAAATTAAAGACTTGTTAATATATTAATGCGAAGGTTACTTCTCCATTGGTTTTGGTATCTTGATATATTGAATTTATTCAAATCTTTGGTTTGATGAGTATACGTCTTTTTTCGTACTATTCTAACCTTCTAGGTATAATGGTTAAATATGTAGCTATTGACCGTGTGAATCTGAAATCGACTTTGATATTAAAGGAATCTGAAGAACATCGAAATAACAAATAATAATACTCCGTAGTACTTCAACCCTATTTTAATTCTGAAAACAGTTCCGTCTTCTTCTCTCATTTTTATATTTAAAAACATCTTTCATTTCTTCCAACAGTTCCTCCTAATTCTGACATCAGCCAGTTCTGGCGTCTTCACAGTCTTACTGGGCGCCCAACTGCAGTTCCATTGGGCGCCGGCCTGGTTCACTGTGTTCCTCATATACGGTTTCAGCTTCGTCTTTACGCTGGGCGGTGCTGTCATACCATATGTGTTGATGGCTGAAGTGTTTTTGCCTGAGGTACGTATTGTTTATTTTTGTGTTAATGTTAAAACCATCAATTATTTTTGTGTTATCAAAGAAAATTGTACTACCATGTTTGTGCGATTTACATTTAAAGCTATTATTGGTATAATATAGTCACTAAAGTTTTCTTAGACAAGCTCGGTGACGGTAAATAACATTTTAGCTTTGAGATTCCCGAATTATGCGCTTATACCTGCTCGTAAACTTCAAGTAGAAAGTTAGTAAAGTTCTAAGTCACGTTTGTGCAAAAGGCGCCATATACATACATCATAGACTACTATTCGTAGAAAAACAAACAAAAAAAATATTTCTTTGACTGATTGAAATAACTGTAATGTCATCAACATTGTAACACAGTAAAATAAATAGCAGTCGCATAGAGTCTATTCTGATAAAATATCTCTTTCCAGGTTCGAAGCTTCTGCAACACCATTGCGATGGCCTTCACATGGATCTTCAACTTCATCACACTAGTCATCTTCAACCCTCTCGTTGAGGCTGTTGGCTTAGGACCAGTGTTCTACTTTTTCTCAGTCGTATGCTTTATTGGAGCACTTTACAGCCAATTCTGCGTCCCAGAAACTAAGGGACTATCGGCTGATGCCATACAAGCCTTGTTCTTGAAAGGAAGAAGACAGAGCATTAAGACCAAAGTTTAACGATGATCTTTGACGACGTTATCGGCAGTGGAGTTGTTTTTAGGATCGCTGGTTCGATCCAGTAATAGGACCAATATTTATCTCTTGTACAAATGTGTGATTTTTATATGGATTAAATGATTGTTGGATATTGTTATTTACTTTGATTTTTTTGTTCAGTCATGATTTGTGTTATCTTGAGCTAACACTATAGTTTAAAAAGGACAGTGAGTCATATAATAATGATGATATGTGACTCATGAGACAAAGGCGTTTACTCATGTTGGCTCTGTTAAGCCAATAAAACTGACGATACATATCGTTCATTTTCTAAAATATTACCAAATCATCATCATCAGACCTAAAATCAGAGACGAGTACTGATTCCCATGGAATTCAGTTTTTGTGTCCTATCAAATTTGACCGACTGGATCTCGTACAGACCTATTCCAGTGGAAGTCAAGAAAAGAACTGTAACAGTCGTGTAGATAATTCATTAAAGTACTAGAAATCTATACGCATACAAAAAATAAATTATCTTTCGTGTTTGTCTATGTGTCTACCTAGTACCTATATCTAAAGTACACAATGGATTATGATGCGGTTTTCACCATCAATTAGAGAATTCATCCAGAAGGTGTATAAAACAGTCAAAATCATAATATTAAAATTCAACGAAACGTCAGAAGCTAGTATCAATTGGTCGTTTCCTAAGTAGAAGAATGGGCAAAGTGACTCTTTAAAAATTGTTGGCTTTTTAAATGTTTTCTTACTACAGTGTAGGAAAGGGACAGTATAGAAACTAAGCCTATTTGTTGATATAATTACCTACACTCCATCAGAGCGTTAGACTGTCACTCTTAGTGTTTGTAAAATTGAAGATTTTTACTGTAACGAACTCCTTAAAATGGCGAGGGCATAACGCTAGTTAGTAACTTGACGGTTTCTACAAGTATACTTTACCGTAAGCTGCGATCAAGAACTTCGTCCACATGAATTAAGGCCATACAAATAATATTAACATCTGTATGCAATGCAGACTTCATATTTCAGTCGAATGACGTCAATGCAGACTTAATAAAATTATAATAAAAGTGCAGTTTGTGAAGCCCTAAGTCAGTAAAAGTTCGACTTGTCCATTTACGAAGACGTACCCAAAAAAAAAAAAATGTTTTGAAATACTTACTTACGTTTTTTTTCTCATCGCAGTTTTTTCTGGTTTCATATCATTATTTGTGGACATTAACGATATATCATATTATGCTTGCTTAGGTAGACATCAAACATTATATCATACACCTGTAAAAGATATACCAGGGGAGATTAGATTTTAACTGTGTCTAGTGGTACATATAAGGGTAGGTTCAGATGACAAGCGCTCAACGCGCGTTTTGATAACGCGCGTTTACAACTACATACATTTTATTCAGGCCGTACACATGCTAACGCGCGTTTTAGTAACGCGCGCGTTCAACGCTGCGCTAGCGCTCGACTGTTGTCAGCGCGCGTCAACGCCGCTTTGAGATCATTGGTTTTCTATGTTTCCGTTCAGTTGAGCGCGCGCTTTCGACGCGGATAGACGTATTTTAGGGTTCGTCAAGTTCGTCCGAAAATCGTCCGAAATGGAAACCGAAGCTTTTAATACGGAATTATTAATTGATGAAATAAAGAAACGTCCTGCGATATGGGACATGACAAGTAGCGATTATTCAGATAAGAATTTGAGAAGACGGGCTTGGGAAGAACTCGTCCTTATATTTTGTGAAGGACATGACAATGAAGAAAAGAAGAAAATATTATGTGAGTATATATATTTATTTACATTTACAATCGGTTTGTGTTACAAGTTAAATATAACGATCCTGCCAATCTACTTTTCCTTCATTAATGAAATAGTTTGTTAAATGTACTCGAACATTATCCGCCTGTCGCACAGCACGTCCGGTATAATGTGAGGCTAGATTTTCCAGGGGTGGCGTATAAAGTGTGTCTTCAAAATTGTAGCCATCCCTGATTCTGACATAATTATTTAGTGTACATATCGCTTTTACGATCTTTTCTGCAAAACCGATGTTAACATCTAACGGCCTGTGTAAAATGCGCCATTTATTGCACATTATGCCAAAAGTACATTCAACATACCGGCGTGCTAATGTCAAACGGTAATTAAATATTTTTTTAGCATAAGTTAGTGACCTTCCCCCATATGGACGCATTAAATTCTCCATCATGCCAAAAGCTTCATCAGCCACTATCACATATGGCAACGTTGTCGGTCTATTTTGTATTAACAATGCCTTTGGCTCAGGTAGATCTAATGACCTTTCTGTCAGCTTTTTGTACAATGAAGAATTCTTGAATATACCTGAGTCACTGTTTTTACCGTAGGCATTTATGTCAACCCACACAAAACAATAGTTTGCATCCGCTAGCGCCAATAAAACTAGCGAAAAATAATTTTTATAGTTATAATACATAGAACCCGTGTGTTCAGGCTGGATTAACCGTATATGTTTCCCGTCCAAGGCTCCCAAACAATTGGGAAACTTTGAGTTCTTTTCAAATATCGTGGATATTTCACACCACTTTTCTTTCGTTGGTTCACTCATAACAACGGGCCTTAATTTTTTCCAAATAGTTTCACATACATGTGGTATTATAGTAGCCACAGTAGATTTGCCAATTCTATAGTCGTAGCTTAATGTCCCAAATGAACATCCAATGGCCAAATATCTGGAAACAAACATAAACTATTACTAAATACTGTTTTTTTTTTCAGCGTCATCCCTGCAAAAAAAGTGGAAGAGTTTACGGGATAATTATATGAGAGAGGTGAAGAAAATAAAGACTGTCAAATCTGGATCAGGAGCTTCCAAAACTTCGACATATATTCATTATAATAGACTACGATTTCTACAGGCATCAATTGCCAACAAAGATACAGAAAGTAGTTTCGATGCAGATAATGCATCAACTTCGTCAGAGGTTGCTGAAGTAGAAATAAGTTCTGGCTTTAAGAGTCCTAAATCTACTTCAAGAAAAAAACAAAAATTAAATCCTGCTGATGAAAGATTTGCAAACATATTAGAGCAGAGTTTAGCACAGAAAAATGTGTCTCATCCAAAAGAAGATGACGATGAAGACAAGCTGTTTTGTTTGTCACTCGTTAAAGAGATTAAAAAAATTCCGGAATATAGGCGACTTCAAACTAAAATTGCCATTTATAATTTAATTTTGCAAAACCAAAATGAATTTCAAGGACCACAACAACAGACATATGAAAATCAAAATTACCCGGTATCACAACGAAGAAATTATTCATCACAAGAGCAGCGTCATCAGTCATCAGCTTCTGTTGAAGGCTTTCGTTATCATGATTATAGATCACAGCTGTCTAGTGTGTCAAATAATTTTGCACATTATGGTTATACTACAGCAATGGGGTCTCCATCGCCAGTAACACCTACTCCATCGCCAGCACCAACTAATGTCAGCAATGAATCAGAGTTATTCTGCGAGTAACAAAATGTTATTTTTTCTTTAAAAAAATTGTTCCTAAACAAGTTGATTTGATTTATTTGATTTATAGATTATGTTGATTATTAAAAAACTTACCTCAATGTAATTATGAGTTTTTCTTCCGGTGAAATGCTATATCGCACAGCGTTTTTATCTGCTACGAGTTCATCGTTTATGAGAGTCAGTAAGTCATCAAATGACTTGATGGACATTCTGAAGTAGTTAAAGAATTTGGGCTCAAATTGCCTTAACTTAGGATATAAAATAATGTACTGACTTTCAGTCAGCCTGGTTGACAAAATTGGGTGAACCCAATATCTCCGTCTTCTGTTGTGTCGTTTCTGCCGTCTGTATAAAATCACCGATAAAACTGTTTCTACGTCCATCTTCGACAAATGTAGAACTCAAACTGGCCGCAAGAACGCGCGTTTAACGCCTGACAAGCGCGCACCATGTGAACACTATACAAAAATTCAACGCGCGTTCAACGCGCGCTGAGCGCTTGTCATCTGAACCTACCCTATGCTTCTATGATCTCTCAACTAGAGATGAAAGTGAGGATGTTTCGTTATCACTGCATGACAACGACAAAAAATATCAATGACGGGAACAATGACAAAATCTTTAAAGATTTTGTTAAGTTTAAGATCGTCACAATTATGAATGCTGAAATGACTGCGGAGCGGCTTAGTGAAATTATAATTGGGTAATTAGTAGGCATGGGCTGTAGTTGTCACACCATCAGGGCTATCTTCTAAGTCAGTCATATTCAAAGTGTACTCCGCGGAGCCCTAGGGCAAAGCCTCTGTGAGGGCTCCACGAATTAATGGATTCAAAGTTGTTTTTTATCCAACTTACAAAAGCCCGAAAGTATGCCAATTGAGATAGGTATTTGAATTGTTTTAAAGATGTCATCAGCCGCAAGTATGGAGTCACTGTTCAAAACAATGCCTCTAAATGATTCCTGGTGCAAATCCGTGATGAATATCCACTTCTTTTGATTCTGATTTGGTTTAACTTGATATGACACTTCAACTCTCTTCTATCAAACAGTTGATGAAATTAATAGTTTAAAAAACTAAAAAACACGCTTCCATAGAAAACCAAACTAAAAAGTAGAAAATAATGGGAAAAAAGCGTGGGGTGTTTTTAAGGTATTTTTTTTATTGATCAGGCACCCCACGCTTTTTTCCCATTATTTTCTACTTTTTAGTTTGGTTTTCTATGGAAGCGTGTTTTTTAGTTTTTTAAACTATTATTTATTTTCTATTTTTTAGGGTGAAAATTCGAAACACCCAGCGAAGTTTTGTGACGTATGTCAGCGTAGTTTTTGAAGATATTTTTTTGCTGTCCTGGTAACCCTGGCAAGGATAATGGCACAAATTTATGAAATTATTGCATTGTCATCGGTATTTGACAGGTGTGCAAAGTTTGAATGAAATCTGGTCGTTTAAAGTGGTTCAAAATCGCGCTATAAGGAGTCGGTTACAAACAAACATACAAACATACAAGTGAAGCTAATATAAAGCGTGTAAAAATAAGAAACAGTTTCATACCTTCCATTACATATCTAATTATTATGGCAACTGATACATTTTAACATGATTGTTATTTTAGAGCTCTTTCAAATATTTCACTTTCCTCTGTCAATAAAAAAGGTCTGAGAACCACTGCTCTAAGAAAGCACATGAAATTCCATTTTTCTTAGTTTGACACTTCAAGATAATCTTTAGTACGCATAAAAATTAACAATTTTTAATATACCAACGCTATAATCGCGAATAAAATCCAGCTGCTCCATACAATTTATGTTCGCATAATTCGGCAGCAAGGTGTGATTTTAGACTGTCAAATACGCGTTTGCTTTTCAAGTTTTCCATCAGGGTCTCTAAATATTCAGGATGTTATATCCAGTATAAATGAAAACATGAATTTTTCGTAGAAGTGGTATTTTGTTTATTTTTCGTGGAACTTTATCGAATGGTTTAGTTTTGTTTTGAATTAGTTGCATCGCATATGATTCCAAAGCGCTTAAAACTTCGTATGACTCTTCACCTTTGTTAAAAAGTTACCTTATATTGGAGCATATGGTCTGAACTTACTTTTGAAGTTGTAAAATATAATAATAACGTCAGTCTATTATTTAGCCTGATGAAGGGCTTGTGGCTAAGTAATAACAGCCGCATGAGCTGATCTTTCAGGTTAAGCTACGCTTGCCACGGTGGTCCGTGGATGGGTGGGTCTTTACATACCAAGACCCTTCCGTGCCTCGGAAAGCACGTTAAGCCGTTGGTTCCCGCTGTTTATCGTAGATCTTAGGCAGTCGTTACGGGTCGTCAGCAGCCCGAAATTCTGATAAATGATAGTCTTACCAAGGGGTATCGTATTACCTAGTAACTGGGTTGTGGAGGTCAGGTAGGTAGTCACTCCATGTAAAATACTGGTATTCAGCTGCACCCGGTTAGACTGGAAGCCGACCCCAACATAATTGGGAAAAGGCTAGGCAGATGATGAGTCTATTATTTGTCCTACTGCGAGGAAAAGGCATTTTTTCATGCAGAGAACGCAAGGACAGTGATCAAAACGCTTGCTCAAGACGAACTGACCCGATGGACGGTGTACATTCAAATAATAAGTAGTGAATATAAAAATCCCTTAGAAAAGGGACTTTTGAAATTTTCCGAGAAACTCTTCCAATAAATTTTTCTCTAAAACCTTTATTTGGATTATTACGAAAATTTCGAAACAAAAATAGCCAAATCGCTCCAGCTGTTCTCAAGTGATGCGCAGACCAACGAACAGCAATTCATTTTTATTTGTATAGAAGATTCATATATGAATACGTAGTCCTCCAGACTGTCATTCTGCCAATCTCAACAGAGACTATCCTTCGATGCGGCAGATATTATAATGCACAAATGTGTGTGCGCATGCAGTTGCATGCGCTTTTCCCGCACTCTCATAGTCCGATTGGACAGCACGCAATTCGTCACGACCGAAGAGAGATCAGGCGCAGGATCAATTGTATATTGTACTATCCCAGGTCCTGGGGTATCACAGCGCAATCTTCCAAAATCCGGGCTATTTTAAAAATAGTTAGGCTTAGATTTCCTCACGAAGTTTTTGCCTTCATAGTAGTCAGTTGTATCCAAGATAACTCATAAATGACATTATGATAATCTTACTGCTAGAATATAGGATCAGCGAATTTGCGCTCAACCCACTGTGAAAAGTTCATTCAGTCCACGAGCTAACTATAACTATTCTAGGCGAGTTGTAAGTAAATATCATAGCCCATTGACGCTACCCACACAATCAAAGACGTTGTAATGCAAGTGCATTCGCATTGAAGATAATGTGAACTTAAAATAGCGAGTCCTGCGATACAAGCTAACAATTATCTAAGTTAGTCTGCAAATAGACTGCATTATCTTAGATTTACGAGTATACAACGTTATTTTGATGTCGTGTAAGTAATCTGGTAGGGTGGAGTGTACGGTAGTTGTGTCTATGTTTAGGGGCCGATTTTTCACCAGTAAACTGTTAATATAAACGAATAAGTTTTAATATTTTTACAGTTTGAATGGTCAATCTGTCAAAATGTTATATTTATTTTTAGGTTATCCAATAATTGAAAAACTGGCCCTAAAATGATTACTAAAAGATGTAAAAGTCCAATCTTGTTTATTTATTTTTTTGGACAATAGAAAAAAGTTTTGAGGACCAAGTCTTGTTTCCTAGGGAATCTCAATTTTTCCTAGGGAATTCAAATTCGTATTTTGTTATTTGATTAAAATTTGTATTTTTCTATATTCCTTTACATAGTGAATAGTTTTATAACGTCACTATCTTAATTATCTATAGTTGAACAAGCACACCTATGACCTATCTAGTAAAAGCCATTTCTTAATCCCAAATATTTCACAGCAAATTTTTGATCAGATAGTATGAACCTATACTGCGCCCAAAATATCCTCAAATTAATAATGTACGGTCTCATGAAACGAATTCATTTATGTCGTCATGGCGAAACCTCAGCAGTACGACATTGGCCAAAAAACAAATTACATCAAATTGAGATCTTGTTTGATTGGGCACATATATGCATTTCTGTTCTTTTCTTAGAAATTGTTGAACTAGATTTTTTGGGCGACGATAATGTTTCACTAGTAATTATTTGAATATTGATTAAACTGTGGGAGGTTGAAGATTGAACATTGTGTATTGGTTGATGATTTATTTGGCTACAAGAAAAATTAGAGAAATTATCGAAACTTATAAGGTATGAAGAAAAAGAGAAGTGAAAATTAACTCTAAAATAATCATAATAATATGATAAAAAGAATAAATTAAGAAAGAATGTATCGAAAAAGCTGTAATATTTTAAGATTAAGTAGGAATTTAATGCCTTTAACCATTTTTGAGTCATTTACGTTAACAATCGTTAAACTTCCATCTACTAAATTTGTGTTTTGAAAACAGTAACTCAAAAACATAATTATTCTAAAAAACTAACGTTGTACTCCTAAACTTAACAATCTCTATTTTTAGAACTTTTCTCCCTCATCTACCAGCAGATAAGAGGACCAATCGTCACTTAGAAACAAATTTTATAATCATATATGATATCATAAAGCAGGTTCACTCACAAAGGTAATCAAAAACAAAACAAAAAATACTTACTAACAGCCGTAGCCAAACTTTGAATTAAAAACTCAGAAGTTTTCACTTTTTCCTTTTCCATTTTGCCAAAAAAATCCACTCACCCCTTTATTTCCCTAGCTGATCGTCAAATGACGACTTTCTATTAATTACTATCAACTAAATAAGGAGATCATAATAAGGTATCTTTTGTAGTATTTGCTTCCACGCTGGCAAGCAAACATACTGTGAGGCGAATGTCACAATTGTCTTCCTTGTTATCTTATTATTCAATATAGGGAGCGCGTAAGTGTGTTTAATAGGTATTATCTGTTCGGTAAGTCAGGAATCGTTAGGAGAAAGAGGTCCTTTTGCTGTAGTTTTGCATAGAAAATCGTAGTATGTGACTCTGCTAATAATGGTCCTTTTACAACACGTATGCCTAATTTTAGTTGGTAATGATAAATTCAGTATATTGGTTTGCGTAAATCGCTCAATGTCAAGGGCTACAAAATCAGGACACCGCCCGAGCGGTGGACAGAAATGGTGAATTTTATCATTAGGTACTGTCTGGCTACATAAAATTAAAGTCTAAAGAAGAAGAAAAACAGTTTTTTTTCAAACCCATAAAGTAATTTGACAGATGTAATGTCAAACTCCTATACCAAAACGCAAACACACAAAGACTCGAAATGTCAGATTACTATCTGCAATTAAAAACGAACCTTTTGTAAATGACAATGGTGATTTCAATATAATTTGTAGTTTTGTTTCTGGCAGGACTGTATTCTTAGAAGAATGTTGCCGTATTCTGACAATCTGTTGAATAGGTATTGGTACCTTTTTAGGGTTTTACCTTTAAGGCGAAATCGAAGTTATTGTACTTATTCCTCCCCCAATTTGGGGAGGTCCCATAATTGGCAAAATGCATAAAGAACGCTGCTGCCCATATTCTAGTAAATCCTTTACTTGCCTCTTACGACACCCACGAGAAGAAATGGGACAGTTTGGACGAGCTCAGCTTCATGATTTTCGAGGGTGCTGAAGACAACAGGGGCCCTGATAAGGATATAGGGTCAAAATAAATGGAGTAAACTAACGTCATTTACTCTGTTTATTATAGGAGTTGAAAATAAATGTTCCTGACGGGGTCCCCAAAACCACATGTTTTATTTTCATCGATCGTCCGCAAATGATTGTACCTTTTTGGTAGCACTTACGCTTTAAGTTATCGGGGCACAGATCAACCTGGCACAAGTTATGAAAATATATGACTACATACCCTATGAGTTCGAACCCTAGCATTCGGTTTACTTTGTGTAAATTATTTCACCACCACTGCTCCCAAAACGGTGAAGGAAAACATCGTGAGGAAATCGAAATGTCTTAGAACCAAAAATTCGAAGACAAGTGACATCTACCAACCCGCACTGGGCCCGCGTGGTGGATTATGGCCCACTACCTCTCACCGAGAGGAGGCTTGTGTCCCAGCAGTGGGAACATTATAGGCTGCTGATATAGCTGATATATATATGACTACATATGCCATACATTTAGTGATGGACTTCAAAAGATGTCTCGAACAAAATCACGGAAGTGAATAGTACATAATAAATTGAGAGAGTACCAAACATATACGGGTGTAAGTATGCATTTGTTTGCGTAATAGTTATAAACGAGATTACAGGTTGAGTGTCCCAGTTATCGGTCATGCAAATTAATATATAACATGTGACAGGTTACAGGGCTGAGTTTATAGGGCTGAGTTTATCTTTTGTTTTTATATTATTGATTCCATATTCAACTTTGACCCAATAAAATAGTAATGGCAGCTAAGAATTTTTAAGACGCAAACGCTATAGTTGACAACTGTACATACACTGCTGCAAGAATTGTTCAACGCTCTAATGATGTTAACAGGGCGCCCCCTGTTTTTATATACTAGCTTCTGCCTGCGACTTCGTCTGCGTGAAATTTCGATTTAGCTCGTCCAAACTGTCCCATTTCTTCTCGTGGGTGTCGTAAGAGGCAAGTAAAGGATTTACTAGAATATGGGCAGCAGCGTTCTTTATGCATTTTGCCAATTATGGGACCTCCCCAAATTGGGGGAGGAATAAGTACAATAACTTCGATTTCACCTTAAAGGTAAAACCCTAAAAAGGTACCAATACCTATTCAACAGATTGTCAGAATACGGCAACATTCTTCTAAGAATACAGTCCTGCCAGAAACAAAACTACAAATTATATTGAAATCACCATTGTCATTTACAAAAGGTTCGTTTTTAATTGCAGATAGTAATCTGACATTTCGAGTCTTTGTGTGTTTGCGTTTTGGTATAGGAGTTTGACATTACATCTGTCAAATTACTTTATGGGTTTGAAAAAAAAAACTGTTTTTCTTCTTCTTTAGACTTTAATTTTATGTAGCCAGACAGTTCCTAATGATAAAATTCACCATTTCTGTCCACCGCTCGGTGTCCTGATTTTGTAGCCCTAGACATTGAGCGATTTACGCAAATCAATATACTGAATTTATCATTACCAACTAAAATTAGGCATACGTGTTGTAAAAGGACCATTATTAGCAGAGTCACATACTACGATTTTCTATGCAAAACTACAGCAAAAGGACCTCTTTCTCCTAACGATTCCTGACTTACCGAACAGATAATACCTATTAAACACACTTACGCGCTCCCTATATTGAATAATAAGATAACAAGGAAGACAATTGTGACATTCGCCTCACAGTATGTTTGCTTGCCAGCGTGGAAGCAAATACAAAAGATACCTTATTATGATCTCCTTATTTAGTTGATAGTAATTAATAGAAAGTCGTCATTTGACGATCAGCTAGGGAAATAAAGGGGTGAGTGGATTTTTTTGGCAAAATGGAAAAGGAAAAAGTGAAAACTTCTGAGTTTTTAATTCAAAGTTTGGCTACGGCTGTTAGTAAGTATTTTTTGTTTTGTTTTTGATTACCTTTGTGAGTGAACCTGCTTTATGATATCATATATGATTATAAAATTTGTTTCTAAGTGACGATTGGTCCTCTTATCTGCTGGTAGATGAGGGAGAAAAGTTCTAAAAATAGAGATTGTTAAGTTTAGGAGTATAACGTTAGTTTTTTAGAATAATTATGTTTTTGAGTTACTGTTTTCAAAACACAAATTTAGTAGATGGAAGTTTAACGATTGTTAACGTAAATGACTCAAAAATGGTTAAAGGCATTAAATTCCTACTTAATCTTAAAATATTACAGCTTTTTCGATACATTCTTTCTTAATTTATTCTTTTTATCATATTATTATGATTATTTTAGAGTTAATTTTCACTTCGTAGCGATCTTTTTGGGTGTCGGTTATTTATTTAGTAAATACATTTTTGAATGTTTCACTCTTTGTTCTGGGGCCTACCCCACACAAATTCATAGACCACTGCATGCTACATAATAACATCAATAAACACTAAGTGAAAAAAAATACGCATTATTGAAGTCAACTCAAAAACTACCCACGTAAAGTCAATCTATCTATACTATCTATACTTATATACTTACTAGCTTTTGCCCGCGGCTTCGCCCACGTGGATGTCGGAAATTAACGCAGGTATTTTCCTAAAATAAAAGTACCTAAGTTACTCCTTATTAAATCAGCTACCTGCCAATAAAAGTCCCGTCAAAATCGGTCCAGCCATTTCAGAGAATAGCCGGAACAAACAGACAGGCAGACAGACAGTAGACAGACAGATAAAAATTGTAAAAATGTTGTTTTGGTATATGTACCGTGTATACATCCATATACACTTAGTAAAAAGCGGTTATTTTAATATTAAAAACAGACACTCCAATTTTATTTATTTGTATAGAGTATAGATATACCGTTAGGTACAGGGTTGGGAAACAAACATCCAATCATACAAATGTTCAAATCTATATATATAAAAATGAATCCCTATTTCCCTTGGTGACGCCATCACGCGTGAACGGCTGGACCGATTTAAGTATTTTTTCTTTCGTTGTGTTTGTTGTTGTCAAGAGAAGGTTCTTATCTATATATATATAATTCAAAGTCCTGAGTGACTGACTGACTGATATATCAACGCACAGCCTAAACCGCTGGTGGTAGAGACGTGAATTTTGGAGGGTGAGTTCTTTGTGAAGAGTAAATATCCACTAAGAAAGGGTTTTTCGTAATTCCACCCCTAAGAGGGTGAAATGGGGGTTGAAGTTTCTATGAAACTTTTTATTCTCTGGGTCGATTGACACAAAAATTGGTACACATATTCTTCAAGTATAATTATGAGACATTTGTATCACATTTTTTCCAAAATCATCCCTTTACTGAGCCAAATAGGGCTTCGAATATCCCACGTGGCCTGGTAGACGGGCGCATGGCGTGCGGGACAGCCCGGGGAGCGCATTGTCGTCACCGGTGTCCAGTCTCAACCAAGGTAACGGGGATGTATCAAATATGTAACTGATATTAATATATTATGAACTAATATTAGGTCGCTCACAATGGGCCTCATAAGAAGGCTCAAAGTCACCCAAAGAGCAATGGAGAGGGCTATGCTTGGAGTTTCCCTACGTGATCGAATCAGAAATGATGAGATCCGTAGAAAAACCAAGGTTACCGACATAGCCCGAAGAATTGCCAAACTTAAGTGGCAGTGGGCAGGGCACATTGCTCGCAGAACAGATGGCCGATGGGGTCGGAAGGTTCTGGAGTGGCGACCGCGTACTGGAAGACGTAGCGTTGGAAGGCCTCCCACAAGATGGACCGATGACCTGGTGAAGGCCGCAGGAATGCGTTGGATGCGAGAGGCACAGAACAGGTCGAGGTGGCGGAGCTTGGGGGAGGCCTATGTCCAGCAGTGGACGTCTTTCGGCTGAAATGATGATGATGATGATGAATATTTGCAAGTAATAAGTAAGTACATGTAAATAAATAATAGTTTAAAAAAAAAAAAAACACGCTTCCATAGAAAACCAAACTAAAAAGTAGAAAATAATGGAAAAAAAGCGTGGGATACTTTTTAAGGTATTTTTTTATTAACATCAGGCACCCCACGCTTTGTTTGTAGTTTTTTAAACTATTATTTATTTTCTATTTTTAGGGTGTTTCGAATTTTGAGACGTATGTCGGCGTAGTTTGTGACGTATGTCAGCGTAATTTTCAAAGACAGTTTCTTTGCTGTCCTGGTAACCCTGGTAAGGATAATGGCACAAATTTATGAAATTATTGCATTGTCATCGGTCTTTGACAGGTGTGCAAAGTTTGAATGAAATCTGGTCGTTTAAAGTGGGTCAAAATCGCGCTATAAGGAGTCGGTTACGAACAAACATACAAAAAAACAAACACAAACAAACACACATACAAACAAATAAACATACAAACATACAAGTGAAGCTAATATAAAAAACATAACATCACGCCTTGTTTCCCCGAAGGGTTGGGCAGAGGTGTACCTATAGTACACCCACATTTCGCCTGTTATGAATCGTGTAATAATACGATTTTAGTTTATACATTAAAGTAAAACATAACGACCAAGCCACAATCATCAATGAAATTCTCTTGAGATCGTTCGAAGGAGTTGAAAATCGTTATAAATCAGTGGACTCCAGTAATAAACCACGATGACGGTTGAGTTTCTTAACACATTGAAGCCTCCCGGTTTCCCAACTCACATATTAACATTTAGAGTTGGCATCCCAGTTATGTTCCTGCGTAATATTAACCCGCCAAAATTATGCAATGACACCAGGTTGCAAGTGAAAATATTGCAACGAAATGTTATCGAGGCAACTACACTGACAAGTTGTTCCAGAGAGGAGTCTGTATTTATTCCGAGGATTCCTCTAACGCCATCGAACTACCCCTTGGAGTTCAAAAGAGTGCAGTTTCCCCTCAAAGTCTGCTTTGACATGACCATAAATAAATCTGAAGTCCAAACACTTAATTTAACAGGGGTAGACTTAAGGGAGAACTGCTTTTCACACGGTCTGGTGCAGACCAGCAGCCTGGTGATTCTAGCACCTGAAGTAAAAACAAAAATATTGTTTACAAAGAAATACTGCAGTAGGCATAGTATTTCGTTGTAAACAATATTAATTGTTTATTATCCACTTCTTTCTGGTTGTCTCCTAAATAAATCTTTTCACACACGCTTTGAGTTCCATTAAAACTATACTTCTCTCATCCCAGAGATTAGTTAAGTTTTACGAAGAACTTCGTCCTATTTGTTTGGGATATTGTTAGTTTGTATATTAAATTGAGAGGTAGTGAGAGCGCGGTTGTTTGTTTCTGAAAAAAAAAACCGCGGGCAGAAGCTATTCAAAATAAACCAATGAAATAAACACAGGCAACAAAAATCTGTTGTAATTATATTAAGATGATACTATATGCAACTTTACATTTATAACACATGCCTCTTTATCAGAAAAGTTCTAAACAAAACCATCCACACAAATATCACACTTACGCAACATAGACAAGTTAGCCAACGAAGCACACGACGAGCAAGTCTATTAGTTTTACCAAAAACCAGGACCAACTATGGCAAAAAAATGCTTACATTTGAAGGAGCACAGCTATACAATAAGCTACCGTCACGCATAAGAAACCTATACTCAGTCAATGCATTCAAAACTCAGCTTAGCCAATATCGAATCGCAAACCAGACATTACTTGAAAAATGAATGCGTTGGGTGAGTCGGGTTTCGTGTAGTTTTTAATTCGTTTCTGACGGATGTAGTCGAACCTAATATTAGTATTAATTTAAGTAATAGTTATTGTTCTCAAGTAAGCGACATGTTATGTTTTTATTGAGAATAAAGTTTCTTTAAACCTATATGCTCCATAGGATAGCGTATAGTATCATCTTAATATAATTACAACAGATTTTTCCCCGTCTCACACACTTATCCTCAAAGTGGGTGCTCCAGCATTGCTACCATGAAATCTCAATCCGGCCAAGTTGTGCAATGGGACCAGGTCACGTGTGAAAACCTCACATCAAAACGTGGTAGAGGCTCCGCTGTTATATTTACTGGCTGTCCTCAAGGTGAATCGGTGTACTATATACCGCAGATACCACTAATACCGTCTGAGTACCCATTCGAGTTTAAAAGGCTTCAGTCCCCTTATGGTATATTTCGCAATGACGATTAATAAGTCTCGGGTACAGTCAGTTAAAATAGCGGGATAACATCTTAGAGGGGACTGCTTCTCGCACGGCCAGGTTTAAGTTGCCTGCTCGATGAGCTCATCTAGCAGCCTGGTTGTATTAGCACCTGAAGGCAGAACCTCTAAAGTACTATATAAAGAGATACTTTAAGTATAAACTAAAAAATAAATAGTCTTTAACCCCTGTGAACAGCAATGTAAGTGAATCTTCATTTGAATAATTTATGTAACAATTTTTATCGAAATTCCCAGGGAATAAAGAGAACTTATATTTTCGCTTTAAAGTTGCCTTCAAATTTGGCATCCAAGTAGGTAATTTGCCGACATATTGCGTCAATATTGTTATGTATTAGCAATATTTATCCTACAACAATAATTTATCAATCCGAACGCTGCTCCTTGTATAACACAAAGCAAGCAGTGCAATAACCCATTGTTTACCTGGATAAACACAAAGGGTACTTTTAATCCCGGTTATACGTTCCTGTGGGATATTTTTCGACATCCACGCGGGCGAAGCCGCGGGCAGAAGCTAGTGAAAGATAAAATTAAAAAAATTGTGCGGAAAATTAGAAAATTTAAGAACACTTATTTAAGAATACTTGGACAAATATTTTGAAGAAGGCTAACATCACGCTAGGGCCGTTAGGAAAATATGAAGTAAGAAAGAACACTAAGCTAAGAGATAGCGCGGGAAGACAATGGGATTCGATTAGGTGGGTCGGGGGAACAAAAAATTTCACGTGGACGAAGTCGCGGGCAGTAGCTAGTTTATAATAATAAAGAGTACCTAAGTACGTTTATAATTCATATTACTTCTTAAGTACTACTTCATACTACTTCTCTATTCTTAATCAGAGTATCATGTGTGTTTGACGTACTTAATAAAACTAATAGTATTCAAAGTAAGAAGACTGCGACATAGAGCTGGATTGAATTAAATATAAGTCTTCCTAGTTTATCTTAACGCTCATAATCTACCTACACAGACACTCAATTATTTACCAGACACCAAATCGAACATACTTATAGGAATGGTACTTTGGCCAGTGTCTTCACCCGTAAAGCTGTCGGAAAGTATCACACAGGAACCTACTACCGGGATAAAGTATCCTATATGATAAGTATCCAGGATAACCAAAAATCCAAATCCATCCAAAAATCTAAACATCTAAGCCTTATTTCGCGGTCTCTTACTTGGAATAATATAATAGATAGGTTTATTTTGAGTACTTCGAACACACATGATATTCGCATTTACTATGAAGCCAAAGTAATATGAATTATAATCCTGCACTACCCTACCGCTACCAACCGGGACGGACGGACGGCCCGCTAGCCGCTCTGCGTCTATTTTATATAATCTCTGATATCTCCTAAAATATTAACTTTAATGATATGCTGCAAAGTGCAATTTTAATTGACATGAAATGTACAACGTATCTTATGTATTTAATTGGACTAGTGATCGCCCACTGGTCGAAATTCGACCGTATTTCATTGGAATAGAAATACATTAGTAAATGAAAAAAAACATTTACAAATATAAAAAAAATATGGTTATATTTGACATTCAGTAAAGGGATCCAGAGAATTTGACATTCAGTGAGAACTTAAATCCCTAAAGACAAATAATATTAAAAACAAATATTCTCGATATGATCATAGATTTTAAAAATGAAATAGGTTATATATCTATAAAAATATTTTTTACCTATGGTTATACTTGACATTCAGTAATAGTTAGGGAGCCGGCGACCAAAATTTCGATATGATCAGCACAAAAGGCAGACGTTATTAATAGTGATAATTATACCCAAAGAAACATCAATGACCTCGTCTGCCACCATGGTGGCGCTGCGTTGTAAATCTACAACGTTTCAATAATGTTTAAAAAAAAGGTGTGCAGCAATATAGGACCTTAATTGATTGGACTAAATCGATTCGTAATGATTTGAATTGCAATCCACCTCGACGTGAAACGTGTGCAAATCATATACCGAAATGCTCGCCAGCTCCCTAACTATAAGACTATAGACACAAAATACAGACAGATATTGTCAATTGGACCATAAACAAAAGAATATCTATGCATGTGTGTATTAAATACACGGTAATGAATAGTAGTGTGTGTAACGTGTTATTTATTGAAAATAATATATTTTTACGCATAATTTTAAAAAAATAGTAGCATTCGTCACTTCTTCTCTGTATAAACTATAAGTATGCGAAATTTCATACTCCTCCGTCCGCCCAATTTTCGTAAAAAGGGATCCAAAGTTTTCGCTTCACGTATTAATATATAGATAATGAACGATACGGTATTGTTTAAAATAGCTTGGTTAATGACCCAGATTTTTTTTTTGTAATATGTAACAGATAAAAGTGGTTTTTCTAGGGTATCCTTAGGAAATAAACATAGACTATCATGGATTTTTTCATCGATATTTTTAAAATATATAATTCCGTGGTACTTTAATTTGATCTATCTCGTAAGGTTAAGCCAGCGTTTGCGATTTAAGCGCACAAAAAATATGTTTGTTACGACATCACATTAGAAATGTTTGATTTTCTCGTATGTAAACTACTTTTAAACCTTCCTCTAAATCACTCTGTCTATTGATGAAAAACGCATTAAAATCCGTAGCGCGGTTTAAAAGATCTAATTCTAAGCGTACAGACGCAGCAAGCGACTTTAATAGCAAAGGTTATCTAGAAAAAAAAAACGCCATCCAGTGGATGTCTACGCGACTTTGGTGTCAAACGATACGATGAATTAACTTACACCGCTACCGATTAGGGATTCTTGGAACTAACCAATGAATACGCACATACTACACACGGCTATAGGTCAAGCTATATTATTTCCAGTTTTAGCTGACCTCACATTGTATAGGCTTTTCGTACAATCAGATGTCAGTTTATACTGGAAATGTATAGCTTGACCTGTGGCCGTGCATACTATAAAAAAAAAAAAACATTTAATTTTCAAATATTGAGATACAATTGAGATAAAAACTATCCTATCTTTTAAGTTGGACCAAATTACAAATAATTAAGAACTTTGATAACAATCTGTTATGTAGTTTTGGAGTTTATTGGCAACACACATCGTGACACAAGATTTTTATATATATAAGATAATATTATATACTTATTACTTATATTACTTATAATATTATAAAGCTGAAGAGTTTGTTTGTTTGTTTGATTGAACGCGCTAGTCTCAGGAACTACTGATTTGAATCGAAAAATTCTTTTTGTATTGAGTAGCCCATTTATCGAGAAAATTTATAGGCTATATATTATCACGCTACAATCAAAAGGAGCGGAGCATCAATGAAAAATGTTGCAAAAACGCAAAAATCATGTAAAATGGAATTGTTTCTCATAAAAAGTTCTAAAAAAAAAGTCCGCGAGAGCATATGTCTATCTTTTAAGGTTGACTCACTATAATTCAAAAGGAGTGGAGCAGCAACGAAAAATGGACGAAAACTAGCAGGCAAATCGATGCGACGGGAAGGGTCAGGGGAGCAAAAATTTGATGCGGACTAAGTCGCGGGCAGAAGCTAAAAAAATTCTTACCCACATGCAAACCTAGTATAAAGCAATACATTATCAAACTCTTAAAGTTTTACAATTCTCTTTAGGTATTCAACGTATTAACAATATAGGCTTCTTGAAGACAACCTTTATATTTCGAAGCTCGGAGAGAATTTACTTATAAAACTAGGTGAATCCCCCAACATGATATTTCCATTCCGTTCCGTACTTTAATGATAACTGACAAATGAAATACTTTGAAAACGCCCCTATACTGTTACAAAATTGTTTGACCCAAATAATATGAAATCTTATTAATATTTCGAAATCAATGACAGTTGCCATAGAATTTAACTTAAGTGAAAGATGAAATTAAATTAAATGAAATGTTTATATAAGTAAGTAGATTTTATAAGACACTAAATATTGACGCGTAAACCCGTCAATATTTTCAAAACTAGATGGCGCCGGCATTTCCTATCTAACTGTTCCCTATGAAGAAATTCCGAAACAAGTCTCTTTTAAAGTCTGTCTAACAATGCAAGGTCATGTCTGGATGGACCTTTTGAAGAAAGAGTCTTTGCAGTTTTGAGCGGAACTGTCCCAACAGACGGCATGTATGTATCGGTAATCGTGTAGTTCAACCCTATTTTAGGGAGCTCAATGACACATCACAAGAAGATCTGCAGGACATTTGTATCAGTTGTATCTCCTTTCTTTGTTGTGTTCTTTTTCCCGGCTTTAGCACTAGGAAGTGGTGAAGGGCGGGCGTTTAGCGTTTACATAAAACAGTCCCTGTTTTAGTAACGTTGACGTTCAAAAAGTGCTGACTCTCAGCCTAGTTTGAATAAATGACTTTTGATTTGATTTGATTCTCCACTCACAATACGCCTGCATTTACATTACATTTGAAACACACGTGTGTGTTCTTATCACAAGTCTACCTGAATCATTTCAAACAAATACGTATTGTTTCATTTATAAACAGTGGAACATCGGTAAATATCTAGTGTCATTTCCTTAAATACTGCTATTTCTAGAAAGGACAACTGTAATGTCTGTCCTCGAACAACTGAAGAAGAACTGAATTCCGTCCGTCCATTCCACGTGTAAGATACTAACATCATAGCCGTTATTTACAAGTATTGCCAAAGTACAATAATACATTCAGTTGTCTGGTTTTTAATAATGATAACACACCCCAAAACCCTGTTATAATACGTGATAATACCTTAACAGAGTTGCCACAGCAGATATTGTGATTAGGTATTAAAATAAATTCGCTTTTTCTGAACTAAATCAATGAAAACAGCACTTTGTCCTCCGATTTCGGCATCAATTTACCCGAGGCGTCCCATATTACGCTTTACGATACGCAGTCTCCACTCCAGGACTCATCTGCATCATCGGCCATCAATTTTTCCAGAAAAATGACCAGCCCACAGCTACTTCAGCTTGCTTTCTCTGCAAGCTATGTCGACATCTCCAGTTCTTTTCCGAAAAAAAATATAGCTGACGAAAACCTTTTTAACCGATTTTCTTACTAGTAAATAATTATTAACCGACGAAAAAAAAAACGAAGGAGGTTCTCAAGTCAACGCGTATATTGTTTTTGTTTTTTTTTTTTTATGTATGACCACGCATTACCTACTTTGTATAGAGTGAACCGATTTCGATAATTCTTATTTTATTGGAGGAAAGTGGCCTCATGTAAATTTGGAGAGAAAATTCTAACTCTAAGGGTAGGAAAATAGGGGATGATTGATTGTTCACTCATTGATTATAATGCATAACTTCTTACAGAATAGACCGATTTTCAAATCATGATTTCAAATTTCAAATCGATTTGTAATGCTACATGTATTATTAGTAAATTATAGCCACAAAAATCATAAAATCTTTTTAACAAAAAAATTAACCGCCGAAAAAACTGAAAAGCAAAAAGTAATAAAACTTTCAGTCATTTTGAGTCAGCGCCAATCAATGAACAAAGATCACTCAAAGCGCTGACTCAAAATGACTGAAAGGTTTATTATTTTTTGCTTTTCAGTTTTTCACCCTAACAATACAACAGCTTTGACGATTTATTTCTGCAGGTGTTAGAGTTTAGACTATAATTGGACTGCAGTTAAAGAAGAAAGACAGTGCTACTGGTCGCCATCATTTTGTCGCTTTTACGATTCATTGCATAGTAGCTTATAACGTTCCAACTGCTGGGACACAGGCCTGGGAGTGTGCTGTGTGCTGTGTGTGTATGTGTGTGCTTTCTATGTCACATATCTCCGAAGCGACATGCTGGTTTCATCAAGATGTTTTGAGACAAGTGGTAACGAAATAAATTATACAAAGTAAATCACCTGCCTGGGCGAACCTAGGCGAGTACTTTTCTTTGTGTAATTCTAGGTCGTAGTTTCGGAAATCGTAAGTCGGGGCTGATACCATTTGACCTCAATTCATGATACGAGAGAAAATTGGAAAACTCATCCATTGCTCGGAATTACAGATCCTTTTACTAACATTCTTGTATTTTCTTTTTCCAGTATGTTTTCAAGCATGTCAGACAGGCTTCGTGATCGCCTGGCCATCAAATACCGTGGCCAACTTCATGTCCAATGAAACAGTGCTATCTTGGCCAATGTCTTCAATGGATGTATCACTGTTGGGCAGTTTGCCCAATATTGGCGGGTTGGTCGTCAGTCCTTTCTGTGGTTACGCCTTCAATACGTTCGGGAGAAAATATGCTACGATGCTATTTACATTGCCATATGTGGTGAGTATTAGAACGAAAGTTTTTAAATGTGCCGTTTGTTTTGTGACAGAAAGTGCGAAGTAAAAGTCTTCCTGGATTCGATTTTCAGGATCATGTGACAAATTTTGTAAGCAGATATTTCTGCCCGCCTCTCACTATCGCGTAATGTGAATAAAGGTCAATTATTTTATTTTATGCATCTTTGTTGGTTAAAAATTATTATCTGCTTTGTAATAGTTATACAGGGCGGCAGGGCATTAACGCGCAAACTGTAACCATGAATTTCAGCATAATTAATACTCAAACCCCTAGAGTAGAAATTTTTCATGGGTTAAAAATCTGCTGTTTGAAGAAAAGTGTGGGCAAAATCTGTAGTCAAAATAGAACAGTAATCTTTTTTTTATAAAAACCGACGATTAATTTTAACGTAGAATCATCTTTGAATAAAAATTAATTATGTTATATATAATTACTAGCTTTTGCCCGCGGCTTCGCAGGCGTAGATGTCGGAAATTATCGCAAGAGGACGTATTACCGCGGTAAGAAAGTATTAATCCATGTTATACATACATAAAATTACGCCTTTTTCCCATGGGGGTAGGCAGAAACTACGGAACGCCACCTGCTACGATCCTTACATATCTTGTGTGTTTGATGTACTTAATCAAACATAGTTATAAGAATAGTACTTTGGCCAGTGGCTTTGCCCGTATAGCTGTCGGAAAATATCACCCGGGAAACTACTACCGAGATAAAATATCTATGGTATGCTATATATGGTAAGTATCCAGGATAACCAAAAATCCAAATCTATCCGAAAATCTAAATATCTAAGCCATATTTCGCGGTCTCTTACTTGGAATAATACCATTAGCTTTATTTTGAGTACTTCGAACACACATGATGATATGCATTTACTATGAAGCCCAAGTAATATGAATTACAATCCTACTAATCCTGCACTACCCGACCGCTACCAAGCGAGATGGCTGGACGCGGAACGGCCCGCTAGCCGCTCTGCGGCTATTTTATTATAATCTCTGATATCTTCTAAAATATTCATTTTAATGATATGCTGTGAAAGGCAATTTTGATCTACATGAAATGCACAACATATTTAATGTATTTTATTGGATAAGAATTAATGCTGTATTGCTTAAAATCGCTTCGTAAATAAGCCATTATTTCTCATAAAAATTAAAGGATAAAAAATGGTTATTGTGGGTTATCCCTAAGAGATAGACATATACCATCGCGGACTTTTTTGTAGAACTTTGTAAGGTGTACAATACTGTAGTACATTATTTTGATCTATTTCGTAGGGTTCAGCCAGCGTTCGCAATGTAAGCGCAAAACAATGAGTTTTCATCCCACCATCTCGGAAAGAGTATTTTTAATCTTCAATATCTAATTTAGAACATCGTGTGCACTAAGTTTGTGATAGTGCACACGATGTTCTAAATTCAATTTACTTTATCCTCTAGAGAATAAAAACGGCTTTTCCACTCAGATATTGAAGATTAAAAATACTCTTTCCTCGCTGAGGTGGAATGAAAAGTTACGTGTTGCACTTGAGTGTAAAGATTTTTCACCTCGTGCTCTTTTGATTCCCTCGCTAACGCTCAGGATTCTAATTTTGAATCACTCGCTGCGCTCGTGATTCAATTTTAGAATCCTTCGCTTGCTCGGTCATCAAAATTGAGCACGCGGTTAAAAAGTAACTTTGCACTCTTGTATAACAAATAACTATTATTTATGACATCACATTAGAAACCTCTAAAATTATCAGTGTTTCTTTACTATATTGTGCATGTTATATACATATAAACCTTTCTGTTGAATCACTCTATCTATTAAAAAAACTCGCATCAAAATCCGTTGTGTAGTTTTAAAGATATAAGCATACATAGGGACAGACAGACAGCGAAGTGACTTTATTTTATAATATGTAATGATACTGATTTTTTCATGATCATAAGAGTTTACAAAATACCAGTTTGGCAATACAAAGTAGAATTCTGTGTGCTTCTCATGTCCTTAATCTATTATAGAGATCTAATCAGACATGCAGATTTTACTCTCGCAAATAACTAACCAATATATTTATTTATTCCAGTTCGCGTGGCTAACAATATCACTGACAGGGAACGTTACCTTAGTTCTAATAGCGACGTGTGTAGCCGGCGTTGGCATCGCTGGGCAGAACGTGGCTATCATTTACATATCCGAGATCGCTCATGACTCCATCCGAGGAGGTCTCACTGCTAGCTCGGCTTCGGGATATTTCGTGGGTAAATAAAACTACTTATTATCTTAATTAATATAGTGACAGATGGCCGATGTGGTCGAAAGGTTTGCGTGAAGCACAGAACCGGTCGGAAAGGCGATATTTGGAGGGTAGGCCCTCCAGATGTCCAGCAGTGGACCTCGTTCGTTCGCTTCGGAAATTCATCTGTCTGTTACCTTTTCACGGCTGAATGCATTTGGATGAATTGTGGCACACGTATAGACCATAACTGGGGTTCGACTTCCACGTCATTCAAAACTTTAGTCTTAACCTTAAGTTCCAGTTTCGGAACGATATAGGCTGATTGTGTGGAAATCCACATAACCAGCCTTCTGTTCCCACTGCTGGGACAAAGGCCTCCTCTCACATGTCTTCGGATTTTTGGTTCTATCACATGCTGGTCTCTTTACAATGTTTTCCTTCACTGTTTTGAGAGCAGTGGCGATGAAATTATTTGCACAAAGTAAAGCATTAAAACCTAAACCCACAACCTACAACTCGTTAGTCGAGGCTGATACCACTGGGTCACCACTGCTCATTGCTTAAAATTTATGTCCGGTGAGCAGGAATATACTTAATTTTATACCCTATTACATGGGACTTCAACATATCTGGCAAATCCTGCACTTCACCGTAGGCTTTCGGGGAATACAAGCTTTAGGGTATGTTATTTATTAAAACTTAAGGTTAATTTTTGTGTTGTTTCCAGGCATCTTGATGACCTACACCCTGGGTGGATATTTCACGTACATGCAAGTGATATATACGAACTTATCGTTGTCTATTCTGTGTATACTATTGATCGCACTACTACCCGAATCTCCTGTGTTCCTGGTACTCGTGGGGAGAGAAGAGGTAACATGCTAATATCATTTTGTAGTCATATTAATGGACTTATTCTTAGCCTTATTCATAGCCTTCTGTATAAGTTTTGGTAATAATTAGTAGAGATCCCTACATCTAGCAGTAGATTGCTGCAAGGACTTGAGTTCATTTAATCTTAGCCGACGTGGTCAGCATTGCGTATCATTAAAGCGAATCGGCGGTAATATTTCTTCTGAAAAGATGGTCTAAAACCCTAAAACCTATAAATCTATATTTTACCGCCAAACAGCATCGTTGTATTTATAGTTAGGTACATAACAAATCTAAGGTCCTACAACATACTATATCATATTACTAGCACTTCACCTGCGACTTCATCCGCGTATACTTTGTGTTTCCCCTAAATCCGCCTTGACCTTAAAAAATAAAAACATACTAACTTTATAATTTACGTACATAAATATTCGTGCCAAATTTCAAGTTTTTTAACTCAAGGAATATGAGTTTTGATTCAAACTACAAATGTGAAAAGGGAGGAAAAGTTCTCCTGAAAGGTCGAATTTCCAAAAAGATTTTCCCTAGTAAAATTTATGTACGGCTTCTTTTTATAAGTAGGGAACATTATAAAAGCCGCAAGCAAATTTTCACGTTCCTAGTACTAATACTTTTGGCTTTGCGTTGATATGTCTGTCAGTCAGTTTCTCCTTTCCTACCTACTAATATTATAAATGTAAAAGTTTGTGAGGATGTTAGGATCTTTGTTACTCTTTCACACAAAAATGACTGATCGGATTTAGACGAAATTTGTTACACCTATAGTTTATTACCTAGATTAATACAGGCACTTAAACTCGGTAATATGATCCTGTGGGGTAATTCGACCTCAACGCGGGAAGCCGCTGGCAAAAACTAGTACATAATATTTCATAATAGGTAACAACAAATTATGAGTTAATGAGGCAATTAATTCACAGGAAGCAGCAAAATCAATATCATTCTACAGGCAGCTGGACGTAAAATCCAAAGAAGTTGAAGCTGAGATCGCCAAGATCAAATTACAGATGGACCCGAGATTAGAGAAGTTACTTGAAGGAGACAATGGTTAGTGAGCCAAAATCATTATAAACATGCCATTTTTATAACATCACGCCTTATTTTACACGCCGCGATGGGTTGGGCAGAGGTATACCTATAGTTCACCCACATTTCGCTAGTTATGTTTAAGTCCCATATCGATGGCAGCAAAGTAAAAACGGACATCTACATTGTGATGAAAATGATTTTTACATAAATGAGCTTTTATATCAATCTATCTATAAGTTTGAATTAAAATTATTTTCAAATTTCTAAATAATGAAGAAAAGGCACGTAAATGAAGACATCTACAGTTGATTTTAAAAAACATCGCAGTAGAAACGGACATTTGAATTTGTTCGCATTAACTTCAGAGCTTTGACAGATGAATTTATTGATAACTAGCTTTTGCCAGCGGCTTCGCCCGCGTGGAGGTCGGAAATTATCCCGCGGGAACATACTACCGGGATAAAACGTAGCCTATGTCCTGTCTTAGGCTCTAAAATATCTGTGTACAAAATTTCATTTAAATCGGTTCAGTAGTTTTAGCAGGAAAGCGAGACAGACAGACAGACAGACAGACAGACAGAGTTACTTTTGCATTTATAATATTAGTTTAGAAGTTTAGATGTATAGCATGTTAAACGCAAAGTAAATAAAGACATCTGGAATACTGTTTACATGCTGCTTAGATTTTCTGTAAATATCCTTAAAAGTATTGTATATATATGTAATAGGCGCTTTTTTATCACAACGTATAAATGGATATCAAGCAGGTGTCTTCTTCTACGTCAAAGTTTTTAGAGTAAAAAAGACATCTATACACATTATTTCAGTAAAACAACGACATAGCGATAAAACTTGTTACACAATTCATAGAGAAGGTTATTTTAATGCATCATAAAAAAATCATGTTAATTGGGCCATAACTTTCGAAATTAACTTTATTTTTTTACTAAATCTGCTCTCCTGTGAAATTACGACTTTGTAGATATCCGTTTCTACTTTGCTGCCATCGATATTATCATATCCCATAAGACGCTACTGGTAAAACAACCTAATAACACTTTGCCCGACTTTGGAATCGAACCCAGGACCAAATACTCAGCAGTGGCGCTTGCGATCACTAATACAATGAGGCAACCATGCCGTCTTCACTTATACGTAGTTTCTTAGTTTGAGAGACTAAAATTAATAATAAAATTTCGGGAATCAAGGAACTGACACAACATTACTATTTAAAAATGTATTCATTGCTTTTCGAAGTATTTTCCGCGAAATTTAACACATTTTTCCGTACGATGGAACCAATCATTGAAGCAACCATTCCATTCGGAAGTTGGGGTCTCCAAACTGGCCGTTTTGTAGGCGTCCACAGCTTCTTCAGGTGATAAAAATCTCTGACCACGCAATTTATTCTTTATTTTAGGGAAAGTATAGAAATCATTAGGGCTTAGTTCTGGGCTGTACGGCGGATGGTCTAATAATTCTATGTTTTCTTGCTCTAAAAACTCTTTTGTTCTGTGCGCGGTGTGAGAACTCGCATTGTCGTGATCTAGGATGATGCGGCGGTTGCGGTTCTCTTTACGGAGTTCAGAAACGACCTGTGGCAAACAAATGCTAGCATTAACTGCATTAACCGTTCTTCGTCCCTCAAGAGGAATAGTCGCAACATGGCCGGTTTTGGAGACAAACGTTGCCACCATTTTTTTTGCAACATTCCGTGAACGAACAATTTTTGTTGGCTTTAACTCATTTTCGAACACCCAAACTCGTGACTGGTTTTTAGTTTCGGGTTCGTACGCGTATATCCAAGATTCGTCACCTAATACGATGTTGTATACAGCATTTAACGATCCTGCGTGGAATCGTTCGAGAGTTCTGATGCACCAAGTAACGCCAGCCGCTTTTTACTCTTCACAGAGCGAATGCGGTATCCATGGGGAAAACAACTTTTTTACACCTAATTGTTCATGCAAGATTATTTGTATTTGACTCATGCCAATGTCTAAAGTTGCCTGAATTTCGCGGGATGTCACATGTCGATCTTCCTCAATCAGCTTACGTTCTCTTGGGTGCATACAGCATCAACGTTTTCTTGGGTGACTGAAGTTTTTGGACGACCTTGACGGGGATCATCACTGAGCTTGATACGTCCACGTTGAAATTCAGCAAACCAGCGATAAATTGTGGTTTTGGATGGGGCTTCATCACCAAATGCAGAAATCATCCGGTCAACACACTGTTTTTGTGTTAAACCACTTCGAAAGTCATAATAAATCATCGCTCTTGAATTTTCTCGAGTCAATTCCATTTTCTCAACGACTAAACAAGTTTGATAAAACCTTGTGACAAGACCGAGAATCTTTTTTTAAATAAATAAATGGTATTCGATTTTTAAAACCAAGGAGTTTTCAATTAAAAAGATTTTAATATGACAGGAACAGTGGACAAATTCCATTCCCGATACTTTTAGTGCAGCCTATGTACTTATATAGCAAGCATTTGATATAGAAGAGCACGAGGAATAAATGTGTTTCTTAGAAGATATAGCAGGAGCATTAAGAAAGAATTTATCGAAACTCCGCTTCACTGTCGCAGAATTAAAATAAAAACCTTTACAGCGCCTAAGCAAAATCCCTGAGTGTTGAATACCGGTAGTTGCTCTTCACAAATCGTCAGGCGTTTGATTATGCACTTAAACTATTTTATTTTAATTTTTGCGTTAAAATTCAAAGTATTTTTTTACAAATAAACCATTTAGAGGTATTTTTGAACTGTTAAGGAAACAGGTAGTCAGAAACACGAAACGTGCAAGAACTACAGGGACATTATAGATTATTTTGTTCTCCATTGTGAAATTCAGCTTTGGACTTACTTTCTTAAAGCAATTTTAGCGACATCTTCAGCCAATATTAGCGTGCTGTTGAGCTGTTGGGACATGTCTGACTGTCCACCCGGTCTGCAGCTTTGGCTTCTTAGGAATGCGGTTACATTATGTGACGACCGACATGAAATCCATCATTTTGTCCAGTAGGTATTTGATTGATATTAAGGTCTCAAAATACTTGTGAAACATGTTGTTTGATCATTCATCGCTTTCTTAGTACACTAAAGGTTAATAAAATGGCCTAATTTTTAACGTCATTTGTGACTTCACGGTTTACGTAGAACATTATTTTCTGCCGCATCATCATCTGAACCTAACAAGAAAGTGTGAATGACAATTAGTTTTGAAGTAGAGAAGTAGTTTTAACTACGCACATGCCATAATGCGTCTGAGATAACTGTATTACTATGTTTACAAAGAGACATAGTTTATTTGCTAGTATTATCTGGGCGCCTGGTAAGTAATTTAGATTGACGTGGGGAAAACCTCTGCTAATTAAAAGTACGGTGTTGGCTTAAAATATTTATTTGTCTTTAAAGCTAATTTGGGTATAATCAAAAGAATAATATTTAATGAAGCAGGTATGCGTGTACTACTTATCTTTATGTGCAGATTGTAAAAATAAGATAGAAAATCAGAGGAATGTCGAGGTGCATAGTATTGTTTTTTATGTATTAAAAAACAAAATCTGTACAAATATGGACTTTTTCGCTTAAATTAAGATATAAGTCCCCTGGTCCCCATAAGCTTGACCTGGGTTGCCATTATCATCATTATCATCATTATCATCATTATCATCATTATCATCATTATCATCATTATCATCATTATCATCATTTCAACCAAAAGACGTCCACTGCTGGACACAGGCCTCTCCACATTTGGGGCGGTTTGCCATAATCGCCACGCTTGGCAGGCGGTTTGGCGATCGCAGTATGGTGGTAAAATGCCTAGAGAATGCTGCTGCCCATTCTCTAGTAAGTCCCTTTGTCACCTTACACAACACCCATGGACAGAAATGCTATGGTGCTATTCTTTACGTCCGGCACCACACGGCTCACAAGACACCACGGACACGGTTGCTATATAATTATAATAATATATATTATAATAGGTATCAATTCATCTACAGCAGATTTCCTGTTTGATCCTTTAATTGGCATTCTCAGACTATTACAAAATGATTTCGTTACGATGATGTTCTACATGACTGATAAACAACTGTTTTGATAAATGCGTGCATTGACTGGACAGGTCCACTCAATCTGCGTGGTTCTTTCCTAAGACCATTTCTGACACGAATCTACATGGTCTTCACATGATCTAACAAGGGTATCCTGTATAAAGTGCGATGACTTTAAAAGAGACGGTGACTTTTGAGTTTGTTTCGGCCTTTCTTGAAAAGTGTTTATGAAACCTACTTATAGACATAAAATAATTTATCATGTACACTATTAGAGTTAAGCTTTGCCACTTTGAAACTTGACAATTCTTTTATTGCTTTCAGATGCAGAGATCATTGGTGAGCTCGTAGAAAAAAAATTGAAAGCACCAGAAGTAAGGAAGAGTGAGTCGGCATGGAAACACTTTAGTAAGTATTTGAATCAAAACGAAATACTAAAGTATGATATGACTAGCTTCTGCCCGGGACTTCGTCCGCGTCAAATTTTTGCTCCCCTGACCCTTCCCGTCGCATCGATTTGCCTCATTTTTCGTTGCTGCTCGCTCCTTTTCAGTTATAGTGAGTCAACCTTAAAAGATAGACATATGCTCTCGCGGACTTTTTTTAGAACATTTTAAAAGGAACAATTCCGTTTTACATGATTTTTGCGTTACTTTAACCGTTTACGCAGCGCACGCAACGAAAACTCTCAAAAGGAATAAATTTTCCCCGTTTTTGCAACATTTTTAATTACTGCTCCGCACCTCTTTGCTGTAGCGTGATGTTATATAGCCTATAGCCTCCCTCAATAAATAGGCTACCCAACACAAAAAGAATTTTTCAATTTGGACCAGTAGTTCCTGAGATTAGCGCGTTCAATCAAACAAACAAACAAACAAACAAACTCTTCAGCTTTATAATATTATATAATATAGTATAGATAGTATAGATAGCACGTAACAGGAAAATTGAAATTAATATGTTCATGTTAACGACACCAAATTGCAGTTACCGTCATCTTCATATAAAATTAACTCTAAATAGCGAATGCCTAGAATCAGATTTTTACTGGTTGATATTATAGTGGTTTCTTCATTATATATTTTCATAAAGACAGAAATGAAATACAATCCTTCTTCCGCAGAAAAATCAAAGTCTTCCAAGCGTGCGTTGACTACAGTTCTCATCATAATGGCCCTGACAATTATGATGGGCTGCGTCGTCCTCCAGGTCTACGCTGAGCCCCTGTTCAAGGAAGCTGCCCCGACCATGCCTGCCAACCAGTGCGCCATATTCTTGGCTCTGGACTTCTTGATAGCCAGTATTTTGTGCGTACTGGCTATTGATAGGTGTGGGAGGAAGGTAAGACGTCTTTACAAAGTAATTCAAATTTAAAGTTTAACAATTTGGAATAGTAGAAATTATCCGTAAAAATTAAAGACTTATTAATATATTAAGTCGAAGGCTACTACTAGGTACTAGGTACTAGGTTTTGGTATCCTGACATATTGAATTTATTCAAATCTTTGGCTTGATGAGTATACGTCTTTTTTGTACTGTTATAACCTTCTAGGTATAATGGTTAAATATGTAGCTATTGACCGTGTGAACCTGGAATCGACTTTGATATTAAAGTAAACTGAACAACATCGAAATAAAAAATAATAATACTCTGTAGTACTTCAACCTTATTTAAATTTTGAAAACAGTTCTGTCTTCTCTCATTTTATATTTAAAAACATCTTTCATTTCTTCCAACAGTTCCTCCTAATCCTGACATCAGCCAGTTCTGGCGTCTTCACAGTCTTACTGGGTGTCCAACTGCAGTTCCACTGGGCGCCAGCGTGGTTCACTGTGTTCCTAATATACGGGTTCAGCTTCGTCTTCACGCTGGGCTGTGCTGTCATACCATTTGTGTTGACGGCTGAAGTGTTCTTGCCAGAGGTACGTATTGTTTATTTTTGTGCTAATGTTAAAACCATCAATTATTTATGTGTTTTCAAAGAAAATTATACTACCATGTTTGTGCCATTTACATTTAAAGCTATTATTAGTATAATATAGTCACTAATGTTTCCTTAAACAAGCTCGGTGACCGTCAATAACATTTTAGTTTTTGAGTTTCTCGAATTATGCGCTTATACCTTCTCGTAAACTTTAAGTAGAAGGTTAGCAAAGTTCGTAGGTCACGTTTGTGCAATAAGCGCCAAAACATACATCATAGACTACTATTCGTAGAAAAACAAACAAAAATTGTTTCTTTGACTGACTGAAATAACTTTAATATCATCAACATTGGAACACAGTAGAATAAACAGCAGTCGCATAGAGTCTATTCTGAAAAAATGTCTCTTTCCAGGTTCGAAGCTTCTGCAACAGTGTTGTGATGGCCTTCACGTGGATCTTCAACTTCATTACACTAGTCATCTTCAATCCTCTCGTGGAGGCTGTTGGTTTAGGACCAGTGTTCTACTTTTTCTCAGTCGTATGCTTTATTGGAGCACTTTACAGCCAATTTTGTGTCCCTGAGACTAAGGGACTATCAGCTGATGCCATTCAAGCCTTGTTTTTGAACGGCAGGAGACAGAGTATTAAGACGAAAATTTAAGTATGATATTTTGATGACGTTATCGGCAATGGAGATGTTTCTAGGATCGCTGGTTCGATCCAGTACTAGGACCAATATTTATTTCGTGTACAAATGTTTGGTTAGGTGTGATTTTTATATGGATTAAATGATTGTTGGATATTGTTATTTACTTTGATTTTTTTGTTCAGTCATGATTTGTGTTATCTTGAGCTAACACTATAGTTTTAAAAGGAAAGTGAGTCATATAATAATGATAATATGTGACTCATGAGATAGAGGCGTTCACTCATGCTGGCTCTGTTAAGCCAACAAAACTAACGATACTTATCTTTCATTTTCTAGAATGTTACCTAATCATCATCAGACCTAAAATCAGAGACGAGTAGTGATTCCCATGGAATTCAGTTTTTGTGTCCTACCAACTTGACCGAGTGGATCTCGTATTGATCCATTACAATGGAAGTAAAAAATCAAAGATAAGAACTGTGTATGAATATGTGAATGTGCATGTAGATAATTCAGTTAAGTACCAGAAATCTATACGCATAGAGTCTGTCTGTGTGACTGCTTAGTATTTCAAAACTACTCATAAATTTTGATGCAGTTTTCACCATCATTTAGAGATTTAATCCAGAAGATATTTGTGTATAAAACAATCAAAATCAAAATACATATTTTATTTCACATAAAGTAAATACGTACATATGAAACGTCAGAAGCTAGTTCCAAAAAAAGGAAAAATAAACATGATTTCTACAAGTTTACTTCTATCGTGAGCTGCTTTAAAGGACTTCGACCCCATAATGCGATACAAATAATATGCACATTTGTATGAAAAGTAAACTTCGCAAGGTATAATTAAAGTGCAGTTGATGAAGCCCTAAGTCAGTAGACTTGTGAAAGTAAAAATGTTGTGAAATACTTACTTACGTTTTTTTTTTCTCGTAGCAGTTTTTTCTAGTTTCATATCATAAATTGTGGAGATTAACAATTTATCATATTATGCTTGCTTAGGTAGACATCAAACATATTATATCATACACCTGTAAAAGATATATGAGAGATTAGATTTTAACTGTGTCTAATGGAACGTATAAGCTTGTATGATCTCTAAACTAGAGATGAAAGTGATGACTTTTCGTTATCACTGCATGACAACGACAAAAAATATCAATGACGGGAACAATGACGAAATCTTCAAAGATTTTGTTGAGTTTAAGATCGTCACAAATTATGAATGCTGAAATGACTGCGGAGCGGCTTAGTGAAACTATAATTGGTTAATGAGTAGGCATGGGCTGTAGTTGTCACACCGTCAGGGCTATCTTCTAAGTCAGTCATACTCAAAGTGTACTCCGCGGAGCCATAGAACAAAGTCACTGTGCGGGCTCCACGAATTAATGGATTCAAAATTATTTTTTATCCAACTTGCAAAACCCCGAAAGTATGCCAAATGAGATAGGTATTAGATTTTTTTTTTAAATGTCATCAGTTTCAAGTATGGAGTCACTGTTCAAAACAATGCCTCTAAATGATTCTTGATGCAGAATCCGCGATGAATATCCACTTCTTTTAATTCTGATTTTGGTTTCATTTAACTTGATATGACTCTTCAACTCTCTTCTATCAAACCTGATTTCAAACAGTTGATGAAAATCATAGTTTAAAAAACTAAAAAACACGCTTCCATAGAAAACCAAACTAAAAAGTAGAAAATAATGGGAAAAAGCGTGGGGTGCCTGATCAATAAAAAAAATACCTTAAAAAGCACCCCACGCTTTTTTCCCATGGAAAAGTGCATGGAAGCGTGTTTTTTACTTTTTTAAACTATTATTTATTTTCTATTTTTAGGGTGTTTCGAATTTTGAGACGTTGACATGCGTCTCAAAATTCGAAACACCCAGCAAAGTTTGTGACGTATGTCAGCGTAGTTTTCGAAGATAGTTTTTTGCTGTCCTGGTAACCCTGGCAAGGATAATGGCACAAATTTATGAAATTATTACATTGTCATCGGTCTTTGACAGGTGTGCAAAGTTTGAATGAAATCTGGTCGTTTAAAGTGGTTCAAAATCGCGCTATAAGGAGTCGGTTACAAACAAACATACTAACATACAAACATACAAGTGAAGCTAATATAAAGCGTGTAAAAATAAGAAACAGTTTCATACCTTCCATTACATATCTAATTATTATTATGGCAACTGATACATTTTAACATGATTGTTATTTTAGAGCTCTTTCAAATATTTCACTTTCCTCTGTCAATAAAAAAGGTCTGAGAACCACTGCTCTAAGAAAGCACATGAAATTCCATTTTTCTTAGTTTGACACTTTAAAATAATCTTTATTACGCATAAAAACTAACAATTTTTAATATACCAACGCTATAATCGTGAATAAAATCCAGCTGCTCCATACAATTTATGTTCGCATAATTCGACAGCAAGGAGGTGTGATTTTAGACTGTCAAATACGCGTTTGCTTTTCAAGTTTTCCATCAGGGTCTCTAAATATTCAGGATGTTATATCCAGTATAAATGAAAACATGAATTTTTCGTAGAAGTGGTATTTTGTTTATTTTTCGTGGAACTTTATCGAATGGTTTAGTTTGGTTTTGAATTAGTTGCATCGCATATGATTCCAAAGCGCTTAAAACTTCGTATGACTCATCACCTTTGTTAAAAAGTTACCTAATATTGGAGTATATGGTCTGAACTTACTTTTGAAGTTCTAAAACATAATAATGACGTCAGTCTATTATTTGTCCTGATGAAGAGCTTGTGGCTAAGTAATAACAGCCGCACGGGCTGGTCTTTCAGGTTAAGCTACGCTTGCTGCGGTTGGTCCATGAATGGGTGGGTCTTTACATACCAAGACCCTTCCGTGCCTCGGAAAGCACGTTAAGCCGTTGGTTCCCGCTGTTTATCGTAGATCTTAGGCAGTCGTTACGGGTCGTCAGCAGCCCGAAAGTCTGATAGCCAGTCTTACCAAGCGGTATCGTATTACCTAGTAACTGGGCTGTAGAGGTCAGATAGGTAGTCACTCCATGTAAAATACTGGTACTGAGCTGCATCTGGTTAGACTGGAAGCCAACCTCAACATAGTTGGGAAACGGCTAGGCAGATGATGAGTCTATTATTTGTCTAACTGCGAGGAAAAGGCATTTTCTCATGCAGGGAAGGCAAGAACAGTGATGAATATGCTTGTTCAAGACGAGCTGACCCGATGGACGGTGTACTATCCAAATAATAGTGAATATAAAAATCCCTTAGAAAAGGGACTTATGACATTTTCCGGGAAATTCTTCCAATTTTATTTTTCTCTAAAACCTTTATTTGGGTTATTACGAAAATTTCGGAACAAAAATAGTCAAATCGCTCCAGCTGTTCCCAAGTGATGCCCTTACCAATGAACAGCAATTAGTTTTAATTTATATAGAAGATTTATATATATTTACATACGTAGTCCTCCAGATCGTCATTCGGCGCGGGAGATATTATAATGCACAAATGTGTGCGCAGATGCAGTTACACGCGCTTTTCCCGCAGTCTCATAATCCGATTGGACAGCAAGCAATTCGTCACAACCGAAGAGAGATCAGGCGCAGGATTAATGTCATAACGTACTGTTCCAGGCCCTAGGGTATCACAGCGCAATCTTCCAAACTCCGGGCTGTTTTAAAAATAGGTAGGCTTAGATTTCCTCACGCAGTTTTTGCCTTCATAGTAGTCAGTTGTATCCAAGATAACTCATAAATTACATTATGACAATCTTACAGCTACAATAGAGGATCACCGAATTTGCGCTCAACCCACTGTGAAAAGTTCATTCAGTCCAAGAGCTAACTATAACTATTCTAGGCGAGTTGTAAGTAAATATCATAGCCCATTGACGCTACCCACACAATCAAAGACATTGTAATGCAAGTGCATTCGCATTGAAGATAATGTGAACTTAAAATAGCGAGTCCTGCGATACAAGCTAACAATTATCTAAGTTAGTCTGCAAATAGACTGCATTATCTTAGATTTACGAGTATACAACGTTATTTTGATGTCGTGTAAGTAATCTGGTAGGGTGGAGTGTACGGTAGTTGTGTCTATGTTTAGGGGCCGATTTTTCACCAGTAAACTGTTAATATAAACGAACAAGTTTTAATATTTTTACAGTTTGAATGGTCAATCTGTCAAAATGTTATATTTATTTTTAGGTTATCCAATAATTGAAAAACTGGCCCTAAAATGATTACTAAAAGATGTAAAAGTCCAATCTTGTTTATTTAATTTTTTTGGACAATAGAAAAAAGTTTTGAGGACCAAGTCTTGTTTTCTAGGGAATCTCAATTTTTCCTAGGGAATTCAAATTCGTATATTTTTATTTGATTAAAATTTGTATTTTTCTATATTCCTTTACATAGTGAATAGTTTTATAACGTCACCGTCTTAATTATCTATAGTTGAACAAGCACACCTATGACCTATCTAGTAAAAGCCATTTCTTAATCCCAAATATTTCACAGCAAATTTTTGATCAGATAGTATGAACCTATACTGCGCCCAAAATATCCTCAAATTAATAATGTACGGTCTCATGAAACGAATTCATTTATGTCGTCATGGCGAAGCCTCAGCAGTACGACATTGGCCAAAAAACAAATTACATCAAATTGAGATCTTGTTTGATTGGGCACATATATGCATTTCTGTTCTTTTCTTAGAAATTGTTGAACTAGATTTTTTGGGCGACGATAATGTTTCACTAGTAGTTATTTAAATATTGATTAAACTGTGGGAGATTAAAGATTGAACATTGTGTATTGGTGATTTAATTGGTTACAAGAAAAAATTTATAACTCACAAAATGTATAAGGTATGAAGAAAAAGATAGGAACAACTAGCATAGGAAATGGGCAACTTAGGAATGGAAGATTTTGGACGACATCATAAATATTATTGTAATTACGATCAGATTTAAACTTCACATGTTTTAAGCAACTGACTGATATTGTACAACCGTCTTTTTATGGAATCACAGAGACATAATCTGTGATTCCATACAAAGACTTTGTTTCGCCATTTTGTTTCGACTTTGATTTGGGTCCCTTCTAGTACTGGTACAACATCATGTCCCTTGATTCCGTATCGCATAAATTATCCATTAAGGTGCATTAAATACCCGATAACAGCCTTTTCAGATAACACTATAATAGTGTCACTTATAATTCAAAACAATTTTTATCGGCAGCCGGTAACTATTCCGCCCACCCTACACTATCATTAAACAACAATAAAGAGTAATGAACTATTTGCACAAGACATCCTTACTTCTTTATATTGAGTAACATCTAGTGAGGAGCCATTTGATCTGAAATCTGTGATCGTTAAACATGGATGGTGATAAAGTGACTGTGAGAGGATTTCTCGTCCAGGGTGTCGCGACATTAGCAAGTTAGTATAGGATTAAGTTAACGTTACTGTGTGGTTGCGGATTAAAATGGATGTTTCACCCGTTTCTTTTCGTTAGTGTTGCATGTGGAGACAAAGTGATTATGACCAGAGAAGGGGCAGTATTGTCATCTGTGCAAGAGCATACTGTGATCAAAAACGTGACCTTTTATAGTGATGTGTGAATTGTCAATGACAGCAATGATGACCGTTTAGTTAAATGAATGTTGATGGTGATGATATATATAATTAGTAATAACAAATGGCAGTGTTTTCAAAAAGTTGTGTTACTGCCAAGTTAGTCTATCTTCTTATCGAGAGCAAACAATCTTTGTTTTCTATGCTTATTCATTGTGCATAGTGAAAACAACGGGCTTGTAGCTAACAATAAGTAGAAACAACCGCACGGTTCGATCAATCAGGATGCGCTACGCTTGTCCCGGGTGGTCCATGTGTACGTGAGCATCAATGCATACCAAGACCCTTCCGTGCCTCGGAAGCCACGTTAAGCCGTTCCCGGCTGTCAAACGTGGATCTTTGACGGTCATTAGAAGCCCGAAAGTCTGACAAGCAGTCTTACCAAAGGGTATCATATTACCTAATAACTGGGTTGTGGGTCAAAGAGGCAGTCGCTCCATGTAAAATACTGATATTTAGCTGCATACGGACTTCCGTATGTTGACTTCAACAACATCAGAGTTGGGATAAGGTTAGGGAGATGATAATGATGAAGGTGATTTTGGCTAGTTCCTTCATTATGAGGAGAACCCTTTGCCATGCAGTGTAACTTGTAATACTAGAACAGTATCTCTATCATATGCGAAGTTCAGTATTACCCATGCAAATATAACAAAACGTTATCAGTGATTAGGACTTCCCAGATAAGACAGTTCACTTGTAATCATAACAACTCGTGTTCATGATGAGATTGAACTTTTACTTCATATTGATGTCTGCGAGTCTGGATAGTTTGTTTAAAAAATAACAAAAATAGTTTGATTAGCCGTCCGCCACTGTTTCGCAAAATTCACGAAAAGCTTGTCTAGACTACACCTAAACTCTCCATATTTCTTATCATTTGCCTATGAGAATATGACTAGTATCCAGAATTGCAGTTTGTGTCGATAACTGGCACGGTTTCTGCTGTGCTTTCTGATGTCAATCTTATAATTGACCATTACGATATTCTAAGCTTGGGGTAGCAGTAATAAGATGTAAGAAAAGGGGCTGTGATGTGTAAAGAATGATTACCCTTACCTTCCAATGAACTGCGAAGTTTTCATACAAGACGCCTGCACAAAGTATGATAGCAACATCTCAAAAAAATCATTGCATTTAAATAACACTAAGCGTTATTAATACATAGTGAATTTGCATATAGAATTATTAAATCAGGCGTTTGTAATACATACCTACAAACGAGAAAAACCATTAATATAATATCTAATGTGATGTGTTTTTCTCAATTTGTTTTTTTTTTTTGCACATTCCAGTTGCCTACCTCACCACACTCACCGGCCTGGTCTTCTCCTGGCCGTCCTACAATGTGGCCAACTTCATGTCCAACGACACCACACTCTCAGAGCCAATGTCTTCAGTGCACGTGTCACTACTGGGCAGCTTGACCAACGTTGGCGCCATGTTGGCTACTCCGTTCTGCGGGTACATCGTCAACTGGCTAGGGAGGAAGTATGGGGCGATGCTGTTTGGATTACCGTTTGTAGTAAGGACTTTGTTATTCTTTATTTTAATCGACTTTTCGCAAATTTTGTTCTTGTTTACATTGAGTCAGACTTTACCTTAATTTTGTCTTGGCTACCTCCGAATTTATGTATCCAAATTAAGATATTCTTTATCCAATTTAAGATAGTTAGTATCTACTTTTATCAACGTCAAATTATAGTATCTTTGATAATAGTTTGTATCAATAACATAGATCTCTATACAGATAGATTTTTGGGAGTGTTTGTAGCAATGATTAATATTTACTTCATTTTATAATTTGAGTATTTCGTAGTATATATCTATCAATTTAATTATATAAAATCTAATATAAACATCCTGCCATGTTTGCGGATTTGTTCAAAAGGGCCACGGTACGCCCTGGCACAGGCAAATGAAGGAACACGGGTGGGTTTTAGTTAGTAAAAGTCTGACACGCCCTCCCGCTTCGCCCAAAGCGGAAGTCATCATTTGATGATTGGCCACCCAAAAAAAAAGCCAATAAACATACCATGTTTATTTTGAGAACTGTTAAAAAATAAACAAATCAGGTCATTCATTTGCTTGACGATACATAGATAAAGTGATCTATACGATCAAGTTAAACACCATATTAGCTTCATACGCAGGTTGCCTGCCTTTATAACTGTGAAAATATGAAAAAACCGAGTATGGAAAATCGAAAATACTAAACTGTCAATCTGATGACACCAACGACTGCATGATTAGTGTATTGTTATTCCTTTTTACTGTTTTATTCTAACAACTTCTTCTATTTCTTTTTCAGTTGGCGTGGACGATAATCTCAATAACCAACTCGGTGCCCCTGGTACTTACAGCAATGGCTCTAGCCGGCTTAGGAACAGCAGGCCAAACAATATCATCAATATACATATCAGAAATATCACAAGACTCGATAAGAGGATCCTTGATGTCTACAGTTGTATCCAGCTATTTCTTCGGACTTCTGGTCTCATATATCTTTGGAGGGTATCTGAATTATAATGTGGTGGTCTACCTGCATTTATCGATGTCGATTCTGTATATTGTGATGTTGGCATTATTGAAGGAGTCACCGGTGTTTCTGATGCAGAGGGGGAAAGAGAAGGTCTGTTTTTTATTTGTTAGCATATAGGTATAAGGTGTATCTATTCATACACGAAATATTTTAAAAGGTACACCTGTAGGTGGTAATAAAGATACAGCAATGAAAAAAAAAAATTTCTTATAGTATTTTTTCCAAAATTTAATATTTCAAATTGTTTGACGCACATAACAAATACTGGCTCCTTCTTATTTTTTACGGCCCGAGACACCGCGGCCATGCTCGTACCGTCCGGTCACCGCCCTCGCAGCGTCAGGCGGGCCATTCATAGAATTTGGAGTAAAGGTTTTACGCAAAACGTCTCAAGCAGTTTTTAAATTATAATAATTACGAAAATTCAAAAACACTTAGACAAAAATTTTCTTTTTGCTTCTATAGCTTCTTTACCACATACAGGTGTACCTCTTAAAATATTTCGTGTATGAATAGATACACCTTATATATGTGTCCGTTCTCTGTGGTGCCGGACGTAAAGAATAGGACCATCCCATTTCTTCCCGTGGGTTTCGTATGAGATGACTAAGTAGGGAATGTGTAGCAGCGTTCTGTATTCATTTTACCACCATACTGCGATCACCAACCCGCCTGCCAAGCATGGCGATTGTGGCAAACCGGTTAAATTGGGAGAGGCCTATTCCAGCAGTGGAAGTTTTTTGGCTAGAATGATGATGACGACAGCTTGACACTGACCTGCAACTTGTAAAAAATTGTGAGAAAATTTGAATTTCTCGGGCTACCGTGGCTCTCCTCCTTCATTTTTGTTATGAATACTCAGAATTTCGCAAGTCATATCGATGCCTTAGTTCACAATTGCACTAACTACAAAATTTTCAGTTTTCACTTTTTAATGCCAAACACTCAATTTAATACATTACAATGTTGAGATATTATGATGGAGTTAAAGGACTAGTCTTATGAATAGATGCAAATTTGTTTTGTTATTTTACTTTGTTATTGTAGTTCTTGTCTAAAGTTTAAAAAACTTTAAAGCTCTCTCCTCAAAATTGTCAATTTTGTAGTTAGTGCAATTGTGAACTAAGGCATCGATATGTAAATACTAGCTTCTACCCGCGACTTCGACCGCGTCAAAATTTTGCTCCCCTTACCCTTCCCGTCTCATCGAATTGCCTGCTAGTTTTCGTCCAATTTTCGTTGCTGCTCCGATCCTTTTCATTATAGCGTGATGTTATATAGTCTTTCTCATTAAACAGGCAAGTAGCCTATTATACAAGAATATTTTTTCAATTCGGACCAGTAGTTCCTGAGATTACCGCGTTCAACCAAACAAACAAACAGACTCTTCAGTTTTAATATAGTATAGATAGCATGGATGGTTCAAATGATATAGTGGGTAACTGCAGTGGAAATATCTAGTTCAAATATAGAACCCCCAATAAGAGACGTATTTTTTTTTCTATACCACTTTATTATTTTTTCTCGTTGATTTTATTTTCACACTATTGTAATCTTAAATATCTTAATGCGGAAGCTTCTCATTAGCAACTGATAAGAATTTTACAATTTTGACACCATTTACGTTTATTGGTCTGTTAGCTTTCGTAAAATTGTAAAAATAATAAAACAAAATATTATAATATGTTTTGTGCGGTTAGGTAAAAAGTTCCTATACTCTTCCTTATGCTCACAAAAAAAAATAAAAAAGTACCTAACTTTAACTTAGAATAGGTGATCAAGTACTTGGTCATCTTTCAGAAACGAAGTGTATCGGCTTTCAGTTAGAGGTGGTAAATAAACGCGAGCCTACGCTTTTATAAAAACCGGCCAAGTGCGAGTCGGACTCGCGCACAAAGGGTTCCGTACAAACCTGTAGGTATTCTCGGTTTATGCAGAAGATTCATGTTTATGAAAATAAATGTTTTTTTTTAATTTTTATATTTCTGTTGATTAAATGAAAGGTAAATTGCGGTTTACGATTTATGACGTTTTAAAAAAAAACGACTTACTCGATTTCGTTCAAACCAATTTTCGGTGGTAGTTTACATGGTAATGTACATCATACATTTTTTTTAGTTTTATCATTCTCTTATTTTAGAAGTTACGGGGGGGGGACACACACATTTTACCACTTTGGAAGTGTCTCTCGCGCAAACTATTCAGTTTAGAAAAAAATGATATTAGAAACCTCAATACCATTTTTGAAGACCTATTCATAGATACCCCACACGTATGGGTTAGATGAAAAAAACCATTTTTGAGTTTCAGTTCTATGTATGGGGAACCCCACGATTTATTGTTTTTTTTCTATTTTTGTATGAAAATCTTAATGCGGTTCACAGAATACATCTACTTACCAAGTTTCAACAGCATAGCTCTTGTAGTTTTGGAGAAAAGTGGCTGTGACATACGGACGGACAGACAGACAGACAGACAGACAGACAGACAGACATGACGAATCTATAAGGGTTCCGTTTTTTGCCATTTGGCAACGGAACCCTAAAAAGCCCCTACCATTATAGCAAAAAACCTTTACCTTTGCACTTTAATGTTTCAGGAAGCTGCAGAGTCAATAGCTTTCTACCGACAAGTGAGGGTGACTTCAAAAGTAGTAGAAGTTGAATTGGCCAAGATCAGGCTTCAATTGGACCCGAGACTGGAGAAAATACTCGAAGGAGAAGATGGTAATGTACACTTTAATATACTATAGTTCTATCTACAACTGCATTCAAAGAAAAGGAAATCTTTACTACTATAGTACCGTAATTTATGCAACATATTCGAAACAAAATATAAACATCATAATGAAATCAAAATATACATTTATGTGTGCCTTACTGCTGCACTAAATAGGTTCATTTTGATGTCAATGATATAATCTAGTGGCACTTTATTTGTGTAAATTTACCCACTTCCGCTAGTAAATTAACCGACTTCAAAAAAGGAGGAGGTTATCAATTCGACTGTATTTTTTTATTTATTTTTTATGTTTGTTACCACATAACTTTTGACTGGGTTAACCCAGTCAAAAGTTATGATGATTTAGATGATTCTTTTTTTATTTAAAAGTTGGTGCTCTCCGAATGGTCCCATTTTAATTTGGTTTCATTCGGACAATGGAGTCCATGTGAAAACCATGTAAGTCTTAAATTTGCATTAAGTATTTGCACGACAAATGAACGAATAACGCGATTAGATTGGTGCGGAGTATCTACCATAACTAAAAAGTAAAAAATAAAAACTTTTTACAAAAAAAAAAAAAACAAATGACTTCCTCAAAAAAATAGTACAAAGTCAAAAATAAATTTAATTTCGGAAGTCGGTGGCAAAAAAACCTTAAATACAGATCCTAAGACACCGACTTTCGAAATTAAAGTTATTTTTGACTTTGTAGTGTTTTTTAGGGAAATCGGTTGTTTTTTTTTAAGTATTCAGTAGATCTGTAGTTGCCCTTTGTCACCGACCGCGTCTTACTAGGTGTGGGTCATAGCCACTGATCGAACCTAGACAAGCGCTTTACTTTGTGTAAATTATTTCATCACCACGGCTCTCAGAACGGTGAAGGAACATAAAGTGAGGAAACCAATTATGCCAACAACAAGAAATCGGAAATTTGTGACTACTAACCCGCACTGGGTCCGCGTAGTAGATTACGGTCCATTCTCTTTCACCGCAAGGAGGCCCGTGGCTCAGCAGTGGAAACATGAAAGACTGATTATGGAGGTAAAGCTCTTTGTGTCGCAGCTCATTCGGGGAGATATTACCAGCAAACCTCATTTTTGTCGCAAATGATCGTTGCTGCTGTGAAAAAAATACACGCACATGAAACATTCCAACTTACGCTTTGGTGCAGCAAAGTAATTGCGAAGCCTTTGGTATTGCAGATGCTCGGAGTTTCCCTACGAGATCGAATCAGAAATGAAGAGATCCGTAGGAGTACCAAGGTAACCGACATAGCCCGAAGAATTACCAAATTTAGGTACTACTACCTAAATTTGGTAATTCTTCGGGCTATGTTAGACCGTAAACCGGTCACCGATAACCGGACCGTAGAACGGTAACCGACATAGTCCGAAGAATTACCAAATTTAGATACTACTACCTAAATTTGGTAATTCTTCGGGCTATGTCGGTTACCTTGCGGACAGGACATTTTGCTCGCAGAAACTATGGCCAATGACTCCGAGGGTTGTGGCATGGTGCCTATGGGAAGACGCAGCATTAATAGGCCCCTCATCAGATGAACTGATGACTTGGTGTAGGCACTAGAAATCCGCTGGATGCGAGAAGCACAGATCTGGACGAAGCGGCGGTGCTTGGGGGAGGCCCATATCCAGCAGTAGACGTCTTTCAGCTTTTATGATGATGATAAGTGGCGGTGACCACTTATTCGATGATGGAGAGCCAGCGTTTTTGTACTGATGAAGGAACTCGTAATTGGGACGAATTCATCCCAAGAAGAAACTGAACATTGTAGTTGAAAAATATGTTCTCCCATACATCGATAGTCACAGTCAATTCTCCAACTACATTTGTAAGTTTGTAATCGCATAATATGATGCATCATTATGATACAACGACAAATAAAAAAAATGGCCCTTTTCCTTTACTTGTATTATATAGTTAGGGAGCTGGCGAGCAACATTTTGATATGTTCAGCACACAAGGCAGACGTTATTAATAGTGATAATTATACCCTAAGAAACATCAAGGACCGCGTCTGCCACCATGGTGGCGCTGCGTTGTAAATAAATTTACAGCGTTTCAAAAATGTAAAAAAAAAGGTGTGCTATATATTATGCGCACACGTCTGCCTCTGGGGCTGATGATCACAGTCATCCTGGAAATACAAAGAATCGAAAAGGCAGACATCCAAGGCTCCGACTTTTATAGGATTCAATTTTTTTATATGAAGAGCACACTGGGCAGATTTGAATTGTTCGATTAAAAACAATAAGAAGAACCACGGAAAAATAGTCTGCCAACATGTTGTCTCTGCGTTGCCTATTGACAGTGCTCCAAAAATGTAAAATAAAAAAGGTGTGCTATATTATGCACACACGTCTGCCTCTTGCACTGATGTTTGAATTCCTTAAGAAAACCAAGAAAACGATGAGGCAGACGTTCAGGCCTCTGATATTCCAAAGGCAGACCATTTGATTTTTTTGTTTCAACCCGACGCCAATTTTCAGACGAGGAAGGAGACATGGCAGAGAGCACTGACATGGATGATCGGCAAGGTTTGTCGGATACCAGCGATGACGACGCTTGCTAAATAACAGGTCTTTACCTATGAAAATGCCGTTTTGTATGAAAAAAAACAAACGTTTTTTTTTCATGTATTTTTTATTTGTATTAATCGAAATAATCACCCATGTAATCAATGCATCTTTGCCAACGCAGTGGCAGTTTATTGATGCCCTTCTTAAAAAAATCAGCTGGACGGGAGGCAACAAATTCTTCAAAGGCATTTTGTACTGCCTCTCGGGTATTGAATTTTTTTCCCGCCAAGAAGTTATCCAAATTCTGGAAAAAGTAGTAGTCTGTAGGCGCAAGGTCTGGTGAGTAGGGCGGATGACGGAGAGCTACCAACCCCAGTTCTTGCAACTTGGAGACGTCTGTTGTGCAGTATGAGGTCGCGCGTTGTCGTGCAGGAGCAGCGGAGACCAGCGATTGACCAATGCTGGTTGGAGATGTGCCAGCTTCTCCATCATTGAGTTCAGTTCTTCACAGTACACATCTATTACTGCAGCTGCTCACCCCGTTTGGTAAGAAGCTGTGATGAATCACACCGGCGCTAGACCACCAAACAGTGACCATCACTTTTCTAGGGGTAAGTTTTCGTTTAGGGCATTGTTTAGGTGCTGAACCAGGATCCAACTAACTTGCTGAGCGCTTGCGGTTATCAAACAGAATCCATTTTTCATCGCAGGTAACAATGCGGTTCAAAATTCCTTCATTTGTGTGTCTGTTGAGCAGTGCAAGGCACGTCTCGACGCGTACTTCGCGCTGGCGATCATTGAGTTCGTGGGGCACCCATTTGTCAAGCTTTTTTACCTTGCCAATTTGACGCAAATGGACCAATATTGTTTTGACGCTAACGTCGAAAGCTGCTGCTAATTCAGCCGTAGATTGTGTGTCATCAGCTTCCACGATCGCCTTTAATTCGTCATTGTCGACCAAAGTCTTCGGACGACCGCGAGGTTCATTTTTCAGGTCGAAATTTCCAGAACGGAAGCGAGCAAACCAATAACAGGTGGTGCGTTGGTTTGTAGTATTAGCTCCGTAAACGTCGTTGATGTTGCGTGCCGCTTGTGCCGCGTTGCTGCCACGACGGTACTCATATTCCATAATTACTCGAATTTGTAACGTATCCATGATGACGAAAAAGATTGAAATGCGATGAAAATGTAACACTAATCAATAAACAAATGACTACTTTTTGAAAAAGAATTTCATGTTTTTAAAATAAAATTAATTTGAAATTAGAATTCTTAGACAAACAAAAATTATTTTGATTTGAAATGGCTAGTACTGCAGAACGGCAATTTCATAGGTAAAGACCTTATCGTTTTTTTTTTAATTTTTAATTGCAAAAAATAAAGAAATAAAAGGAGTCTTGGTCCAAAATCTACGTATTTTACACAAATAAAACGTGATTAAAAAAAGTTAAAGACTGTTCCTATCCAGATTTTATCCTATTCAGATTTCATTCAAGTATGCAATTAAAAAAAAAATACTTTCCAATTCCACTCGCATTTTGTTTCTCGTTGGCATTGAGAAAAAATATGATTGCATATATATCAGCTCCAGAAGTTAAATCGTTACCGTGAGTTTAGAGGATAATATTAAACCAAATTATAAGAATAAAACTATAAAGAATAACAATAATCCCATGCAATACCCGCTGTCCCTTGATTCCGTGAATTTAAAACGTCGCCGATTCTTGGCTAGCAAATTCTGGCTTAAAACGAAAGCCTTGCAGTCAAACACTTTAGGTATCAACTTACTTTCCGAGCTATCCACATTATGTAAAAATTCTTCATATTGCCTTGGTTCATGACACACTATTCACTTTAAAAGTTCATTGCAGTAATAAACTGGATATGTTTTCCCAGAATACGTGGGTTAGTATGATAGATTGCAACAATTTTATAAAACACGACGTCACTTTTATGACCAAACTAAAAAGGCAATACAATCCTGTTAACTTAAGAAATTTATTTGTTGATTATATTACTTCCGAATGCTCAAATTATTTTAAAATATTTACAGACGGATCTAAAGACAGTGACGGTATAGGAGCCGCCTTTTTCGAGTCGAATGAAAATTTTATGAAGTTTCAAATTCATGTCAGTGTATATATAATGGAAGCGGAACTGATTGCGATCGCAGAAGCTCTGTCGTACGTAGAATCAATCCAACAAAACAATATTGTCATACTTACAGACTCCAGAAGTTCGCTCCAACACTTGGCTCGATGTACCTCGACATTTCGAGGAACACCGATAGTCTACACTATACTGAAACTTATTTTGAAACTACAAGCTGATGGAAAACACATAGTTCTCCAATGGATTCCATCACACATCGGAATAAGAGGCAACGATGTTGTTGATTCACTAGCCAAACAAGCCATAAGTGATGGAATTCCTGTTAGCTTTTCTCCTTACTTCAGTAACTTTATACCTAATATCAAACAGGATTGTTATTCGCTTTGGAAGGAGTACTTCAATAAAAGATCACTAGAAAAAGGAATCTGGTACAAAACGATCCAACCACATCCCTTGAACTCACCGTGGATAGATAATCAGCTGTTGAATAGATGTGATACTGTTGTCGCACTAAGACTTCGCTCTGGACAAATTCCGTGTAATAAGTTCTTATATCTAATGGCAAAATCAACGACGACTAATTGTGACTTTTGTATTAATTCCGTCGATGATGTTTATCATATATTAATCGAGTGCGTCGACTGAGGAATTTAGAAATAGCTTAGATTGTAGGATTAGAGAGGTAGGTTACTGTAATAGTGCTCTAGCTGTGCCACTTTCTGATGCAGCTAGAGTGCTTTACAAACTAGCTATGATAAGATTATGTTAAATAGATATAAGTATAAATATGTTAAATTACCCTGGGCGGCATAATCGCATGTGCGACAAAGCCCTTTACTTTTGAAATAATTAAAAAAAAACAATAATCCCATGCAATACCTGCTGTCCCTTGATTCCGTGAATTTGAAACACTTATACAGCTGAAAATCAGAGAGCAAAGTGTCTGCCACATGTTTTTTCGAATCCACAGAGTCATATTGAATCGAATGGGCGCAATGAGAACCGCGTGCAAATGACTTAGTAGAGCTTTTTTTTTGAGCATTTTTACAACTCCGTCCCATGATAATGCAGAATCCTGAATGTCTGCCTCTTCGATTTTCTTCGTTTCCAAGATGTTTGGGGCCATGAACTCCAGAGGCATACATGTGCAAATGATTTAATACCCCGATTTTTTTAAGCAACTTCAATCCGCTGTAACGCGAAAACGCAGCGACATAGGACCTTAATTGATTGGACCAAATCAATTCGTAATGATTTAAACTGCAATCCACCTCAACGTGAAACGTGTGCAAATCATATACCGAAATGCTCGCCAGCTCCCTATTATGAGACATTGCTTCTTGCCGATACTGATCATAAGTTGCATATTGACTAACACGTATCTCTGAAGTTTTTGGTTCGCCCACAATTCAATTAAGTTGCAAGAATCGCCTGCAAAAAATACTGTCGGTACGCTCTTTCCGGTCGATTAAAGTGCACAATAAACGACATAATATTACCATCTTTTTTGTTGCGTAGACTTAGAAGCTAGATTTGTTTTAGCTCTAAGGGACCGTAGAACTACGAATTTGATGTTACATTCAACATAATACCTCCACGCGTTCCTAACAAAACGGGTCTTGACAGACGGACGGATAACGAACTAATCCTATAAGGGTACCGTTTTGTACTTTTGGGGAACGGAATCCTAAAAAAAGGTTAAGACCCATGCTCTTGACTTCGTAAATCAATTTTTATTTTATTGCAACTACAAATATCTATCTAGTACAGCAACATAAACATGCTTCACTATGATGTAAGAATCATATTTGTTCAAATCACACGAAGGAGTTATTTGCTAATTTGAGCTTTGTTTGTGACATATTATCACAACGTTATTTAAACATGGTTATTTGCATTATATGATACTGAAAATTGCGACTTGGTACTCGTTACCAGATGAGATCATTGTACCTGGTTATGTCTTTTGGTGATGGCAAAAATCTAAATTCCATATTCTTACTGTGGGTAGGAAAGAAAATATGTAGATATATTTTTCGAATGTATAGGCAACCCATGTGTTGGTGAGCGGATGAATATTAGAGAAGGGAAGACTAAGAAAATGTTTAGTGGTTTCTATAAAAGATTAGCTTTTTCCAGCGGCTTCGCCCGCGTTTTATTGTACTTACAAACCTCCCTATTGATTCACCCTGTCTATTGGTGAAAACTGTGTTAAATCCTTTGTGAAGTTTGAAAGATCTAAGCATGTAAAGAAGATTATCTAGAAATTGAAACCCACACCATCTATTAGGAATTCAATATCTGGATAACCGAGCTTTGCTCGGTAAATTGTGTTTAAAATAATACGTTTTTGTTCAAGTTGATTGTAGATAAAGTTGGTCATTGAAAAGACGAATAAAATTTTATAAAATGAATCCTAGCTAGATCGATTTATCGCCCCTTAAACCCCCTGTATATTAAATTTCATGAAAATCGTTGGAGCCGTTTCCGAGATTCAGATTATATATATATATATATATACAAGAATTGCTTGTTTAAAGATATAAGATAGAACTAACCAACGAACACGCATTGCCCTATAAAAAACATTTAATTTGAAAATATTGAAATCAGTAATTGAGATAAAAACTATCCTATCTTTTAAGTTGGATCAAACTGCACACAGTGCGCAAATTTTATTAAAATCGGTTAAGTAGTTTAGGAGTCCATCCCGGACAAATAATGTGACGCGTAATTTGTATATATTAAGATTAAACTATGGCGAGAAAGGGATACTGAGAGACTGGGTTGAAGAGTAACTGCCGAAAAAATCAAGATATCATTGTCTGTGGGTTGTACACCTTACAGAGAGCTTGTAAAGTATTTTTTGGGTCTATTCTAATGGATTTTGGCTTTAATTGTTTGTTTGTTCCGTATGATGCTGGACGTAAAGAATAACACCATCCCATTTCTTCCCGTGGGTTTCCTAAAAAGCGATTAAGGGATTTACTAGAGAATGGGCAGCAAAGCGTTCTGCATGCATTTTACCATCATACTGCGATCGCCAACTCGCTAAGCGTGGTGATCACGGCAAACACCTCCAAATTATTGGGACCTATGCCCAACAATGGACGTCTTTCGGCTGAAATGATGATGGTGAATTACTTGTTAGTTCCAAAACCGATCACCGGTGATGTTATAATTTCTAAATACGGTGATATTAGCAATACATAGTTCAATTAAACAATCTTCCCCAGCAGTACAGTTTGTCAGTACCTACTTTGAGGAAAACTAAGAGAAAATAAACAAACAGAAGATAAGACGAGCAGTCTGTCTCATTCCGTGACGTCATTCAACTTTATGTTGTACAAATTATATAGTTAACACGTGGAAATTTTATTTGTCACCGTTCTTTATTCCACGTGCTTTTTAAGGCGGAAAATGAGGGATGTGTTTTGGAAGACAGCACATGTATCATAAATTTAGATCTGCGGATAAACTTTTATCATAGACAACAACTTGTCTAAAGATCTCAGCTACTTTAAATTCAATAGTAACCTCACTCTCATCATGTACATTTTGCAAGTGTGCTGTTAAAATAACTGAGATCCTAGGGGGTGAAATTGCTCAGAAATTAGGCAGAGGCACTTGATTGATAAAACATTTTAGGCGTATGAGGCAACCTTGTAAAGGGCGATAAGTTTCAGCAACCCTTACTTAATAATATAAATGAGAAAGTGAGTTTGACTTTTTTTGTGACGCTTTACCGACAAAATATAATTTGGCATATAGATTGAACGTGACCTAGGCAAGGGCATAACGTATACTTTTATCTTGGATCGTAGACCAAATCACGGTAACAGCTAGCGTTCTATATTCAGACAATTTACAATCCTTATGCTAAGCATCTCATTATAATATGATAAAAGTAGATAGTATTTCCGTGACGTCAAATACAGCGTGTCAAGGTCCATACGTTATAAAACAATTGAATTCAGCAAATATATGAATAGAATTTGGTGTCCAATATTAACTTTATTATGTCTAATAATAATTATACTAAAAGATAAAGTGTCTCGTGACTTTTATGACATAATTTAAATATTTTACGTCAAACGAAGTAACGTAAAATATTTATATGTACATAGCTTATTTTCTGACATACGTGTTATAGAAAAGTAGGCGGTTTAAGCACACCTACCATCTTCTCAAAGGTGTGAAAAGATGGTAAAAGAAAGGTTCAAAAACCAACATTTTACATTATCTTTCCTTGCAAATAAGGGACCCACCGTTGTTAACATTGTCCAAAATGAAAGTAAACTTTTTGTTTCAGATCCCATAACGACCAAAGAGCTGATAGAAACACCACCACCAGAGCAGAGATTGACGGAATGGCAGTTTTTGAGTAAGTAATTTCAGTATAAACATTTTGGTTAAATATAAAAAAATACCTAACAAAGTGAAAAATAAGTTTAATTTCGGGCGCTAGTGTCTTTAGATCTGTAGTTTTTGTCACCGACTTCCGAAACTAAACTTATTTCCACTTCTTAGTGATTTTTTTTTTTAAAACATTTTTAGTAGGTGTGGTATGTACCTACCCCAAACCATTTCGTATACCAATACTTGGTATGTAAACAGCAGTGACTGGAAGTTTAAAACGTCATTGAGATATACGCAAAGTTGATTAAATAGGTACGTACGGCCAGCGTAATCTAGTTTTTAAAACATTGACCAAAAAATATTGACGTATATAAGTGAGATATAAGATCTTATAAGACCTACTTACATAAATAAACATTTAATTTCTAACTCAAAAACTATCCAAACTAAAGTTAATTAACCCTCCGCCAACCGTGTGTTTTTTTTGTACACCGCCAACCGTCGCGGACGATATCGTCTAAACTGATAATTTAACCCATTTAAACGTAGGGAAAAAATCCAAAAAATATCAGGGAATATGTTCTAGGTTTCTTTTTCCTGTTCCCATAGTTTTTGCCTTGAATACTTTGCCCCCTGATGGAATAAAATTTCGTAATCGCTGCAAAACCCGTAATTTCGAAGGTTTCACTAAAAAATCGATATCTTGGATATACATTGGTTATAAGGAGTAATGTTTTAGGGGATTTATTCTTCATATAAGGGGCTTTCAAAAAATATTAGTTGGATCTTACATCGCTCAAAAAAGTATATTTATTTGAACACTTGAAAATGGTACATTTTTAAAGGGAACATTTTTCAATAAAAATAGTTCCTAGAAGCTTCTACGCTACAAGTGAACTGTGGCACAGTGTCGAATGTTCGCGAATGTTCTGCTCGGGATAGAAATAGCGAATTGTCGGGCCGACGAGCAGTTCCCTCCCGACCCTTGCATGAGCCAACCCGCGATGCTGCGCCTGTAGCTTTAAATTAGTCCCTAAATAATTTTAACCCAGATCCAGCCAGTCCCTTGCTGTCCCCCCCACCAGTGATTGCCTAAGCCAAGGTTCGTACCTCCCTAGGGGTAACCCTTAGAGCTTTCGCTTTAGTTTTTAAGTATAATAAGCCCCGGCTGGAGGCCTAAAAAGGTAACTTTTTAGAACTCGCCGGGCCACCATCCATTTAAGTAGTAAGAACTGTTTCAGGTTAACTACGCTATATCCTACAAAAAACAAAAAAAACCGACGAGCAGTTCGTTTACGAATGCGGTCGAATGCAATTCATGTAATACAGTACAAGCGAGACAAGTGATTCCTTTTGACGTTTCTTGTTGTTGTGGTATTTGTGATTATTTAATTAAACTGTTTTGTGTGTTTCGGTAATATTGGTTCGAATTAATTTATCCCGAAACCCCAGCTCGTAATAATATTTTACATACCTAAAAATTTGTAAAAGTTACGTCGCCAACCGTATAGGATGATATCGTCCGTCCAAAAACTTGCACACGCTCGTACTCATTGACGTTAAAATAGCTATTGGCGCGCTTGCGCCTGTGAGGTGTGGGCGAGTGTAAGTCTTTTTACAGAGGGGTTCGAGGCCCCTTCCTTTTCTCCTTCCAAAGATATGCATCAGCTCCAAACTTGGCACGGACGATATCGTCTGGTACGGTTGGCGGAAGGTTAAATGTTTATGGTATCACTGCTTCTTATAGAAAATGAAAAAATATTTTTTTGAATCGGCCCACAATCGACGAAAATGTCAATGAATATACATTAAAAAAAAACATACCGAGGAACACATAACCTCATCCTTTTGTAGAATTTGAAGTTGGTTAAAGATATGAGGCATCGATTCTTGACATAAGAAATTCACAAAATAGATTTGTCAGCACCAATTGGCAAATTACAGAACTTATCCGCATTGATAAATGACAAGTGATTTCATTTCTGCCATTAAGTTTGTACAAACACTTACACGTCAATCATATTTTAAAAATAAAACTAGATGACGTTGACGTTTTGCTATCTGATTACTCTGAGAAAAAGGGCGGAAACAAACTTACAGTAGAGTACAGAATTTGTTACTTGTATTGATAACATCATGGGTTGAACAGAACACGAGCCATTGCTAATAATTTATAATAGAACACTAAACACTAGCTTATTCAATAAGTATCGCGTCGTAAAGAAAGTGTAGATCTAAATCTGGAAGCTATCTCGACAGTTTATAGTTTACTCATTGTTATATTGAAACTATAGGAACTTTGATCTCACGACTTCTCACTCACCCAATTCTATGATGTCTGGCGTTTATATAATATATTATTTCACTAGATTTTACCCGCGGCTTCGCTCGCGTAAAAATTCGGGGTAACCGGGTTCCCCTTTTTTGATTTAGAACACAGAAGAGAACTCGGAACAGAATGTTATTTTAATACGCTACTGTAGACGATATTACATGTCTTTCCATTTGGGGATAGAATGTAAAGATTCTGGGCATTAGACACATGCAAACATGCTACATACAATTGTCCATGGGAAAAGCACGGCTTTTCACCCTAGTCATAAAAAAAAGTAGCCTATGTCACTTTCCATCACTTCAACTATCTGCACTTAAAAAATCACGTCAATTCCTCGCTCCGTTTTGCCGTGAAAGACGGACAAACCGACACACACACTTTCCCATTTATAATATTATATTAGTATGGATTTGCTAACAGTGTTTTGGATCCGATTTCAAAATCAGAAAAAGGTTACCTTTAGGATCATTCTTAAGCCAAATTTACACGGTATTATTTAATTGCCAAAAGCACAGCATAAGTTGAAGGAAGAATAGAAGTATTTACTGCATCAACTTACTTGTACACATAGGCAGAAAAATTAACATTGTGTAAAGGGGACTTTAGTATACACAAAGGTGTACTATGTCAGAAAATTCATGCGTAAATTGCGTAATCCTACAACTAGAGACAATAAGCTTTCAATTATACCTTTGCAGAACAATCACAAACGTCAATCCGTGCTCTGATGACAAGCCTGGCATGCATGGCGACAATGATCCTCATGGGTAACATCGCCCTACAGGTGTATGCCGAGACCCTGTTCAAAGAAGCAGTACCGCTGATGGACTCGAACCAGTGTTCTATCTTCTTGGCGATAGATCTGTTGGTCGCCAGTATATTGTGCTCATTCGTTATTGATAAGTTTGGAAGAAAGGTTAGTATTTTGACTTTGTTTTGGTTGAATTATTTTTGTATTGGTTTAAGAGACCGACAGAGTTGTATTAAAAAAATTGAACAGAAGTTTATCAAGTAGAAAGCCAGATAGATATATTTGGTGATAGAATTCCGGAATTCTTTAATGTAATTTTACTACTGAAAGCCTTCTATTTGATCAAACCAAATAATTCGGTAATTAATATTATTTAAATAATTGCAACAGTCTTAGTCTGTATAAATGCTGTAAAAATGAACCCTATGATTTAATTTGGTATATTTTTTTATAAATGTCTTTGGACAACCAACACAACGTTATCATCCCAAACTTGGCAGAGCCTGTAAACAATTCCAAGAAGAAAATAAAATAATGCTATGTCATAACCGAACGCAATAAAAAAAATTGCACCATCAAAAAATCTGATCCAAAAGTATGGAAGAACAATGGCCCCTATCAAATATTAAATAGGTGCTGTAAGTGGAATAGCTGAGGTGCTGATCTTTCAATCGCGGTACAAATCGGTGCTCTTAGTGGAATTACTGATTCTTTATGAAATGCACCAGGCTAATATAAATGTAACCTGTTCATTGCAGCCCCTGATGATCAGTACATCAATCCTGGCCAGTTGCTGCACAATGCTGTTAGGCACACAGATACAATGGCACTGGGCTCCTCATTGGTTTACTGCTGTCATCATCTACGTGTACAGCTTTATATTCAACGTCGGGGTCGCTGTTATACCTTACGTGTTGAGTGCTGAGTTGTTCTTGCCCGAAGTAAGTATAGATAGAATAATGTAATTTTTATTTGGCATCATTTGCGCAAGACTTGATTGAATTTAAACTGTTTGGAAGGTAATCGTTAATTTAGAAAAAAGACTCTGGTGCATCCGGTTAGACTGGAAGCCGACCCCAAACATAGTTGGGAAAAAGGCTAGGCAGATGATGGTGATGATAAAGAAAAAAAGGAAACACGTTTATATCATGACGCAGAGAAAGAAGACGAATACAAAAATGAACAAGTTGGGGAAAATATGCGTCAAATCCATGTAAAAAGGCCATCGCTAAGCATAATGCTAAGACTCTATACGCAACGGAGTCCCAGTGCTAGTTTTCGCATCAGTCGTTGACGTAATGACATCAACCGGTGCATCATACGATATAAAACAGCAATTTAAATGCACATTTAGAATATTTATTTTACATCATGTTAAATATCAAATCTGTACCATGGTCATATAATATGAAATTATAGGCAATACAATCAGCCGCTATCTTAACTCTATCTACAGGGAAATCAAATAAATAACCATAGTCGAAACACAACACACACCCACCATTTGGGTCAACAATTGTCCCAAATCTTGGCTTCATTAGAACTAGTTTTATTAAATGCGAAACTTGAAACACTTGTCCTAAGTTTTAGTTGATTAGAAGTGTTTAATCTAAGGATGAAATCTTTGGGTTGGTTGGACAAGTTAGCAGAAGTATTTACTTTAATTTATATACCTAGGGATTTTGGGTACAACCTTTCCTACATGATGTTAATCTGTATATAAAAGCGAAAGGTCACTCATTCATATATTTACTCACTGATTAATCTCGAAATCTCAAAAACTACTGAACCTACGAAGATGAGGTTGGTACAGAGGTAGTTAATGAGTAGAAGACGTTAGTTAGAAGTGAAATAGGGCGTGGAAGTGCTTCAAATTTTGTGTTTAGGCTGAAAATTAAAATATAATTTATAAGTTTCTAAGCGTTTTTGATAATTCTACTTCCGAAGAGCTGAATAAGGGGATGAAGTTGTGTGGAAAGCCCTTCATTTTCAAAGTAAACATCTTTGAATTTATTATTTAGGCATATGATTGAAAACTAACACCACAAAATTTCCGACATCCACGCGGGCAAAAGCTAGTTTAATATATTGTTGCAGACCTTGATTAAAATATGGTTGGCGATGATATAATTTGGCATATTCATAAGACTGTCAAAACCATCAGGCATTTCAATATATCACTAGAAACACTTGACGTGATCTAATCTCATTGCGAGATAAATATTCTACTCCTAGAACGTAGTTTTATCTTGATGTATTATTTACTTCCGAATAAAATATGGGTCATGGTTTTATACGAATTCTCGTTCGTGTAAATAATAGCTACATGGCTCGATATATCAGATAAACTACGTTTGCAGTCGGTCCGTGGGTGGGTGACCATCGTCATTATTTACCAAGATCCCTCCGTGCCTCGGAAAGCATGTTAAGCTCCTGGTCATGGTTGTCATTTTTAGATCTTTGACAGTCGTTACGGGTCCTCAGAAACCCGAAACTCGGAAAACAAGTGTGTATTATCGAAAAGTATAAATGTGTCTCAATTGTTGGGTTGTGGAGGTCACATGTCATTCCTTGTAAAATACTGGTATCCAGGTGTTTTCAGTCTGGAAGCGACGAAAATTGTTGAAAAAGGTTCGGCAGATGACGATTTCTTAAGAAAACGCCTCTGCTATTCTAGATTCTGGTTCTCGTAGTAAAAGACGTCAGGAAGAAAAAGCATAAAAAAAAAACTCGTTTAATTCCCGACTATGATTAATGACTACGATCTGGACAAATTTGTTTCTGAGTGTTTATGACAACAGTTGTTACTATAATAAGCAGTAACAATCTTCTCTTAGAACTTGTCAGATAAGTTATCTGATTGCTTAGTTGGTCGCCACTCCAGAATCTTTGCCCATGCTGAACTATAAAATCCCTATGAGCTTATTTATAAACCTTACCCTACCAGGGGAACTACACCTTTTTTTTCTCATCTTTGATTTCTTTAATCATTGGTTTTGTTAAAATTATCCCAACCATCAATCTCTTTATTATTTTCCAGGTTCGCGGTCTCTGCGGCAGTATAGTCATGGCTTGCGGATGGGCCATGAACTTCATCACTATGGTCATATTCACCCCCGTAGTCGAAGAGGTCGGCTTTGCCCCTCTATTCTATGCCTTCTCAGTTGTAGGATTTATTGGAGCTACCTATTGCGTGTTTTATCTACCAGAAACTAAAGGACTATCTATAGATGCTATCCAAGCTTTGTTTGTTAAGAAGTCTAAAAGGAAAGTTACGGCTTAGGTTGCTAGGTTTAAGTTAAAAATTTAATCAAGAACAATGTTCATGATTTTGTATAGTCAACTGCACGTTGATGATAGCACATGACCTTGAAATGGCCTGGTGCAGAGTTTCAATAGAGAAAGAGGCCAACATAAACTGGTTTTGTTATCAGTGACGTTTTGCAATTGATCTTATTTATTCTTATCGGGCACTATATTATCTACTTATCGATAAGAATCAGTATCATCAAGCGTTCTTAATCTCAAAAAGTCACCAGACTTTTAAATGCGAAACGAAGCGTTATCACCAGAATAGAAAAGTCACCAGACTTTCGGTCTGGTGACTTTTTTTTATCAGAATGTGTTGTAATATTGGTAGCATTTAATATTCCTATTTTAACGTTTTATATAAGATAAGCTTATCACTTGTTCATACGGAAAACAAAAGACTTGAAAGTTGTTTTAGAATTTGTACAAGAGGCCGTCTGAATAACATTGCAAGATTTTTTGTTACATTGCATTATAATTGTGTAGTATCTATACTTAATATTATAAAGCTGAAGAGTTTGTTTGTTTGTTTGATTGAACGCACTAATCTCAGAAATTACTAGTCTGAATTGAAAAATTCTTTTTGTGTTGGGTAGCCTATTTATTGAGAAAGACTATAGGCTATATAACATTACGCTACAACCAAGAAGAGCGGAGCAGTAATGAAAAATGTTGCAAAAACAGGGGAAATAGCACGGGTAGGCAATTCGACGCGACGGGAAGGGTCGGCGGAACAAGAAATTTAACGCGGACGAAGTTGCGGGCAGAAGCTAGTACTGTATAAAGACGCAGTTAACTCAAATCATTAGAAAACTAAAATAAATAGAGAAACAAGAAAAAAGTATATCACAAATCCTTTGTAAAAAAAACAAAACAGTTACTCTCAAAAATATAACAAATGACCTCTTGTATAAAGTGATTACGGTCGCACAATGCAAAATGCTGCATGAATATTAAACAGGGATTAAAATTCATAACCCTTCGCTTGGTCGGAGAAAAATCGATATAAATGTAATTATAGCTAGTCGTATGTTTACCAGTAAATAATGGAGACAAAAATATTGATGTGATGGTGATATACAAAATTGTTGTACAATTTCATTATAATGCATACATGGTTTACCTATAATTATGATTAAATGCAAATATTATAGGTAACATTTTAAAATGTTTCCCTTCAGTAAATGTTTGTAAGCGTATACTAAAAACGATTGTTTAATTACTGTAAAAGGTTATGCAAAAGTGTATAAAAATGTAGAAGACTATCACGAAATAAGAATATACTACAGAGTAGACGAGCGTCATGTTTTAAAGAATTGCAAAACAATATATATGAAGCTTTTCAGCAGGCATGTACGGATGTGTATGAGTCGCTACATATTTTTATAACTTATGTAGTGCGGATTATAGATACTTTACGTCGACTCCAAATTAATTGGGACATGGGCAGGAGCATAATGACGATGCGTTATTATAGTTACTTGTACTGGACCTAGAATGAGTCCTTGTAGGACGCCTAATTCTAAGTATTGTGAAAGTAAGAAAACGAAGAGGAGAAGTATCATTAGATATTTGAATGAGATTAAAATTATTTCTTTCATTGTAGTCTTAATTATTTTAACTTAGATTACAAGTCAAAGAAAAGTATTTAATTTTATAACGATTGTAGTAAGTATTGAAATCTAAAAATTTGTTGCTATGTTAATATTTAGAATAAGAAGATCTGTAAAATAAATTATTTTCATTTCATAGTTACTGTTTTGTTTTATTTTAATGATATGATTTTTAAGAATACAATCACCTATAAAAGCCAAAATCAATATTGGTGATGACAACGCTGAATAGAAATAGATGAATGGTGAAATATCTTTTCTGAATAATTCAAAAAACTCATTAATTCTTCTAGAAATGTTTACCACTATAATGTTAGGGCTAGCTCCTAATTTCCACTCGAAATATATGCTATTTGCTTGTCAAACTTAAACCCAATGCATTTATTTTTTAATTTGGTTGGTTGGCGGACTCAAGACATAACTGGTGAAATGTGGGTTTACCAACTTAATATACATATTTTTGCTTACCTCTGAGGAAATATGACATTCTGACAAATAGGATGGCATCTAAGCACGAATTCTAACCATAACATTTCTACGCTAAAGTTCGAGAATCATGTGCTGCAAACCTGCTGTTTCAAAGAAAAAACCGGCCAAGTGCAAGTCGGACTCCCACACAAAGGGTTCCGTAATCCAAAGCATGTGGCTCTAGGGCGTGCCGGTTTCCTCACGATGATTTCCTTCACCGTTTTGAGAGCAGTGGTTATTAAATAAGTTGCACAAATTAAAGCACCTGTTTGGATTCGAACCCCAGAGCTAATCAGTCACTAGTGTCTTGATAAAATAAAATAAATGTCACATAATATCTCCTTGTTAAAGAACAATGGGTGTAAGAACCTCCGATCCATCGCGACACCTTGCCACATGGCAAATAGAAATTGCTTGTTTCTATTTGCCTAAATGAGGCAGTAAAACCATAATTTATGCAAAATCTCACATAATACTAATTGCACTATTTTGTTTGAATAAAACTGAACTGTTTTAGTATCTTACACAAATAGCTACTGGCTCAAATCTCGATTGTAATAACTTTTATGTGACATTAGACACAAATATAGGCAGAAGTTTAATAAGTCTGATTGAAAGTCGGAATATTTAAATTATATTCTCCTTATTATATATCCTATATTATAATTATATTCTGCCGTTTTATAGTGCAACAGCATGAGAATTGATCACCACGCTTGCTCAGGGGGTTGGCGTTTTTAGACGTATATAATATTATAACTCTCGATTTCTACGAACAGGTTCAACTTATGAGACTAAATAGGAATACAATTATATACGTATACGATCGTGAACCGTTAGGAACGAAGGACCTTACGAGATTCACGAGACAGAAAGTGTAAATCTAATACGCGTTTTTAATACAGTGCCATTTAGTATAATTTTTAAGAAGCTCTCATACAGTTTTCGCCTTCCTGGATTTTCATTTGGGCCTTAGTATCGGCGTTAGCACCCTCAAAAACCATGAAAACGACAGTATGACGAAAAATTTGGAGGTTTTCGCAGCCGTTATCTTTGATTCTGAAAAACGATCTCTCTTGCTCTGTCTCTTCATATTATATGCAGAAAGACAACACAGAGAGAGCAGAAGTCGCTTGCATGGGTCAAAACACTTATTCGTAACAAGACGATATTGTCGAACGAAACGAGACGAATTGTTTTAATTATTGTGAATGTGAAGACCATGTGGGTCTTTTTTAATTTTGTTTTCTTTCGTTCTCAGTAATCATGATCTGGCAGTTTGAGTAATTTATGTGGCCTACCCAAATGTCCTTTCTTTGGTACTGTTCGTCAAAGCGTTGGGCTCCTTATGTTCCGAGTTGAGCTAAATGATTAGTGACAAATGCTTGCACTGACTGGACAGGTCCACTCAATCTGTGTGGTTCTTTCTTCAAAAGACCATTTCAGTCACCAATCTACATGATCTTCACATGATGTGAACAAGATTATGTCTGGACTTTAAAAGAGACTGTGACCTCTGAGTTTGTTTCGGCCTTTCTTCTCAGAGTAGTCAGTTAGGAAACGCCGAACTCATCTAGTTTAAAAAAATATAATTGACATGTAAAAGTGTTTGTACAAACCTACTTACAGAAATAAAATCATTTATCATTTGTCAGTTAATTCTTACCGACATTGGAGAACTTTTTTTTTTTAGTTTACATTATTTAATCCCATTGAATGATTTTAATGAAAGAGTCATTCAATGGGATTCAATCAATTTAGAAGGTTGTATTGATAGTTTTAATTATTATAATTCTGTAAATACATGTGTGTAGCGGTCGTGAATCGTATTATGTCCAACAAACGTCTCGACATTGACCCGCAAATTGCAAAACCGCTACCCTTTAAACTAGAAATGTTTAGCTTGATACACATAGTAACCTTATTCCAATACTTGACATAAAACCTAGACCAAGGTTATTTTATCTAAATAATTCGAATAAGTTAATTAAACAAAATAGTATAAGAATGTTGCGCAAGGTGCCCTTAGTATATTAACATTGACGTTGAGAAATCATTGGGCTTATATATGAGGATAAAAGTCTAGTAAGTATAGTCATAGCTATCAGCCATGAATACAAAAAATGTTGTCAAATTAAAACGAGTGCTGTCGGGGCAAGCCTGGAACGAAGTTCATTACGGTTTTTCTTCAACTCTAAATGTAATGTCGTTTACTCTATCTATAAAATTCTCAAACTTTATTTTGATCTCACTATTGGCTACAGCACCCTCGATCTTAGTCTCTCTTTCTGTCTCTGTCTCTTTCTGTCATTATGTTATACACGCACTTCACCCGAGACTTCGCCCGCGTGAAATTTATGGTTCATGTTACTCTGGAATAACGTAGTTTTGCATAGGTGAAAGGATTTTTAAAATCGGTAATGCAATTTATCCATTACAAACATTTTGATAAATATCAAATCTTTCCTCTTTTAGTGTACAAAAAGTTGCATGGAGAGGTTATAATACTGTTTCATTATGTATCGCTTTTTTCTTAACGTAACGATTTCTTTAATTTTACTCCTTCCGCAAGTTGTGTTAAATAACTTCGATCGAATAAAACTATTGGTTTTCTGTATTCTTTGGTGCTTTCATTTTGTATTATAGATATTAATTAAAGGAAAACTATATCATATGCCTAGATTTTCCCAAACTATGTTTGGGCCGGCTTCCTCTCTAAGAGGAGAGAGGATAACATAGCTCGGGACACTGGGATTCCGATCTTTTGGAAGGCGTATGAGAGCCGAACTAACTCGCAGGGGCTCTTTAGCCAATTTAGATGGAGCTGGCTGCAGGAATCCGCTGGATGCGGGAAGCAGAAAACCGGTCCAAGTGGCGGACCTTGGGGGAGGCCTATGTCCAGCAGTGGACGATTTTCGGCTGAAATGATGATAAATGATCAGGCACCAACCGACGATTATCCCTGAATGCACTGTGCAAGTGCACACAAGGACAACCTCTGTTTGGTATTGATCTACTAGGATATGGAAACAAAGATGTTGGAATACTGTTCGGATGTTCGGTGTTTGAATGGTTAAAATGGACTGGTTACCAAGAACTATGAAAGAAATATGGCCCCTACCTGATCAATGTTTTGTTTACACACGTATAAAATGGCAGAAGGTGACTTGCACACTCAATAATTGCCCCTCGCAAACCGTAGCAACGACATAGTGATGGAGCGACAAGGGGGCAACACTTTAAGGTTATGATGAAATATCGAAATAATTTTCCTTAAGCTCATATCTTCTTCTTCTATGTACAAATTGTTAAAGTTTTGAGCTTATTTGTGTATGACGATTCCGCTCCTTCACGTGGTTGTGTATATAGGTGGAAGGTGGATTCACGCTTAGTATTCCAGTATACAGCGTTTTTGCAAAATCACACTGAAAATTTAAAAATACCAACCAAATATTAATAAAGCGAAATGTTGATTTAGGGAATCTTTAATTAATATTAGAACATTCATACAAACAGATATTTTGCTTCACAAATGATAAGAATGACACTCTTATCAAAAGATAAAATATTTACACACAGGTTTTGTTTACACATCTTGTGTATTCTAATTCATTTATGTAATAAACTATTTGCCGAAATGTTACTATTACTTGAGCGTATAGCGACGATACTCGTTAGTTCGGAGTGAATCAACATGAATACAGGAAGACTTAGGCAGTTCCATGCCGCTTTGGCCGGTAAGAAATAAAAATATAATTATTTTTTAGCGTGAATTTGAATTCGAAATGAGACATCGACGCATCTCGGCCGAGAGATAAAACATATTTGTTCCATGTTATTTGGTAGTAAACAGTGATTGCTTCGAGTCGTGTGCGTTGTGAATGAATGTTCCTATATGTTCGTTACGAGAATGGATGTTTTATGTGTGTTACTTGTGTGTTACAAAGACAGTCCCGGTGTAAATAACGAGGTATTTGAACAAGAAGTTCTAAAGACAGACATTATGGAAGAAGAGGACAATAATAATGAAGAAAACAAGGTAAGATTCCTTTTTCATGAAAGCAAAAGAGAAAATAACCGTCGCAGTTTTAAACGTGGTAAATTAGTAAAAATCAATGAGACATTTATTTTTTATTTTTTTTTTCTTCAGGATGGGAAATCATCAAATGACTTCTCCCGCTCTGGGCGGAGCGGGAGGGCGTGTCAGACTTTTACTGACTAAAACCCACCCGTGTTCCATCAGTTGCCCATGTGCCAGGGTCACGGTATCTCTTTCGAACAATCACGCGACCCCGGCAGGCATCGGTCTAGTAGACCCCTACACTGCTGCTGACATCTCTTTGCGCGCGTGGAACACTGCGCGCCGTCGACCCGAGCTTGGTCCTTACCGGGCGACGAGCTACCCATTGCTCGCCACCCGCAAGCTCGCGCCTACGGTGGCCGGGAGTCCGCTATTGACTCCCGACGCCCGGGGCGTCTCCTCCTGCGGCGGCTAGGGACGTGAGGGTGCAGAGACTGCCACTCCCTCACGCACCCCACCTCCTCCTTCGCGAGCATTACTGCTTCGCAGAAGGAGGTGACGGCTTCCCATTCCCTCTCGCTCCGTACCATGGCTCGCACCAGGGCCGGACGCGAGGGATCGCCGCCGCCAATCGCCTCCACGAGGACACGGCGGTGCTCCGCCCAGGCAGGGCACACCTCCACCGTATGCTCCACCGTGTCCACCGTATGCTCCACCGTGAGTGGGACATTATGTCAAGATGTGTTTAGCAAGAAGTGGTTAAAGAACAATGACACATATTTTTTTTAAAATTGATCTTTCGTGTTGCTCTGCAAGAACAGATTGAAAGAAGAATTAAAAGCATTAAAAATAATGTGAACAAAAATAAAATCAAAAAACTAATATGCGAACACAACGCAATTCAAGACGACAACGACGTGAGAATATACAGAATCTTCGCAGTTGGACAACCGGTTCTTATGGACAACTGTTTATATAGCAAACTATTAATTACGCATGTTTGTATGTATCCTAATTTGTTAAATGGTTTCCGAGATGTTTGATGGTTTCTTAGCACTTTGATTGAAGAATACAGAAGAAACTTTTTCATTACAAAATCAACCCTGCAATTGAATATGTACCTATGTATATGAATGTAAATATTTTAAGTTTAGAGAATGTGAGATAAAAATGTGTGCAGCAATTTTTTTTATTAAACTGATAAAAACTGTTGGGACATATTCATTATCACACACATATCCGGTGGTCTGCTATTGTTGATTCGATAGTGAAATTTTGTATGGACAGTCAAACATGTGTCATAGTAATATCAAAATTTGGAATCTTTACATACTCAAATGGAGAGGATCAATCAATCAATCAATCAAATATTTTATTTCACATAAACGCACTTATAAAACGACACAATGACAAAATATTTACGACATTCACATTCTCATTTTCGGTGCTTTTCAATAAAGCAGTGTCTGAAAGAATCTTTTAAAACTGCCTAATTGTCACCAACCAGCTGACTATTATTCTAGAATGTCTAATTCACACAGTAATCAAAGCATAATAGAAAGAGGCCTTGGTGAAAGGTGTCAAAGCTTAATATTGGATAATTTTATGGTATTCTTCCTTTACCATTATTTATTTATTTTTTGTGGGTGGGAAATCATGAAATGACGTCTCCCGCTCTTAGGTGGAGTGGAAGGCTATGTCAGACTTTTACTGAATAAAACCCACCCGTATTCCTTCAGTTGCCCATGTGCCAGGGTCACGGTATCTCTTTCGAACAAATCTCGCTTCCTTTACTATTAAATGAGTTTCTGTTTTGAACACGTTATACATACGTCCGCGATATTTTCTAAAACACTGATTCGATTTGGATGGGTTTTTTGTTGTACAAAACAACTGAACTGACTTCCAAGATACACTACAAAGTGTAGAATTACTTTAATTTCGGAAGTCGACGGCAAAAACCAAATACACAAAACCGATAAACAATTTCGATGTTAAAGTTATTTTTAACTTAGTAGTGTTTTTTGGAAATTGGTTTTTTCATTCATAAACTTGCTCCTCATCTTTTCCTACTATAACGTATTCTTCTTTTATTTCCAGGTGGCTTCGGCTCCACTGTCATGGGGGCTCTCAACGTCTGGCCCTCATACACATCAGAGCTATATGCCTCAAACACAACGACTCCTCTATCAGCACCTATGACTAAAGCTGAAGAGGCATTGTTAGGTAGTTTGCCTTCATTAGGAGCTATTGTTGGATCAGCAATTGCTGGTTTGTTAATTAATTCATTAGGAAGAAGAAACGGTGGTGTAATTTTGTCTTTGCCGGTTGTGGTAAGTTGAAATTCTTTATTTGTATAGAAGAAAATAATAACTAAAACAAAACTAATACGTTCAGAAACTTTATTTATGTTAAGAAAAATATTTTATTTCACATTTTAAACTAATTAATAAAGTCAAACGCAACAAGATACTTGAATGAATATGAAATCAAAGTAAAACCTATTATACAAATTCTCTCTCCTAATAATCTGTATATAAAAAACTTTGTACAAAAATGATGCGATGTGAAATTTTGCACAGTTAGAGTTTATATAGTTAGTTATAGTTTAGAGGAAGGGGTGCACAAAATAATTATTTTTTCTATCGAATGAATTTCGATTCTAATGAATTTGCACCACTGGGTGACCACCAGTTTATATAATAAGCATAGAGTATTTTTATATATTACACTTCTAATTATTGGGACTGGATATTTTTTGATTATATCATTCAACGTCTCATTCTAGGGTTTATGATGCCTTAAAACAAAACGCGCCTGGAGTAACAAAATTAAATAAATAAAAAAATAAACACTAATTGGACTAGAGTGAAATGAATAAATGAGTGAATTGGATTCGAACAATAAAACTACTATACTTTTGGGAACACTTATAAAAACCAGTGTATTTTATTTCCAGTTATCATGGGCAATAGTAAGCGTATCGACTTCAATAAACCTGATCCTTGCAGCCAGGTTCTTAGCTGGTATATCAGGAGGTAGCTTCCTAGTGCTGTCACCTATCTTCATTTCCGAAGTAGCTGAGGATGCTATTCGTGGAGGCCTAGCTTCAGGTGAGATAATTTTCCTACTAGAAGGGGGGTGTTTTGAGTTTTTCTCAAGTAAAAAATGGGCATTTTAGGGAAATTATGTGGCAATGCTGCCAACTTTTTGGGTCATGTCAATTTTTTCACATTCTGTCTTTAACTTATTTAATTATTTGGGGGTCAGCACAGCATATCTTTATTGTATCAATATAATAAATAAAATATCGGCCATCAAATTAAAGGTGACCAACGAAACATATTTACAAGGCAAATGTGAGTAGAAATTTTGGGAGTTGACGTCCTAGGAAGACGTATAGTGACCTTATTGGTGAAGTTTCTCAGAAAAGTCGCGTGGATAGTACTCGCCACTTGCGTTTGTCAGTGACCAGATGTATGAATGTAAACGAGGCAAAAGTAGAACGCAAGGATCGTAACATGTTGCCTTCTGTAGTTTCTGCCAATTACCATGGAAAGAAGGCATGAGTTCATGTATGTAAGTATGTGTATTATCAGTATCTACCTAGCTTTTTCACAACTATATTGGTATCGGCCTCTAGTCTAACGCATGCAACTGTAAGTCTTTATTACAAATGTAAACAACTTTAACATGTTTAAGGGAAGTCTTTGTTATTCAAACTTCTTGCTGTAGTACTGATAACTTCACACAAAATGATTGGTGATTCAGCATCCGAAGTTCTTACATAAATCCGAAAAACTAAATTGCAAACATGACGTACAGAAATCTTATCTCTGTACGTGGATAATGCCGTGTCAATTCACAAATCTTAAGATTAAACTGAATGGTGATGCATGAATTCCATAGTTAAAGATAATGCTCAATACAAAAAGACGTACCCTGTCAGGAATGGAAGCTCTTTACGCTTTTTCTTCAACTTTAAATGCAACGTCGTTTATTCTGTCTTTAAAATACTCAAACTTTATTCAGACATCACTATCCACTATAGCACTATCGAAAACCATGAAAACAACACAAATCATGAATTTGAAAATTTTCGCTGTAGACTTTTGAATTTTCATTTTGAACACTCAAAATTTATTTTGACTTCATTATTAGCAGTGCAATCTGTCACAACGCTGTTACGTATTCAAGTTATTTGCCTACAAATGAAAATCTGTGCACCTTAACCACAATTACGAAGGTATGTTGTCTAAACAGAGAGTTTACTTTTACTGCATTTATTTTGATTTCAGTTTATTTAATTTGATTGTACTTTTGTGGACTAGTATGACTCGTGGTTTCTTTTACTGCATATAATACACGTGGTTTCTATACTGTATAGTAAAAAAATTACATGGTCCCTCCATTACCCTTTTTCATTACATAGCTCTTTTCAGTAATGTGACGATTTCTACAATTTTACTCCTACCGCAGAACGCCAGCCCAAAAATAATTGACTTTATTAAAACTAATTAGACTGGAGAGGTGGCTTTGAAAGAAATCGGTGTCTCAAGACATTTTGCTTACTTTGTGTAATAGAATAACCGATGTCAATGAGAAAGAGAGTGATTGAAGATTTTTGTTAATACGTACTTTTTCTGCGTCTATTGAATCAACAGCATTTAATATTAGAAGTGAAGGGAGGACTTTAGAATGGTCTAATTATAGGCTCATAAATATAAACTATGGTGTTGGAGGTATCTATAATTACTTTTCGTTCTAAGAGGCATTGACCGGTTTCCAGAATTAAAATTACCTGTCTGCAAGCTGCAAGTAGATCATCTTACCGATGACTTTCTGTCTCAAACTACTTTTTATTTTGTTATATTCTTCATAGTTATAAATAAATAAAATAAAATTCGATTATTTCCGGCCCATAACATCATTTTTTGGTTAGTAATCAAACGACTTAGAAACTAGTGTTAGTACTTAACAACGTTGACTATATTTATTATTACATCACAGTGGCGTACAGGCTTATCCAAAATCCTAGTATACGGGCTGACCCACCTATCTGTTATAGCATTCAGGGTGATGTTTGAGCTGGCTAGCTTATGCATTATTGCCAGAAGGTTATCTATTTCTATCTTAATCTAAGCGTATATAAATTACGCGTCACGTTGTTTGTCCGGGATGGACTCCTAAACGACTTAACCGATTTTAATAAAATTTGCACACCATGTGCTGTTTGATCCAACTTAAAAGATAGGATAGTTTTTATCTCAATTATTGATCTCAATATTTGCAAATTAAATGTTTTTATAGGACAATGTGTGTGTTCATTGGTTAGTTCTCACTGTGTTGTGTTCTCTGGCCTTACACCAAACAGTTCTATGAATTGTTAATAGTTAAGTGTGATGTTTCTATCACGTTAAATGATATATTAATACTAATTTTATGTTTTTCCCATTTTTCCAGCCTCAATATTCCTATACTGCATGGGCACATTATTGTCCTACCTAGTCGGCTGGTTCTTGACGTATAGAACCATCATTTGGCTGCAGTTAATACTGAGTATAAGCTGCACGCTACTCATATTGCTGGTTGTAGAGAGTCCTGTGTATTTGCTGAGGCAGAAGAGAGAGGAGGTGAGTTCGTTTATCATCATATTAGTCATCATCTGCTGCTTTCAGTCATAACTTTCTGTCAGCAGTAATTTTACAAGGAGCGACTGCTTATTTGACCTCCACAACCCATTTACTGGATAACACGATACTGAAAGACTGGTTGTCAGACTTTCGGTCTTCTGACGACCCGTAATGACTGTCAAAGATGAATGAATGATATGGGATATGGTATTTTAAGGTGGTCATCCATCCACGGATTATCCGTAACCCGATCGATCGACCCGTGCGAATATTTTACTTATCTACAAGCCACACATATTTTATCATCATATTAGTATGGAGAAATATAGGAAGTGCCATTTAAAGAACGTATAATAATGAGCTTTGGTGAAAGGCAACAAAACAGTACCATGTTACTTAATTTAAAGAATATAACGTAAGAACCAGAAGGTTCATACAAAGTGACATTCTTTTAGCGATAACGGTGATGGAAAACTCAGAAATGTAAAGGACTGACACAAGCTACGTCGAAAAGTTTATGTCAATCCTGTTGAAAATCATTGTAGAAATACGATACGTTTTGAAAGCAAATGCCACTTAAATTGGGCCACTAGGCTTTCAAGAGTAGAACAGTGTTGGCCGTGTGTTGGTGGCTTCGACTTTTGAGTTGTAGATCGTGGGTTTACACAGGCGTGGCCTGGCATATGGGCAACTGAAGGAACACGGGTGGGTTTTAGTCAGTAAAAGTCTGACACGCCCAGAGCGGGAGAAGTCATTTGATGATTTACAAGCGCCCTACTTTGTGTAAATAATTCCATCACCACTGCTCTTGAAACAGTAAAGGAAAACATCGTTAGGAAACGCCCATGTTCAAAAAATTCGAAGACATATGACATTTACCAACCCGCACTGGGCCAGCCTGGTACATTATAGCCCATTCCCTCTCTAAGGGAAGAGGCTTGTGACCCAGCAAAGGGAACTTTATAGGCCGATTATGGCTCTAAGGCAGTATTTCACAAGGCTATCAATCAATCAATAATTTATTTTGTAAAACATAGGTATGGTTACAGATAGTAAATTGACTAACGAAATGGGTATTCCAATTTCAGGATGCAAGACAAGCGATGGCTAAGTACCGAGGTGTGCCTGCATCTTCAATGGTGGTGATAGATGAACTGACGAGGTTAAAGAATCAGCTCATGCCAGCTGTTGAGCTTATATCTGTTACAGGTAAGTCTTTTTTATAATTAATGTATTAGAAGGAAGCGCTAAGATAGCCCGCGACATTCCAAATATCTTAAATTTTTGCAATTTACTGGGCAGAGTAAGGTTATATATTCCCTTCTAACGCTAGCCTACGATATACGGTAGCTAAAGTATGTAGAAATTTTTCTTGCCAGTAGAAGGTTTATTAGTAAAATTTGAATTTCACGCTTTGCCTTGGCGGATCCTAACGAAGTGCAAGTAACAAGAACTATCGCTAGAAAACCTTCTATTCAATAAAAAAAACTTCACCCAAATCGATTCACCCATTCAAGAACTATGGTGCCACAGACACACACATAGTGGTCTAGCACCCCTGATTTTGCATCGGGGGTTAAAAAGTGCAATTTTAGAATGTGATGATTGTGAAATATGCAAGTATTTGACTACATTTAGACGCTAGAGTATGATTTATGTGGGTACTTGCACGAGCTATTGCACTGAAACGAGTATTTACTAGCCACAGTTATAAAGAGGCGTGTACTGAAAAGAGAAGTAATCAGAATGGGGCCAAAATTGCCTAATTCGGAACTTAGTTTAGCCCATTTTTTTGCAGTTTAGAGTTTTTAACTATTTGCCTCTATGTTAGCGAACCCCGATAAATCCATGGTGTCACAAGCAAGTAACAATGGCGGCAATCACTTTCCATTAAAATAATATAGCCAGATTTGTGTTCTAGTAACAAAAATATTTTTCTTCTGTGTGTTGAAAGCAATCTTTATACAGTCAGCCCAGAATTTGGCTACGAGCTTGGCACTTTCAGTAGCAAACAAATTTTTTTTTGTTTTTGCAGACACCGATCCAAAAGCAGAAGAAGCTGAAAAACAAAAGCTGAATAATGAAGACATCATGCCCGAGCAGCCGAAGGCAATGTCTCCAATCAAGCTATTATGTAAGTACTCATAAGCTCAGACATACTTGACATTGTTTGACTTGGAGATTTAGTTCTACAAACAGGTTAAATCTAATGAATTCTGTTCGGTTTTGTCGTTCGATGAAATTTAAAACTTTGAAATGTAATGATTACATATTTATTTTCTTGCTGTTTTGCATATGCGTTTATTTCTGTGGATATAATGTAATGTTTCATTTTTCATAGGTTTGTACATGTTTTTGAGGTTAGGTTATAATCCTTTTGTAATTCTGTTTCAGTTGTTTCACCTGTTTCAAGACGGGCGTTCTTTGTAGTCCTGACAGTGATCACAATGCAGGTAAATAAAATTTTCTGCAGTCAGATACTAGCCTGATAATAAGCGTTGTACAATTTTTAGCTACTCCCGAAGGCTGCTCCAAAGTTCCTGTGATAACTAGTGCTTTAACTTCACCTTTCTTATTCGTGGTAATTGATCTTTAAACCGAGCACTGAGTAGTGGTAGTCCAATGGTAACTGCTTGGACTAACAGGGTGTAGCTCGTGGATTCCGATCCAGGCAAGAGTTTTACTTCGTTTCAATAATTTAATCAGCACTGCTCTCAAAGGTGAAGGAAAACATCGTGAAGAAAGTGGCAGGTCCTAGAACTAAAAATCAGAAGACATGTGATATCTTCCAAGTCGCACTGGGGAAGATTACAGTCATCTTAGTGTACAGTCCACTGTTCTCGAAGAGAAGAAATCTGTGTCCCATCTTTAACCTGGTTGGGATGAAATATAGTCATTGGGTCCGATTTCTCACCAACTTTGACAGCGATGCGTGTGTTTACATTGATGACTAAGTTTTTACTTTATTCCCATTTCAATTTTTATAGAGACATGTCTTTTATAGTTGATCGATTGTTCCAGGTGCTCATGGGCATAGTTCCAGTACAAGTATATGCTAAGACAGTATTCACTGAGACAGACCCGAGCAAGTCAGATCTGTACACGGTGATATTCGCCGTGGTACAGTTCTGTGGTGGTATAACCTCGGCTTTAGTTGCTGATAAGGCGGGCAGGAGGGTAAGATTTTTTAAAATTATATTTGATGCGATTATTTCATAATTTTGCAGGGAGTTTATTTTTGTTGCTAATAACAGTTTACCCGTTACTATAGACTGCGTAGACAGTTTCTTTAAAATCACCCATAAATCAATGTAAAACAATACGATTAATAGCGCACTGAACCTCTGGCGTTAATTGAAGCGTGGTGGTTTTGGCAAGGATGGGCGATTTGTCCGCTAATTTTGGTATTAATTTCGTATTAGATATTAAAACAAGTACACATTTTGAAAATGTAAAATGGTAAAATTATTTAAAAAAAATACTGATGAACTTCCGTGAAGTGTTGACGCCATTTTTTGGAAATAACTTTAGATTTTTATTATAGAGGAAACTACAAGTGTTCGTGTTTAAAACGATTTACAAATTTATATGATTTATCCGTTAAATGCATTGTGATGGAAATTTCCATCAACCAATTCAATGTCATTTTTTCGTTTTCGTTCCAGTTATTTTTTGTTTTTGTAATTGGAAAAAAGTGGTTTATTATCTCACTACACATATTTTTCTCAGTAGGTTAGTTCTTTACATAAAGATGTAAATTTCCAACAACCTATTTAAAAAAAGTATTTTATGAATATATTTAAAAAAAAATATTTGTTCCTTACCATAATTATAGCTAATCTTCATCCAAATAAATTTAATTTGGTTAAAAAGTAAAAATTATGCATTTAAGGATCATAGAGTGAATCATAAAATATCATACACATTAATTGAAGAACTAAAGGTTAAGTAGTAACGATGCAGCAATGAATTAAAATAACGCAATTATTTCGCAAAAAAAACTAGATAATGTCGGCAGTCTTAATCTTACTACTCTGAGCAGTAAGGCCAAAATAAATTCACATTCCTTTTTAAAGTTGAGAAGTAAGCGTGGTCAGATCATGTGAAGACCAATTTTCCATCTCGTTTTTTCTTCTAATGGACCGCATATGTCTGCTGCGCACTTTTTATAGCATTATAAAACATAATATGTATGTTTTTCTCTTTCAATTTTTTTTTTAGTATGTGCAATCCCAATGTATGTGAGGAGATAAAGTAGTGTATGACATTGAGAATAACTAAAAACACTCGTATGATACTATTAAAAACTTTGCCTACGGCTGGGTTTTTAATGACACACTCATGTTTTGATACCCCTCATTGTCATTATGCAATATTTCATAAACTACTATTCTGCCATTATTTTTATTTACTACTAGCTTCTGCCCGCGACTTCGTCCGCGTTAAATTTCTTGTTCCCCCGACCCTTCCCGTCGCATCGAATCGCCTACCCGTGCGATTTTCCCCGTTTTTGCAACATTTTTCATTACTGCTCCGCTCCTCTTAGATATAGCGTGATGTTATATAGCCTATAGCCTTCCTCGATATATAGGCTACCCAACACAAAAATATTTTTTCTATTCGGACCAGTAGTTCCTGAGATTAGTGCGTTCAATCAATCAAACAAACAAACAAACTCTTCAGCTTTATAATATTAAGTATAGATGGTATTTTCGCCTCCACATGGTAGGTTACTTGCAATTGGAATTAAAAAAACCATACTGAAAGTTGGCTAATTCATCCCATTTATTTCCAGCTCCTAATAATATCCTCATCAGTGATGACCTGCCTTTGCTTGGCGGCTCTTGGATTCTTGCTGCAAACGAAGTCAGCTCCTGCGTGGATCACAGTGGTGCTACTTATGGCGTACTGCTACTCATTCCTAGTCGGAGCCGGTACCATGCCTTATGTGTTGCTGGCTGAAGTGTTTGAGTCTGAGGTAAGAATGGCGATCATATTTTTTGTGCAGTTCTGTGTTTTCGTTTTAAAGAGTGACCACTTAAAGATTCTCCTTTGGCTTGATTTGAACAATAGGATAGAACACTTAATTGTTCATGATCAATACATTATTTTTTTCAATAATATCGCAGTAGAAGCTTTTTGCGTACTGGCTCTGCTTAGTGCCGAGAGCTGAAAATTTAACAATATTTTTTCGATGGTCTGAGATATGCTCTGTTGAAATCTGAAAGCTCGTTTCAAAACCGAGAGTCGAAAATCCAGTTCCGCAATTATATTTTTTTTTTTGTGTGTGGAAATTCATCAAATGATATGTCCCGCTCTTGGGCGGAGCGGGAGGGTGTGTTAGACTTTTACTGACTAAAACTCACCCGTGTTCCTTCAGTTGCCCATGTGCCAGAGCCACGGTGTCTCTTTCGAACACCAGTGCGCAATAAAATTGCGCCGCAATATTATTACGTCAGTTTAGGCGTTGACTAACTGGAATGCCATTATCACACGTAAAACGTAATGGATTTGGAATCTTATCACGCTAACACGTAAAACATTTTGCAATCGCAGTATAGTGCTGACAATTCCCATGAATTAAATTACGTGGAGCGTTAGAAGAATTGAATCATAATGATGTTTCCGTGTGGTGACGGATATAAAGAATAGCACTTTTCCGTTGCTTTCCTTAGGTGTAGTAAGATGCGTTTAAGGGATTTTTCAGAGAATGGGTAGCAGCGTTCTCTATGAATTTTAGCACCATACTGCGATTGCCAACTCGCCTGCCAAGTGTGGCGATTATGGTAACCCTCCCAAATTGGGGGAGGTCGATGTCCAGAAGTGGACGTCTTTCTGCTGAAATGATGACGATGATGATGATGATAAATATATACGATTAATTTATTAATCTATTTCTTTGTTCACAGGTCCAAGGACTAGCATCAATGATGATCATAGAATGGGTGTGGTTCCTCAACTTCTTTATTTTAGCGGTTTTCCCGTACATGCTCACCGCCTTCAGAATCTATGGCTGTTTCTATATATTTGGCGTTGTGAGCCTTGCGAACGCCATAATATCATTTATAATTGTGCCAGAAACGAAAGGACTTTCCAATGCGCAGATTCAAGATCTTTTTAGAGCGAGAAAGAAGAATTAGATAAGATATTTTGCACGTTTTTGAATTCGTTTACAAATGTTGGGGCAGTTCTTAATACCGATTTTGTTTAATATTCTCAGTACAAGGATGCACTATGAATACTGCTCCAATGTCATGCTATTTCAGAGAGCATCTCGACTTGCTTAATTTAATGGGTGGATAAAGTTGTCGTATTGTGAAAAAGCATTTTTAAAAGATGATAATTCTTAGGAGCTAAATAATAGCAACATCGATAGGCATTTTGTGAGATTAATAGAGATGAATTATGCGATATATTTAATAAATATATTTAATTATTTTTAAGTTAGAGAGAATGGATTTATAATTTTATTTGAGTGCCTGTATTTTATGTTTGTAAGTATAGAAATAACTGTTTTCTTTTTTATTAGTTCGCAGTAAAAGTAATTATTTGATATGAATAAAGTTCAGAACCGACCGAAAATTAAACAGTATTATTTGTGGTTTTTTGTTTCCATGCAAATAAAATCTGATTTTTATGTATTTATTTTTATTTATTAATCATACGAATGTTTGAAAGACTTAAAACATGTGTATTTCAATTTTAAGAAGATAAACTTTAAAATAATATCATTTGTTAGATAACCATAATTAGATTAATTATTTTAGTGGAGAAGATATAGTTGTTCTGAATAACCAAGTCATATGGTTTTTTTTTAAAAGATGATTACAATTGGTAAATAAGATAATTTCCTACTTTTTTAAAAAAATAAATAATAACAGCCTAGTATTGTACCATTGCAAGGCAAAGATCAATGGTAGCCAAGTGCACAGACAGGTCTTTGTGTAAATAATTTAATCGCCGCAGCTCTGAAAACGGTGAAAGAAAACATCGTGAGGAATCCGGCATGTCTTAGAACCAAAAATTCGAAGACTTGTGACATTTATCAACCCGTACTAGGTCCGCGTGGTAGTTCACGGCCTACTCACTCTCCCTCTCCTCTCACCAAGAGGAGGATTGTGTCCCAACTTTGGGAATATTATAGGCAGCCGCGCATTAGTAACTAAAGACGAGTTGGCAACTTCAGACATACATAAACTACAAGTCCAGGTTCCTCTTAAGTGCCCTGGCTTTAGGAAGATGTTTGAATTGTTTAAATTTCGAACATTATATAAAAATGTACAGTCAGACGACTTCAGGTGGAAGAGCTGTGTATTTTTCAGTAAAACCTTTTTTATTTATTGATAATGTGTTTCGTTCTCATATGGTAAGTTCATTTTTATTTTGACGAGAAAAATAATAGGGGTACCTTTTTAATAATGTGTGATACAGAAAATAAAGAAAAAATATGATTTTTATTTATTATTTATTTATTTAACACTTTAAGCACATATTATGTACAGAGGCGGACTTAATGCCATAGGCATTTTCTACCAGTCAACCTTTGGGTGATTCAGAGACAAACAGTGGTAGGTGCAATGAATTGAAGAATATTCAAAAATAAACGTAGAACCTATTTAAATCATAAATATAATACATATACCTAACTATATATAAATATAAAAACAACATACATACATATACATAAATAATCGAATTTACTAAAAACAAATGAGACAAACAATGACGAAACATTACCGTTGTGATGAAACTGCCACCTTCTTGCGAATGTGTTCGCGAACTTTAACTTTGAAGGTCAATCGGTTGGTTGCCATCCTGATTTCCTGGGGGAGCGCATTCCACAGAGAGACAGACTGGACAAAGAAAGAAGAGTGAATGAAGTCTGTGCGATGAGTGGGACACTGAAGAAGCCGATTGTGCGATGAGCGTAGATTTTTATTGTGGTTGGCGCAAATGTACTGAAAGTGTGGGGCCAGATAAACAGGGGAAGAGGGAGAATTAAGAAATGAAAACAATGTGGTCAGCGCCCTTTGCTCTCTGCGCTGGCGTATGGGCAACCACTTAAGAAGGGACCGATGCGCAGAGACATGATCATATTTACGCAAATTGAAAACGAATCGAATGCAGTTATTGAGAAGACGGTCAAGTTTGTTGAGGAGATCTGCATTCAGGTCATAGTAGCACACATCACCATAATCGATGATAGGGAAAATTAAGGACTGCACAAGCATTGTCTTCGTGGTCGATGGTAATAAGTTTTTTAATCGGTACAGAGCCCGCAGCGTTCCAGTAACCTTTTGGCTTACCCTAGCGACTTGAGTATGCCAGTTCAGAGAGTTATCGATATGCAAGCCTAGGTCCTTAACGTCAGTGCTGAAAGGAACGATCGTACCGTCGAAGAGTATTGGTGGCAAGATAGTACCAACCATCTTGCTAATGCTACGAGGACTGCCAATGATGATCGCCTGACACTTTGTAGGGTTTACAGCTACACCAAATCTATCAGCCCAGGATTTTATGGCTATCAAGTCCCTATTTAGTTTGCCAATAGCGTCCGGTAATTCATCAACCTTCCCTTGAGAGTACAGCTGCAAGTCATCTGCATACAGATGATACGCACACTGAAGTTCGGAAATAATTAGATTGATAAAAATAGAAAACAGAAGAGGAGAAAGTATACCGCCTTGAGGAACGCCAGTTTTCAAATCACGCCAGCAAGAAGAAGAATCTCCAGCATGAACAGACTGCTGACGTTCCTGAAGGTAAGAGGAGAACCATTCCAGTGCTTTGGGAGAGACCATAACAAATGAAAGAATGGCTAACAGGATGTCATGACTGACGGTATTAAAGGCATTCGAGAAGTCCACCAATACTAGAGCAGTAACTTTGGTATCTTCCAATCCTGCCCTTATATCGCCAGTCACTTTAAGGAGGGCGGAAATAGTGCTGTGCCCAGGCCTAAACCCAGATTGAAGCGGACTAATGATAGAATTATGATGAACAAAGTTGGAGAATTGTTTGTGCACACAGGCCTCAAGCACTTTGGATAAGAAGGGAAGGATAGAAATTGGACGGAAGTCAGTGGGAAGAGAGGGGTTAGAAACCTTAGGAAGTGGGCGAACATAGGCTTTGCGCCAAAGGGAAGGGAATACTCCGGTGAATAAGGAAAAATTAATAATGTGGGCAATCGCGGGTAGGAGATGATCCAGAATAGTTATGATCATACCACGAGTGATATTGTCACATCCTACCGCTTTGGATTTGATGGAGAGAATGATTTTTCTGATCTCTCCCGGGTCAACTGGAATGAAACTGAAAGGATTAATTTGAGAACGCGTTAGACCTGAAATTAGAGAAAGAGTTTGCTGCTTGGTTAGACGATCCATGGTAGGAACAGTGGAGAAATGCCGGTTGAGATCGTCTAAGTCAATTGAGCTGGGGAGATCTAAATGTCGCGATTTGCCGATACCAAGTGTTCCAAGGAATTTCCAAATATCGGCAGAAGACGAAGAATTGATAGTATCAAAGATGTGGCGGCGTTTAGCATTGCGTATCATCTGATTACATCTATTCCTTGCAGCCTTGTACAATGTCCAGTTCTCGTCAGTACGATCCCTTTTAAATTTATGGAACGCGCGGTTCCGACGTCGCATTGCCATTTGGATACCTTTTGACATCCATGGTGCAGGTGGGCGTTTTAGCTTTACCTTTTTGACGGGAGCATGGATGTTATAAAGGTTGACTACAACGTCGTTGAAGATGGCAACCTTGTCGTCAACTGAAGTGGCTTCCGTCATAGGCTCCCAATTGACCACAGATGCATCTTCCTTTAGCTTCTCGACATTCATCCGTGCAAAACAACGCCTGTACAGAACTTTGGGCTTAGGTTTAGGAGGTTTCAGGATATAAGAAAGGAAAATCATGTCGTGGTGAGAAAAGCCAGGAGCGTCATGTTGACCGTGGGAGGAAACAAGGGAAGGATTCGAGGTAAGGATCAGGTCGAGCCAGGTGTCATCGCCAACAGTGTTATGGTGAGTAGGTTTGAGTGGCAACACGTGCAGACTAGCTGACTCGATCAGGTGGAGGAGCTTACGGGACCGAGGGGAGTTTTGGGCAAGGATGTTTGTGTTGAAATCACCCATGATGATATGATGTGCGTACTCCGAACCCAAAGATTCAAGTACTGATTCGAATTCAGTGAAGTAATCGACAGTGGGAGGACAGTAGACAACACCAATAATGGTTTTGGCTCCTTTGACACAGACTTCAAGGAAAATAAACTCAGCAGAAGTAGAATAATTTGAGGAGGAAGAAGCAAGTATTTTAAAGGGAAAGTCATTGCGAAGGTATATGGCCACACCACCCCCTCCTTTACCAATTCGATCATTCCGTATAAGAACGAAACCAGTAAGAGGGTAAGTGGTGGACGGGAGATGTGGTTTAAGCCAAGTTTCAGAGATCAAGATGGCGTGAACGTTACTGTTATTAAATGAGTCATACAGCTCGCTGTAGTGGCTAGGCACACTTTGAGCATTAATATGACACACATTCACCAACCGATTAGACTGATCATTGAAATTTTGTTGCATAAAGTCACCAAGGGTGTAGCTGAAAGAACAAAAACTTTCATCGCTAGAAGAGGCAGTAGATTGATTGGCAGAAAAATAAGACTCATTGTCTGACATAAATCTAAGTAGTTAAATTAAAGAAATATATATATATATAAATATCAATATGCTATTGCTAAAAACGGAGTTACTAATAAGTGCTACTGCACCACCCGCCAGCCAACACATACACTAAAACAATTAAAACATAATATTCAGCACAAATTACATATAACAAAAGCTGTTCACATTTTTAGTTTACTTTAAAAGCAAAAACCGTAGTTCCCAAATATAAAAATTATGAAAGATATTTAAAAAAAAAAAAAAAAATGAAAAACAATGTCACACCCAAGACCCAACAGCAGATTGATTATAGCGTATAGAAAAACGAAACGTTAATAATATTAAGTAGCCAGTCATTTCAGAACGAATGCTTGGAACTTCAACGTCAGTTTGACATTACTGTCTATTTTGACAACATGACATTTACTAAAACAAAATAACGTGAGTTGAGGTTGACCAAAATAAACATTGAAGAGGGTAAAAACTAATCCACTACTCAATATTAAAAACAGAAATTAGCAATCAATCGGGGCACAAAACAAATAGAAGAATTAGACGGGACAACTACATAGCAGTAAGTAAAGATTATGAATATAAATATGAAACAATAACAAGAAATCAAAGTAAACATTCACCATAATGACGTAATATGTTTTTCAGGCTCCCGGCAGCAACGATACTTCTTCATCTTGTTGATGGAGTCGCGCCTGGCGCCTTAGGATACTTGGACATCAGGGGCTTTAACTCTTCGATAGAAGTAACCTTGTGCCGTCTTCCGTCAGAGGCCTTAATGCAGATAACGCCGTCTTGAGTCCAGCACGACCGCATACTGAAGTGTTCGCGCGCCCTTCCGAAGACAGATTGCCTCGCTCTGGTCAAAAACTCCTTCACCGAAATTTTGGAACCTTTCAAGCCTGTCTTTGCCTTCCAAACTGAGGCCTTGATGTCCACACTGGCAAACTTAACTAGAATAGGCCTATGATGCTCCTTGCTTTGAACTCCAAGCCTATGACAGGCTTTAATTGAGGACACTGTGAGATTTTTGAGGGCAAGCTTCGTGTTGAGGACCTCCAGAATGACTGCCGCACTGTCTTCGTTGTCCACTTCAGCAAGACCTTGGAAAACCAAGGCTTTCCGCCGGTGCCTGGTCTCCAGACCATCAATCTGTTTGGCACACTCGCTGATTTGACTACGCAGCAGACCCAGCATTGAAAATATGAGTTCCCGGAAAGTACGGAACTCTTCGGCTATCTTTGCGACTGTGTCCTTGGCAGGACCTGCGCACTGGATTTGTGCTTCAAGCTCACCCATCTTCCTCAAAAAATTATCCTCCAGGGTTTTCTGGGCAGCAAGGACTTCAGCAAGTTGAGACATTCTGTGATTTAGTGCTAATAATTGCCTTGTGATAGTGCAGATGATGAGCTGGCAGGTGGTGTTGTGTTTGTAGTGTTTATGTCACATTTATGTGCCACAAACGTGAGTACTAGATATATCACTCTTGTAGACTAAGTACTGATGTAACTTAATCAGTATTTCAAATTAAATATATTTTACGTAAAATTCCGAAATAAATAAAAGGTCTACACTTTTTTAACACCTACCCCCGAAAAAAAAAAAAGCAAGCTTATTTTTAAAAAAATCATTATTACAATAAATGTTTATTGCTTGCTACCCATAAAAGCGTTATCTTAATTCATCTCTTCATTCCGTCCCTAGCTCGAGAGCAAAAAATAACTTGAACTTGACACTCTTTACCAGGAAATCAGACGTTAAAAAGAGTATTACACGAAAACAAATAAAGCTTAGGTTTTATTGCGTGCTTGCGTACGTTGTACTGCGTAATGTCAGCGATATCCACGTTTATTATGTTTGCCTAGTACAACGATCTTTTGACGAGTATAACCGGAGAAGTTTGGACAGTGTTATTTTTTGTTTGCATGTCTATTATGAGATTATGCAACATTTGTGATGCCTTTATGCACGTGATAAAGTTATATCGGTTGGGGAAAAATGAGTATTATTATATTTTGATTGTCTTACTAGGGTTTTCAGAGCTAATTAAAGCTTAATAATTATCTATCTGTATTGGAATTTCTTAACAGTTTAAAAGCCTGACTTTCTTATACTATGTCTAAAGCGCTTTTTAGTCCGTAGTAGTGTCAGCTTGGACACGATACATTCTGGGCAATTAGAGCGACCTTTCTTCATTCCGCAGTTCTCGGGAGTCTTAGTATTTTATTTTAGGTGATTCCGCATTCCACAACCCGGCTCGAGAGACCAAAATGGTGAATGAATAATAATATAAAACGTACCTGCACCACGTGAGCGTATAATTTCTCTCTATAAACCAAAAGGTATCTCTAAGTAATGACTGTGATAGGCCTTCCCATATTGTATTTTCACCATGTTCTTGAAGACAAACACATCGACTTTTGCGAAAGCAAACACAAACGACAATTGTGTCGTTTGATCCATATAATGTCCATGCCAAGTTTACAAGTAGAAAGTTCAATAACTAAAATCTATAAATCGAAGACCCACAAAACTGATAGTACTAGGCGCTCATAACACGCACGTAGTACAAAGATGCAAAACCATTCAATAAAGGTGAAATTATACGAAACCGGGGCAGTGGGCCAATGGCATGCAACCATGGCTAACATTGTTTGTTCCATTGTAAATCTTTATGACCAGGCAAATGGGACGACTGCACCATAGTGCATGGAACTTGTATTAAGTTTAAGAGGTCATATTTGCTGTTCGGTTCTTGTGAAGATGAGTTAGTAGTTTCGATTTCGTGGTTGGAAAGTATAATGTCGCTGTTCTATCAATACAAGTTTTAATGAAGCAATTTGGTGACCAACCTATAGGCAGATAAAACGTAGCTTAAACCACAAATGAATAAGACGTGATTATTCTAAGACTTTAGATTTTAATGACAATGTTTTTTTTATCACATTTCTTCTCATGGGTATCATAAGTAGCGACGAAGGGACAAATTGCGGTAAACTGTAGAAAAATACGATTGAACTGCGATATTGCTCATCCCCATGGCAAATAGCGCGAGACCTTGGTATATATGCCAAGGACTCGCAAAACTTAACTTGTACAAATTAAATGCACATTTTTGATTTCGCTACGATTTATTATATACATAGAGATTTCAGTTGACAAATAAAAAGTCACTTTAATTTATCGTTTTCTTTTAAAAAGCCTGGTAATGTCACACCGCGATTTGCGCCTAGTGACTTCATAGAGCAACCTTCGATTGGTTTGTCATACTTTACTTTCGAGTTTTTTAGGATGATGTTGAAATCATCTTTATTGTCGTCGATTAAGGTACTATTCTGTATAACCAACATTGTCGATCTTATACGGGATAAGTTTTTAACCAGTGCGCAAATTTTAGCAAATTAAATAAGTTTTAATAATCATGCAAATTTTATTTTGATATATCTTAATACAAAAACTATCGTTAACGAATGATGTTTATTTTGAAACTGGTTTTTATGGTAACTTACGTGCGGTGCTGGCGTGGCGGCGAAGGTGAACGACCGAGCGTAGCTACAAGTACCTACCAGCTGTTCGATCGCTCAAAATTCTAAGAAGTTCATAGTACCTACGCGCGCAGTTACTGATACAAAACCAGCAAAAAAAAATTGCACACTGGTTTAAAAAAAAATCCTGTATATATGTTTGCGGTAAGAAGTCCTTGAATTATAATATCGACTGACCATCGGCATCGGTTACTCTATATTTGTTACACACTTTTGATCGACATAAATCTGAATTGATCGTGTCACGTCATTCACTACAGTGAATCAGTCAAATCGAATAATGTCATCAATTTGTAGAATTCAGAATATTTCAAGATCAAATAATAATAAAACACCAACATTTCTTAAACAATAACAATAATTTATTACATTCTAAAAGCTAATACAACGGAGCTCTTCTTTTTGGTTTCACGAATCGTGCTTGAATTTCTTCCACTGTCAATCCTTTCGTCTCTGGTAAGAAGAAGGCACAGAAGGTGGAACTTAAAAAGCAAACGACAGCAAAGATGTAGAAGACAGGACCCCACCCGAGAGCCTTGAGGAGAGGGTTGAAGATGTAGAGGATCACGAAGTTGCAGAGCCATGCGTATTCAAATAGCACCATCGAGAATAAACTCTTGACCTGGAGAGAAAAGACACACTAATTTTAGACACTAAGTTAGACCTAGAATGAGCATGTCGTGTTATTACGAGATTAAAGACCATAATAATTTGTCCTGCCTGCCAGAATATCAAAGGAATTACGTGTGCCCATGTTTTGCTAAATAGTTTTGTGAATCGTTGTAGTAAAACAGATGTTCAAGATTTTCATTATCTTATAACAAATATAAGATAATGAAAAGTCAATTCTTACTATAACTATATACATTGTGCACTTTCAATTATAAATTGATTATAGCCTGCGGCTTCGCCCACATGGATGCCGCGACATACCAAATGTACAATATCATGATGTGATAAACTATCTGTTTACCAAATTTCATCTAAATTCGTTCTGTTGGTTTTGCACCCATCAGGAACATGCATACAGATTGAACGGACAAACATTCAAAAAAACTATATTTTCACCTCCAGACCACGTAGTAGTAGAACTTTCATTCCGTTTTTAAAAATTCAATGTAAGTACAGTTTTGTATTAGTTACCAATTTTTTATTATTAATACTTTCATCATGTCAACCGAATTTTCCTAAATCATTCGTATTTTGCCACTTATATTTATTGTATTTAGAACGCCTGTGATCTCTCCTTCTTTTATTTTCTAATAGCATCGCTCACCTCAGGCAAGAACACTTCGCCTAGAAGAACGAAGGGCACAGTTCCCGCGCCACACGTGTACATGACTGCAAACACATAGATGAACAGTGCCGTCAACCAACTCGGTCCCCAATGGAGCTGCATCTGTGTTCCTAGTATCACACAACTTAATCCGCCTCCAAGGGATGCGTAGACCATGAGAGGCTGAAATTAATCAAATTCTTTGTTATCTTTTTGCACGGCTTTTTACAACATCAACATCGTTTACTTTTATTGGATACCTGGGAGAAACAAAGGATCAGGAAGGCTGCTTACTGTACTAGCTAAAATTGCAACATGTAGAAAGGATCCCTCTCAATACAAAACCTGTATTATATAACGCTTGTATTTCTCGAGGTAGGATGAGCTATTATGCCGCAGGAGGAGACGCCCCGGGCGTCGGGAGTCGATTGTGGACTCTCGGCCACCGTAGCTGCGGGTTTGCGGGCGGCGAGCTACCCATTGCTCCAGCTGGTAAGGACCAGGCCCGTGTCGAAGGCGCGTAGGGTTCCACACGCGCCTCAAAGAGATATCAGCAAAACTGAAGGGGTCCGCTAGGACCGATACCTGCCAGGATCGCGAGATTTGTTCGAAAGAGTTACCGTAGCCCTGGCATATGGGCAACTGAAGGAACACGGGTGAGTTTTAGTTAGTAAAAGTCTAACACGCCCTCCCGTTCCGCCCAGAGCGGGAGACGTTGAGAGTTAGCCTATAATTGACATTAATCGACACAAATACATATTACCTATATACACATAAATTATTCTGCTAAGCTCTTTCTATTGCTAAACTCCTGCATGTCGATTCTGTAAAAATCTCACCGTGGAAAGGTGCGTGGAGTGAGCTGTCAGTGTCATCCCAGTGCTGCTAGAGATTGAACAAACATAACATTTACAATCATAATCGAGATTTTGATAATATTTTTTATGCTTATTCTATTGATCATTTTATGCGTATTTCAAAGCTAGTGAACTATTTTAACATTACTACTGTTTCGGCAAGTTTTTCAAATGAAATAGCGAAACAAAAATTCATTCAGAAACGCATTGTTGTTTTTTTTACTGTTTTTTCCTCAACTAGCCCTTTATGCCTGACGCACAAGTGCGACACGCACGAATAATTAATGAATATAGTAAGACATACGTACATGTATAAGATAGCTACAACAGAAAATGCAAATTGACATTGTCAGTTATTAATTTATTATGAACCCACTGTAAACTGATTAAAATTAAATACGTAAATGCAATCACATGGCCTAATCGCGATGTGTCTTGGAGAAGCGATTGTAGATCGACTCGACTCGTAAAGATTGTGCAACGTTCTTCAGCGTTGTTACTAACCCAAATCTATAAAAAAAAAGACGAGTGAACCTGGCCGAGCCTGGCTGACGGAGCATAGAATTCAATCTCACACATACTATGTGGGAACCCACATCTAGGCACTGTTATATTCACATTGACATTTGTTTTTTTTATTATGTAGGTATCGTCACGTATGCGCACTAAGAACATTAGGAAAATACAATACCAACGTCCAAAAATGTGCCGAGTAACATTTTATTGTAGATAAACATATACCTACTTACATACTAATGTCGTTGTCATCAATAAAAAGAATATTCATCAAATGGTCACCCATCTTGAAAACCTTGAAAATATTATGTCAAAATTCAACAGTTCAAAACGGTCACCCACGTGCTCGAGGTGAAGTGATGTTACCATGACAACGGCATTGCGAAGATTGCGTGATCAAGCCGCGCATGCGCGCTAGACGCTGGCATCAATAATTAGTACGCAGGGATTTATTTAAATTCTTGTAGATATGGGGCCGTTCAAGTATTACGTAAGCAAATTTACTACAATTTTTTACTCCCCCATCCCCCTTGTCATCAAAAGTAAGCAAAGCTCTAACCCCCCCTCCCCATGCTTACGTAAACATTGTTATATGCTTTTTTTTTAATGTACTCTGTTTTTTTTTTATTGATTCATGAGCAGCAGTTATAATTCTGGAAATAAAAAAATCGACTTAGGATCTAATAGGGGACTATAATAACGCATATACTGTTCATTTAAAATACCGTCAAATCGTCAATAGAAACGAAACAATCGGTTGACGGAAGAAATTTAGTCAAGTGAATAGAGCGCATTTCCATTTCTTCCCATGGGTGTCGTAAGAAAGAGGCGACTAAGGGACTTACTAGAGAATGAGCAGCAGCATTTTCTATGCATTTTACCACCATACTGCGATCGCCAATCCGCCTGCCAAGCGTGGCGATTATGGCAAACCCCCCCAAATTGGGGGAGACCTAAGTCCAGCAGTGGACGTCTTACGGCTGAAACGACGAATAGAGCGCGGTAATAAAAAAATATACCCGTAGTACCCGTAGAAGTATGGACATGTTTAATAGAAGATGGATGTACGTGGGTGACATAATTCTTCAATAAGTTGTTGCATGAAGGAGGGATCCCACAAGAACGGTGCAATAGTTCGCTAGTGCCCATCTTTAAGAATAAAGGTGATTTACAGGATTGCAACAACTATCGAGGTATTAAGCTCATGTCACATAGTATGAAGGTATGGGAAAAAGTAATAGAGAAAAGACTGCGAGAGGAGAGTGAGATTACCCCGAATCAGTTTGAGTTTATGCCAGGGCGAGGAACAATGGACTGCACTTCTGCACTCCGGCAATTGTGCGAGAAGTACAGACGTGCACGTAAAGACTTGCACATGATGTTCATTGATCTGGAAAAAGCATATGATAGGGTACCTCGGGATGTGATGTGGTGGGCTCTGAAAAGAAAGGGTTGCCTGGGAAGTATTTAGAGTTAATTCGTGATATGTACAGCCAACTCGTACCTACGCCCGGTCGGCTGCTGGAAATACCGACGAGTTCAATGTGGCTGTACCAGGGATCGGCTCTAAGTCCTTACCTCTTCCTGTTGATCATGGACGCTCTAACGTCGGACATACAGGAAGAGGCACCCTGGTGCATGCTGTTTGCCGATGACATTGTTCTTGTCGGTGAAGATGTGTCCGAGATCCAAAGCAGATTGGAGAAGTGGCAACAGAAGCTGGAGAATATTGGCTTGAAAATCAACAGAACCAAAACCGAATATATTTTCTGCGATTTCGGCGGTCTCTCCAGCTCTGGAACCATAGCGCTTGATGTGCTTCTCTCGGCCTGCTCCGACTTTTGGTATCTCGGTTCACTCGTGCAAAGCGATGGCGAAGTAGATCGGACGGTTAAGCACAGAATAAATACTGGATGGATGAAATGGCGGCAGGTCACAGGAACAATCTGCGACTCCCACATCCCCCTTAAACTTAAGGGGATGATCTATAAAACCATGGTCAGACCTGCTGTCTTGTAAGGGTCAGAATGTTGGGCCTTACAAGGGATGAATGAAAGGCAATTGCATGCAGCTGAGATGAGAATGTTAAGAGGGATGTGTGGTGTTACACGAATGGATACAATAACAAATGAGGGCATAAGATGAAGTCTAAAAGTGACACCAATAAGTGAAAATTTGTGTGGGAATCGATTGTCATGGTATGGTCACGTGATACGGAGAAATGAGAAAAATGTCGTGAGGAAAATATTGAGTATGAATGTCAATGGCTTTAAGATAGAGAGAGACCAAAGAAACGCTGGATGAACTGTGTGAATTATGATATGGACAGAAAGGGAGGGACTACTGAGATGACGACTAGAGGTGCGGAAGAAAAAGACATGTTGCGCCGACCGCAAATAAATTGGAATAAGGGCGGGAGAATGATGAATAGAGCGCGGCAGGTAATTTCCCTACTCGGTTCTAAGCCTAAACGTCTACATTATTTGTGGGAATCTCCGAAAATGCGTTTCATTTTCACACAAAGACAATGTGTCGGTTACCATAAGTGTAAAAAAGTGAATAACTACTGCTTACATAATCACCATCTAGACTCCCCCACCCCCCATGTCACCAAAAATAAGCAAATCAAAGACCCCCCGCCCCCCTATAGTGCTTACGTAATACTTGAACGGCTCTTATGTACCTATCTAAATACAATAATTTTTATACATGTATAATGTCAGTTTGATGTCAACAAATATTCCGCTTTTTTAAACTATGTACCTACTTACTGCTCATTTAACCTTTATCGCGTGGAGACACCTGCACGCTAGGAATATGCAATACCAAGAAGTACCGTACAGCTACGTACTACAAAGAATCTTCTCGTAGTCTGAGCATTGGTAAGGTAACGATGATGAGAGATAAAATATGATGTGCATGTGTACTTAAACACTCATCATCATCAGCCATCATTCTCATCAAACTCATTGTCTATACCTAATAATAGAATATTCATCAAATCATCATCTTGATACCTACTAGGTATGTCAAAATTCAACGCTTCAAATGACTATCGCGTAGCGCGCCTCCGCGCGTGTTCACTTCACCGAGAATACATCCGATGATGCGGCGAGAATCGCGTGTAGTGCTCACGCCGCGCAAGCGCACTAATGTCATACATTTCTTTTTATCTTTGTTTTGATGACCATGTGCCTGGACATATTTAGAGTTCAGACAAAATTATTAGGTACCTACTCATTTATTTCAATGTTTGTAGGTAACCTATTTGGTTGCAAACAATAAAAAAGAATATTCATCGAATCGTCATCATCTTGATAATAATGTCAAAATTCAATAGTTCAAAACGATCACCCGTGTGCTCGCGAGGTGATGTTACCATGACAACGACATTGCGAGCATCGCGTGATCAAGCCGCGCATGCGCGCTAGACGCTGAATCGCGTGAAGTGTTCACGCCGTGCAAGCGTGTCTCATACGGTGAGCACCGATTGAAAACGGGTGAAGCGGGGTGACAGACGCGCTTGCGCGTTAAGAGCTGTCACAGTTTTTTTTTTTTCATTTTTAGCCTTATATGTCATTGCTAAAGGCAATGACGTATTTGCAGTTAGAGCCAATGAAGTATAATATTTTAATGTCAATTCCAACCATTGTTGAACTTTTCAAAATTATAAATTATGTTTTCATCAAATGAATATTAGGTACTTACTAGAGAGGTGTGAGATTGAGCATTCGGTGAATCGAGAGGCTTGTAGCTAAATAAAAACAGCCGCACAGTCCGACCGATCCGGCTAAGCTACGCTTGCCTCGGTCGGTCCGTCTATGGGTGACCATATTATTTACATACCAAGATCTCGAAGGTCGAAACTCTGACAACCAGTCTTACCAAGTAGGTAACATATTACCATATAACTGGGTAGTCGGAGTCGGATAGACAGTCATTGCATGTAAAATACCAGTGCATTCAGCTGCAGCCAGTTAAGACTGGAAGCGACCCCAACACAATTGGACAAAGGCAGGCAGATGATGAGGTGAGATCGAGAAACTTTATTAAATTGTGCAAAGCAAGTATTCAGTGATTGGTGATATGTTCATTTACATTATGTACATAATACATGTAAACAGCATATAAGTTTTTTTTTGAACAGCCTATCATCTAGATAAACCACAGTTCCAAGTTACAAAACCTTATAACAACAATACACAAAATATTTAGACATATCAATAATCTAGTTATGGGTGCCGTTGAGACACAAATTGCTTTTCTCCCTTACTAACAAGATTTCAACATTCAACATTATTCATGTTTTTTTTTCGTCGTTAATTTTTGTACTGTAGGGTACACCTCTGCCACATCTTTACGAGTCGAGTCGATCTACAATCGCTTCTTCAAGACACATCGCGATTAGGCTATGTGATTGCATTTACGTATTTAATTTTAATTAGTTTACAGTGGGTTCATAATAACTGTCAATGTCGATTCACATTTTCTGTAATGTTGTAGCTATCCTATACATGTACATATGTCTTACTATACCTATTCATTAAATGTTCGTGCGTGTCGCACTTGTGCGTCAGGCAATAAAGGGCTAGTCGAGGAAAAATAGAAAAAAAAAAACAACAATGCGTTTGTCTGAATATCTGTTTCGCTATTTCATTTGAAAAACTTCCCGAAACAGTAGTATTGTTTAGACACTATGATTTTTTTTTCTGGATGGGTAATCATCAAATGACTTCTCCCGCTCTTCGTGTCAGACTTTTACTGACTAAAACCCACCCGTGTTCTATCAGTTGCCCGTGTGCCGGGGTCACGGTATTTCGCTTGAACCATCTCGCGACCCCGGCAGGCATCGGTTCTAGTAGACCCCTTCACTGCTGCTTCTTTGAGGCGCGCGTGGAACACTACACGCCGTCGACCCGAGCTTGGTCCTTACCGGGCGGCAAGCTACCCATTGCTCGCCACCCGTAAGCTCGCGCCTACGGTGGCCGGGAGTCCGCTATCGACTCCCGACGCCCGGGGCATCTCCTCCTGCGGCGGCTAGGGACGTGAGGGCGCAGAGACTGCCACTCCCTTTAGACACTATGCTAGCTTTGAAATCCTTATAAAAATATTCAATAGAATTAGCATAAGAGTATTAGGTATCTAAATCTCGATTATGATTGTAAATATGATAGTTGGTCATCCCTAGCATCAGATGGAATGACATTGATAGCTCACTCCACGCTCACTTCACCCGGTGAGATGGTTACAGCATGTCGATTCTGTAAAAATCTCACCGTGAAAAGGTGCGTGGAGTGAGCTGTCAGTGTCATCCCAGTGCTGCTAGGGATTGACCAAACATAACATTTGCAATCATAATCGAGATTGAAGAATCAAGAAGTTGAAGCTCGAGAAACAGCAAGCTCAGTAGAAAAAATGTATTAGCAATTTTTTTTGTGTTTGTGTTACAAATCTTATTTATTTATGAACAAACTTTACACTTAATAAAATAAAATACACAAAGATAGGAAAGCACAAAGAAATTTCTTGCAGCACATCTGCAATTGGGATGAGAAACATAGACGCATTGTGTAAAACGATATATGTACATGAAAACAGATTAAATTAGGCTATAGCAACCAAAACATACATAGTTCTATCGGCTTAAAATAATAATTGTACTTACATACAATGTTTATTTACACATTTATGAAATAAAATAAAAAACAAACATAAAATCACGCCTTGTTTCCTCGAAGGGTTGGGCAGAGGTGTACCTTATAGTACAAAAATAAACGAAAATCAATACATGAATAATGTTGAAATCTTGTTAGCAAGGGAGATAAGCAATTTGTGTCTCAACAGCACCCATAACTAGATTATTGATATGCCTAAATATTTTGTGTATTGTTGTTATAAGGTTTGTATCTTGAATTGTGTATCCAGAATCTAGATGATAGCTGTTTAAAAAAACCTTTAGGTATGCTATTTACATATATTATGTAAACAATGTTAACGAACACATCACCAATCACTGAATACTTGCATTGCACAATTTAATGAAGTTTCTCGATCTCACCTCATGATCTGCCTGCCTCTGTCCAACTGTGTTGGGGTCGGCTTCCAGTCTTAACTAGCTGCAGCTGAATGCACTGGTATTTTACATGCAATGACTGTCCATCCGACTCCGACAACCCAGTTATTTGGTAATATGTTACCCCCTTGGTAAGACTGGTTGTCAGAGTTCCAACCTTCGAGGTCTTGGTATGTAAAGATGGTCCCCCATAGACGGACCGACCGAGGCAAGCGTAGCTTAGCCAGATCGGTCGGACTGTGCGGCTGTTTTTATTTAGCTACAAGCCTCTCGATTCACCGAATGCTCGATCTCACACCTCTCAAGTAAGTACCTAATATTCATTTGTTGAAAACATCTACACTTCCACACTATAATCCATAGTAATATTATAAATGCGAAAGTAACTCTGTCTGTCTGTCTCGCTTTCCTGCTAGAACTTCTGAACCGATTTAAATTAAATTTGGTACACAGATAGTTTAGAGCCTGAGAATGGACATAGGCTACTTTTTATCCCGGTAGTATATTCCCGCGGGATAATTTCCGACCTCCACGCGGGCGAAGCCGCTGGCAAAAGCTAGTAATTTATCATTTTGAAATGTTCAACAATGGCTGGAATTGACATTAAAATATACTTCATTGGCTAACTGCGAATACGTCATTGCCTGTAGCAATGACTTGAAAGGCTGAAATTAAAAAAAAACTATCTTGACAATGACAGTGTCGGTCACCTCACTTCACCCGAAACCGTTACTCACACGGTGTTGTTGCCATAGCAACCACGCCGAATGAGTAGCTGCTTGCTCGACGTGAACACTCCACGCGATTCTCGTCACATTTAGTCAAGGTGGAGTGAACTCACGCGGGCGCGCTACGCGAGTTTCATTTGAAACGTTGATTTTTGACATACCTAGTAGGTAGGTATCAAGATAATGATGATTTGATGAATATTCTTTTATTAATAATACGATTATTAAGTAGGTAGGTATACATGCATTTATATGAATGTTTCGAATACTTGCGTACTAATTATTCTCAATCCGATTACGAAATGGCTTCTGCACAAGGTGATAAAAAAAAGTTGATACCTATTGATGACAGCGTCTAGCGCGCATGCGTGGCTTGATCACGCGATGCTCGCAATTTCGTTGTCATGGTAACATCACTTCACCTCACGAGCACGCGGGTGACCGTTTTGAACTATTGAATTTTGACATTATTATCAAGATGATGACGATTCGATGAATATTCTTTTTTATTGTTTGCAACCAAATAGGTTACCTACAAACATTGAAATAAATGAGTACCTAATAATTTTGTCTGAACTCTAAATATGTACAGGCACATGGTCATCAAAACAAAAATAAAAGATTTAAAAAAATGTATGACATTGATGAACTAGTGACCTAGTGCGCTTGCGCGGCGTGAGCACTTCACGCGATTCTCGTCGCATCGCATGTATTCTCGGTGAAGTGAACACGCGCAGAGGCGCACTATGTACCTACGCGATAGTCATTTGAAGCGTTGAATTTTGACATACCTACCTAGTAGCTATCAAGATGATGATTTGATGAATATTCTATTATTATAGACAATGAGTTTGATGAGAATGATGGCTGATGATGATGAGTGTATAAGTACACATGCACATCATATTTTATCTCTCATCATCGTTAGTTACCTTACCAATCAATGCTCAGACTACGAGATTCTTTGTAGTAGGTAGCTAGCTGTACGGTACTTCATGGTATTGCATATTCTTAGCGTGCAGGTGTCACCACGCGATAAAGGTTAAATGAGCAGTAAGTAGGTACATAGTTTCAAAAAAGCAGATTAATTGTTGACATCAAAGTGTAGGTACTAAAGTGACATTATACCTGTATAAAAACTGTTGTATTTAGATAGGTACATATCTAAAAGAATTGAAATAAATCTTTGCGTACTAATTATTCTCTAAACCGAATACCAAATGGCGTCTGCACAAGGCAAACAAAAAAAAAAGTTGATACCTATTGATGACAGCGTCTAGCGCGCATGCGCGGCTTGATCACGCGATCCTAGCAATGCCGTTGTCATGGTGACATCACTTCACCTCGCGAGCACGCGGGTGACCGTTTTGAACTGTTGAATTTTAACATAATATTTTCAAGATGGTGACCATTTGATGAATATTCTTTATATTGATAATAATGACATAAGTAAGTAAGTAGGTATATGTTTATCTATACTAATATTATAAAGCTGAAGAGTTTGTTTGTTTTTTTTTTAAGTTATTTATTGTAAACTTCAGGTTACAGACATCATTGTAGCCTTGGCTCTTGTACTAGGAATTCCTGTATCACAAGAGCCAGGTGTTTGTTTGTTTGATTGAACGCGCTGATCTCAGGAACTGCAGGTCCGAATTGAAAAATTCTTTTAGTGTTGAGCAGCCTATTTATCGAGGAAGGCTATATAACATTACGCTACAACCAAGAGGAGCGGAGCAGAAATGAAAAATGTTGCAAAAACGGGGAAAATCGCACGGATAGGCGATTTGACGCGACGGGAAGGGTCGGGGGAACAAGAAATTTAACGCGGATGAAGTCGCGGGCAGAAGCTAGTCTACAATAAAATGTTAGCCGGCACATTTTGGACGTTGGTATTGCATTTTCCTAATGTTCTTAGTGCGCATACGTGACGATACCTACTTAATAAAAAAAAAACAAATGTCAATGTGAATATGACAGTGCCTAGGTGTTGGTTCCCACATAGTATGTGTGAGATTGAATTCTATGGTCCGTCAGTCAGGCACGGCCAGCTTCTTTCATCTCTTTTTAATAGATTTGGGTTAGTAACAACACTGAAGAACGTTGCACAATCTTTACTCGAGTCGATCTACAATCGCTTCTCCAAGACACATCGTGATTAGGCCATATGATTTGAAGACACATCGTGATTAGGCCATGTGATTCCATTTACGTATTCAATTTTAATCAGTTTACAGTGGGTTCATAATAACTGACAATGTCGATTCGCATTTTCTGTTGTAGCTATCTTATACATGTACATATGTCTTACTATATTCATTAATTGTTCGTGCGTGTCGCACTTGTGCGTCAGGCAATAAAGGGCTAGTAGAGGAAAAAATAGAAAAAAAACAAACATGCGATTGTCTGAATTTCGGTTTCGCTATTTCATTTGAAAAACTTCCCGAAAGAGTAGTATTGTTTAGACACTATGCTAGCTTTGAAATCCTTATAAAAATAATCAATAGAATTAGCATAAGAATATTAGGTATCTAAATCTCGATTATGATTGTATATATGATAGTTGGTCATCCCTAGCATCAGGTGGAATGACATTGATAGCTCACTCCACGCTCACTTCACCCGGTGAGATGGTTACAGAATAGCACTGCAGAATAGCACTGCTGTTCGGCAGTCTTGCTTGTAACCAATAGGCCAATATGAGCATAACAAAAGTACCAAGTTAACATGAAACAAAAGAGCCTCACCCGTCTTCCAAGCTTATCAGTGCAGTACGCAGCCACTATCCCGGAGACAACAGTCGTAACAGCCAACATGACACTCAAAAGAGTAGGAGACACAGTATGTATTGCTTCAGTGAATATGGGCTCCGCGTATATTTGAACTACGACCAAACCTTGGAAAATGGCTGCCGTCATGACTACTATGGTTACGAAGAAAGCTCGTTGCGATGATTTTGATTTTCCTGTGGAAATTTAGATTGATTATTAAAGATCCGGAATGAATGTGAAAATTATAATCATCAAAATATACTAATACTTACTAATGAATTTCCATATTGAATTCTTTTCAACGGGTTTCATGTCCGGTTTAAGCTTTTCTTCTTCAGGCGTCTCCTCTGTGGGAAAACATATTACAAAATTTTAATTTTGTTTCAATCAATCAAACAACTCAGCCTATCGTAGTCCACTGCTGGACATAGGCCTCTCCCATGTTGCGCCACAATAAACACTTTCCTAAGGTCGTCGGTTCATCTAGCTTTTTAATTTTGTTTAATAAACAAAATTAAAAAAGTATAAAAATATTGTGATATTACTTATTATGCAATATTTTTCGTAAAAATACTAATCAGTGGGGTGAGCATAGCCTATCGTGATAGACTTGAGTCACACATTTTTGTCACAGTTTGGGAGCAACAACTGTGACAAAATGCGTGACTCAATCCTTTCACAGACCGCGCTCGTCCCGCTCGCTGGTTATAAGTTACTGTGCACTAACAGGGTCACGTACCCATTAGTTAAGCCTAGTCTCATAGTCTTTATCTTTGTGTACGAGTACATTGTGCAAGAAATTAATAAACAAATAAAAAAGAACACTAAATTAGCGTAGTGTTGCAAAGCTAAATCGCTCCAATGTGGTGAAGAGTGGAAGCGTTTAGGGAGCTGTCTTTTTGTATATTTCGCGCTTCATAAAGTGTTGTTTTTTTAGGAATGGCATTTTCCAGGTCTTCCTATTATATTGTCGGCTATTTAACTGAGCTTGCTTATGGCTACCTTAATAAATTAAGGCCTCCAGCCAGCTCAATAAAACTATAGTGACTACACGCTAAGGGCACCACCTATGGGGTAAGGATCTCGGCTTAGGGCATCGCTGGAAGAGGACAGCCCGAGACGGGCTGGATCGGAACGAGTTCAAAAAGTGCTGATTCTCAGAACAATTTCAATAAATGGATTGTTGACTATAATGTGACATAACAAAAAGGATTTGATTTTTAGATACGGTATTAGTTACCACTCGCTACTTTACATGGTCCTTATGAAGTGACGAAAAGGACATTTCTTTATTATACGCGAATTTAAAATTAATACACACAAATCTTTCGTAACAAACTGTCTAAATGATGGTGTTGTTCGCATCTGAATCCTTTGTGTATTTCAGAATAACTTATAGATCACACAGACAAACATGAATAGGGACCTTATTTTGGAATTTGTGCAGATATTGTTACATACCTCCAAGGTCTGGGTTCAGAGCGCGTTTCATGCTGTTCATTTCATCCAAAAGCTCTTTAGAATCCAATTTCCACATTCTATAGAAGGCTAAAGATTGTATTGCTTCCTGGAAAGTAAATAAGGTTTTAAGTTTTTACATTTAGCACATTAGTACATGTTCCACGTTAACGAAAGGAATTAAATATTTTTGATCCTGTTGCTATTGATGTATATGACTAAATTTTATCCCGCTCCTATAATCTAAAAGCATTAAATCACACCAACCAAAAGATTCACTCATAAAAATGGCTTTCAGATTAAACAATACGTTTGGAATTATGACAAAATACTTTCAAATATTTCAACAATATCTCTTACTTTCATAGCGTCCTACTTAGGATGTTCTAAAAGACAAAGTGTCATAAAAACTTCCAAAAGAATAAAAAAAAGCTAATTACCTTTTCTTTCCCATTACTGAGTAGATGCATTGGCGATTCCCTCAAAATGAATAGCAAGCATCCCCCAGCAACTGATGCAGACACTCCAACATACAACATTATATTGTAAGGTAAACATCCTCCCAACATATAGGAAAACAGCATCCCTATTCCATATGATACCATCATAGTAGCTGTCATGGAACCTCGAATGGAATCTTGGCAGATTTCACTGATATACACCGTGGCTACTAGGGCTGCAGCACTGGCGACCCCAGAAAGGAATACGGCTGCTAGAACGGTTTCTACATTCCTGGTGCATACTAATAGTACCCAGACGAGCTGTGAACAAAATAATTTGTTTTATTATTATATCAGCCTCGGACTTCCTCTTTAATCTATTATTATTATTATTATATTATTATTATTATTACTTACAATAAAACTGTAGAGAGGTCAATTCTGTACATTGAAAATATATTCAAATTTAATATTGGAGGATAGATGGTGATAGATACTGATGCCAAAAATGCAATCAGTAAATTTTTTGTCTGTCTGTCTGTCTGTCTGTATGTGCACGCATGGGTCAACAACTACTGAAAGGATTTTAACCAAACTTGGTAAGATTGTAGTTCATACTCATGGGCAGGTTATAAGCTACATAACATAACGCTAAGACACATAGGAGCCGAGCAGTGACGATCAATTTGAAGCAAGTCGGATGAAAATGCGCTTTCGAGCTAAAAAAAGTTCACGCGGGATATTTTCAGACCTCCACGCGGGCGAAGCCGCTGGAAAAAGCTAGTTGATATTAAAACTTTAATAGCCAAAACCAAATAAGAAATAACTTTAACCTCTAAGTCACTGAGATACCACATTTGGTATCGACACAATGGTTTTTTAATTGTGTCTGTAATTACGGTAATTGACTGGTTAAAAACATATTTATAGCTTTGAGAAATGTGTAATACCAGAAATAATCGTACGAAAAACTTAAAGAGATTTAAAAAGGCCAATTGGTTGGTTTCTTGTATTAAAAGTTTCCACCTTTCGCTCTATCTTATATCCTACCAGTGAGTTGTACAAAGATTGGAAAATTCTTAACGTAAGACAACAGTATATCCTACAAGCCGTCCTACTACAACATCGTAAAACCCCATTCAAAAAAATTACAAAACGTCGAAAAGATTTAGTATGTATAGTACCGCAAACTCGATCACCCAGCATTAAAAGATTTTGCTACTACCAAAGCCCGAATTTGTATAATAAAATTAATAAACTCTGCAAAATCTATGGTATGACGTACCAAAAATGCAAAAAGGCAGTTTACTCACTTCTCCAAAACAAAACCTACGATGAGACAGAAAAGCTCCTAACAGCATAAATAAATAAAGTATACGTCAAATCGCAGCGCCAGCTCGTACTCACGCGCGCACACACACACACCCACACACACACATACACCCACACACACACACACACACACACACACACACACACACACACACACACACACACACACACACACACACACACGCCCACAAACATGCCCACACAATCACACTTTTTAGCTTTACACTACTTTTATATTATTTTCGTTATGTATTAGCTTTAGTCATAAAACTGTTGTAGAAGAAAAGTCAATACTGTGTACAATACAGTTATAATATCCAATGGGGACTGGCACTGTACTTCCTTATACAGGTTGTTCTATAACCTAGCTGGGAATGCAGCACCTCACCACCATTTCAGTTGTAGTTTTAGTACACTCAATTTGTCAACCCTTTAAAATGTACTACAATGCTCTTATGATGAATAAACAATTTTAATTTAATTTAATTTCATTTCATTTAATTTGTATATAAATAAATATATATCCATATGAGAAGTACTAGTAACACACTAAGAGAAAAGTCATGCTTAAGTTAATTAAAACCATACAAAAGTAAGAGCACTTACAACCAAACCCAAAGCATTCAGAATAGACGAGTATTTTCTCCCCAACTTGTCTAACATATAGCCAGCGGTCGGTGTAGACAGTAGAGCTCCTATTGAAGACAAACTGCCGAACAGTGATATCTCTGTGTCTGTCATGGGCCTGTTCAGTGTTGTGTTTGTCGTTTGGAACATGGTAATGGTGAAGGCTGGCCACGCGAAGATTATACCCATGTTTATACCCATGGTGCTTACTGTGGACAAAAGTATGGGTTATAAAGAGCTTAAATACGGAAAAGCAACCCTAGTACGAATTATTCAGCATAAAGCCAATATTAGCGTGTTTTGGATTAAACTTACCTATTATTAAAGATTTAGTTAGCTTGTCAATAATACATAACTTTTCTGGTGTACAATAAACTATATATCTTGACATTCATATAATGAACTTTGTACACCTTATATGAAAAGGAGGAATGTGAAATATGCACAGGTATATGAAATTTACATGAAGGAGTGCAAAAGATGAATATTTTTGTATGATAATGCAGTATATATAAATACACTAAGTTTAAATGAATTATGGTCGAGTTAACAACACTGTGTGACCACTGGTTTCCTACTTCCTACTAATCCTACTTATAATATTATAAATGCGAAAGTTTGTATGTATGGATGTGTGGATGTTTGTTACTCTTTCACGCAAAAACTGCTGAACGGATTTGGATGAAATTTGGAGCACAGTTAGTTTATAACCTGGATTAACACATAGGCTACTTTTTATCTCGGTAGTACGTTCCCGCGGGATATTTTCCGACCGTGGAGGCGGGCGAAGCCACTGGTAAAAGCTAGTAAGTAATATCCTTCCAAACGAATTCGGTCACTGCAGGCAATCTCCTGCGTGCGTACTGAAAGCGTCGTCGACTAATAACTCGTAAGTTGAGGCTGATGGCTGATACCACTGAGCAACCTTCCAGACTACAGCTGAGAAATTTTTAGTGGAAAAACCGGTCTAGGAATTGGGCCCTGGATACCATGTTCAGCAGTGGCGCTTGACACTAGTGGTACATGACCAACCAGCAATAATGCAGTGGAATTGGCAGTACGCAGAATTTGATGACAGCCGGTGATTTTAAGTCGCTTCTCTAATCTTAGTGATTAAGCTAAGGGTGCTTCTAATAGAGACAAAACACGGAAGATAAATAAACACGATTGTAAAGTTTACAATTCATTTACCTATGAGATTACAATACATTGTACTTATCTACAGTAGATATCTTAGCACGTGTACCTCCTTAGTACTAGTAGTCTGTAGTATTTTTGTATGCTCCTACTAATGTATATAAATGTGAAAGTTTGTATATTTAGACTAGTGAGAGTAATAAACTTACAAATGCTCCATTACGCAAAAACAGCTCCACGGAATTGGAAGAAATTTGGGACGCAGATTGTTTATAACCTGCATTAACGTATATGATATTTTAATTTACGGGGCACTTTTTATGTCGGTAGTAGGTTTGTGTGGGGAAATTTTCGGTTTCCACGCGGACGAAGCCACTGGCAAATAAATATTGCAATGGAATGTGAAAGATGTGCTCTTTACCATTCGTGCAAAATTGAGGTAGCGTAACGTATTTTCATATAAAAAGCGTGATGCTTCTCGCCGGAACTGTATGATGGTTCATACAAAATGTATGGAAGTGAGGTAGGAGATTTTATGCACTGCGGTACATTCCGTCCAAAAAGCTGCAACGAATTACTCGACGCTTGACATCTGTATTGGGGTGATCTAATGAAAGAACATCTGTCTTCAAAGAAAAACTGAACAGGCATCTTTTGGGCACGCTTGCTCCATCAGAGACCTCATCTATCGCTTTCCTTCGGGCGTGTTCGAGGTCAAGAGCAGGATCATTCAGAAAGAAAAAAAGATCGAGCAACGACAAGTTCACATAAAGATGACGTTGGCTTACAGTGACCGAAAGTTCAGATTCGCTCACAATCATTTCGCCAACTAAAAGACAGAACAGAGAAGACAGAGTCAAACAGGCACAGTCAAGATGATGAAAACAGAACAGAGAAGACAAAGTCAAACAGGCACAGTCAAGCTTTGGAATGAAGTGAATTGTTAATTTATGTGAATAGATAATATAGGACACTATGACGCATTAATATTTAAAAACTAGATGGCGCCAGCACTTCCTAGCTGACTGTTCCCTGAGTTGAATTTCCGAAACAAAATCGGAGCTCATGGTCTCTTTTAAAGGTCCCACGTTCTATTATTAGAACTTTATGTGAGTCTAACAATGCAGAGCCATGTCTGAAAGGACTATTTGAAGAAACCTGCACTTGATACTTCATAAAACAGACACTCAAGAAGATTTAAAAGAGTAAAACGTGAAGCTTTTTCATGTTTTATTGAAATAAAGTTGCAAAATCTCGTGAAATGTTAGTAATAATTATGATGTCTCTGTTTATCGTCGTTATAATGTTTGATGTTTGTGTTAGATTATAAAAAGTGACAAAATACTATTTGATTTAGATTACAGATGTAATTCTGCAAATTCAAATTTTATGAGTTTCATAAACACTTTTAATGTTTCGGTTTTTCTAATATCTTTTTTATTGTGGTTACTCAGACAAAGGTCTTGCAGGATGGAGCTCGTGACGCTGTATACAGTCAGTATGAAACACTACTTTTTTATTGGTTGTTACTTAAAAATTTCCATTAAGTTTTATGGAATAACGATGAATTTGGATAGAAAAATAGATCATACTGTGATGCAATAAATGTTAATAGTCTTGATGGACCATATTTTTTTCCCACGTTTATTGGCTATTCTTATTGGCTACGTGTTTAAAAATAGCTGAGGCGTTCAATAGCTCCACATACATATTTTATTCATTTTATACACATTTATATTTATTTTATAACTAGCTGTAAATGCGAGGGTAGTCTAACTTTTGCAACTTCAACAACGACTGATAGCTTTGTTCTGCTATATTGGTTTCATGAAACATTAATCTATAACAAATGTCTGTTAAGTTATCGGTGACGTTGAATGAAAAGCTTTTACCGGTTTTACTTCGTGAATGGGGAAACAAACTAATGAAATATTACTCATTGATATAAAAAGCCAGAACATTTTGCTTCAAAATAACAAAATTTAAACAAACTCTCGACGTTTCTCTATGGATTCCTAACTTAGTTAAAAATAAAAGATGTACTTACTTATCGCCGTGCCTAGAAACTGGTATAGCACACCCATTTTGGAAAGTTAAAACAAACTATAACACTTTAAGAAATTCAAATTTTAAGTTTTTTCTTTTGACTTCCAGACGTTATCAATGCTGGTCCATGGGTACAACTGGCTAGTAAATAAAAGAGTTTTTAGTTATATCATCTGTTATCAGGGGTAATAATGATATAATGTACTAGGCAAACATAAATAAAATGAGCATGGATTAGGAAATCATCTTAAGATGATACGCACCATCGTGATTTCTGACGTGACTTGTTCATAAAATGAGGATAGGGTGTAGATTAGCTACGAAATTTTACTTAGACATTTCCATGTTGTGGATTTTGTCAACCTTATGATGTTGTTTTAACCTGAGATACTTTACAATACGTTAGTAAAATGAAATTAATTGAAATCATGATGACATGACATTATTACAAAAGTAATATGAAATTACCATAGTAGCCGTTTAACCGATGTTGTTTGGGTTAGTTTTGAGTAAGGGGCGATGTTCCGTTTGTTGCCAGATGAAAATAAAAGCGACGTCCCATTTCTTCCCGAGGGTGTCGTAAAAGGCGACCAAGGGACTTATTAGAGCATAGGCAGCAGCGTTCTCTATGCATTTTACCACCATACTGCGGTCGCCAACGCGCCTGCCAAGCGTGGTGATCGTGACAAACTCCTCCAAATTGGGGAAGGCCTTTATCAGGCAGCGGAAATCTTTCAGATGAAATGATGATTATTATGTTGGGGTCGATCACACGCACCAAAACCACACCACAATGTCCATTCGGGACGGGCTCTAATTTGTATGAAAACATACCATTACGGCTGTATTCCACGAAGAGTTAGGCAGAGGTGCACCTATACCTAGTACATCCAAATTTCGCCAGTTAAAAGTCCCATTGATAGGGGGACAGCCTGTTGCCACCATCCAGACTATGGCCGGTTATCGAGAAATTTCTGGTGGTTAAATCTAATGTCACTTTGTGCGACCTGGGAATGGAACTCAGGACCTCATGCTCGGCAGTAGAACTTGCGACCACCAGACCAACGAGGTAATTTTGAATGAAAATGAATAGTTAATTGCCAGGTACCGAACACGGTATCGCTCACATGTAAGCAACAAGTCAGTTTGATGTCGATGTTCATTACCTTCAGAAAAAAAGAAAGAAAGAAGGCATTTATTTGTCAGAATATTGTACAAAGTTGTTATGTGGATTATTACGTTCAAAATATTCTGCCGTTTCCTGCGTACAAATATGGTTTTGAAATTAAGGGTCATCATTACATTAAAATTTAGTTATTAATCATTAAAATTACAGATCATCATTACATTAAGATTTAGTTATTAATCATTACAATTTTTTTAGTCGCTTTTTCGTTTCATAGACTTTCAAATCACAACGCTGCTAAAGAAGTTTCCACTTCAAAACTACAAACTTATAATACGTACACGTATACAAAACACCACTTTATACTAAAATTGCGTGCGCGTACAAACGCCTCTCATCTGCCAAAAACGATGAAGTATCTTGATCGCAAAAATAACTCGATCTGTCAGACGCGATTGGTCGCGATGGTTCACCGATTAGCGGTGGAATTTCATTTTTACAGTTTTTAGGATTAATAATCTGCATTTATGATGGTTATGCATGGACGAGTGAGTACACAATAGACGGGCAATGCAATATAATCACTTATCTCAGCCCTGGAACGCGCCAACGAAGGTTGACAGTTTGACATAAACATTTCGATGAGTGTGGTGAATCGTACGATTTTAATTAAGTTTTAAGTGCAAAGTTGTGTGTGTGAAGTGTTTTTGTTGAAACGTAAGATGGACAGGTAAGTAAAATACAGTTTTTATTGCCAGGATTGTGTTTTTGACAAAGATATTCACGTAACAAAGATGTTCATGTTGGAACGTGTTCAAAATAAGTTCACTAGACACTTGTATTTCAAACTGTATGGGGTATATCCATTCTACCCATTGATGTACCCTACACTTTTTGTACTGGGTATGGTAGGGTACAACCATAGAGGAAAATAATATATCGGGTATAGAGAGCCCCCTCACAGAATTTATTGAAAACTCGCTAATGTCAATTGATCGGATAAATAGCGCCATCTATTATCCCCATCCACAAACTTGTGATATGTATAGCTATAGCTATAGATACTATAATACCTATGGAATGGTGCATAAACTTCAGCTTCTTACTATTTTACTTGTATTCAAGTTGATAAAGTTTTACTGAATTTTATTTTCTCTCTTTATCAACAAAATCGTAGAAAATCTTTATCAACTTGAATACAAGTAAAATAGTAAGAAAGCATCAATTTCAAAAAGTGAGTAGATACATAAATAAAAACAACTTTTATTTTACAATATTATTTATTTTTTATATGTTTATGTTTATTTTTATATATTTGAGCTGCTGTTTTTATTTCATCTTCACCATGATACGTGATTCTGCCAGACAAAATCCGGTTTATTGAACGGCACCAACTGTATATAAGTACATGAATTATGGTGGTTTCAAAATAATTTTTTAATGTTATTTTATGTCTTTCACAATTAAACGGATAATCAACAAATATGTCAGTGAACATTTTTATTTTTTGTTTTAATCCTTTTTTGGGAACATCTTTCTTTAAAATGTCCGTTACTAAATTTTGTACTTGTATGAAACATTTTTCCATTGCTTTTGATGGATATATTAGAGATTTTTTATCATTTTTATATTCTTTGGCCCTTATGTATTCATTTGATGTGCTCTCAGGGTCGCCATATATATCTTTTTTGCATACTTTGCAGCTTTTTGATACATTTTTAATACATTTGGTCAGGACCCACCCACACACATAATTGCCCTGACCAACATCATTTACAGTGGTATTCAAATTAATAAAAGGCACCACGATGTCGTCTTCTGTGCTTTCAGAAAATTGTGGTGCTTCCTCATCAATTGGGTTGGGAATATCAGAAGTTGACAACGCAATATTTTCTCTTAAAAAAAAATCTAGGTTCTGCAAGCAATTGTCTTCATCTTTTTCACAGTTTGCATGCAGAGAATGGGGCGAGTTAAAATTATTTATTAAAAGGGATTTATAGGCTCCTTCAAATGCAACCGTGTCTGGTGCTGTATTTCTCGCCCCATAACTTCTGATATTCCCAAAGAAATTCTCTAGTGGGTCCTGGTTAAAATTACGAGTTAGCATAGCATCAAATGAATACGTTTGAGACAACAATATCCATATTTGCTGCATTCCTTCAATTGTGCGTATAAATTTTTTTACAGATGGTATTGCTTTTGTTTCAATTAAACGGATTTTGTTATTGCCTTTAATTTTTTTTAACAAATTTTACTGTTTTTAAAACTTTTATAGCATTCTTCCATAAATCATGGTGCAAACTATTTCTTCGTACACACCCTTTATACATTTTACCATCAGGCACATGGAATGTGTTACAATTTAGGGAATCAAAAAGATTATCCATTAATTTGGTAAACTTTACCAAATTTTGACAGTCTCCTGGAATTTCTCCTCTTGCCACAAGATGTCCTGCAGTCGCAGCCATTGTATGACTAAAAATTTGGGCTGCTGGCTTCACCTTCATTTTTCTCATTTTGTCCACATATATGTGCTCATCGGTGATTTTCAGCAGGCATTTCAACTCTCCATACGATTTGTCAGCTTCGTAAGTTAGCTTATAATACTCCCATTTAACAGTTTTTTCGCACTCCTGTTCAAAATCATAGTATTTCAAGTCTTTGGTGAGCAAATTGTTTCGTACTCCTTTTAGCAAATGCGGAACATCAAATAGAGGGATTAATTTGGTCTTCCCGATTTCAATAATTTCATTTTTCCATTCTTTTTGTTCTCTTAAATATTTTTTCCTTGTGTCTTCTATCAACTCATTAATGACACTTACATTGACTGTGCTTTGGTCGCAAACAGTGCATAAAACCTTTAAGCCTGTACTACGTACATACATTATGATTTTTTGTAAAATTTCTTTTAATTGTACCTTATTCAAGGCATTGGTGAAATAATATGCGATGGGTTGTTTAAAATTTTTTTTAAGTCCCTTCACCATGAATACCAATACATGGTCTGCAATATTTTTGCCATTGAATGTGAACCCCCTAAGCTTATCTCTTGCAGCATTATAGTGAATTTGGGGGGAAATCGACATTTCGTCGAAAATTAGGCTGCATAATCGGTCTTCTGGACATAACTCTTTGACTGTGTTTTTGATTTTTATAAATATACATTTATTCAGGCCTGGCTCCACTTCTATTTTCGTCAAAAGTCTTTTCAAAGATTTAGGAGATGGCAATGTAAAATATTTTGCCAATAAAGGGTAACTTCTCGGACTCTTCTTATATAAAGAGAGTGAGAGTACTTTTTCTTCCAAAGTGAATCTGCGACCAGAAGGCTTCTTTTTTGTTTGGGTGTACTGCATTTTGGTGAAAATTTTTGCTGCTGTAGTCATTTTGCCTGTTAGTTTTTTGAACAAAAGGTCTGCAGACATTTTTTCAGCACTGGAAATTCTGGATCGCAGGGTTTGGTTTCTCTTTTGGGATCTTATCAGGTTCGATTGCAAAATTTTAATTTTTCGTCTTGATATTTTTAGTTGATTCAACCAGAATGCCGGCACCTCCTGCTGCTGATGATTACCTGTATAAAGAAACACAATTCCGTTAGTGCCAAACTAAACAAACTAGCACTTGTATGCTATGCTGTATGTATTAATTGATTTGTCATTAAGTTTAAAAAAACAATTAAAAATTATTATTTTTTGTTAGCTTATTCTGTCCCACTCCTGGGCAAAGGCCTCCCTCCACTCCTTCCATATTTCGCGCGCCCGCGCTTCCTGTTGCCAGTTCTGACGGAATCTGTCTAGTTCGTCGTGCCATCTCCTTCAAAGTCTGCCGCCACGCCGTCGCTCTGTTTCAGGGCACCAACTTTGTGCTATTTTGGCCCAGTTTGTTGGGCATACGGCATCATGTCCTACCCAGTCCCATTTCAGATGGGTAGCCTTTTGAGCCACATCAACTGTTCTGGTTTTGGAGCACAATATAGTTTCGAACTCGATCAGTTAATTTAATGCCTAGTATACTACGCTCCATTGCTTGTTGGCAAACCTTGAGTTTGGACTTCTGGAAGTTAGTCAAAGACCAAGTCTGTGCACCAAAGGTCAAGAAGGGGAGAATACACAACATGTCCATGAGCTTTTGTTTTAGTGTTATGGGTAATTCACCTTTGAATAGGTGTTAATCTAGGTCTTACTTTAGTCTTCGACATATTCTTTATTTTTAGTTGGGATTGGGTTGGATTTGTTTTTAGGGAAACACCCTTATCCTTTTGTTGTTGTTACCCTTAAAATTGCACATTGTCACCAATTCCCCTAAAATGTAAAGAATAACTTACTTTTGTTTTTATGTATTGTCTTCTTCTGCAGTTGGCAATAATTGTGTTCTGAAGTTATGATTCTAACAAAGTTATCTGTAATGTGAGAAAAATATTCATGAGAAATATTGATATACTTACCAACAATATGAATGCAATAAATAATTAGGATTGTTATGAAGTACCTGTCAGTGTTGATTCTGATACAGCAAGGCTGCTTTCTTCTTGTATGGATTCAGGTACAAGTATAACTTTCTCTGAAGCACCAATATCATCAGACTTGCCTGAAAAATAAGAGAATATGTTTTAAGTGTAATGCTGAGCATGGATACACATAGAAAGATTTTAGTTATCATTGAAGTTATGTCTTACTTGAATCTAAATGGTCAATAACTATATTGAACCCAATAACTATATGTTTGCCAATGTGCTATGGAGCGTAGCATACTAGGTGTTAAAATAACGGACCGCATTCGAAACACTATACTACGCTCCAAAACGCAGATCATTGATTTGGCTCAGAAGACTGCCCTGCTTAAGTGGGACTGGGCTAGACATGTCTGCCGTATGCCAATCGAGCGATGGGCCAGTAACACACAAAGTCGGTGCTCTGAAATCGTACGACGTCATTTGATGATTTCCCGTCCAAAAAGAAAAAAAAAACTGTACATACCTGCCAGTGTTGGTTTTAGTGTAGCAATGTTGCTTTCTTCAATCACAGGTTCAGATGCAAGCAAAACTTTTTCTGAAGTACCAACTTCATCAGACTTGCCTAAAAAATAAGAGAATAAATGATTTAGTTTTAAAAATAAATAAAAACTTATAATGTCAGAGAATATTTAATTTGAAGTGGGACATAACTATATACTTAAATGTTTTATTTTTGTAACCCTTAAACCCTGCGATAAATATGTTTTCTTATTATTATCCATACTTAATATTATAAATGGGAAAGTGTGTGTGTCTGTTTGTCCGTCTTACATGGCAAAACGGAGTGACGAATTGACGTGACTTTTTAAGTGGAAATAGTTTAAGGGATGGAGTGTGACATAGGCTACTTTTTTTTCTTTTTTAGGTGGCTGTGGTAAACTTAGAAAAGCTGTGCTTTTCCCATGGACAATTGTATGGAGCATGTTCGCGTGTGTCCAATGCCCAGAATCTTTACATTCTATCCCCAAATGGAAAGACATATAATATCGTCTACAGTAGCGTATTAAAATAACATTCTGTTCCGAGTTCTCTTCTGTGTTCTAAATCAGGAAAGGGGAACGTGTTAACGCGAGCGAAGCCGCGGCCAAAAGCTAGTAAGAACATAAAAACACATAATCTAAATTAATGTTATAAAGAGGAAAGTTTTAATTTTTTGTATGTTTGGATGTGTTACAATTTAACTCAAAATTACTTGAACAACTTCAAAAATTCTTTCACCAATAGAAAGCTACATCTTTACTGAGTAACATAGGCTATTTATTTTCTACTTTCATGTGGGTGAAAATGCTGGCAGAAGTATGCATAAAAATCAAACAATACTAGCAATGTAACCATAGTCAAAGTCATATTAATCATCTATTGTCCAATATGTTGTTGGTTGGGTATAATATCCTGTTTTTGCCTAATGTGTGTGTGGGAAGGATTTCAGTTAAATATGCCATATTAGCAAGATATTAACTTCTGTTTAATAAGTTATAATAAATAGCCCAGTAATAAGTTAGAATGCCCTAATTAAAAAATTATGTAAATCTTACCAGGAAGATGAAGTGATGGCACAGCTAGAAAATTTAACCGGTTATTACGGTTCCTGTCCCTGTCTGTGAAATGGATATCACAGACGACCTTCTTTCTATACAGTTCATAATCAGCAGGACAGTCTAACTTCCCACCCGCTATATTATGAACCCAAGCCTTGAAACGGTCAGGATTCTTTTCTGGATGTGGAAATTGATGGTAGGAGTTCTCTGAAAAAAAAGAAAGATCACATTTAATTTTAATCTTGAAAAGTTAACAATACTGACATCTTAGCCAATAATCCTACTAATAATAAAAACAAGCAGCCAAGTTAGACTTGCACTCAAAAGGTTTCGTATCACCTTGTGATATTTAACACTACTTCTATGTAAATACTTCCTTAACAAGAAATAGGGACCTCCATTCATTTTCAACTTCATTTAATTTATTATTTAATTTATTTTTGTTACCCCAACCATAGAAACTCAGGTCAGTGGATCGTCTTAGGGGTGTGATAAATAAAGTTAGGTACTTACTAAAATAATTGATCTATCTGTGAAAGTGATATCTAGGAAGACTAAGCTACTGGTTATATTGTTAAAATTTTACTAGTTACATAGGACACTTGATTAACTTACTAACAGGTAATTATGAATCGAAAAGCAAAAATCATCCTGCTTTGATCAGTCCGGATCGATGGGAATCCCGGGCCGGACTGAAACTGCCGCCGGATTGCAATCACTAAGGACAAGCATGTGAGTTCACCAGACTCTTAATAGAAATCTTTGAAGAAGGCAGAATGGCAGAGATACTTGTGTGATTATACTTACTGTTTGAACATCCTAATGCACACCGTTTAGGCATGATAAAAACAAATCACGAGCGTCTATATCGCAAAGAAACAGCACAAACGTAGCGTTCGGGTCGCAAAAAAACGATTGCACTGGAATGGTGGAGGAACTAAAAGCTCAACTCACACAATAACTTCGGGAAATTCGTACACTTCACTACGGAGGAGAGGACTCAACGTGGATCAGCGGATTAATTTCAAGAAGAACAGTACAAACATGGAACGAAACTACAGGCAAGCGCAAACGCAAGGAGCAGTCGCCATATTTGTGACCTGACAATTTGACAATCAATATGAAATCAATTCACTGTGTTGCTATCGTTATTATTGCGCAGATGGTAAGCAACACAAAATATAAAAATAATTATAATACGTGTTAAATGAAATAATTAACTGATTAAATAAATATTTTAGGTATTTATTTTTTTGGAATAAATTATTTTTTATCGTCGGTGTTGCCATCTGTGAAGGCAAAAATAATAAGTTGTTTTGGATGGGGATAACAGATGTCGCATTTTTAAAAAAAGAACCCCAAATCTGTCAATATATGGAATTGTCCCACCCCTGGGTACAACGCATTAAAGGTGCGACGGGACTTTACGCTCGCAGCGTATGTAGTGAAGCTACTGCGTGGCGGGGCACATAACCCGGGAGTGTTGCGGCACCTGGAACTTTGTGTGCCAGACCGGTACGTTTGGAGGCGGCGACGCCCGCCCCTGCTTGCTGTGCCTGCAGCCAGAACCAACCTACTGGCGAGAACTCCTCTCACTAGAGCCATCCGCTTGGTGAACGAGGTTCACGAGAGGGTCGATGTATTGTGGTGCAACTTGAGTGAATTCGCAAGAGTTACATTATATATAATATGTTATTTAGATGTAGGTTAAGATTTAAGAATATGTAGCACGTGATTTTTATTATTTTTTATAGGATGTACTTATATTATATTAAGGATTGAGCATGTAAGGCCACGCTATCGCATTGGATCGCTGATCTGTAATGGTAGTGTAGGTAAGAATTGTGTAAATAAATAAATAAATAAATAAAGTAATTAGTTAGTTCAACAAACATCATCATCCATATTGCCGCCATTTTTCCGCGGCCGACGTCGGATTTCGCAGTATTACGTGGAATAATTCTACTATTGATAGCAAACTATTGATGTAATTTAGGTTACTATGTATTGTATTATTGTTATTATGCATTTAAGATATTTGCGTAACATTGTAATGAAAAATACGCAACCTAAAAAGATGGAGCTTGATTGTTGAACCGGGAATTTGAAGTCACGTGACACCAACATTTTTATTGTGTTTTGCACGGATGATGAAATGTGTGGATATGACTTCCATACATTTTAGTGGTAAAATTGTTGGGTGATTTGTTTTTAAACAACTTAAAAAAAGAAGTTATTGGACACGTATGTAGGTATGTAATGTTACTGTTAATGCAACTGAAATTTTGTATTTTTCCAGCTCGTATGCCAGAGGATGCGGGGTGGTGGAAGGGCACCACCACCACCACTTGACATGATTTTGCAGCCACCGGCAATGTTAGTTACTTACGGAGTTTTTTAATTTCCATTTATCTCTAAATATTAGGTCTTTACCTATGAAATTGCCGTTCTGCAGTACTGGCCATTTCAAATCAAAATAATTTTTGTTTGTCTAAGAATTCTAATTTCAAATTAATTTTATTTTAAAAGCATGGAATTCTTTTTCCAAAAGTAGTCATTTGTTTATTGATTAGTGTTACATTTTCATCGCATTTCATTCTTTTTCGTCATCATGGATACGTTAAAAATTCGAGTAATTATGGAATATGAGTACCGTCGTGGCAGCAACGCGGCACAAGCGGCTCGCAACATCAACGACGTTTACGGAGCTACCACTACAAACCAACGCACCACCTGTTATTGTTTTGCTCGCTTTCGTTCTGGAAATTTCAACCTAAAAAATGAACCTCGCGGTCGTCCGAAGACTTTGGTCGACAATGACGAATTAAAGGCGATTGTGGAAGCTGATGATACACAATCTACGGCTGAATTAGCAGCAGCTTTTGACGTTAGCGTCAAAACAATATTGGTCCATTTGCGTCAAATTGGCAAGGTAAAAAAGCTTGACAAATGGGTGCCCCACGAACTCAATGATCGCCAGCGCGAAGTACGCGTCGAGACGTACCTTGCACTGCTCAACAGACACACAAATGAAGGAATTTTTAACCGCATTGTTACCTGCGATGAAAAATTAATTCTGTTTGATAACCGCAAGCGCTCAGCAAGTTGGTTGGATCCTGGTTCAGCACCTAATCAATGCCCTAAACGAAAAATTACCCCTAGAAAAGTGATGGTCACTGTTTGGTGCTCTAGTGCCGGTATGATTCATCACAGCTTCTTACCAAACGGGGTGAGCATTACTGCAGATGTGTACTGTGAAGAACTGAACTCAATGATGGAGAAGCTGGCACATCTCCAACCAGCATTGTTCAATCGCTCGTCTCCGCTACTCCTGCATGACAACGCGCGACCTCATACTGCACAGCAGACGGTCTCCAAGTTGCAAGAACTGGGGTTGGAAGTTCTCCGTCATCCGCCCTACTCACCAGACCTTGCGCCTACAGACTACTACTTTTTCCAGAATTTGGATAACTCCTTGGCGGGAAAAAAATTCAATACCCAAGAGGCAGTACAAAATGCCTTTGAAGAATTTGTTGCCTCCCGTCCAGCTGTTTTTTTTAAGAAGGGCATCAATAAACTGCCACTGCGTTGGCAAAGATGCATTGATTGCATGGGTGATTATTTCGATTAATACAAATAAAAATACATGAAAAAAATTCATTTAATTTTTTTCATACAAAACGGCATTTTCATACGTAAAGACCTATTATTCAGGTACTGCAACACTTTTTTGTTCCAAGTTTATGGACAATGACTGGCCATTGCCTGGGCCGGCATAACCGGTGCCTCCAACACCAGCATCACTGTTCGTCGTGCCATCGCAATTATAATTTTCTTTTCTTTTTTAGTTTTAATTTTCTTTCCGTATTTACATAATATATAGGTACGATAATAGACTTGAAATAATAATATGTATAAGTACATAAAACATTTTTGATTCAATTCTAATATGTACAGGTACATAAAACGTTTTGAATGTGTTTTAATTTTTTGAAGTTCAGATGTGACAATATTTGTCGTATCCATATTTCTATCGTCCATGATCATGACATCATGTATTTCCTATCTCATTTTCTCCCACGTTAAATCTTATGAATCTATGTCTGTCTCTTTTTACTGTCGTTTTTCGTTTCATTGAGTTTCAAATCACAACCAACGGCGCTAAAGAAGTTTTCACTTCAAAAAAAGCCCTTATTTCTCGTAAAAAGTAAAGGATAAAAAATTGTTATTGTGGGTTATCCCTAAGAGATAGACATATACCATCGCCGATTTTTTTGTAGACCTTTTAAGGTGTATAATACTGTGGTACATTATTTTGATCTATTTCGTAGGGTTTAGTCAGCGTTCGCAATGTAAGCGCAAAAAAATGTGTTTATTTATGACATCACATTAGAAACCCCTAAAGTTATCAGCGTTTATTTACTATATTATGCATGGTATATACATATAAACCTTCCACTTGAATCAGTCTATCTATTAAAAAAACCCGCATCAAAATTCGTTGCGTAGTTTTAAAGATCTAAGCATACATAGGGACAGACAGACCGGGAAGTGACTTGTGTTAGGTTTTTTTCGTTACGGAATTTCTTGATTCGGTCGCCGCGCTCAAAGCCCGATATAAAAGTTATGCAACAGCTTAAAAATATTGTTTGTTTCGGCATTTCTTTCTTCGAGTAGTCGGAAAGGAAATCCGACCCCATCTAGTTATAAAAATATGATTGGCATGTGGAACTGTTTGTACAAACCTACTTCAATAGAAATAAAATAATTTATCATCACGATTTTCAGCCGAAACCGAATCTATAACCGAACAACCGACTCTTCTTCTAGTTTCTGCCGAAACCGAAACTTAAGAATTTAACGAGCTGATTTTGCAATCATCACATTTCTTTTATCAAAAAAAAAAAAAAATACTTCCTCTAGATTCTGTGTGACTAACTGTTGTTATTAGAAAATGTTGAACGAAATATGAGGCTTTACACAAAGGCCATATACGCTTCTGTTAGTTTATATTAACTATCGCCACTCACGATTTTGTCATTTGTTCTGTGTCTGGGTGTAATTTATCTATAATATGTATGTATTTAGAAATATATAAGTATGTTTATCAGTTGTCTGGTTAACATAGTACAGGCTCTGCCTAGTTTGGGATCAGACAACGATGTGTTGGTTGTCCAAAAGATATTTATTTTTATTTATTTTTCAGACGCTCGATTCAAATATTAACACCGCAATATTTATGCATTAGAATGTTTTTTTTGGGTCTTGTACAAATTAGGTTGAAAACGGGACCCTAACTAAGTCTACACTGTCTATCAGTCAAATGTTAATATTCCATCAACACCACCAGCTCACAAACGTCATATTCCAGTTTCGATTCGGTAATTTTTTGGCCAAAACCGAAACTGCAGCCAAAACCTGATTTTTTGGCCGAAACTGGCCAAAACCGAAACCGAAAACGATCCTTCTGTCGGACACTACTTATTTTATCAATGCTTTAGTCTGATTTGGCCACAAAAATATTCAGTTTGTTGTATGTTTTACCATCTACTGAAATGAAATATTGAACGAAATCTGATAAACACCAAAGTTTAGATTACTGAATTATTCATACCACCACATTATTGCAACAGTTTGCGCCTAGCAACTTAATACAGCAATCTTCGATATGTTTGCTAAAAATAACTTTTATATACCTACGAAAAGTAATTTTGGGGCAGCAGTTGGTCATGGGATCTGCCACACTTTTTTTTGGAGCCTGCTAGGCATGGCAGACTGATACCAATCGGAGGTGCAACGAATGTAGAAGTAGCTCCCAGGCCCCGCAACTCATGGAGCTACAAGAAGAAGCGGGGTTTTATTCTGTAGGGGTCCGGTATAACCATCCGTTCTTCTCAGATGGAGGATATCATAGTGGATTTCCCCTCGAAAATAAAGATAATGTTAGAATTAGAAATATTTTGTATAGATAAAACTATCGATAGCATTGTTTGTTTGGGGTAAAAAGTCCTTCAGTTATAATATTGATTAATCATCGGTTACTCGATACTCGTTTCAGATCTTTGATTGACATAATTTTTTATGAATTGTGCCTTGTATCATTTACTATACTGGATTAAGTTTCAACCTCAACGTACAGTGTCATGAATTGAGTGTTATCAAAATATTTCAAGTAAAAAAAAAACACACTAAAATGCCTTAAATCACATTTATTATAACCTAGTACAACGGAGCTCTTCTTTTGGGTTTTACGAATCTTGCTTGAATCTCTTCCACTGTCAGTCCTTTCGTCTCTGGTAAGAAGAAGGCACAGAATGATGAACTTAAAAAGCAAATGCTGGCAAAGATGTAGAAGACAGGACCCCAGCCGAGAGCCTTGAGGAGAGGGTTGAAGATGAAGAGGATCACGAAGTTGCAGAGCCACATGTATTCAAAGAGCAACATTGAGAATAAACTCTTGACCTGAAAAGAGAAGAAATAATTATTTTAGAAGCTTAGACTGTAAATGAGCATGTAGTTCTTTGTTTTTCAGTAAAAGAGAAAAACGTATCCTGCCTGCCAGAATATCAAAGGAATAATTGAATCTATATTTTTCTGCATAGTTTTGTGAATCAATGGTATTGGTAAAACAAACATAGTCAAGACTTTTATTAGGATAATGAAAAGTGTTATTTCCGTTGCTGAGCACCGAAAGAACACTAATTTTAGATGTAGTCCTTTTTAAACTTCAAAAAAACTATATATTCAGCATCCGATTCGTCTAAACCTAGTAGCATTTTCATCTTTTGAAAAACTATTTAATGTACAGTTTCGAGCTCGTTACTATTCTTTAAAAGAAATCCATAGATATAGATTTTCAAAGCTTGTTTGCACACAAAAAAACCTTTCACTATATCAACCTAAACTACTAGTATTATATCCCAAAATAGATCGCAATCTGAACGCCTGTGATCTTCTCTTCTTTATTCTTTTCTAAGCTACTAGGATTACATAAAACAATAACATCACTCACCTCAGGCAAGAACAATTCTCCAAGAAGAACGAAGGGCACAGTTCCCGCGCCACACGTGTACATGACTGCAAACACGTAGATGAACAGTGCCGTCACCCAGCTCGGTCCCCAATGAAGCTGCATCTGTGTCCCTAGTACCACACAGCTTAATCCGGCGCCGAAAGATGCGTAGATCATGAGAGTCTGAAATTATTCGTATTGTTATGGCATCTTTTTGCACAGCTTTTCACAAAATATCTGTTGATTTCTATTAATATCCGGGAGCAGTAGAAAATCAACAGGCTGTTATTATACGACCTTAAATTGCAAAGATGTACCTACTTCATACAAAATCCACGTTATATTACGCTGTATTTTTCGGGATAGGACCCACACGACCCTCACCCACTAGTAGTACACCCACTAGTAGTACACTTTTTGTCATTAATGTTAATAATAGCTGTAATTTTTTAAAATAAGCCTTTAATTTACATTTCGAACTACGAGCTCCTACTTAAAGATTTCAGATAAATCAACCCAATAAGTCTGCTCAACTCTGGAATTGAACGCCTGTTCAGCAGTCGTTCTTGCAAAAATACGGACAAAGACAATTATAAAAGTACTAGGTTAACATGAAAAAAAAAGAACCTCACCCGTCTTCCAAGCTTATCGGTACAGTACGCAGCGATCATTCCAGAAACAACAGACGTTACAGCCAACATGACACTCAAAAGGGTAGGAGACACAGTAGGCACTGCTTCAGTGAATATGGGTTCCGCGTATATTTGGACGACGACTAAACCTTGGAAAATGGCTGCGGTCAACACTACCAAGCATACAATGAAGGCTCGTTGCGATGATTTTGATTTTCCTGTGGAATTAAAAATAGATTAAATTATTAAAGACGGAATGCATGTGTAAATTATAAACATCGCAATTGGTTTTTCAACCGACAAAAACAAACGGAGGAGAATCTCAATTCAACGCGTATATTTTTTTAATGTATACTTTTTATGTAGTCCGATTGTGATAATTCTTTTTTTTATTGGAAAGGGTATAAATTTGAAAAACAAAATCGAACCCGAAGGGTCAGAAAACAGGGGATGTTTGATGGTTCACTCACTGTTTGTAATGTATGACCACGCATAACTTTATACAGAGTAGTCCGATTTTGATAATTATTTTTTTATTGGATGGGGCCTTATAACTTGCCAACTATTATCAGAATATTAAAGCTACAAAAATTAAAAAAATTAAACCGCCGAAAAAACTGAAACGTAAAAAATAATAAATTTTAAAATTTATTATTTTTTGCTTTTCAGTTCTTTCGGCGGTTCATTTTTTTTTAACTAACTCTCTCTGCATTTCAGAATGCAGACCGTTGTCCCAATTCTCAAAATCAGTTACTCTGGCTTTTGAGAATCTGGACCAGCACTCGGTAAATGACTAGTGGATTATGTCTCATCAGCAGCCTATAATGTTTCCACTGCTTGGACACAGGCCTCCTCTCGGTGAGAGGAAGATTATGTATATATTTATTTACAGGTTAAAAATGCTTACTAATGAACTTCCATAGGGATATTTTTTCAACGGGTTTCATATCAGGTTTCAGCTTTTCTTCTTCAGGCGTCTCCTCTGTGAGAAAAAAAGACTCAATATTAATTTTGTATCTTATAATTATTAAAATATTCTGATCATACTTGTAGAGAACGGGTTTATCCTGGAATATTAACTTGGTTATAAGTTAAGTTCCTGCGCATTAGCATGTTGACGTACTCATTAGTTAAGACTAGCCTCATAGTCTGTATTTTTGTGTACGAGTACAATATAAAATATATGTAAGTGCATAAATAAATTAATAAACAAATTTAGCTTAGCATAGTCGGACTATACTTAGTTGTCTTGTTCGAAAAACTAAAATATTGGGAAGTGGTGAAGAGTGAGTGTTTTCGAACTATTTCTTAGCTTTATTGGACGCTCAAAAACGTGCGATTTACATAAGCCTATTTTGAATAAATGTGTTTTTAATTTTACTATCCGCACACCCAAAGCGTCGAACTCTCTACCAGCGTCTCTGTTTCCTTTCACATTAAACCTGTCTAGATTCACAGCAAGCCTGTCTACACTCAAAGCCAGTAGACAGGCATTTTCTGAGTATATTCGTTGACCTCATTCATCATTTTCCATCTGGCATGTTCAAGGTCAGAAGTAGGCCCATTCAGCAATATAAGAAGAATGCCGCACAATAAGAAGAAATTTTTGATAGTTTAGTAGTGAAATGTGAAAACATCAAAATTGCTGTCCTTAATCTATGATAAATATGAATAAATTATACACATAAAAAAAATCTCTAAACTATTGTGAAAACGTCATTAAAATCCGTTGCATAGTTTTGAAGACGTCCGACGACGACCATACAGATTCGAATACAAAAAGCGACTTTGTGATACTGTATAAGGTGTATTTATTCATACACGAAATATTTTAAGAGGTACACCTGTAGGTGGCAAAGAAGCGAAAGCAACGAAAAAAAATTTTCTAAATGTATTTTTTTCAAAATTTAATATTTATAAATTATTTGACGCACATAAAAAATACTGGCTCCTTCTCATTTTTTACGGCCCAAGACACCGCGGCCATGCTCGTGCCGTCCAGTCACCGCCCTCGCAGCGTCAGGCAGGCCATTCATAGAATTTGGAGTAAAGGTTTTATGCAAAACGTCTCAAGCAGTTTTAAAATTATAATTATTACGAAAATTCACCTGTAGGTGGTAAAGAAGCTATAGAAGCAAAAATATTTTTTTTTTATCTAAGCGAGATAAAAAAAATATTTTTGCTTCTATAGCTTCTTTGCCACCTACAGGTGGACCTCTTAAAATATTTCGTGTATGAATAGATACACCTTATATGTACATAGATGTATGTAGATATAGGTACAAATATAGAAATATACCTCCAAGGTCTGGGTTCAGTGCGCGTTTCATACTGTTCATTTCATCCAAAAGCTCTTTAGAATTCAACTTCCACATTCTATAGAAGGCTAAAGATTGTGTTGCTTCCTGGAGAAGTAAATTAAAATATTAGTTTTTACATTTAGACCAATCGTACATAGTTTAAGTTCCATTTAACTCGTAATCACATTAACAAAACAGATACTCGGAAGGAAATAATTTTGGTGTTGTTGCTATTGATGCATATGACTGACTAGCTTTTGCTTACGACTTCGTCCGCATTAAATTTCTTGTTCCCCTGACCCTTCCCGTCGTGTCGAATCGCCTACCCATGCGATTTTCCCCGTTTTTGCAACATTTTTCATTACTGCTCAGCTCCTCTTTATTGTAACGTGATGTTATATAGCCTATTGCCTTTCTCGATAAATAGGCTACTTAATACAAAAAGATTTTTTCAATTCGGACTAGTAGTTCCTGAGATTAGCGCGTTCAATCAAACAAACAAACAAACTCTTCAGCTTTATAATATTAGTATAGATTTTTATGAATTTCGATATTTTTCTGAAATAATAATTTAAAAGCATATTATTATAGTAACCAAAATAGTCATTGATTTCAGATTGAATAATGAGTTTGGAATTAAACCAAAATATGTACAAAAACCATTACCATTTTGTAAAAAAAAGAATCCCTTACTTTCAAAGAGTCATAACTTGGGTTACTCTTAAATACAAAACGACAAAAGCAATTCCAAAAGTAAAAAAAAACTTAGTCACCTTTTCTCTTCCATTATTCAACAAATGCATGGGTGATTCCTTCAAAATAAACAGTGAGCATGCTCCTGCAACTGATGCGGACAGTCCAACATACAACATTATATTGTACGGCAAAAATCCTCCCAGCAAATAAGAAAACAGCATCCCTATTCCATATGACACCATGTTACTAGCCGTCATGGAACCTCGAACAGAGTCTTGGCAGATTTCACTGATGTACACTGTGGCTACTACGACCACTGAGCTAGCAACCCCAGAAAGGAATACGGCTGCTAGGACTGTTTCTACATTCCTGGTGCATACTAATAGTACCCAGACAAGCTGAAACAAAATTGAGATTACTGCACCAGCGTATAGACAACCAAATTTCCAAGTAATAAGAAAACTGGGAGAGACTGTAAGAGTCAAATAAGGTTTAGTTCGAAAATATTATAACTTTGTGAGATGTAAAATCTAAGATGCATACAAAACAAGATTCTTATTGAAACTAACAAACCAGTTTTTGAATTAAGAACCCAATATGTATACAACTTAGTTCGATCCTAAGTTGCCTTTTTTGTATTAATAACTTTATCCAAATTGAAATAAAGTTACAAAATGAAACTGGCTCAGAGCTTAAGACTAGAACTAAAGTATGATCGCATTTTGTAATAAGACGGATAAAATTTTAAAATTATTAAAAATAAAATATCATTTATTTGGCTTCTCGTATAATAGACTGGTCCTAAAGAAAAAAACTAGCAAGACCTTAGGAACAAGATAGCATTAAGACGTTATTAAAGAAACACCGGGAGGGGACGCCCTAGGAGGACATATAGTGACCTTATTGGTGATGTTCTTCAGAAAGGTCAGGTGCGTAGTACTTGCAACCGGCGTGTGTGTATGACCAATTGTATGAACCTAAAAGAGGCAAAAGGAGTGTGTAGAGATCGTAGCAGGTGGCGTTCCGTGGTTTCTGCCTACCCCCATGGGAAAAGGCGTGATTGTATGTATGTATGTATGTGAAGAACAAATTACAATTCCATAATTAAATTGTATATACACAAGTCTAGCTTGTACCGTGACCGCCAAACCAGGCATTTGACTGTATCTAAGTATTTAGTTAAAGAAAAAGTACTTACAACTAAGGCCAAAGCATGCAGAACGGAGGAGTATTTTCTCCCCAACTTCTCCAACATATAGCCAGCTGTCGGTGTAGATATAAGAGCTCCTATTGAAGACAAACTGCCGAACAGTGATATCTCTGTATCTGTCATAGGCCTGTTCAGTGTTGTGTTTGTCGTTTGGAACATGGTAATGGTGAAGGCTGGCCACGCGAACATTACACCCATGTTCAGACCCATGGTGCTTACTGTGGACAAAAGTTAAGGTTATTAACGGCCTCAAAACAGACAGTTTAAAAATGAGTCAGTGACTTATTTTAGTTGGAGTGAGTAGACTGGATGCCGATCTCAATTCAGGGTGGTAGGTATATTGACGTTTAAACTGTAACCATAAATACCAGCGCTGCAATAGTAGTAGTTGTTTTTTACAAATTTTGGAGCATTATGCTGAGACAGGGGCCTTTTGGCTTCAAACAGGCCTTCTTCTTTTTATAATTTTCACTATTATGTTATTCTTAACTAAAAAGTTTAAATATTTTTCTTTATTGTTTATGCGCCTGTGCGTATTTCATTTAAAATCTTTTTCTTTCTATCTTGTAACAGTGATGAAGAAGTAAAACATGTATTGGATTGACGAAAAGCAACTCTCAGTCCCGTTGAAAGTTGTTCTAGAGACACCAAACACTTTGAAAGCGATTGTCACTTGTCCAGGTCCTTTGGTGATCCAATCTCGTTTATAAGAAGCAAAACGCAAACGGGCGAGCTCTGTGTTTTTGTTATATATCAGTTTTGGTTCCTTAGATTTTACTCAGTTACTCAGTTTCTGACACATGACACCCTATGCACGACAACATCCTCGTGTCACAAAGACTGAAAAGCTGCAACAGCATTTTGAAGTGTGTTCTCCCACTTACTGACGAACAGTCTAAGGAAAGACTAGACCTGTGGCGACAAGGCGCTTCCCTACCAAACCCATTCGTTTCACCTGCTGAAAATCTCGCAACTGGACATGAATTGCCTTGGCTTTCATGGGAGTCTTTAAATAGACTCCGGACTCAGGTAGGCCGGAGTAAAGAGAACCTGTACAGGTGGAGATTCATAGACGACTCAGCCCTGGAGTGTAAATGTGGTGCTGTCCCACAAACGATGAGGCACTTGATATCTTGTCCAGCATGTCCTGTTGTTTGGACGCCACAGGAGTTGATGGTTGCTAATGAAAATGCTAAGCTCGTAGCGAAATTCTAGGCTAACTCTATTTAGATTACTATCGACACGCTAAGAAGAAGAAGTTACTTGGATAACTGTGGTAATTCTAGAGCTAATACATGCAATCAGAACTCTGACCAGTGATGGGAATCTTACAATATTCAAGTAAGGGGTACTTCTAAAAGAGACAATATACTTAAATTATGACTACGGAAGAGAAATAAACACGATTGTAAAGTTTACAATTCACTATTACGTACGTGATTACAATAAACTTTATTTACCTGCAGTAGTTATCTTAGCACATGTATTATTATTGTCTGTACTATATAAAGTAAATATTGCAACGGAATGTGACTCATTGTAAATGCAAAGTTAGGAGTTACAGGGAGAGAGTTGTTAAGATAAGTTGATACGCGTATGCTATTCTGGGGAGATTTCATGAAGAGTAAGAACGAGCAATGACCACTGTGCTTGGCTCTCAACGTGTTTCCTATGTATACACCGTGACATGTTAGTCGTCTTACAAAGGTTGTCCACTCAATGTATCCGACATGATATACCTCTAGGCGTGATTAAAAATGTCACCAATTAAGAAAATACGTACTAAGAAAAATAAATAATGCATTAGAATTTTTTAGTTATTCAAATGTTAATTTTTTTCTTATGGATATGTAGTAATCATTAGATACATGAAGTGGGCTGCCGTTGTAAAACGATTAAAATGTCACGGTGTATATTAGGGTGAAGGCTAAAGTGTCCACCCAGCATTCAAATAATTCACGTAAGTAAGAACAGACGGCCATTTCGTGTAATTAAAAATGTAAAAAATTTAGTCGTAGTCTCATCTCGGCGAAAATCAAATGTCAAAATTGTAGGGAAGCTCGAAGTATTTTTGACAGATTGTGACTGAGATGAATGTGAACGTTCTTAACCTCTAAGTCCCTGAGATACCACATTTGGTATGTAAGCAATCGTTTTTTAATTGTGTCTGTAATTACGGTAATTGACCGGTTAAAATTACCAGAATTGCCCCTTCGCTCAAAATTTTTTGCTCACCAAGACTTGTTCGGAGAGTTATGAGATATTGAAGAAGAGTTATATGACACTGCCAAGCTTAGACCTGTACACTAATTACGTAACGTAACACACCATGAATAACAATCCGTTCTGAACAATTTATAAGATTTTGCTAATCCATTGCTTCATACGTTCCAAAAACTGATATGTTCAACAGTGTAAATAACGCAATGAATATTTTTGAACTGTCAAAATGAAAGCTATTCCTATTTTTTTTTGTGGGAAATCATCAAATGACTCCTCCCGCCTTGGGTGGAGCGGAAGAGCTTGTCAGACTTTTACTGACTAAAACCCACCCGTGTTTCTTTAGTTGCCTATGTGCCAGAGTCACGGTATCTCTTTCGAACAAATGTCGCGACCCTGACAGGATGTGTGACGCATTACACACAATTTTTGGAAGCTTGTTACTCAATCACACAAAAACAACTGAACGATTATTGGCGATATTTAGCATACAGATAGATTATAACCTGATTTACCACATGCGATAGTTTTTATCGCGGTATTACGTTCCTGTGGGATAGTTTTTGACAGGCAGGCCCAGCTGATTGCAACAGCTAGTATTTCATAAAATAAAACTTATTACAAAAAAAAAAAAAAAAGCCGACTTCCTAAAAAAAACACTACAAAGTGAAATATAACTTTGATTTCGGAAGTCGGTGGCAAAAAACCCTTAATTACAGATCGTAAGACAGTTTTTCTTTTCATCTTTTTAGTTATGGTAGATACCCCGCACTAATCTAATCGCGTTATTCGTTCATTTGTCGCGCAAATACTTATTGCAAATTACTACTATGCAGAATTACATAGTTTTTACATGGACCCTATTATCCGAATGGAACCAAATTAAGCAACAGATTTCAAATAAAAAAAAAATCATCAAAATCTTCACCAAAAAAAAAAATACAGTCAAATTTATAATCTCCTCCTTTTTTTGAAGTAGGTTAATAATGGACCACCATGAAAATTTGAATGGGCAATTATAAGATATTGTCTAAATGAAATCAAATAATTTTAAGTTAATGAAACTAATGAATCTCGTGATGTCTCTGTTTGCTGTTATATTAACTACTTTTAAATTGATGTATGTATTAGTTCGGTGCCGTGTGGTGCCGGACGTAAAGAATAACACCACCCCATTTCTTCCCGTGGGTGTCGTAAAAGGCGACTAAGGGACTTACTAGAGAATGGGCAGCAGCGTTCTCTATGCATTTAACCACCATACTGCGATCGCCAACCCGCCTGCCAAGCGTGGCGATTATGGCAAAGCCCCCCAAATTGGAGGAGGCTTAAGTCCAGCAGTGGACGTCTTACGGCTGAAATGATGATGATTAGTACGATTATAAAAACTACGATTATAAAACTATGTGTTTTAGATTAAAGTTATAATGCTTCAAATTCTTATTTTATGAATCTCACAAACATTCTTAATATTTAGGTTTTTCCTATCTCATTTTAACAGCACTTTGGTATTTATAACTTCTTCATTAGGAGTTTCCATTTCGTTTATGATATTGCGGCAAAATAGTTTTGAAAATGAGATATTTTAACAAATACTTTTGAAGAACCGTATTTTTAACTGACTTCAAAAACAAGGATTAAATAAAAAAAAATGTTCTCAATTTATTGTCTTTTTGGATATATGCAATTATGGATCGATTTCTAAGATTCTTTTTTGTAGATAGGGTATGTCTCAGGAGTGGTTCCAAATAGATTTCTTGTAAATATTTCATCTCTAAGGGTAGGTAATTAGAGGATGACTTAATTATATTGTTCTTTTTTCAGAATTTGTGATCCGATTTGGATGGTCTTATCGTTATTTTAATGCATATTTGCCAGAGAAGGTTTTTTAGCTGTGGCAACTGCTAAAAACAGAAAAATGAATAAATTTTTCCAACACACCGACTTCCAAAATAATAGCATTTTTTTATTTTATAGTGTTTCTGGAAGTCGTTTGTATTTTTTGACTATAGGCACTACTTATTGATTATTTGATCAAAAATAAACAGCTAAGATACTGAGTAGTCATATTGGAGAGAAAGTAGAAACTCACTTTTCTTTACATTTTCCAACATGGACGTCAAACATTAAAATAGTTTTGCACTTTTGACGATTGATTGCTTTGTTATTTTTTTTTCATTTATTTAAAATGCTACCCTAATAGTTTCAGCATATATTACTAGTACATATAAGATACTTAAGGCAAAAATATTATCAGACTAACATTAACAGATGAAGAAACAAATGAATGAATAACCACCAATGACATACCTAATTTTAACGTAACATTTTGTACCATAACATAACTTTCGTATTCTCTGTGAATGCTCTTTTAGTATAATATAATTGTACTCACTTATCGCCGTGCCAAGAAACTGGTATAGCAAACCCATTTTGAAAACTTAAAATAAACTATCACTCTTAAAAAAAAAACAGATCTACTTTTTTTTCTCTGTCTTCCAGATCTTTTCAATACTGGTCCATGCACACAACTGGCTTGTAAGTAAACGATTTTTTAGTTATATTATGTGTTATCAGGGAAAAAAAATTGTGTGGATTAGCTAATTGAAGTAATGAATGGTTGCACATTTATTGACGAAACCCGTTCATAAACTTGTATTATTGTGCAAATTAGCAACGAAATTCCATTTAGAATTTTCCCTGTTATAGTTTTTGTTTGTTTTTCTTACGCATTAAAGACTCATAAACTTCAGGTACGCTTATACTTTTTACAGCATGTTAGGATGACATACTCTGTGTAAACTGTACATTTTAAAAATGTTTCTTAGAGTTTTTAATTTATCTAAAAGGTTGTCGGCTGCTTAACCGGACTTGTCTGCGGCTGCCTCAATAAATAATAATAATAATAATTTATATGTGTGCATAAATGGTTAAATAAATAAATAAATAAATAAATTAATTAATTAAAGCCTCCAGTCTGGACGAATAAAGCTACTACCGTAGGCGCCGGCTTGCGGGCGGGTTTATTTACCACTCCTAACTGAAAGCCAGGATACACTTCGTTTCTGAAAGATGACCAAGTACTTGATCAACTGTTCTAAGTTAAAGTGTTGTTATTGATGCGGCGAGCAATGGATAGCTCGCTGCCCGGTAGGGACAAGGCCCGTGTCGATGGCGCGTAGTGTTCCACGCGCGCCTCAAAGAGATGTCAGCAGTACTGAAGGGCCGATGCCTGCCAGGGTCGCGAGATTGTTAAAACGAGATACCGTGGCCTTGGCATATGGGTAACTGAAGGAACACGGGTGGGTTTTAGTCAGTAAAAGTCTGACACGCCCTCCCGCTCTGCCCAGAGCGGGAGAAGTCATTTGATGATTTCCCGTCCAAAAAAAAAGGTTAATCGATCCGTCGGGCGAAGCAAGCTAGATACTTACGTGTGATTCTCGACCACCATTTTACCTTCAGAGAGCACATACTGACGGTTCGTTCGCACGCCACAATCACTCTCAGTAGGCTACACTTAATTTTTACCGCCAGTAGCAAGTTATCTCTTACTTAAATCGCGTATCTACACCGCGGTCATACGCCCCATCATGACTTATGTGTGCCTTCCTGCACGCTAAGCCACACCACATCCATAGGATGCAGACCCTTCAAAATTGATTCCTAAAAAAGGTTACGGAATCACGCTTCTATGTCCGAAATGAGAATCTCCAAAAAATTGTGAGCATCCAGCAGTTAATGAAACTTTTTTCCTAGCGTTTCTTTGACACTGCTGTGTTTAAGCCCTGGTTGGAGCCCTTAATTTATTAAGGTAGGTGGCTACCTTCATCAATTAAGGGCTACAGCCAGGCAATCTCAAAGGGAACCTCATAGGTTGCCTATGAAATGGAATCCAAAATAATAATAATTGGAAATCAATAAACTTCAAAGAACGAAATTAGACCCCCATTACTGTCGACGTAACGTCAGTGTAAAACAGTTCATCTCCGTCTTTCGATACGGGGAATACTTCGTGATGTTATACATACATATTTTTGAATACACATGCATAGTTTTAACCCGAATCCCATAGTATTGGTACACTTCCATGGCGATTTCTTTCAAAGCCGCTAAATAGTTTGATTTAGACTTGCTGATTCGAAGATAAATATCTTCGTGAGTCGATTCTGTTAGTAATGCCACGACTTCGATCTGATAATCGAGACACGTTACTTCTAGTATGTTTGCCTGTTCATATCCTGGTCCTACGACACAAAATAAATGAATAAGTCAGGCTGGCTGTTGGTGGGATCGATTCACACACGACCGAGAGCATTGTCGTTTTGATTTTTGGTGTGCTGTGTGATGTATAATTTAGTACCCTTGCTTCGATCAACAATATTTTAATAGTAAATTCCTTGTCCTTCCCTAAGAAACATTTTTTTTTTCTGAATATCCCTCGAGTAAACCCGATAGAAAGCGATGGATGAATTTTATGATGGAAAGTGCGTCCCTAGAATAACTGTTCTTATTCGAAAATGATAATAATGTATGCTGTTTTTGTAGCTGCTTTAAACATTGTTTTTTTTTTTAACTCTGACTCGAAAAAACTTAAAAAAAATGATAAGTATTGCCCTTTAAAGTTTAATAAGAAGTTTTCTAGACTATGTAGGTACATACATATATTCTATCACATTATTATTATTTTTATTATTATAATCTACACACTATTATTAAGAGCTAAAGTTTGTACATTTGTGAGTACGTTTGTAGGAAGTGATCTCTGGAACTACTAGTCGGATTTACAAATTTTATTTTCCCTTTTTTACGTCTGCTTGACGTTTTACGAACGTACACACGTTAAACTTATAACACTCTTCTTATTCGTTGGGGGTTACAAACACATTGTAAAAGTATGGACCAAGAACTTACAAAAATGTACCTTTACGGTAAAACATACTGCATGGGTAACACAAAAAATATAAATCTAAACCACGTAAATAAAAATATGTACTTACTGATAAGTCATTTAATTGCCAGTCATAGGATAAACCCGAATCAAACGAATTAAAATCTCTCGGTTTGCTAATAAAACCGCCTCATCATTCACAACGAAAATAAGGAAAAACCACGTGTAGTTATTAGAGTTTTCTATTTATTTATTTAAGTCATACTTTTAACGTACGAATGTGCAGATTTGAGATGTATGCCATAGGCATTTTCTACCAGTCAACATAACAGTCATAGATAACAAACAGTGGTAGATGCAATTACGAATAATTGAGGATTTCTTGTTTCTTCACTCAATTTCATTTCTTTTACTAACACAATAGGTTAGTATAAAGTGAAAAGGTAACGTAAAAACGTTTTTTTCTCGCAATTTTCTCTTGAACCAACTTAAAGACAAATGAGCAATTACTTTTCTCCGTTTACATTTGAAAACTATGTAGACAAAGTTGCCAACTATGCTTAGTGAAAGTCATACAAATAAATATAATGATTAGGTATAAAATGCAGACATAATTTAATAATCCCATTCATAATTTATCTGAGACTACAATTGCCAGTCATGATGAATCCTTATTTTCGGTTATCTCTCTATCTCTGAATAGTGTAAAATAATAATATTATAATATTCCACAACTATCACACAACGCCATCTAGTCCCAAGCTAAGCGGAGCTTGTGTTATGGGTACTAGACAACTGATAAACATACTTATATATTTCTAAATACATACATATACATATTATAGATAAATTACACCCAGACACAGAACAAATGATCGTGCTCATCACACAAACATTTGTCCTGGGTGGGAATCGAACCCACGACCTCCGGCATAGCAGTCAGGGTCACTAACCACTAGACCAACAGGCCTGTCAAAGTGTAAAATAATGTTTCTGAAGCTGTCTGTATGTGTTCGAATAAAACTGAAACTTCTTGAAGAATGTTGAAATCAATTCGATCAAATCATGTTCCGTGTGGTGCCACGTAAACTGACTGACGTGACTTCATGTGGTGCCACGTAAACTGACTGACGTGACTAAGAGACTTATTAGAGAGTGGGCAGCAGCGTTTCTTTGTATTTTATCAGCACGCTGCGATTGCCAACCCACCTGCCAAGCGTGGCGATTATGGCAAATCTCCCAGATTGGGTGACGCCTATGGCCAGCAGTGGACGTCTTACATTAAAATATTTTGTTTCACAGAAACCTACATGGGCACTTATAAAACGTCAGAAGCTAGATGCACCAGCATCAGTTTTCAGCATCTAGACACGCGGTAGCGCGTCAAGCCAAGTTCAAGTAACAGAACTGGCGTATTCCTATATGAGAACTAGTCAATTCAAACCTTTGGTCACAATATATTATCCTAAGTTCTAAGAAGAAATGATATTTATGTAGTTATAAATACATTTCAGAACTGACCATTGAACTTGGCACCCATTTAGATCTCACTTCTTTTGTCGTTGAAGTCACCAACCAAGGCATAGATCATAATACTGAACTTGGCTCTCATTTCACAATTATGTTTTTGATGGGATCATATTTAGACAAAGGAATTTCCATAGCTGGGACACAGGCCTTCCCTCTATGGAAAGGAGTGGGGTATTATTCTCCAGGCGCTCCCAGTGCCGTGGCAACGCGCGTCCCGAGAGTGTGGGTATATTTCACTAACCCTTGAATTTTCTTTTTGGTTCACACTCCTTTAATGAAATTATTTGCACAAAGTAAAGTGTCTGTCTAGGTTCGGACCTATGTCCTACGAGACGTAAGTATGGGGCTGTTACCTCCAACAATCCATTGTTTTCATCGGTTTTAAAACACCATTATTATCGCAGCCTTTTTTTTGGATGGGAAATCATCAAATGACATCTCCCGCTCTTGGGCGGAGCGGGAAGGCGTGTCAGACTTTTACTGACTAAAACTCACCCGTGTTCCTTCAGTTGGCCATGTGCTAGGGGGACGGTTTCTCTTTTGATCAATCTCGCGACCCTGGCAGGATTATTGCAGCCTAAACTCAATCATGGATTGATCAAGATTATGTCTGGACTTTTAAAGAGACTGCGACCACTAAGTTTGTTTGGGCCTTTCTTCTCATATAGTCAGTAAGGAAACGCTGACCTCATCTAGTTTTAAAAATATGATTGACGTGTAAAAGTGTTTGTACAAACCTACTTACAGAAATAAAATAATTTGTCAATGCTAGAGTAGTTCCATTCATTCATTTTTGCTAAACTCTAATTGAACTACATGATCTTCTAAGCAACGTCGGGACAGGCCGCTAGCTTATGCTACATAAATAGTCCTAATTATTTGATTTAACTAAAGCTGTTTGATTACTTACATACGCAATTTTCTCTAGGATTTCCCCTTCTAACTTATATCTACATAAATTTTCTACACTCGGAAAAGAGTATGGTTTCGGTTACAAATTAGACCTACATTTTTATGCCTGTAATCCGCGAAGGGTAACGCTAGAGAGTACCACAATTTTAGATATTTAAAAACATCTTTCTTATATCTATGACCACAACATATTTACAAATGTCACAAGTTTAAATCCGTTTTATTGAAAAGTAACATATAAAGTACCATGCACCGGATACGAATACTCTAGGCTATCATGGAAAAAGACTTTTTGGAAAATCCCAATAGAACTTCGTATCGTTGGCATGAAAGTATTTATTTTCTTCAGTAATAACTCACTGGCTGAACCTCATAAACCACGTACGCATGGATGTATAATTATCGCGGCTACATATTATTGTTCAAGGAAATTTCAATTCTCAGTGAGAATCCAACCGAGTGCATCCCAGCACGTCGAAGAACCACACTGTTCGATTTTTAACTTTCTGGCGATAAGCCATGTGTTCAGAATCTAGTTAGGAAAAATCCCTCGCGATTTTTTCTCCCGAAGTTTCGCCATGTACGCAACAATGCTTTAGTTTCCCTAAAATATCATCAGCCAGAATGAAATGTCAGTATAAGGAGACGGAGAGACCAAAGAAACGATGGACTGACTGTGCGAAAGGTGATATGTTTAGAAAGTTCCGACTACTGAGAAGACCACTAATAGAGAAGAATGGAAAAAGGTTATGCTGCGCGGATCCCAAATAAATTGGGATAAGAGCGAGATAATGATGTAGATGACATCCCTACCGCTTTCTTTAGGCCGTTGGTAGTCGCAATTTTTGGAGAACTCGTCTACTCCAGGCTTGCTATTCTCTTACTGAAATCACGGTCTTATAGATACTTGCACCTCTGCCTAATGTTTCAGAGAAAGCTGAAAATTTAATAAGCTTTACTTATTTAATAACTTTGATTGCCGCGTTGGTCTAGTGGTAACAAGCGCTACTGCTGAGCATGAGGTCCTGGGTTCGATTCCCAGGTCGGGCAAAGTGTTATTGGGTTTTCCATCTAGAATTTCTCAGTAGCAGCCCGGAGTCTGGATTTGTGCCCGGTTGATGGCAATAGGCTCGCCCCTTATTACATGGGACTTAAACATAACTGGCGAAATGTGGGTGTACTATAGGTACACCTCTACCTAACCCTTCGGGGAAACAGGGCGTCATGATGATGCTATTATTTCCGAAAGCAGGGCATATTTCTTATAGAGGCAAGATACTAAAATAAAAGACTAACCCCAGACGGCTCAAAACTGTTGTTAACCACAACAGCGGCGCCAGCACAGCCCGCCGTGGTAGGAACATGAGATGGCACAAGGGTGTCGACACAGAGTGTGTCCCACACAAGAGGCCTATCCATGTTCCAATGCAACACTGTCATGCCTTATGGTCTCTTCCAGTCGTCCCGTACAAGTAAATGTGATGTTGTATTCATTAATAGAATTAGGTGTGGTTAACGAATGAAGTTTACATAAAAAGAAACTTGAGAGTTGTCAAGGTGGTGGGCTGGGTCTCAGCGCAGGTGAAACTGTTGGAGCCAAGACCTCTGAGGTGCTTCAGATGCCAGATGGGCAACCACGTGTTCGTGAGTTGCACCTCAGAGGTGGACCGCAGCGGTCACTGCTTCCGCTGCGGTCAGCCCGGTCACAAGGCCGGCTCGTGCAATGCCACGCCGCACTGCTATGCATGTGCGGCGGCTGGCAAGCCGGCCGAACACCGGGCTGGGAGTAAGGCCTGCGCTGCAGCCGCCAAGGCCAAGGGCAAGGGTAAGCCCTCCGCCACCGCCGTCACCGCTGTCGCTGCTGCCGCCTCGACCACTGCTGTCGTGGCCAGCACCGCCACGGCAGGGCCCTCACAGGGGGCTCGGGAGGGGGCTGATATGGACTGTCAGTAATGGCTGCTTCATTACGCCTTCTCCAGGCGAACATCAACCACTGCGCCTCCGCTCAGGATCTTTTGCTCCAGAGCATGGCGCAGTGGTCGATTAACATCGCCGTGGTCGCTGAGCCGTACTTTGTCCCGCCCAGGGATGACTGGGTGGAGGACTTGAGCGGCTCAGTGACCCTCATTTCGTCGGCCGCCGCCGGAACCCCGACCTTCGAGGCCATTAAGAGGGGACGGGGTTGCGTAGCAGCACGGTTCGGGGAGATTGTCGTGGTAGGAGTATACTTCTCCCCGAGCCGAACTCTTGCCGAGTTCCACAACTCCCTTGCGGAGTTGAAAGTTGTCGTCGTCGGGTTCCGTCCCCTCCCCGTGCTCGTACTCGGGGACTTCAACGCTAAGAATTTGGCTTGGGGTTCCCGGTATACGGACACAAGGGGCAGGATGGTGGAGGACTGGGCTCTGGAGACAGGCCTAGTCATCCTTAACCGGGGTTCTGTCTCTACGTGCGTACGGATGCGGGGCGATTCAGTGGTGGACATTTCGTTCACCAGTCCCGCTCTGTCGCCGCAGGTCATTGACTGGCGTGTAATGGAGGGGGTGGAGACTTATTCCGACCACCGGTATATCCGGTTTGACGTCTCCGCCCAGACCTCAACCGCGCCGGTCCGAAAGGCCCCGTGTGGTCCTCGGTGAGAGCCTCGATCGTGCAGGCCTGGGTGTTACCACCGGACAGGCCTGCTGACATCAACGACGAGGCCGAGTGGTTCCGGGAGGCCATGTCCGAGATTTGTGACGTGGCTATGCCCCGAGTCCAGCCAGGATGGGCTTGGCGCCAGGTGTACTGGTGGTCGCCGCAGCTGACAGCGTTGCGCGAAGCGTGCGTTGCGGCGCGACGCCGGTACACCAGGCACCGCAGGCTCCGTATCCGCCCTCCGGATACGGAAGTCATTCAGGTGGAGCTATATGAGGGGTACAGAGCGGCGAAGACCGCCCTCCAAGAGGAGATCCTGCGGGTCAGAGGACTGGCCTGCAAGGAGTCGCTGGAGACTCTGAACAGGGACCCATGGGGACAGCCCTACAAGGCCGTCCGGGAGAAACTCCGCCCATGGGCTCCTCCGCTGACTCAGAGTCTCCGGCCCCAACTCGTGGAGGGCGTGGTGAGCGCTCTGTTCCCTTCGCGAGGGGAACATAGTCCCCCACCCATGGCTCCGCCTCTTGCGGTGCCCGACGCTGCGGACCACACCACCGAGGACGACGACAACGCTCCAGAGGTGACCGGGGTAGAGTTGAGAGTGGCGGTACGTCGGCTAAATGCCAAAAATACCGCCCCAGGACCCGACGGCTTGCCTGGCAAAGCCTGGGTCCTGGCCTTAGAGGCTCTCGGGCCTCGACTCAGGGGGCTCCTAAGCGCATGTTTGGAGAGGGGCCAGTTCCCACTTCGTTGGAAGACGGGGAAACTGGTCCTCATTAAGAAGCCTGGGCGCCCAGCGGACTCTCCGTCCGCTTACCGACCCATCGTGCTGCTCGACGAGGTGGGCAAGCTCTTTGAAAGAGTAATTGCAGACCGCCTCGTTGGGTAGCTGGTGCGGGAGGGGCCAGGCTTGGCGGACAGCCAGTTCGGTTTCCGCAAGGGGCGCTCTACGGTGGACGCCATCATGCGCGTGCGAGCCCTCACGACGGGGGATGCAGTGGCTCGGGGTGGGGTCGTCTTGGCGGTGTCTCTAGACATCGCCAACGCCTTTAATACCCTGCCCTGGAGTTGCATTAGGGAGGCACTCCGGTATCACCGGATGCCGACCTACCTCTGTCGCGTGGTCGAGGTTTACTTGACGGATAGAGCCGTCATCTACCCCGGTCACCAGGGAGACTGGAACCGGCGAGAGATGTCGTGCGGTGTCCCACAGGGATCGGTCTTGGGGCCGCATCTGTGGGACATCGGTTACAAAAATAATAATAAAACATTTATTTTCAGGTAACAAAGACCCATAGACAAATACCTTACAAACTAACTTACATAAGTACTATACAAAAACATGTGTTAATAATAGTACTATAAACTATGTTAGTAGCACTTCACTATTAAGTTAGCTTGTCCGTGAGCTGTCCTGTGGCACTTGTCCGCGGAAGCGACGGAACACCACGTCCTGTGGCCAAAAGTCTTCGTCCATGACGACGGGCAGATAGCAATTCGGTACACGCACCACAAACGCCTTGAAGTTGACGTTGCGGTGTGACTCCAGTAACTGTACCCTCGGCATGTACTTCGTCTTCTGGCGTACGTACTCCACAATGTCTTCCGCCTTAGTGGTGTAGTGTAGGCGGGAAATGTACACGGGAGTGTTCGGCTTAGCAGCGCGCAACCTCCCGCCGACCTCCCTAGCGGCGTCAGCGTGGTTTGCTACGCTGACGACACGCTGGTCCTGGCCCAGGGGAGGTCGCACGAGGCGGCGGCTGAACTGATGACACGCGGGGTTGCGACAATCGTCGATAGGATCCGGCAATTGGGACTCGAGGTGGCATTGCACAAGTCCGAGGCCATGGGTTTTCATGGTCCTCGGAACGCGCCACCTGCGGGTTCCCAACTTACGGTAGGAGGGGTTCACATCGGCGTCGAGTCGACGATGAAGTACCTGGGACTTGTCCTCGACAGCCGGTGGAACTTCGTTGAGCATTTCCAACGCTTGGCTCCCAGACTGGAGCGGGCTGGGGCTGCATTAAAGCGGCTCCTGCCCAATCTGGGGGGTCCAAACGCCTCCTGCCGGAGGCTCTACACGGGGATCGTGCGGTCCATGGCCCTCTACGGGGCACCGGTGTGGGCGCCCTCATTGAGGCTGCGCTCAGCGCGCCGGTTGAGTGCGGCCCAGAGGGTCATGGCCATCCGGTTAATCCGAGGATACCGCACGATCTCGTGCGAGACGGCGAGCCTCCTTGCCGGAGTGCCGCCATGGGATCTGGAGGCAAAGGTCCTCGCGCACATGTGAGAGTGGCGCGAGGAGGCGAAACTCCGCTGCCGCGACAAATCGCGGCACGGCAGATAGAGCTCCGGTGTGATCTCATGGCGACATGGCGGGTACGATTGTCGCAACCCAGCGCAGGGCACGCCACAATTGCGGCGGTAAGTGGGGACTTGCGTGACGCCTCTCTATCCACTCCTCAAAGAGGGGTCTTTGAGGAGTGGATAGAGAGGCGTCACGGCGTCCTCACCTTCCGCTTGACGCAGGTTCTCACCGGGCATGGGTGCTTCGGTGGGTTCCTGTTCAGAATAAAGCGGGAGGATACGTCCGGGTGTTTCCATTGCGAGGATCGTATGGAGGACACGGTGGAGCATACGGTGGAGGTGTGCCCTGCCTGGGCGGAGCACCGCCGTGTCCTCGTGGAGGCGATCGGCGGCGGAGACCTCTCGCGTCCGGCCCTGGTGCGAGCCATGGTACGGAGCGAGAGGGAATGGGAAGCCGTCACCTCCTTCTGCGAAGCAGTAATGCTCGCGAAGGAGGAGGCGGGGCGCGTGAGGGAGTGGCAGTCTCTGCGCCCTCACGTCCCTAGCCACCGCAGGAGGAGACGCCCCGGGCGTCGGGAGTCCATAGCGGACTCCCGGCCACCGTAGCTCGCCGCCCGGTGAGGACCAGGTTCGGGTCGACGGTGCGTAGTGTTCCACGCGCGCCTAAAAGAGATGTCAGCACCAGTGTAGGGGTCTACTAGGACCGATGCCTGCCGGGGTCGCGTGATTGTTCGAAAAAGATACCGTGACACTGGCACATGGGCAACTGATGGAACACGGGTGGGTTTTTAGTCAGTAAAAGTCTGACACGCCCTCCCGCTCCGCCCAGAGCGGGAGAAGTCATTTGATGATTTCCCATCCTAAAAAAAAGAGGTGTCAAGGGACACCCGGATGGAACGAAGTTCCTTTCCAGGATTAATTATTGTTTTTTTATTATTTATTATGTACAAAAAACCTGTATACACTCAACAAAAATATTATCTCTTTCTCTCTCTCTCTCTCTCTCTCTCTCTCTCTCTCTCTTCGTTCCAAAAACTACGTTCCAAAACCAAATATATACAGTCGAATTGAGAAACCTCCTTCTTTTTTTTAAAGTTGGTTAAAAAGTGTCGATACAACTTTTTCTCTTAATTCCGTCTAGCTCCCTTTCGCAACGCGCCATAAGGAACTTCGTTCCAAAAACACAGACGGACAAAAAGTTCATGTAACTATTGTATACTTATACAACCAATTAAAACCGTAATAACATTGTTTAGATAGGTAAATCTGTCGGGAAAAGTGTTTAATGATAACAAAATGGTATCACGTAATAAAGTGAGACATACGTAGTAAGACGAGATTCTAAAACCCCAAAATAATTATTGCTTACATGACGTAAACAAATGCATTTTAAAATATTTGTACCTTTTATATGAGGGAAAATCTTGATGTATATATTCCGCATAGTAAATGTATTTAATTTATCTTTCCTAACAAGTTGACGTCGGCATAACGTGTCTCCGGTGTTTCTAATAAAAAAATAATCTATTATTTTTATTTGATCTCAAGTGTATACTTATTGGACTCCATGTTCCAATAACGTGTAGGTATTTAAATGCCTGTAATTCAGTGTATTTGTGAAATTGTTATGTTTGCGATTTGCACCTACTTTTACAAGCTTTTATTGTGCTATAAAGTTTTACTATAACATTTTTTCTGCACCTAAAACTTTTAAGTTGCCATTTTACTTTTACCAGGATAAACAGAAACAACAAACAAAAAAACAGAAAACAAACAGAAAAAAACAAACAAACAAACAGAAAACAAACAAACGAACAGGAAAAAACAAACAAACAAAATTATTCTTAAAGTTTTTACACTACCAGAGGGGTAATTGCGTACTACACTATCAGTAGGAATTGGTTTCATTTTGACAGCTCCGCAACATTCACGGCGTTGTTTACGTTGCTAACCAAAGATTTTTTTCAAACATATGAAAGAATGGATGACAAATAAGCTTCGAAATGATTTAAATTCTGATTAATATAGTGTTACGCAGTTAGGGTGCAGGACAACAGAAAACAACGAAACTACAAACGATACAGCTTCCAAAACATGATTAAAGTTCCTTTAGTCTCTGCATGCCTGGTACCCAATATGTAATGTTTGGTTAACTTTAATTGGTTTAGTTTAACCGGCACGGGATCAGATTGTAATAGTTTACAATCCCTTAGCTGTTAGAAGTTATTCAGTTAACGGTTTTGATAATAAACTGTGTGCGAATTATAAAATTAACTTCGAGTGTTTCTTATGTGTAATAACATCCTCTGTTATGTCTGAAAGGGTAAATAATCTGAAGGATTTGTTTGGATAATATGAAAAATCATTAAAATTACGCTGTGATTGATTAAACAATACTGATAAAATTTTAAGGCTTTGATGAAGCCCAATCTTTTGTGTCTTACAATATTAAATTAAATTTTTACATCAAATTCCAGTTGGTACTCCACTGAATTAATCATCGATCATAGTCATTAACCTCGCTGGATCTAATAACTGCATCGTACTAAGTGTTAGAAAAGGCACATCTACGGCGCGTAACTAGATAGAACTTCCCAACATTGGTTGTCGGCGCAAGTCCGGTTAAGCAGCCGACAAGCTCATAGGTTGATCTGCGAGATGTCCAAAATTGAAATAAACACTCGTCGGGCAGTTACTCACCAGACACTTCACCCTTCTGATCGGAGGAGATACCGAGAGTTGATGCGAATCTGTAAAAGCAAGGGAGTCCCCCAGGGCTCAATTTCCGGCCCCTTTTTAGGGTTCCGTAGCCAAATGGCAAAAAACGGAACCCTTATAGATTCGTCATGTCTGTCTGTCTGTCCGTCCGTATTTCACAGCCACTTTTTTCCGAAACTATAAGATCTATGCTGTTGACACTTGGTAAATAGATGTATTTTGTGAACCGCATTAAGATTTTCACTCTAAAATAGAAAAAAAAAACAAAAAATTTTGGGGTTCCCCATACTTAGAACTGAAATTCAAAAAAAAAAAATTCATAAAACCCATACGTGTGGGGTATCTATGAATAGGTGTTCAAAAATGGTATTGAAGTTTCTATTGTCATTTTTTTTCTAAACTGAATAGTTTACGCGAGAGACTTCCAAAGTGGTAAAATGTGTGTGTCCCCGTAACTTCTAAAATAAGAGAATGATAAAACTAAAAAAAATGTGATGTACATAACTAGTAAACTTCCACCGAAAATTGGTTGGAACGAGATCTAGGAAGTAGTTTTTTTTTAATACGCCATAAATCGTAAACCGCAATTTACTTTTCATTCAATCAACTCAAATAAAAAAAAAAACATTATGTTACTTGCTGCTACGGAACCCTATTTCTTATTTATATAAATGACTGTCCTGACTTCATCATAAAGGATAAACATGATATAGTGCTATAAACTCAAACGTCAGCAGCTATTTACTGAATGTAAATAGCGCTTTCGCAAAAGTAGTTAACTGGTTTAATGTTAATAACCTACTTCTTAACGAGTAAAATATTAAATGTTTATGATACCTTATGTTATGATATACAAGTAAAAACTAGTGTTATTATAAAGGTTGAAGAGTTTCCACGGCTTTCAAATGGGAATATTTCTTGTTTCATACTTTTTAGAACTTGATTTTCCAGTTGCCGGGTCGGGTCTGTCGGTTTTTGAACCTAATCTTTATTTAAATTATATTATATATTTATGGAATAAACTTACTAAGCCCTTACATTTCATAAATACCTAACTCGGCATAATACAAATTAAACAAATTTTTGTTCGTCACTTTATGTTCTCTAGAGGGCGTCATATTGAATGTAATGTAACGTCAGCTTTTGGACTCCCGGCTACCGGAAGCGCGAGCTTGCAGGCTGCGAGCAATGGGTAGCTCGCCGCCCGGTAAGGGCCAGGCTCGGGTCGACGGCGCGTAGTGTTCCACGTGCGCCTCAAAGAGATGTCAGCAATACTGAAGGGGTCTGCTAGGACCGATGCCTGCCAGGGTCGCGAGATTCGTTCGAAAGAGTTATCGTGGTCCTGGCATATGGGCAACTGAAGGAACATAGGTGGGTTTTAGTCAGTAAAAGTCTGACACGCTCTCCCGCTTCGGCCAGAGCGGGAGAAGTAACTTGATGATTTTCCATGCAAAAAAAAAAGTTGTGATGAAAAGTTTAGAAGTCATGAAAATACATATATAAATACAGGTGTCAACCATGACTCCTTTTTGCTTCGCCATAGTCAGATAAAAATAGGTTCTCATAATTTCAATTACCGACCAGTAATGAACAGTTAACGATCAGTTGGACCAGGGCGCTCTAGTTTGTGGTTTTTGAATTTTGCCTCGAGCTTTTGAAGCCAAGAGGCAAGAGGCACTTAGAACTAGTCACTTAATGAATTGATTCAATAAAACAAACGGGTTATTCAATTAAAAACTGTAATCAGCTAAATATTTGTGGGAAGTAGGTTACTATTGCCTATGGGCGAGTGATTAGCAATTCATAGGTATGTTTACACTAAGCTTAGTTCGTGTTAAGAGTCTTAACATCAATGTTTAACATTGCTTTGAACACTTTCGCTTTAACACTCTCTAAGAATATAATGTGCATTTAAATTGCCCTCTGTGTTCTTAATGTTTGTTTGGCGCACCTTTTGCTGTTAGACCTACTACTACACTATTTTCTAATAATTTATAAATTGTAAACTACAAAAGAACAAAACAAAAAAAGATCACAACAAAACTTTTTTACAAAAAAAAAAAAAAAAAAACGCCTTCCTTATGAACACTACAAAGTGAAAAATAACTTTAATTTCGGAAGTCGGTGACATAGCATCTGTATTTAAATTTTTTTCTTCTTTAAAAAGGTTTTATTCTTAACTTTTTAGTTATGGTATCTACCCCGCACTATATATATAGGTCCAAAGTTCTCATCAATAGACATTAATTAAGTCCAAACACCAGGTAATTGCTGGAAGTCGTTGAGGAGTTCCCTCGACTGTCTTTCGGCTTCATCATCAGAGCAACTTCAGACTTTCATTAAAAAGTAATGCTTTAAGATAATTAATTAAAATAATAATAAATGCACTAGTCACCACTACACATTTTCGAAGGTTCCCATCGATTTTTCTGGGATGCCATCATCAGATCCTGGTTTCCTTATCATGGTACCACCCTTGGGATATCTCCTTTCCAACAAAAAAATAATCATCAAAATCGGTTCACAACTGACGAAGTTATCCGCGATCACACATAAAAAAATATAAATATACAGTCGAATATATGTACAGTCGAATCGAGAAACCTCCTCCTTTTTTTGAAGTCGGTTAAAAATACAGGTACAATGGGCGGTCTCATCGCTTCCTGCAATCTCTTCCTAGCAACTTTGGAATAGATTGTGATTGGCCTGGACATAAAATGGGGCCGTCATGTAAATAATGTTGAAACTTGACAAAGTTGTCAACATAGCTTACAGAATAAGCAAGCTGAAGTAGCAACTGGCCAGCCATATTAACCTTAGAACCGATAGCCATAGGGAGACGAGTTCTTGAGTGGAAACAGCGAATTGGCAAATGCAAGGTAGGACTCCCACAGGCTAGATGGAGTTACGATCTTCGCAGCGTGGATAGCAGCAGCTGAATGCGAGTTGCCGAGAATTGAGCGGAATGGCGTGCAATTGCATAGGCCTATGTTTAGCAGAGGACTAGGACTGTAGGTTAATGATGATGATGACTAGGTAACTTGCATGAGCGATATGTACATATATTTTAATATATAAATGTAACATATAACAAATAAAAAAAGGAATTTTTACATAAATTACCGTCCTAAAATATGTTGTGAAAATTTTATAGATTGCTAAACAATTCTCCCAACTTTTCTTAAATCTTTTATTTATGACATCTTATTTTTTTCTGTGAAAATAAAGGTAGCATAAGCATAATCAGTCAATAATGGTTTCCACTTCTGGAACACAGATCTCTTCTTGGTGAGGGGCAGTAGGCCATATTCCACAGAGCAAGGCCAATGCGGTTTGACCAATTCAGCAACCGCGCACAACCAATGACCGTTGTCTTCTTATCTGATATTTTATTTAATGAAATAACTCCACAAGTCACCTTGTCCGAACTGGATACCAAGAAATAAATCCCGTTAAGCGATAACAGCTTTGTACTGTAAATATAAGATGAATACTTTCACACTGATGCTATATTACGAATTTCATCAATCATTATCAACCATCGGATCGTTATTGGTACCTTTTTTCCAATAGTGATTCATATTCGGTAATTACAAAATCAAAACCGTGAAGAAAAGGATTCTGAGGAACTTGGCATGTCCTAGAATCTAAACTTCGAATACATGTGCCATCTGTAAGAGCTGTAAGCCACCATGCGGGCCCAGTGCGGGTTAGTAAACCCGCACTGGGCCCGCATGGTGGCTTACAGCTCGTCTCACCGAAAGGAGGCGTGTGTCTCATTACTGGCAACATTATAGACTGATTTATCAATAACAAAATGTTTCTTAGAAGGTAGGTATGGGATATATTTTCAACGTGTTTATCAACGGAGTCTCCGTTGTCTTTCTTTGTACAATACAATAACGCATTCAGGCTGCTTTTGATACTGCCATGGAGATGTAGCTCATCAGGGATGTTCGCGGAGGCGTGCGTCGACGGGTTTGCCGCGGTCATACGGAAGCGCTGCGCTTCCATAGTTGAGCGCTTGCGGTTCTCCTACAATGGCATCTTGAATGTGTTCTCAGACCGGTGGGACTCTTCCCTCTTGCAAAGGTGGCTGAGAATCCATACCCATTTAGGAAAATGAACTAATGAACCACTGAACAATCAGTTCTATGGTTCATTCATTTATTCTTTTTTTTATTTAATACTTACATTAAGGTAAGTTGTTTTTCCTACTAACATTATATGGATTTATTTCTGAAATAAATATTTTAATTTGAAATATTTCTCCTAAATTCTACATAAGTTTAATCAGGTTAATGTATTTTCAATCTTTATGGTATTGCAAGTAAAGAATAGCAGTACCCCATTTCTTCCCGCGAGTGTCATAAAAGGATAATAGGCAGCAGTGTTCTCTATGCATTTTACCACCATACTGCGATTGCCAACGTGTCTAATATCGTATGGTTCATACTTCTTCGTAGCGTGTCGATAGTAATCTATATACAGTCAGCCGAGAATTTGGTCGGTAATCAGTAGTGTCCAATCAACTCCTGTAGCGTGCAAACAACAAAACACGCTGGAGACGATATGAAGTGTCCCACTTTTTGTTAAGCTTTTGCTTAACTGGGCTTATTTGTCGCAGCCAAGTAATATGAAAATCGCTTCTAAAGAAGTAAACTCCAAAAATAAAATTACGCAATTAAAGATATGCTCTTAAACAAAATATTAGCAGATTAGCTATTATCAGTTTCCAGGTCAGCCTGACCTGCTAAATAGGCCTCCTCGATTTCCCTCCACGGACTCCTGTGGTTTCACCCTTTGGTTTTGGAACCTCAATAAAAAGAAAAAAACATCATTTATCTCAAGAATATATTTACTTGTTTAAATTCACTAAGCTTTAAGAGCCATTTTACATTTTTGCGCGAATATCTAAGATTTTAGTCGCCTTATTTACCTCTCATCTCATCATTATAAATACTCTGGCATTGACGAATACATGTAAAAAATATATCAATCTTTTGTTTTGTCACTTTTAGTAGAATTTTTACAAAAACTTATTTGTTTACTTTGTAGTAATTAATCTCCCACAACTAGTTTTCGTAAAAATCAGCGCAGGGTCAATTTCTGACTCCTATTTCTATCATTAATATGTAGAAATTTGAGTAAAAAAAATACACAAAACAACAGGCATATAATCTAGTTGTTACATTTAGTACAAGAATATTGATTTTTAATAACATTAATTAGTAAAAAAATAAAGTCTTATGGCAATTTTTACGATTTATTCGCAAGTTTATCGCGTTTTTTTGGTTTGAATAAAGCATAATTACATTTAAAAATTCATGTCAATATAAAGTATGCTCTATAAAAAATTGAATTCTCAAGTTTTATTTAAATCTGTTTATTTAATTAGACATAATATCGTTTTTGAAATCACTCTAAATTAGAATAAATTACGATGCACAAGCGGGCAGCGTTTAGTACGGCGCAAGCGCCCAACGGGAAAGGACCTATGCCAATTTTTCCCGCGTCTCAGTTTACGGGTACTCGTATCGTGAAGGCAAAAATATACTACGACTACAATATTTTGCTACTCTTCACATTACATTTTTTGTTTTGTATTAAAGCATTATTTTAATAGATTGTAGAAAAATTTTGACTAAAATAATTTATTTCAACTAAATCTGACTATTTTTAATCGCGATTAAAAAGGTGTGGAGTAACACTAGTGGTCATGAACAAAAATTCACACCAACGGCAACGCCTCGCCTCACGTGCAAAAACAGTACTGTATTTTTTTTTCTTTTGCTTATATCTCGAAAATGGCGTGTCCTATCGCAAAAATAATGAAATTTTCGACCCCCTTTATAAAGCCCCACACATATAAATCTCAACACGTGGGTAATATTTTTTATTTTATTTTTCAAACAAAAATGAAAAAATCCATATAAAACACGTCCAGGATGCCCCCTTGCGCGCGCCTTCGTATCTCAGCAAGTTCATTGCGTAGCGCACAAGTACTAAGTTGCGAAGCCAAAAGAAAAAAAACCGGCCAAGTGCGAGTCGGACTCGCGCACCGAGGTTTCCGTACAAACCTGTATGTATTCTCGGTTTATGCATAAGGTTTATGTTTATGAAATTAAATGTTTTTTTTTTTAATTTTTATATTTGAGTTGATTGAATGAAAGGTAAATTGCGGTTTACGATTTATGACGTATTAAAAAAAACTTTTTACTAGATCTCGTTCAAACCAATTTTTGATGGAAGTTTACATGGTAATGTACATCATATTTTTTTTTTTTAGAAATCTTTATTAGACTGGATAAATAAAAATAAGTATTTTCATAAATATGTAAATACCGCATTATAGTTCAAACGGCTCAAGATTGTTTAGGCCGGCTCGACACTCGCGTTACACTGCTCGGGATTGAGCTGCTCCAATAACTGCACTGAATGTTGATTTTATATATTATTTTGCTACTTTATTCTGATTTTATTTTGATATTTTTTTATTTTATATTTTTTTTTCATTTTTTTTTTTTTTTTTTTTTTTTTCTTTTTTACAGCCACATGTATATTTACTATATGTACTTATTGTTTTAACTACTGTGAATTTGATGACTATGTGGGTCATTATTTTACTTTCGATTTTGGTCTGGCAGTTTGAGTAATTTGTGCGGCCTACCCAAATGTCCTTTCTTTGGTATTGTTCGTCGAATCGTTGGGCTCCTTAAGTTCCGAGTTGAGCTGCACGATTATTGACAAATGCGTGCACTGACTGGACAGGTCCACTCAAATCTGTGTGGTTATTTCCTCTAAAGACCATTTCAGACAGCGACTAACATGGTCATCAAGTGATTAGACCGAGATCCTTTCCGGATTTTTCATATACACATTGACATTGATAAATTCTATTTATACAATGACATGAATATTTACTTTTATCATATTGTTTAATCATTGTGAATGTGAAGACTGTGTGGGTATGTTTCTTCTTTTATTTTATCTTTCTTTACTTGTCAAGTATGTTGTAATTATGATCTGGCAGGTTGAGTAATTTTTGCGGCCTACCCAAATGTCCTTTCTTTGGTATTGTTCGTCGGATCGTTGAGCTTCTCAAGTTCTGAGTTGAGCCGCACGATTAGTGACAAATGCGTGCACTGACTGGACAGGTCCACTCAATCTGTTTGGTTCTTTCCTCTAAAGACCATTTCAGACAGCTACCTACATAGTTTTCACATAATGTTACCAATATTATGTCTGGACTTTAAAAGAGACTGTGACCTCTGAGTTTGTTTCGGCCTTTCTTCTCAGAGTAGTCAGATAGGAAACGCCGACCTCATCTAGCTCAAAAAAATATTATTGACTTGTAAAAGTGTTTGTACAAACCTACTTACAGAAATAAAATCATTTATCATTTATCATTTATCATTTACACTGTTTGTGTTGTGCATGTGTGGATAGCTACGCACACATAGATAAGATTGCCGTCTTTTACCTAAACTCGAGTATTCAAATTTTGTGAGAGGCCTCTTAACCATTACCAGTCGTTTAATACCAAAACCTAGTTAAGACCAAAGTTATAAATAAAATCAACCCAGTTCCCCGGCCCTTAAGCGTAACAGCGCTTCATCGGCTCCATTCCGTTATGATATACGACCACTATATCTTATTGTAAGACACTAGTATCTAAGGCAGTGCGCACTCTAGAAACAAAATAGTTTTGTCTTTCATAAATGGAACAGTTTGACTTTCAGATTTTTCTCTAAAATTATTTCGACCACTTTGTCTATGAAGCAGTTTTGTTGTGAATTTGAAAATGAGCGTCATTTAATTCATACAGTACCGAATTTTCAGAGCTTTTACAGTGTACTTGTAATTTATTAAATGTTTTGTGACTTTTACCTCGTGTTTGGAAGGCAAAAAAATTTATGACAAAAAAAAAACAGTTCAAAGTGAAAAATTATATTAATTTCGGAAGTCAGTGTCTTTGGATCTGTGTTTTAGTTTGTGCAACCGACTTCCAAAAAATATAGTTATTTTTCACGTTTTAGTGTTTTTTTTTTGTATAATCTTGTTTATTTCACTTTTTAGTTATAATACATACCTACCCCACATAAATTCGTATACCACTACCTGCTATGTATAAAAAAATGCTCCTCAGTGAAAAAAAAAATTGAGATCCAGTCAACGCCTTTCCAAATTTAAATTCTTTTTCACTATGACGTGTTTATTTTTCGAAGATATTTCATTTTTTTTTATAAAATTTATAGAAAGACAGCCTGTGTTTCATAGAGCGATCGATTGCATCGACATTCTTTACTCAGTCTGCGCATTGTCTAAAGTGGAGTTCTTTATTGGATCATTACAGTTAATTCCATGTTTGCTATTCTCAAGTAGTATCTTATAAGTGATTTGAATTTCTAAGATAAGAACTGTTTCAAGCTGACTTCTTCGTTAGTCTAGTTGTTTCAAGTCACACTGCTGACCACCATTACTGATTGGCTAGTATATGTATCTCCTACGACATCCATATTTACAAACTTATATTGTAAACTAGCTATGCTCGCGGCTTCTTCTGCGTGGATACCAAAAATAATCACAAAAAAAATGACGGACTATAAGTAGAAATCCTTATAATACCAGCCATCTGCAGTGTAAATCCCGTCAAAATCAGTGCAACCGTTTCGGAGATTAGTCCGAACAAACAAATAGACAGACAGACAAAATAGGAAAATTGTTTTTGTTTTAAGTGCCGTATTTACTTTCATACGCATTAAGCAAAAAGCTATTATTTTGATATCACAAACAGACACTTCAATTTTATTTCTTGGTATGAATGTATAGATATGTAGGAATATATCCGGAAATAGTTCTGCCTGTACCTTTACACGCTTAGAAGATTAAAAGACTTTGAATAGACACACGGATAGATCATGACTTGGGTAGAACATATAATCTTTTTTTATCCTGGTATGCGTTCCCGATGGATAATTTCCGAGATTTACGCGGGCCATCGCATTTTGGTAAGTAGGTTTAACGATTCGTTGATAAATGGTAATATAATATGGCATCAGTATGAAAGTATTCAATTTATGTTTACAGTACAAAGCTGTTATCGCTTAGCGGGATTTATTTCTTGGTATCCAGTACGGACAAGGTGACTTGAGGAGTTATTTCATTGAGAAAATCTGAGATATGAAGATAACGGTCAATGGGGTGTGCGCGGTTGTTGAGCGAGATGTTCTGAGTTCGAGTACTAGGTCAGGCAACTTTGTTGTAAAAGTATTTAGATTGAACAGAGGTATTGCTCCCGACTAATGAGTTGTGTGTAAATAATTTCATCACCACTGTTCTAAAAACAGTGTAGAAAAACATCGCGGGGAAACCGACATGTCCTAGAAAACAAAAAATCTAAGACATGTGACATCTACCAACTCGCATTGGGCTTTTGTGGTGGATTACGTTTCACTCCCTCTCGAGGAAGGGAAGCCTGTGTCCCAGCACGCGTAGCATGACCGCCATAGAAACGGGCTTTGTCGACAGAAGAATAGAAAATCACAGATTGAAGAAAGATTTTTACCGTATTATGCTTAATACGGTAAAAATCTTTCTACAATCTCGGCGATGTTAAAATTGAAGAGAAGAAATGTTTCTTCAGTCGACAAAATTCTACGATCTCAAGCAAGACGACAATTTTTTTTCTATTTTAACACTTGGAGGTAGAGACATTTTAACAGAATAATATTAATTATAATCATCAATACAATAGTCTAAGATCTGTTAATCCCATTGTATGACTATTTAATTAAAAAATCCTTAGCGGATCTACCTTTATTACAAAATCAAAATCAAAATCAAAAGTCATTTATTCAAACTAGGCTGAGAGTCAGCACTTTTTGAACGTCAAAGTTACAAAAGACAGTCCCTCAAAACGCCCGCCCTTCGACACTTCCTAGTGCTTTAGCTGGGAAGAAGAAGTGGCGGAACAAACTCCCCAGCAGCACAGCTGTCTGTTAAGTTAGAAGAACTGGATTCTATACAATTGTAAGGAGGTAACATTAAGAGACACAAAACATCAAATTGAATGATTTGCCATATGTCAGCTAGCCAACCCAATATTCCAAGAAATAAAATGAAATCTATACTCAAGCAAAAGCAAAAAATATTTTTATTATGTAAATAAAGGTACCAAAATAAAAGCCTCCTGGCATAAAGGGCGTGACACGAAATAAGCTAAATAAGCTACCTCCCCGTTGCTATGGAAAGAATAACTGTCTTTGTCTTCATAGAAACGCTAGTCTACGGCTCGCCCCGTGCTCGAGCAAAAGAGATGTCAAGTTGGATAGAAAGAACTTTGTATATTCTTGGTAGAATAGAGATATATATAATTGGTCATGCTACGCTTGCAGCAGTGAGAATATTATAGGCTTATTATGCTACGCAAGTCGTAGACAAAAGCTAGTGAAATATAATTCTCACTTACCTTATGCTGCGTCGAGAGCAGGGATTGAAAACTAGTATAAATTTGGATTTCGGGACTTCATTTCGGTTCTTAGTATCCATAGTAACGGTTCAAAATAAAGGTTCCATTATACCGGTTCCATAATACAATTTAAAGGTTCTCTAAAGAAGAAGAAATATGTTTGACGCATGCCTAGTATGATTTTATCTTTCAGGTCGCCTCCGAAATATTGTCGAGTGCAAGGCTGTACAGTACAGTGTTCGCAAATTCATATTGTCATTAATTTATTATCAGTAGTTGTTTGAATAATCTAAACTTACTGTAACACCGTATGAAATCGTTCCTATTTGCTTTAAAGAAAAACCCGTAAAATAAATGTTCAAAACGGTTTCTTTTTAGGTTCCTGTTCCGGTTCTGGTTATAATAACGGAAACGCTGAATACCTATTCTTTACCGGTATTTTAGGAACCTTTTCAATCCCTGCACGAGAGGATATGAGTATTTTTGTGAAACAGGGATATCACTGAACGGGTAGTCTGCACACCTCCATAGGAGACAGTTCGGCCAAATCTGTTTGCAACTGAAAATTTAACTGAAAATCCCAATAATACTTTATCAAACCTGAGGATAGAACATAGGCTCCTGCGCTCATAAACTGCGCCAATTTTCACCACTTGTTGAGGCAAATACTAAAAAAAACTTATTTTTTATTTGCCAGTTCTGTATACCTTACCCTAGTTATTGTCAAGTTTAACTCGAGGAAAGTTCTAAATTACCGTGATAATTTAAGATTCGTATTAGTATTTTATTTAAATGGATAGTGGTCTAGTAGACATAAAATCTTTTAACTGCCAATGGAGGTAAAGTAAGTGGATTAGATGTTCTTCTTATTTCCTGTCCTAAATTTGCTTTAGTTTCTTTCCGTTTGGCATGTTTTATTTTATAACAATGCCGCTAGAGTCGGCACAATTATGTTGGAAATAAATGCGAAGTTTTTCCAAGCAAGGTTGAATTTGTGGATTTAATTCGATTTGACAGGAAATCATAGACAGTTTTCTAGGTTGATCATGACGATTTGACATTCAGAAAGCTTTTTTCGTATCAATAGTTCAAATTAAATATTAAAACAGTCACAATGGCCATTTCCAGCACTAGGCGTGGCCATTTTGATTGTTGCGTGTTTCCATGTTCCGTATTGTGCTGGGCATGAAGAATAGCATAACCTCATTTCTTCCCGCGTCAACCCACCTGCCAAGCGTGGCGATTATGGCAAAGCCCCCCAAATTAAAGGAGGCCCATGTCCAGCAGTGGATGTTTTACGGCTGAAATGATGATGATGAAAATTAAGCATGAGTCTTGGAACGGTCGACAAGACAGAAAGCTTGAAAATAAACAAGAACCTTTTTTATAATTTCACCAAAAAAAAAACCGTCAAAAAACTGTCATGTACCAGGAGCGCATAGCAACGCAGCAGTTCGAAAATCACTCGGCACCCGACGCGTATTCGAAAACGTAGAAAACGGGCGAATGCGGGCTCCGTCAGGCTCCTCATTAACCCAGAAAGTGGTGGCCGTCGACTCGCAGCTAAACCAGTGAAAGACGATGAAAACTAGTATACGAGATATATTAGCTTGTGGTGAAGCGATCGCGGGCTCAGTCGCGAAGCGTCCGCGGACGGAACCGCACGTGTATATCTCTCTTCTCAATCCCGATCGCGTTTGAGCGTTCCAAATTTGAATTTTGCTGGAACTTGGCTGTGTTTGTGTGTTGAAGCGTGCTTTGGGAATTATTTTGAGTAAGTTCATTCTTTTATATTTTTTTTAGTTAAGGAATTAAAGTTTAACGATGTAATTAAAATAATTAGTCAGTTAAGTTTGAGAGAAAAGTAACAGTTAAGTAAGTCATTGAGCTTTTATGTAGAGAAGTTTTCTAGAACAACTTATGCTTAACTTTTTAATTACGATAAATGCTATAAAAAACTTCTCAGGGAACTAAAAGCAGATGCGGATATGAAATATTATACAATATCCCACTAAACTGGCATTTTACGTTTGCCAAAATATATATTTTCCAAACCTACATAAATTAATTTTCAACAACGCAAAAGCCGCATTCAATAAAATTGACCAACGAATGTGAATTAACTTCACCTGGCCTTTAAAAGACCTATTTTTTAATCGCAAACGAGTTCTGTAGTGCTCATTACCCACATTGGTATTCATGGAAAGCCATGGATAATCTATGATGTTCATTGAATACTGTCGGCTTATACTGGCTATTAAAAAAAGTTTTTAGCCGTAATATGCGGTTTTAAAAAAGATAATATATTTAAATATTGAAGTTTATTTTTAATTTAAAGATAAGAATATTATAAGCCAGTGATTTTACTTACTTGAAAATAAATAATTTATTTCGAAAAGAGTTGTAAAAATTTACATTTGGATGGATTTAAAGCCTTTAAAATTTTGTGCACACTGAATAAAACAAGAATCTTGTGAATTGTAACAACCAAATGAAGTCTTATATATTTAATTTCGATGAAAAAAAAAAAACAGGATGGTCATCAAAGTGTGACAGATTGCTGCTGATAAATATCCAAAAGCTCTTCCAACAGAATCTGCATACTGATAAAATTAGCAGTATCTGTCTAATCTGGAAATATTATTAAACATATAACTTTGTCTTACAGAAACAGTACCAACGAGGCTCATTTTCATTGCACAAAATAAAACAAACGAAAAAAACATACTGAAAAGCAATAAGCTTCCAAATGATTGTTAATTACTGATTTTAAATCGGCGCCAAAGAATTAATTATCAAAGCTGCAGATCACTTACTGCCACTATTTTACTTTGTACTATTATTTTACAGTATACATAAATACACGTCGACGCAAGGACTTCCAATTTTTATTTCGTCGGTTAAAAACTGCAGTTGCACAAACCATCAACCACATTACAAACTAGGCATACCACATAATTGTGAGAAACATTTCCCATTAAATATCAAGAAATTAATCTTTGTCTACCACCATTATACCATAACGTATGAGTAACGAATCATTTACGGACACTATGGCTTTATCCACAGACTGCGTACGGTACTGTCTGTGCGGTCCAGACACGGCAATTTAAGTATTAGAAACAATCAAATAAGCGTGCGGTTGAAATACTTGTCGACGGCTATGTTTTACTGTAGTAACTGCCTCGTTGGTCTCGTGGTCGTAAGTGCGACTGCTGAGCCTGGGTTTCTGGATTCGATTCCTAGGTCAGGCAAAGCGTTATTGGGTTTTAAATTATGAATTTCATAGCGACGTGACGGTTAAAAGTTAATAGGGTATAAGCGATAAAAAGTAAATTGTTCAGGAGAGCGGTTTAAATTTGAAATTGTAAAACAATTGACCTAATTTTTGAGTTTATTTTCATATCTTGGCAGGCCTATTGGTCTAGTGGTTAGTGACCCTGACTGCTATGCCGGAGGTCGTGGGTTCGATTCCCACCCAGGACAAATGTTTGTGTGATGAGCACGATCATTTGTTCTGTGTCTGGGTGTAATTTATCTATAATATGTATGTGTTTAGAAATATATAAGTATGTTTATCAGTTGTCTAGTACCCATAACACAAGCTCTGCTTAGCTTGGGACTAGATGGCGTTGTGTGATAGTTGTGGAAAAAAAAAAAAATATCGTGTAAAATTGGCGGTGACGTTGGCGGTGTGTCACCCCCGTGCCTCGAAAAACACGTTAAGCTGTTGATCCTGCGCCTGATCTCTCTCCGTTCGTGGCGGGTTGCCGTCCCATCGAACTATGAGAGTGAGGGAAGAGTGAGTGCCTCTTTGTCTGCACACACGCTTGTTCACTATAATGTCTCCTGCACCGATAGCTAGTCTCCGTTGAAATTGGCCGCCGCCGTGGTCAAGATACGGTTTGGACGAGTATATATTTACCGTAGTGTAACTATTGATATTTATTGAGAGATATTTGTCAGCCTGATCCTGTTACTGCTGGATAATTGCTATAGGATTATCTTTTAATAAACGTACTGTGACGTTGAATTGACCATCATTTTCCAAAAAATACATTAGCCATTCCAGCTTTGATTGTTTCAATACTTTAAGAATCTTTTTTGAACACGGCCACGGCATAACTATCATTTACCTAGCCTTTTCCTGAGCATGTTGGTGTCGACTTCCAGTGTAACCGGATGCTTCTGAAAACCAGTATACTACATGGAGCGACTATCTGACTTCCACGACCTACTTCATAAATATATTCCTTGGTAAGATTGGTGGTCAGACTTGCGGCCTTCTGACGACCAGTAAAGACTGAAAAATGAAAAAGCCGCCGGGACCAACGGCTTGACATGCTCTCTGCGGCACGTGGAAGTCTCGGTATGTAAGGATGGTTACTCATCCACGGATTTACCGCGGCAAGCGTAGCTTAACCTGCTCGATCGACCCGTACAGCTGTTATTACTTAGCCACGAGCCACCTGCATAGTAATTTATATAAGTTTATATATCCTTACGGTCTAGACAAAGCGTCAGTCTATAAGCAATAATGGTGATGGCAAAAGTGTATGCACTAACAATAGCTACCAAATAGCTCATGAACATAATCCCGTTGAAAGTCGTTGCAAAAATACGAAACGCTTTGAAAGTGATGGTCATTTATCTAACTCTTAAGATCTCTTGTTGACTTCTTGTTCTTCTTCTCCTGCGTTGGCCTAAGCTATACGAGAATCAGGTCATATCGTGGTAAAAAGAGTTACCAGTCAACAGTTTGATGGCCCGCTTCTAAGGCCAAGTGTATGCTGGAAAAAGTGTTGTCACTAGTGAAAGCTTTACTTTATATATAAGGGTACCACAGCAATAGACTAAAGCTCTGAACAAGCCTGCGAGTCTTCGAGTTTTCTGTGAATATGTGCCTTTCTTTCTTCAAACCTTACACCATCTTCAAACGCGTCATTGGTTACAATAAAGTAAAATACTGGTCAAACATCAATCAAATAAAAAAAAACAAAATGTTGATCAGCCATCATGATAACATCTTCAACGGTTACTGAGTAGCTTGATGAAGCAAAGATAGCAACATTACCTAGGTCATTCGGTCTTAAGGTTGCAATGGAAGTGATAGTAATATAATATTAATGCTGGGTCAGCCGGCCATCAAGATATACTCTTACAAAGCAATAACTCTCTCATTTCAACTTGAATATCTATAGAAACCTATTGTTATTGATTATTTTTATATCTTCCTTGGTAAAGCATTCCATTTCATGATTCTTTCCTCTTCCTATGTAGATCATTTCAATTTAAGCCTTGAAGATGATTCGTGAGAATCAGGTCCTTCATCTTCAGGAAATTCATTCCAGGTCTTCAATCAACGGCTTTCTTATATTTTTATAGTGATACAGTTTGCTCCCACTTGATTAATGAGGTAGCCAGTGACTTTATTGATTTACCACGCACCACTCATTTTACTAGAAGATTCCGGTTCGTATATGGTGGGATAACAAGCAGCTGATCCCTTCATTCACAGTAAGGAAGTAATGAAAAACTAATCTAGCTTCACGTTGGAACTAGTAATGTCAGTTCTGTGTAATCATGTCTAGACATTAAAATGGGAAGTGTTGAGGGTATTCTAATCGTTGTTTAAGATCTATATAATTAACTGATGGAAGCTTTAAATCCTGCAGTTTAGAATAAGAAGATAGTAAAGTATAACAAATTATTCCTAATAATAGAGGTGTTGGTAAACTATTGACTGTCAATTGTTTTGCAATTCTTAATTAAGGTGCAATATGCAACGATTTCGAAGGAGTAAAAGTGGCATACTGTATAGCTAAAGAAAGTTTACAAAGCGACTAACGAATGATAAAGATCGATAATGAAGTTCCACATTCGGACCATCTCATAAACCACAACAAAACATCAACACTTCATCATAACAACACAAAAAACACATCTGTCGATCAAATTTCAAAAAGCTTGAACAAAAAATCCGTTACACGAATCTATAAGGATCGATATCCTATTCAAGCTTTGAACGATTGATTGGTAAAGCAAAAAATGACCAGTATTGTTCATAAGATTTGGGTCAGATTCTGGCACAGTTTTACAATGATTTGGATATTCGGAGCCACAGAATAGATAGGAACAGAAGGTTGGCTGCATGCAACGAGTGACAACACATGCAATCTTCACGTAAAGGCAACTGTAAGTGCATTCTCAACTGGTATTTGTCTGAAATCTCCGTCCGTAAGCGTCTAAGCGTAGGTAAACGGGCCTATTTTCGCTCGTCCTATGTAGATAAACTTCTGTACCTATTCATTCTGTGTTTGGGCGTTACTGATGCCTGCTGCGATCTTAACGGTGTGCAAGTGGTTCACAATTGGTATATTGTTGGTCTCCTTTGAAGTTATTACGATCCTTTTCTTCTGATAGTGAAAGGTCAAGTGAATCATTCTTGTCAGTGAAATTATAGGCATTTGGGGTGACAAGACAATTATGGGTTTTGGAACTGACAGTTTTATTATGGGTGAGTGTTTTTTCGTCAACGATGTTTTGTGCTGCAATAATGTCTATATCATTATTGTTTAGGTTGCATTGAATTTATTTTGTATTGTCAGTTTATGGTAAGATTATATGAAATGCATCGTCTTTCAAACCTTCGATTTTGTTAGCAAGTACATGTAATATTGTTATTTTTCAATACGGTTCTTTTCTTGTATCTTTATTATTGGACGTAGTCTTTATGGTTTTATAGCTTGCTTATCCCCTTTTTTGTTATTTTAACACCATACAACAGCAAATTGAAGTTAACTTATCTTTCCTTTCTTGTCATCTTCATCACTTATTCTTTTGTGATTTAATTCTACTTATAGCTTTAAAATATTAGATTTACAAACATATTGCGTTTAAATGATCAGGGTCGTACCTTTGCAATGGGTTGCCAATTGGTGTTCTACATCTATCTCTTTTGGGTAACACTGGGGAGATGGTAAATTGATTTCTGACTGAAATCTTGTTTTTCAGAAAAATGGGGGAAGTGTAAAAAGTGTTTAAAACCCATGGTGGAGTTACCTGCCAAATCTACTCCATACGAAACTACCTTTTGGAAGGGACAACTACAATTAATTCATATTTTTGCAAATTCGACGCTAAAAAGTACTTCCAACTACGTATTGTCATTTATTGTCTGATAAATGTGAAGTTCGTGAAAGTTGCTCAATCACGCAAAAAACGGCTGAACGGATTTGGCTAACAGATAGTTTATAACCTGCATTAATACGTATGACACTATTTATCTTTTGAACATCACGCGGGCGAAGCCTCTGGCAAAAGTTAGTTTGAACTAATTGATTTCACTTTGACGTTGACATAAAATAGACCTCACCTTAAAGTTGTTATCGTTATTTCACTAGAGAATCGTATTGGAATTTCGCTAAGTATTTGTATACATATCAGAGGGGAATTTCACGTAATTATAAGAACGCTCACAGTGTGATCTCAGTGGCAATCTGTCAAAAATAACTCCATTTTTAGTACATTTTGACAATTTTGTAACACTGATTATCGCTGAGATGAGATTGCAAATAGCTTTTGGACTTTATTAATTACTGGAAAAGTCTTCAGTACTCTAGTACTAGTAACAGTGTAAATTTTAACTTACGAAGAGCATAAATGATTTAATTGTATTCTCATAACATTTATCATTAACACTGATGGAAAACTTACATCCTGAAGTCTAATAAGCTATATAAAACGCGCTTGTAATTAAAATTTAATACTTATGTGAACATAAATGGCTAAACTAGAATTAAAATGCTTCGTCAATCAGAATTTTCACTTAGAGCGGCGACTTGACAGCAGTTATGTGCAAATGGCTGGACCGTATGAGCTATACTATAATAAAATATAGCTGAAGATTTCGAACGCGCTAATCAGTGGAACTACAAATCGGATTTGCAATTGATGGCCCAATTTTAGAGAAAGCAAACATCCCTCTACGACAATTTGAGATATGAGGTAAACGAAAACAAATAGCAGAAAGAACGCTAAGCAACACAGTTGGTCAGTGAACGAGGATGTTTTATAAGAATATTGCTGTTATATAATAATAATATCATAGGACAACCAACACACAGTTATCTGATCCTAAACTAGGCTGAGCCTATACTATGGCAACCAGAAAGCTGATAAATATACTTATATATTCCTAAACACATACTTATTATAGATAAATTACACCTAGATACAGAACAAATAATTGTGCTCATCACACAAAGATTTGTCCTGGTTGAGAATCGAACCCACGATCGCCGTCTTAGCAGTCAGGGTCACTATTGCTTAAATTATTGCTAATTGCATTTATATGCGGAGGCGCTGCGCTTCCATGGTTGAGCGCTTGCGGTCCTCCTCCAATGGCATCCTGAATGTGTTCTCAGACCGGTGGGACTCTCCCCTCTTGCGTAGGTGGCTGAAAATTCATTCCCACTTGACGAATGAACTAAGGAACCATTGAACGATCAGTTCAATGGTTCATTCGTTTATTTTATTTTTATTGTCTTTTATTTAATACTAACATTAGGGTAAGTTGTTTTATTACTAACATTATATGGATTTATTTCCGAAATAAATATTTTGAATTGAATTTATTAATTTCGGTCTTAGACTGCTATATTGCTATAACGTGTAAAAAATAAAAATATCGACAGCAGAAATCCCCATTAAAAACTAGAAAGCATGCATCATCAGCCGTATAATGTGGTGGACCAAGTCCAAGATGTAAATGAACACAATGTATGGCCTTAATCGCGTTATTCAGGCCTTCGGGTCACTCCCAAGTAATTTCTCGATGCTCGTTAAGAATTAATTCAACTACTTATTGGTATCAATTGAATGAATGTAGAGCAAGAAATTCTGTTGGTAGGCCTTTTTTTTATTGAGTAAATTGATTTAATTCAATTCTCTTGTTTAGTTTTGATGGGTTTCGAGTTTTTGTCTGATCTTTCGTGTCCAGTGAATCTTTGATTAGAGAAATTCGTTGTACAACTGTTATTCGAGACGGGAAGTTCCGGGACTGTTCATAATATGTTGCAAGCTTCATAAGCTAAATTATGGTGAGAGTTTTTTTGCAAAGAAAGGTCTTCAAACTGTCTAATGTATATCTCTGGCGGTTCCGGTTTAGATAGCGCCAGCTGATGTATATAGCAACAGATGATATCAGTGCAAATTTACACTTCACCGTGTAATTAATTGATCTCACGGAATTGGTTCGATCTAGCCATGCCTATTAATCACCTAGCAAATTGTGTGCGAATTGGAACGTCCGAACCTTGTCTAGCGTAATCACAACTTTCATCCACTACGAGGAGGCGAATTAAAATCGTATCAATATACTTTCGAACGTAATGACTTACTTCAACACAGTGAGAAGGAATAATGACGGTAGTAATAATTATAATATTACCATTATCAGCTTGCGTGTTATGACTGTTATGTGCAAAATCTGTAACTACACGTTTGTGGATCACTGTACTATTATTATTTTTACTAACAAGATAAGTATTACTGATTTGTGCCAAGAAATTCTTAACAAGGTTGAGATTGTGATCGATATTTTAATTGCTAGTGAAATGACGGAGATGGCAACTTGATTTTAAAAAGACGGTACTTACGTTTACCGGAATAATTGTAGGAAGCAAAAGTGACGAAGATTAGCACTATATTCTAATAATAGGAAAGATACAGCAACAGTTGACCATCAGACTGTGAGAATGTGGGAAGAGAGGGTGCACTTATGTATGCGTACACACTTGCACACTAAAACAAATCTTCAGATTAGCTGCTGTGACCAATTTTAGGCTTAGAAGATGTTAACAATAGACATACAGAAGGTATAAAAGGAAGGAAAATTTTTAGGTTGAATCAACAGTCGAAATATCTTCAGTTCAATGTACACCTGTTGCATGATTGGATTTAGACTCAAACTTTGAAGCCAGTGGAACGATAGTAGTAAGCAATTTTATTAAGTAACGTTTGGAAAGTGCAACACACTTCGGGAATGCTTTTTGTAAAGCAATCGATGCTTAAAGCTACTATGGTTCTTTGTGTAATAGAACCGTAGAATTGGATTCAATCAAATAGGTTTGACGTTAGTTTCGACCAGTATTCTTTAGATAAGCATTCAGCTCTCTGGATTTAACTGGTAATTGGCTATCGACTGACTGGATACTTCTTTGTTGTTTCTGTTCTGTCTATTTTTTCACTGTCCAGTCAATTATAGAGAACATGATGTCATTTAAACAGTTTATTTGCATCACGTAGAATGGACTACATGCTAAATGCATTTCCAATCCGGACTTTTTATGAATAAACAACGAATAGGGTAGCAATTTTGTTATTTTAGACTGTATCCACGATGTTCGTGAGACAAGATCGATCTAAGTCATCATTGATGGCGGATCAGTCAACTAAGTTATAAAAACAATCTCATCACAAGTTTACAATTTCGTGATAGTAATCATGATCCAGAATTCCACTGCATCCCGCATCCAATTAGATTAGAAGCAGACCCGAACATAGTTGGGAAAAGGTCAGGCAAGTCAGATGATGATAAATCACAGATCTTACGAAAGTGTTAGGTGCAATAATGATATATCTTGCAAAATGTAACAGGTGGAAATTCAGCATATCGGTCGACCATTATCAACGCTAGGCAGATAAAAACCAGGAAATCCGAATATCTCGACTTAAAATTTATGCGTAACTGTGTTACATACGTAAAGATAACGGTGAAAGTGCAGTATATATGTCTAAATATAAGTTCAACAGGAAACTACAAAGCGTTAAGCATACCATAAGATTAAATATTCATGAATCTTAGGTTTTTTTTTCAACGCTATGCAGCGGCGAGCAAAGTTTTTAATCATTGACAAAAAGCTCCGTTTTAAATGTGCTGTTAGAAGAATTTAAAGGTTCCGTATTATTTTTAGTAGGGAAATAGTTATCACACGTGAATGATTTCTGGAAAGGATGATAGAAAAGTAACGGGATCTAATAAACTAACTGCATGTTATCAAGCTTAATGCTTGCTTATTGTTTCGTCGTGCTTTGTATGATGTGTTGCGTCTTTTGTGTGCATCAAATAAACGTTTTATCTATCTATCTATCTAAATCAAGAATTGATTGCTACATAACGAGTATAGATTGGGTTGTCTAAGACTAGACTCTAGTTACCAGAGACTAGTATATCAGTTAGCCTGTCGTATTGAGCTAAATATTATGTTCATAATAGGAGTGAGTTTATACTAATAGCAATACGGGTGAGTTTCTAAACCATGATTCATTACTCCTAAGTCCGACTCTATAGCTGATAAACGTTAATAAAGAAATAGTTTTGTAAAACTCACAAAACACTTGTGCGTCATCATTATTCTTCATCTCTTGTCCTTATTCCAATTTATTGGGGGTCGACGCAACATATCTTTTCCTTCCCCACTTCTCTTTTAGTCGTCATCTCGGTATCACCCCTTTTCTACCCATATCATCATTTACACAGTCCATCCAAAACATTCATGCCTACTAAATAAAAAATATAAAACCTTTCTGCCCTCAAATATTAACATTTTACAAAAAGTAACTAATAAAATTAGCATTTTTGCGTTTAAAAACTTAAACCAATTAAGCCAGACGTTGTTTTGCACCGCGCATTAGAGAGACAATTTTCCGGTCGATTAGTAAACTGATTAGCTATGGCAACTCATCAATATTGGAGGCAGCTAGATCGACGACCTCACAACCAAGTGGCTTAGCCTTTTTAATTTTTATTCTGTTGGTGCCTGAGGGTGGCAGAGAGTTTTTAGGGGTACTGTTGGTCGTGTAATTAAATTAGTCATGTTTAATGCGACTGTGAGCTAAGTTTTGTGCACAGGCTGATTTTTAAAGTAAGAAACAAAACATATGTAACTATTTCCCTTTCAGTTTGGTCGGTGAAAATATTTCAGAAAAGCTCATGCCATGTTAAAGTCAAAGTCAAATATTTATTACAAATGACATAAAAGGCAGTTTTGGCAATATTAAAAATATAAGGTATTTTCATTTGGAGAAAAATTAGCAAGAAAATCTACTTTACTCTTTTAAACTTTTTATTAATTTAAAATTATTTGTGAAGAGACCTACAATATTATATCCTTTATTATTTCTTGTTCTTCTTTTTTCTTTTGCCTTAGTCTTTTTATCTTTATTTCTTATTATTTATTGTAGGTGCATCCTTAGATAAAAATATTTAAAAATAAAGCAATGTTGGGTAAATTAAAAACATATTTACTAAAAATTTAAAGTATTGTAGTTAATATTCCAAAATATGTAACAAGTAATGAGATAGCGTGTGAGTCAAAGTATTAGTTTAAAAAATCATTACTTACCGACTAAACACATACACAGCATCCTACACTCTTTGTCATAATTATAGATATCGCAGGTATGTATTTAAGCTATGGGAAAGCATGGCACGAATATATGGTTATGTACTCTTTTACATAATAATATAAACTAGTGGTCGTCCAGTCGAAAATTCGAACACAATTCATTCACCACTTAATGTATTTCTAATGCATTATTAAATAAAAATATTTGCTTCCTGCACTCCTTCACTATGTAAACTTGACCAGTGCCAAAATTCATATTCCTATGTTTGCATATTTTTTGTAAACAGGGTTACAAAGTCTATACTCTACGTATTAATATACGTGTATAAATGTATAAACCAAATCCATTCTCTCTATGGATTACGAGGCGGTTTTTACCATGTTTTAGTATAGTTAATATTCATATTTCACCAATGCGGCTGCCAATTAAATATTATACAATCACTATCAGAATAGGTATTGTTAGAGGCATCATGATCATTAATTACGAACGGTACACAAGATACATACCAGATAAGACGATGTAGATGAGATATGCAAATGCAAGTCTAGCGAATAGGAATGTTAGGAATTTAAATATATGTAGGTAAGTCATATCATATTCAATTACAATCTATTGACATCCTAGTTGATCTTGTGATTGTCAGCGTGATTAGGTCACTTTGGGTAATTCTTGCGATTCCTAGGTCTAACAAAGTGTTTCTTCTTCATCGTCATCATCATATCAGCCGTTAAACGTCCGCTGAACGGACATAGGCCTCCCATGATTTAGGGGGCTTTGCCATAATCGCTTGGCAGACGGGTTGGCGAGTGCAGTATGGTGGTAAAATGTATAGAGAACGCTGCTGCCCATTCTCTAGTAAGTCCTTTAGTCGCCTTTTACGACACCCAAGGGAAGAAAGGGGGTGGTGTAATTCTTTACGTCCGGAACCACACGGTACCAGTATGATCTATTACAATCTATTAATCGTTTGTTAAAAGCTGTTCAATACTCGATAGAACAATATTTTTGTTGTTCGGTCTTTCCGTATCGCTGCTCACAAATGCCTTTTGCGCGAACTGAATTATAATTAATCGTGGGCTTCAATTCCATTGAGCTAAAAAAATAAAGTCATGCTGACCGATTTTAAAAACAATGTCGCTTTGTATTGTGCAATAGTTTGCGCTGTTGTGAATAACTACAAATTGTCAATAGGCTGTGTGCTTTCAACCAGACCCAACATTCTGTGGAATATAAATGATTGTTTTTACATTTGTATTTTATGGAGTTTTTAAAGTCCCGTTCGATGGTATAATGTCTCGTTGTAAAGCTTTTTCCATAAAAAAGGAATTAAATTGAACAACGTATCCACTGTTTGGTCATGCTGTTTTGTTTCTCCAAAAGTTAGTAGTGTCTATATTAAACTATAAAATATAGACTTCAAACTACCAACCTGGTACTTATTCAAAACTGGTCCTTAAATCTATGCCAGTACGGCATTCTAAACTTATTATTCGTAGAAACTAAATTATGGATACAATTGTTCCTTTATCAATTTGCACAAAGCAGGTTATTCTGGATTCCAAGCTCAAAATTTCCAACCCAAGCCAGCAGAACAGAAGTTTTGCTCCAACTATCACACCAAAATCGGTCACAATCTTCGTTTTATGTAAATCAATCGCATTATCGCTGCATTATTTGTTACTTATAAACTTAACAATGAACAGTTTTGTTCAATGCTAGCGGCTAGCGCTTTACGGTACTGATTTAGCGGTTCGATAGTTTTGTTAGAATTCAATTATGGCGGAGATCAGTGACCCTGTTGTATGCACTCGGCAATGCTCATTGGCGTATAGTAACGTTCGGAGTATTTTAATCGGAAATGTGTTATTTCAATATTGTGGTTTGTTTGTTTTTCAATAAGGTTCCTACTGAATTATTAAAGGATTTTTTGCAATATTCCTATCTATCAAATATATTTTTGTCATCATTTTTCTTATATTTCGTAGTAAAATGTCTTTGGTAACCTGCAGTCATTTTGGATATATGGCATTCCCATTGGGATTTTTCAGAGTTATGATGGCTTTATGGGACAGCTTTATCTAGACTTCTTAAATAATAAAAGTGATGCAGAAGATTTAGTTTTGGATGATGCTAGTCTTCTTTGACCATAAAAGTGTTGTATTTTATCCGTTTAGAAGATTATACTTATAGTTTAAGCTATATTACAAACTGTTATAAGTAACTATCTGTAGAAGCAGATTAATAATTTCGTGAAAGTAGGTTTACTTGCCTACGAGGCAGGTAAATGTTAATTAAGATAAAAGAGACTGTTTGTTATAATAGTTACTTGCATTTTATTATGCAGATATCTCTGAGGTTTAATTTAAATTATAAATATATTAAAATTTATGTAAAAGCGGAATTTGATGTATGGTCATTAAAATGATTAAATATATAGGAAGTTGTTTTGAGATTGGTCTATGTTTCAAAGTTTCTTTGCGAGTTAGAAAAGTCTTTCATGTTAACAAACCCGTAATTTTTATCTTGATTGCGTAAAGAATATTTACTAGTTGCGTCGCTTGCAAAATTTTAATTACGGTACTTAGACGTCTCATCTGCAAATATCTAAACATATGTACATAGCTTTGACCCCTTAATTTATTTGCACGTGGCTTACATCCTAAGTGTGAAGAAAAAACATCAAAAAGAGATAAGTACCAAATTATTAGTGTAAACAAACCGTGTGGTCTGCATAAATATGTTAGGCCGTACACAAATCCTTGTGGCATACCGCCCCAGTGCTCATCAACTACGAGTGCTGAATACAAATTGCCACCTCGTTATGCTTTTCTGGTACATTCAGGACAAAATCAGTGCATAAAAGTGTTTCTGACCTTCCGAACATGGCAAATAAAACGTAAAAACCCACTTAAACAGTGTCGAAAGCATGTTAATGTATCAAAAAGAAACTTTTTAGGACCAACGTGTTACTTTCCATGTTAAAAAAGTAATTTTAGAATTTCATTGAATTCCGAAATCTAGACCGGTGGTGTTGGTAAAATTTTAAGTGTTCGAATTATTAGTCTAGGCATGTTTTGAGAAATAAATCTGTGTAGATTTAGTACTGAGGAATTCTTGAGGAAATGAATTCTCTAGGTTGTCTGACTCATAGAAAAGAATTTAAACTGGCTAAAGATGCTTAGTAGGGAAAGTATTTAGCCTATATGAAGAATATTTATTTTTCTTATCACATACCAAGTATCGTCTAACGTATTATCCCGTAGGGATAGTCAGAGGTGTATTATTTATTAGTCCAGCCACTTTTTAAAACCCATGTAGCAGAGAGCGAGCTTATCGTCATAATTGGGGCATAACTCTAGACTCAAATAAATTATATAAGCAATCAAAATACTAATTATAAAAACGGTATCTTGTTGAGCCTTTCTTAAAGCCCAAGAAATATCAAGTTTAGTTGAATGCTAAACACCACAGTTATGTTAATAGTCATAATGCATGCAGGATATAAACTAATAGCTTGACGCTTGCGGCGACTATTTCATTCACTTCTTAATTGTGTTATAATGAATTGAAGTGGATGTCTAGAACTAGTTTTTTTTTAATTTGCATGAATGGAAACATAAATGTCTAGTTTTAATGAATGTTTATCTATTTGGTTAAGTGTTTGAGATAGATTTAATTGGTGATTATTTATGTCTAATGTGAAAAGGTGCATCCTTATTTGCACTGATACGATAAATCATTCGAAGATGATCATTAACTGCCTAGCTTTTTTCCAACTTTGGTGTAGTCGATTTTTTGTGTAACCAATCCAGTAATAGCACTATATTCATTCTTTTTTTCTTTTATTTACTGGTTAACACGAAAACCTTCAGTATGACTGGTTATCAAACTTTCGGACGTTTGACTATCCGTACCGGCTGTAAAAAATCTACGGATGGCAGCTGGGACGTAATTTTCGAGCCAAGGGGGGGTCTCGCTATGAAAGGGGTCACCCTTCCACGGACTAAGTTCGCTAAACGTTGAAAAAATGTAACCGTTCAGCTAAAATAGCAATAACGGATTTCAGTCAACAAAATATAATGGAGTATTTCACTTCGACAGTATAGGAAGAAGAATATTTAATACCTACTAGGCGCAAAACTCGAAATATTTATAACCACGATTCATATCTCGAACATTTCACTATTACCATTGAATTGTGAGTATATATAATCATTTTATCCGTTCAGTTCGTGCTATAAGACTGCCATTGTACCAATAATGGCTTGATCTGTCGGCTCCGTCGCACTACTTTGTAGCTTTAGTGTCAACCATCACAATAGCCATTAAGACGCTAATGTCCCTATAAAAGTTTATAGAATCTGATGCACTAAGTAAAGGTGATGTTGACGGGGCTGTTTATTTTTATTCTAGATCGTTTTTTGTTATAAGGGTTGTAAATTATATGCCAGTTTTAAAGGGAGAAGTAGCAATATGATAGTAGTATGGCTTTTATTTTGCCAAAGTATATTCTGTTTTTCTGTGCATTTTGTTACATTTTGTTATTTGTCTGAGAAAGACTAGTTACCTTTGATGCTTTCTGGTCACATCAATTACTTGATGCACTTCATACGATAATGTATTTAAGAATATTGGAAATATTTATAGTTTGTGGAAAAAACAGCAATAATTTTATTAGTAGCAATCGGAAAAATAATGCGTACGTGGAAAAAACAGCCAATGAAATCAAAGAACAGTTCAGAATCAGGTTTATTTTCCAAAAAAGGAACAATCGAAGATTTGTGTCGGATAAATATGTAACTAATTAGCAGTTGCGCACAAGTCCTCGTCTATTTATAAACTTTTAACTAAAACCTAACAGGACAGTAATCTACGAAGGCTGTAAATAAAAATATTAAAAAGTTTAATGACAGCACAGGGTGGCGGGCGCAAATAAAAAACCATCATGGCGGACAATGGCAGGAGGCAAAGACAATGATAGTTGTACCAGACCGTGAATGTACGCTTTTGGTGCGATTATTGTGGAGTATTTTTTTTAAATAACAAGAATTAAAGGATTCCTCGAAAAAGGTACGCTCATTAAAATGTAGTTCTTCTTTTTTGGTACAAAAATGGCTGGAGAAATTGATATTTTGCATAATTTGCTCTGAATTTTTTAAAGGTTGTTGTGATGCAGTTTTGTAACATAATCATGTAGTAGGGTGCAATTCATTCCAAATTCTTAAAACACGAGGCCTAACGTCCTCTGAATATTTGTTTCTTTTTTATTTACAGCATTTTATGGCTTCTGTTTTCAGTCTTGTTTTTTGGGACATTGTCGTTCGTTGTTGGCATTTTGTTAAGCGTTTGCTTTTTATTTTATTAATATTGTTATTGTTCTTATAGATCCTATCGTTAGATAGTTTCTTCCAAATAGGATGAGCATAGTGATATTAGTAATAGACACTTACATACGACATTTAACATGAATAGTCTTTTATAGCATTAAATTAGTTTGGCAGGGTACGGAGCTCTCGCTCATTTACTGTGACCAACTATGAAAAGGCATGTAAATTAAAAAAGAGGCTCATTAGTAATAAAAGCGTGAATGAAACCCAAAAAGATTTTACCCAGAAGTACATCTATACTTATACTATATATTTTTTTTCTACTCTAAAAATAGAAAAATTTTGAAAGAAGTCATCTCTAGAATTATCACTTTTAACGATCGGTTTTGAAAAATATAATTTCGCATCTGATAGTCAAATTTTTGAGGAACGTTATAAGCATCTTCTTCATATTTAATATCACGCTATGATCCTCAAGACCCGAGCAAAATGAAAAAAAAAAAATCGGAAAGAATGCTAAGTATAAACGAAGTAAAAGCTCGGGCAGATGATGACGCGACGCGACGGGTCGTGACCAAAAATTCATGCGAAAGGATGCTAGCTAATTTATAAAAAAACATGTGCATGGTGAGAAATCCAATAAGTTTTTGGAGGATTAATAAAATATTTCCTTGAAAATATGTGATACAAGATCGTAAGAAGCCGATGACGAACCAATGAATAATTTTTGAACATGCTTTTGCTCTTACTTTAACCATAAGCTAGTCGTAATAATCTCTCAAAACACTAAATAACTATTTATATTTTCCAATTCCAAGTAAGTAGCTTGTAAAGTTACAGCAGATGCTATAAATGCAATGAATATAAGAGAGATAACTTACACCACACAAAACCACAACTGTAATCATTTTAAATTATGCACATATTCATACTTAATAAAGAATAATATCGTCTTGTACTGGAACGTAGACTCAATGCAGTCACACGAGAATGCCGTAGCGTATTTCAATACATACGGCATCTGCCAACCATTTATATCAGCCATCCAGTTTATAAGACCCCCCGTTTTCTTCATCAGTCAGTTGCAAGACAGAGGTGGCGAAGGTCGAAATAAACTGGTCTCCGCTATCTGGTCTTAAAAGTACTATTGTCAGGAGAGGAACTTATTGGTGATATTGGAGATAACTCTCCCGGGTCTGTGTGTAATGATGAAAGGGTTTTTTATTATTCGTTGGTGGTAAGTTGAAGGATGGTTGTGCAAACAATTCATTAAGCTGTGGGTATTGGGAATTCTTGTTTTCCTGGTACTTTTGTGCGAAATGAAATGTTGCTGCATTAATAAATATTTAAATTTCTTTTATCATAATAAGCATTATCTAGAGTGCAAAAACTGTTAGTAAAAGAATTTATTTATTTAGAAATATAATCACGGTTTTTAACAACATAATAAATCATTAATGGCATAACAACTCAATTTGTTCAATTGAATTTATAATGATATATTATAAATTCAATTTATAATGATATATTATAAATTCAATTTATAATGATATATTATAAATTCAATTTATAATGATATATTATAAATTCAATTTCAAATAAAAGTTAAAGATGAGACTAAGAAAGCAGCTAAAATCAGCATTGAAACAAATCAATTTAAAGAATCGATATTTTTGTCTGTTAAATCTACTCCTTATACGAAAAATCGAATTCTAATTGACTACAATTTGAATCTAATCGACACAATGCGTCAAGGAGGAAAAAGTCACTCGAACTAATTCAAGTATTTCACATATCGTAGTGATGTGAAAACGAAAGTTAAAAAAAGAACAGTTTGAAATAACACTTTCACATGTTCCAGTACAATAGCTGTCAAAACAAATGAAGATGGAACTGATTGTTTGACTTAATAACACCTTTTGACAGTTATAATACTTACTGTAATCAAGTTTGGGTGATGTCGCCCTAAGAGATTTGTAACAATTAACAATAGTTTGACAAACCTCATCCTGTCAGTTTTGATCAATAATGTGATTATGGATGCCGTCAAATAGTCAGATGATAATTTAGGGAAATGTTTCGTGTGATATTCATCTTGTGGTTTGCGACTTTTTGCTTGAACGCAAATTCTACTTACGTGTGTAAACAAAAAGTGAAGTATGTATATAACCTGAATTAAGTTTTATGTGGGATAGTAGCGTCATTTCTTGAAAAATGTTTAAAGACACGCTTATTGCCAAATTACGGTTTTATCGTTATTAGAGTTAATTTACTTGCGTGGTTCTCCCATCTGTGTTCAGAAGTGAAAGCTTACAGATTCTTAGATCTTCTACTCTCGTATTAGCCAGCATTTTACAAGTACATTGTAAAAGTACATTGTGAAAATTGTTTGACTATTCCGAGTTTGCCAGAGTTTTTTAAGTTCCACTCGTAGAGGTCCTTTTTAGCACCCAGTAAGATTAATATTTATCCCCCACAGCGTCTCTTATTCTTCTTATTACCATACCGAGTAAAACTATCTATCAATAAAGGTTAATTTATGACTCTTAAATACAACAACGCACTTAACATCAGTGATGGATGACTCGGTCGTTCACTAACACTATTAAATTACACTGACCGGTGCGGGTGACCCCGAGTCACGTTAAACAGTTCACTACGAGAAAGTGATCTATCTATAAGTACTAGTGATCGCCCATTGGTCGAAATTCGACCGTACTTCATTTGAATAGAAATACATTATTAAATGAAAAAAATGTATATATAATAATAAATATAAAAAAAATAATATGGTTATATTTGACATTCAGTAACACTATAGACAAATTGTTGACGCTGTACTACTGTGGAGAGGGTTCGCTGGCGGGATGGTGATGGCCAGGACAAGGACGTAGGTGTAATGAGTAAAGAATACTTCTTCAGGACTCTCTTCTTTATTTTCTTAATACTTATTAACTGCTGGATATGGAATGATTTATCACAGAAATCTCTGTTTTTATAGAATTTTCTCTATTATTTTTAATTAATTATGACAGTTCAAAATGTCATAATTATAACCAGCCTGTACAATCGTGAGGCATACAACCTCTACAGTTTGCACACGACACTAAGTTTTGTATGAGAAACTTACTAATGCCATACCTGACAATCCCCATAAAACCACAAAAAAAAAATGTTATAAATTTTAAAAATGATATAGGTTATATATCTATAAAATTAATTTACTACCTATGGTTATACTTGACATTCAGTAAGACGTATTAAAGACAGTTGTTCTCGATTGGACCACAGATTTGGACCATTTGGACCATAAGTAAAATAATATCTATGCATGTGTGTATTAAATACACGGTAATGAATAGTAGTGTGTGTAACGTGTTATTTATTGAAAATAATGTATTTTACGCATAATTTAAAAAAAAAATATTAGCATTCGTCACTTCTTCTCTGTATAAACTATAAGTGTGCGAAATTTCATACTCCTCCGTCCGCCCAATTTTCGTAAAAAGGGATCCAAAGTTTTCGCTTCACGTATTAATATATAGATCTTGAGAGGTAGTACTGAGCAGATACCTTGAATAAAAATAACTGTTATAAACCTTGGTGACGTTTTGAAATCCTTGGTCTTTATTTGATAAATGTGTTATAATTTTTTATTTTTCATATTGTTATTTAAAAACACCTCGAGACAATTGAAGATTTATCGTCGATTTACGATCGTCTATTTTCTGAGTATGGTGGTCCTGAGATTCACAGACATGTCCTCTTAAGCTGAAAGTTATGCATGTTGTCATTTAAATATTTTATTATGATTTTCCAATTTTGAAGTGAGTGAATGGGTATACAAGTAGAGGGAGACCAAATAAAAGATACTGTATTGAGTGGAAAATAATAATGCGGCTGGCTAGAAAGAAGTTATGTTTACTGAAATGACATCTTTAAATATATAATTCTACTGTACGTGTGTATGTCACTGAACTTCTCCTAAACGGCTGGATCGATTTGAATGATTTTTTTTCGTATGCGTTTGGGTGGCACCTTGGATGGTTTAGATTCACTATTGGACCCGGTAGGTGGCGCTGCTATCGAGTTCTAGGAAACAGGACAACGTTTGTACGGTCAGCTAGTCCAATATAAATTTTTGAAAATAGAACTTCCAAAATAGAACTAAAATAGAAATCCCAATACACAATGAAGAAGGTTTTACAAAGAAGTTACATTATAAAAAGGTCTTCGCCCCCAAAACGTCGTCTCTTATTACACATTATATCATTAATGAGTGCCCATCGTCAAAATGATTAAAGGTTTCAATCAATAAACCAGTTTTTGATACAAAGTAACCGGTAAAGAGATGTTTTAAAAAAGGGAACAGGTAAAAAATATATTTCAATATTCCTAAAATGTATTGAGGAAATAATTTTGCGCATCATTTTATTAATCTTAACGGTCAAGCCCATGCAATGAATAATAATTAAATGCATGTCTTTTATCATTGTTTTGACAACGCGGGACGCGACTAGTGAAACATTTTTACGTCTTAAATTTTCTATTAGAATCGCGTCGTTCCTATCTGTTTCTCCCTTAGGTTTTTCTAGCATTGCTAACGAATTTAGCCCATCTGAATTCAAGATTTGACAAAATTGTTGTGTTGAAAAATTGTTCTTGCGACAATTAATCATCGTGAACATGAAGTAGCCGTTGATAGCTTCTAATTATCAGCAAAATATTATTAACGACTAGCTTTTGCCAGTGGCTTTGCCCGTGTGGAGGTCGGAACTTATCCCATGGGGACGTATTACCGGGATATAAGTATTTTGTGTTAATCCAGGTTATAAACTATGTGTTCTATATTTCATCCAAATCCGTTCTTTGCAATCGTTTCTGCGTAGTAATAAACATCTAAAATATCAAAAACATAGGAGATTTTCCGTTTATAATATTATCATCTATACTATATATATCTATACTTTCTATACTTAATATTATAAAGCTGAAGAGTTTGTTTGTTTGTTTGTTTGTTTGATTGAACGCGCTAATCTCAGGAACTACTGGTCCGAATCGAAAAATTATTTTTGTGTTGGGTAGTCTATTTATCGTGGGAGGCTATAGGCTATATAACATCACGCTACAACTAAGAGGAGCAGAGCAGTAATGAAAAATGTTGCAAAAACGGGGAAAATTTATTCCTTTTAAGAGTTTCCGTTGCGTGCGCTGCGTAAACGGTTAAAGTAACGAAAAAATAATGTATGACGGAATTGTTCCTCTTAAAAAGTTCTAAAAAAAAGTCCGCGAGAGCATATGTCTATCTTTTAAGGTTGACTCACTATAACTCAAAAGGAGCGAGCAGCAACGAAAAATGGACGAAAACTAGCAGGCAAATCGATGCGACGGGAAGGGTCAGGGGAGCAAAAATTTGACGCGGACGAAGTCGCGGGCAGAAGCTAGTAATATTATAAAGCTGAAGAGTTTGTTTGTTTGTTTTTATGTTTGTTTGATTGAACGCGCAAATCTCAGGAACTACTGGTCAGAATTGAAAAAGTATTTTTGTATTGGGTAGCCTATTTATCGAGAAAGGCTATAGGCTATATAACATTACGCTACAACCAAGAGGGGCGGAGCAGTAATAAAAAATGTTGCAAAAACGGGGAAAATCGCATGGGTAGGCAATTCGACGCGACGGGAAGGGTCGGGGTAACAAGAAATTTAACGCGGACGAAGTCGCGGGCAGAAGCTAGTAATATTATAAAGCTGAAGAGTTTGTTTGTTTGATTGAACGCGCTAATCTCAGGAACTTCTAGTCCGAATTGAAAAATTCTTTTTGTGTTGGGTAGCCTATTTATCGAGAAAGGCTATAGGCTATATAACATCACGCTACAACCAAGAGGAACGGAGCAGTAATGAAAAATGTTGCAAAAACGCGGAAAATCTCACGGGTAGGCGATTCGACGCGATGGGAAGGGTCGGGGGAACACGAAATTTAACGCGGACGAAGTCGCGGGCAGAAGCTAGTATGATATAAAGTAGTAGGATTTCACTGGATTGTGGAGGTCAGATAGGCAGTCGCTCCATCTAAAATACAGGTACTCAGCTGCATCCGGTTAGACTGGAAGCCAACCCCAACATAGTTGGGACAACGCTAGGAAGATGATGATGATAGTAGTAGGATTTCAAAAATACTTCATTCATTTTCTAAACATGATTAACTTTCGGATTTCATTCATTCATAATATATTGACAGCCAGTAATCAGCAAATCCTTCAGTCAGCCCCACAATGATGTTCTCAAAAAATACAAGTAGGAATTTAAAAATAAGACACCATTCATCACTTGCTGAGTTTGACAGCCGTTCAAACAGTTTGTATCATCGGGTACTCATCAGGCTAAATGAGTACCTGCCAATTCGCATGTCAAAAATGCGAGTTTGTTTAATGCTTTCTTTTTTAAAAGCACTCATAATTCGCTTTCAAATCAGTTGTATTCTTATTTTTATAGGCTTGCTGCAAACAAGCGATTTAGCGGAGCTTTTAATCTTTTAATAGACATTTTCAAGTTAACATAACATCACACCTTGTTTCCCCGAAGAGTTGGGCAGAGGTGTAACCCTAGTACAGCTCATTTCGCCAGTTATGGTTAAGTCCCATGTAATAGGCCGTGAGCCTATTGCCATCAATAGGGCACAAATCCAGACTCCGGGCTGCTACTGAGAAATGCCAGATAGAAAACCAATTACAATTTGCCCGACTTGGAAATTGAACCTTATGCTCAGTACCACTAGACCCCTGAAGCAGTCCGAGATTTTTAAGTTATATAGTGCTACGAACGAATCACTGGGAAACATAAATTATTCAAATGAGTTATAAAATTATTTAAACAAAAGCCAATCAAGCTGAATCGCCTATTACAGAAAAGAAAATTCTACAAATTTAATTTTTGCACGATAATTTATTCGAAAAAGGTCAGTAAATAATATTTCCAACTTCCACTTTTACACTCATCTGCTAAATAATTTATTGCCAAACCAGCAGAAAGCTATAAAATAAACCACAAGAAAACTGCAAAAATCGTATCAATAATTTTTTCATTGACTTTTTGCGAAACGAAATTTCTCGCAAAAAATACGTTTTAATTTAATCGATCTCGTGAAGCCGTCTTTATTCGAGATCCGCATAGTCATTATTGAGCAAAAAATGCGTCTTTGTGTGCGTCTCCATTCAAGTTAGTGTAGTGGCAAAAAGTGGATGGCACTTGACACTTTTTAGTGATGAACGTCGGCGGTGAGAAATTAGACTTATCGGTCAGTTAACAATTTAGTAAATGTGGTCACTGATTGAATGATAATACCTTGATTTTGCACACAATGAATTGATAAAGCGATGATTTGCAAAAAGTTGAAAGCATTTAAATTCGGGTGAGATGAAAGTTTACGTTTGTTCGTTCAGTTTCCACAGACATTGCACAGACTGTTATTGTGAGAATTCCCGTTACGAATAATGACTGAAAGCTTTAAATGTTTGTGCTATTGAAAAAAATGCAGAAGGTCTAGATTTATATAGAAACTTGAATTCAAGTAATTCATTCATATCCAGCCTGTCCCTTGATGCCCTCTACCAGCGATGCCCTAAGCCAAGGTCCGTACCCAACAAGGGATTTAGCAATTAGACGCTCTAGTTTTAGGTTTTTAAGCTCTGGCTGGAGGCCTTAATTTATGAAGATAGCTACAGGCAAGACTGGTGAAGCAGCCGATAGCCTCAAAGGTTGACCTTCTAGACATCATTCCCAGAAAAAAACTCTGTTATTTTAACTAAATAGTGTTGTTGAAATTTTAACACAAAATAATGCTTTGATAGAAATTCATCATCATTTCAAGACGCTCACCGCTGGAAATTTGTGTCCATCAAACATTGCCAACGTAATTCAGACCACGATCATAGTGGTTCTTATTTTCACTGCATTAAAGCATAACGATTAGCCCACCGTGATTTGTAACCTACAATTAACAAGTAATACACCAAAAAACGAAACAATTACTCTAGTGACGTACATAGCAACAGTTTGTAAATCTAAGGTTAGTTTAACGGTCAAAATTCAGTTAACCGTGATGCCGTTGGCTCGGATTACCGTTAACCATTATTAACAAGATAGTTTAGCCGTAAGATTGAGGAATAATTGTAATTAATTCATCTATTATGGAGCTAACGACTGCTTGTAATTTATGTAGCTCTGGTACAATTAGTATAGCGTGGTTACGCTCGTGTACTTCACCACCATAAGTTTATTTCTTTCTTCCTTATGAACATGGCTTTTTTCAATCTGTTTTGTACTGTGGCCAACAATTTATTCGACCTTATTAATGAAGAACGAATTATATAGAACACCATGAAACACCAGTCAACACTGTCACATCATATTGAAGAAAATGAAATTAATGATAGTGACGTAATTATCGAATCAGAAAAGACGATTGATAAACAAATCGCTCTAAGTGTAAACTCCGAGTTTTAGGATGTAAGAAGAAAAGTGTCAAATACAATGGAGTGGATGACTTTAAGTATAATTCAAAGAGAGGATGCACTGATTGCGTGAAATATACAGCTAGAGCGGAATTAGATAATAGTAATCCAGGATGTTGGTTGAAAAAACGCGTAGGTCCATATTTAACGAGATGGGCACTGAACCTCATAACCTACGGTCATAATTTATAAGGGGGTTTGCTAATATGTATACCATTACAACGTGCAAACTGATACCAAATACACAGCTGTATTCTAAACAGAGAGAGAGAGAGCTCCAATTAGCTCATGTAACTGCGCTTACCTCAAAAGGATTCACAAACACTTTAGCCTCTGTAATTTACCAAGTACTAAGTGCAATGCTTTCTCTCGCGGGTAAACCACAGTCAGTATTACTTCCATATTACCCGTATCCTCGATCCCACGACCACACAGACTCATCATTATGTCGTAATACCATTTTAATGGGCGTCATCTTGTGAACTAGGTCATCGTATTGTACAGCAATTTAAAAATCTTTTACTCGTTAAATCTTTACGTGTCCTGAGATCTGTGACGCCATCTATCATTTTTGATTTTGGTGTAATATAATTTTATTGGAAACTAGCTTTAGCCCGCGGCTTCGCCCGCGTGAATGTCGGAAATTAACGCAAGTATTTTTCTAAAATAAAAGATTATTTCTAAAATAAAAGTAGCCTAAGTTACTCCTTGTTCATTAGCGATCTGTCAGTGAAAGTCCCGTCAAAATCGGTCCAGCCATTTCAGAGATTCCGGAACAAACAGACAGACAGACAGACAGGCAGACAGACCGACAGATAGACAAAAATTGTAAAAAATGTTGTTTTGGTATATGTACCGTGTATACATACACGGTACACACACACTTAGTATAAAGTGGTTATCTTAATATTACAAACAGACACTCCAATTTTATTTATTTGTATACATGTATAGATGAGGATTCTTTTTTAGGGTTCCGTTGCCAAATGGCAAAAAACGGAACCCTTATACATTCGTCATATCTGTCTGTCTGTCTGTCCGTCCGTCCGTCCGTATATCACAGCCACTTTTCTCCGAAACTATAAGAGCTATGTTGTTGAAACTTGTTAAGTAGATGTATTCTCTGAACCGCATTAAGATTTTCACACTAAAATAGAAAAAAAAACCATAAATTTTGGAGTTCCCCATACTTAGAACTAAAACTCAAAAATTTTTTTTTCTTCAAACCCATACGTGTGGGGTATTTATGAATAGGTCTTCAAAAATGGTATTGAGGTTTCTAATATAATTTTCTTCTAAATTGAATAGTTTGCGCGAGAGACACACATTTCTAATTTGTTAAAAACTCAGACTCGGAACCTTATTGGTGTACTTACTTTTTTTAATTTAATTTGCGCGCCCCATTTTCTTTTCACGTCACTAACAAAAATATTACACTTTACTTAGGCAGCTGTAGCAACTTTACTTTAAATTTTTCTTAATTATACCTAAGTATTATTTGAAATAATTTAAAGATAATTCTGTAATACTTACCTATCATAATGTATACCTAATAAATATTAATACCTAAACTGAAATAAAAGTATCTTGTGATTGTAAATGCTTTTTTTGCATTTAGTCATTTCCTCGCTGAGGTGGGATGAAAAGTTACGTGTTGCACTCGAGTGCAAAGATTTTTCACCTCGTGCTCTTTTGATTCCCTCGCTCAGGATTCTAATTTTTGAATCACTCGCTGCGCTCGTGATTCAATTTTAGAATCCTTCGCTTGCTCGGTCATCAAAATTGAGCACGCGGTTAAAAAGCAACTTTGCACTCTTGTATAACAAATAACTATTAATTTCATAAACATAAACCTTATGCATATACCGAGGATACCTACAGGTTTGTGCGGAAACCTCGGTGCGCGAGTCCGACTCGCACTTGGCCGGTTTTTTTGATTTGCTACACATCAATCTTTTTTTTTTCAAATTTATGGTCACAAGTTATAAGAATATACTTTCGGCATTGAAAAAATTACCGTATTTTGCTTTCGTGTCAGCATTTTATCGTTTTCAAGTTTCCTTTTTTGTACTTACAGTTTTTTGTTAAAGCACAAGAACATAATTATTCGATTGTGACTTCATAAACATACATAATGTGGTGACTGAATCACAAAATGTAAAAACCAATTCCAGCTCCTTTCATAGTGCCCAAACTTTTAAAGAATGTCTAATGACATTCACAAAGAAATTCAATATGATTCACAAGTTCACTGATCACAAAGGTCCTCTGCATTGTGCTTGCCGTTATATACAGTTAGAATTGCACAAGCAGCCGACAAAATACACAGGGTTATATAAATAAACTGGTGAAACATCACAGACTATCCTGACAGATAAATCATCACGGATTATAATAATTAGACAGCAATTCTTACCAACAGATATCGCTGAATGTAAATGATAAATGACTTTATTTTTGCGAGTAGGTTTGTACAAACACTTTTACACGTCAATCAATTCTTTTTTTAAACTAGATGAGGTCGGCATTTCCTATCTGACTACTCTGAGAAGAAACGCCGAAACAAACTCAGAGGTCACAGTCTCTTTTAAAGTCCAGACATAATCTTGATCAGATCATGTGAAGACCATTTGGATTGGTGTCTGAAGTGGTCTTTTAAGGAAAGAACACACAGCTTGAGTGGACCTGTCCAATCAGTGCACGCATTTGTCAGTAATCATGTAGCTCCACTCAGAACTTTAGGAGGTCAATGATTCGACGAACAATACCAAAGAAAGGACATTTGTGTAGGTCGCACAAATTACTCAAACTACCAGACAATGTAAAAAATTAAATTAGAAGAAAAGAAAACCAAAAAAAAAGAACACCCACTTCGTCTTCACATTTACAAAGTAAAGTAATGCTATTCAGGCATTCAATGGGACTAGAAGCCTTCCTCAATATACTTGCAAAAAGACTAAATAGCAGTTGATGATGATGATCATTGACTTTGACTTTAAATCTTCATGGATTTAATACGCTCAGGCTCTTCAACTGCAATTAGGTTGTCCAAATAACTTTTACACATTTTTAACGGATATTTTAAAAGACCAATAATGCGGTAATTTGTCCGTCTGGGTCAACGTCGTTCGCCCACTTCTGTTTTTCTGTGTATATCATACCGAATGTTTATGACTTTATTTTCCTTTATTGTTCATTGAGTATTTTTTTTTTTGCTGATTTTAGTAGATGGTCGGGTCATCTATCACTGTAGTTTTGGTTCAGGTTTTTGGAACTTTATGATAAGTTAGTCGTGATGTAATATACTCGGACTTTTTTTGCCTTCAATTGACTGATCAGGTGTCATTAACAAAACTAAGATGAATTTCGTTTTGTGCACATAAGTTTCATTAAACTCAGCTTTGGAATCATGCGGCAATCTACAATATTTGGCGTGTTATAATCCTTTCTAGCATTTTATTTGCGTTTCGTATCTTTAATCTTTCAATTAATAAAAAATTGACGTAAAATTATTTTCAGGAAACTTTTTCATTAGCACACTACTCACTACTTTCGTAAAAGATATTCGCAAACACACCGATACCATTTGCAGATAAGTTGACACGCTTCTCAGTTTTATCGATACAGGTGAAAACAGGTTCCAAAATTGAATGACAAACCTGTAACCGTTAAACAAATCTTATTTAATATATTACGGAAATGATGGCATACCTCTATGGAAGAACCTAACGTTATTTGTCAAAAAAGAAAAGAAAAAAGAAACGTTCGTAGCGTTCGATTAATGTGTTTTTGTTTTTTGTTGGCAAGGGCCACAGTTATTTGTGGTCTTTGCGATTTTGCAGAAAACATGTCAATTGCAGTTATTATTTGGATTTAACCTCAAAATCTAAATCGATGTTTGTTGAGGTCACTACCAACACGCGATAGCCAATTATGCGTCAAATATTTGTCATCTTTAAGCATATATATTCTTTGTTATGGTTGCATTTTAGCATTCTATGTAAATGTGCTTTATTATGCGACGGAGGACCCACACCCGCATTTTTGCGTCAAATATAAGCGATCAGTATCATGTTGAATGTACCAGCATAATTTGCGTTAACTGAAGAGTACTTTGCCAAACACGTGCATTTGATAGAGTGTTAAAGCTTAAAGTAAAGATAATTTTATATTGCCACGCACCATTTAAAAGAAAAATGATATGTTTATTTTTAATGTAGTTTTAAAGTTACACAACTGGCTTTTTAATATTCATCATCATCATCAGCATCTATAAGGTTCCCACTGCTGGGACACAGGCTTCCTCTCTGTGAAAGGGAGTGGGCCATAATCCACCACGCGGGCTCAATGCGGGTTGGTAGATGTTACATGTCTTCGAATTTTTGGTTCTAAGACATCGACACGTTCCTCACAGTTTTTTCAATATTATGAACATATAAATTGTTTTTAAATTATATTTTATACTCTCCACATTATAAGCACTATAAATAAAGAAATACGGTACCTCCTTTGCAGACATCGATTGAAAGTGTTTGAAACATGTCCGTTGTCATTAACAAAATCGCTGTGTAGAACCAATTGTAAACCAAACGCAATTATAGAGCTCGCAAAATTGTGCAAAAGCTGTTCTAAACGTGTGTATACCAGGCCGGCATGAACCGCGTGAAAGTCTTTCAAGGTATTGTGCGAAGAACTACTTTCATTGCACTCTTCCGGGTCATGGGTCAGGCGGACTCAAGGTGGATCGGTCAATGCAGTGACCTGTTTGATTTCATGATTACCTAGTACATTGAACACCGTTGAAGATGTTGACACTAATTTGTGCACGCATTATCTTCTTACCTTTTGCTTTGATACTGTGGCACTTTACATAAAGATTTGTTATTTTTTATATTGGCTTGCTGTACCACCCACGTCAAAAGCCATAATTTCATGTCTATATGAAAATGATTTTTAATCCAACCTCAGACGGTCATCCACATTTGACCCACAATAGAAATAGGTGATTCAACCCACGTGAAGGTTTTAATCCGCTCAAAGCCAATGTCAAGGTCTTAGTGCCGTTAGCGAGATAATATTACGCCATAACAATATACGTTTCGAGGTCATCGGTGACCTCGAATCGTATGTATATTGTAAATTATCATAGGCTGTTGACTTACAACGCGATTAGTATTGACGTTTCTCTTTGATGCCTGATTAATACTAATTATGATTGAGGTGTTAATTTTATTAAAAATATTTTATCGCCGAAGAGTCAGAAGCTGAGAGTTTATAGATGTGATTACGTTTCCTTTTGTTTTTTTTTGTGGTGACCTCAAAGCTGCTATTTCTTAACTACTTTACTAAACTGATACAGTAAAGAAAAATCTTCATAAATATACTCCTGGTCATCTTTAACTCCCCAGTAACATTAATCCCACTATCCATGCAGTGAAACACCTATAACTATCAGAGATGAAAGTTAAAACGCTTTAAGTTTCTGCAATCCTGGTATAAACATTAAGTTTACCACAATGTGGGTCGGAGAAAAGACAATTAACATAGAACAATAGTATAATATTAAGTACGCAATTTACTTTAATAAGATGTGGAAGAAAGCCTTTGAATTATTGAATTTGCGCTTCGTTGCTGTATAACATACGAATGTTATTTTGGTTTATCTTGACTCAACCTTTTGGACATTTTCCGTTTAATTTTGATTCATTTCATCTTCAAAGCATACCATTGGCACCGTTGCTTGTGAACTTAAATATGTTCAAACTCAGTACGTAAAATACTTATTCTGATTGTATTTGACGACTATCAACAAATATTTTATTCTACACACTCTGAATTGGTGTTAGTTCATCTTGAATATATGTATATTAATTACCAGAGTAGTCAACCGCACCTCTAAGGCAACAATTTGAAGTTGACATCATCTTTATATCTTTAGAATTTTATTATTTTAACATCCGGTTGACCGTATCGAGGTACCAGAACTGACCGTAATTCCAAGTTATTATCTTGGACAGTCAAAATATAAAATGCTGGGCGATCGGCGGTTCTCAAAGGAATGTTTCTCAGAGAACGGTTTAAGCTCGGATTAAATGCATGCCCGACCGAGTGACATACTGACGAGAATCAGGGCCGGCAAAATTAAGCTTTTTAAAAGAAAAAATGCAATGATAATATAAATGCAATTATAATTCTTGAAAAAAACCAGTCCATAGGCCACTTTAATAGCTTATATTGCTTCAATATCAGAGTTAAATTTATGGATTGCCACTAACACTTCTTTTGAAATATATTCTACATAATATTATTTATATCATAAATTAATTATTAACACATTTAAAATATGACTCAAGATTCAAGACGTATTTAATTTAAATGTTCCCATGTCCTTAACTCCATTTTCATCACTTCTGACTCCGTTCTGAATATATTGCTTTCCTATCATCAGCTATTGCTAGATATTTATCAGAATGCTTATAATTATAAGCATTTCTACGAATGTTAAGGCAGGCAGCCCTAACATTACCGTTGACAACGAGATTAATACTAGCATTCCGAGCGGTACCTGTGGTTGTGGCGGAACTATCGAACAATATGCATTGTGGTGCCCGGTTACACACATATACGGGAAATAAGAGAAATTGTCTGGCTTCTCTTGTATATTATTTACTTCCTTAATGTTTGTATCAGTTTTTATAGCAACCAGCACGCGTAGCATGACTATTTCTATATCTCAACTATTTCCATTTTTTTTTGTTTCGAAGGTATATGTCTTTTACTGTTTGGGCCGAAGAGGTGGCTAAATTTATTGCGGTCAAGCGATCAGGTGAATGAGCCACTTTAGCTTCTAGAGTGTCAATATAGAACAGAGTATGTCCAATCTGTTAAACCCTTGCAGATGGAGCATGGTAGGTTTAAGAGCACTCCTCTTTCTACTACTCTCAGTAAATACACTCCTCTCATCTCCATACAAAGTGACATTTCTTTTTTTAATATTTGCCGCACCGTATTGAGTCATTTTGTTTTTCTTATCTTCAATATCTACGGTGGGCATGCGACGCGCATGCAGATGGTAAAGGGATATTTGGGTGGCTTTAAAATTACTGCTAATCCTTATATCAATAAATAATTTGGTTTGCATTTTTCTCGTTTCGACACGATCTGTTTGTGAAAATCACACATCTTTTGCTTACACAGCAACGTTAGCACCATAGTTGCTGACTGACTATTCTCGTAAAAACATTTACCTATCTTCAAGTGTTCAGCGATTTTCTATCGAACACATTGTGTTAGAAGCTTTACAAGAAATCGTGATCATAAAACATTTTATAGCTATTCAATGGACTCTCGCTTCTGACCTCCGTGAGCATTATTGAAACAAAACGCGATCATCATGTCTTTAAACACCACTAAATAGAATCTAATACATCTGCTCAGCAAAACGGGGAAAGTCCACAAATGTATTGAGTGGATAGGTATAAAGCAAGGTATGGTAAATGGCATTTAATACAAGGTCACAGTCGTGAGACATCGCGAGGGAAGGGCCATTCTATAGTACGTACTAGAAAGTTAGCTAAGCGCTGGAGATTTGTAAGGCGTTCTACACAGTAATTGTTTTCGTTTGTTTAGATAGAAATAAATGCTAATAGGCGATCTTGAGGTAAAGGTGAAGGTGAAGAAACAAAGCTTATTGACCGTTACGACGTTAAAGAGTAGAATATATGCGACGAATCAGGCAAAGCAGTTTAAGCCAAACGATCAGTTCCACTTTAAAGGCATTTAGATTATGCAAGCCTGATAAGATTTTCCATTGCCAATAATTGCGTACTTTCATACAAATTCTCGTCACATTAAGGGAATGATTTTCAAAAATCTTTTGTTAGTGCTCACCTTTTGTTGTAACCAGAACTCTCGCGTCTGAGTATACCTTATATATATTTTTTATATGAAAACCACAACAAGATTCGTCTACAAGCAAACTGTATTTTTGGGATTGATACGATGCAATCCCCTTAATGCTTTAAGACCAATCGGCTTAGGCTTAGTTTTGTCGGTCAGTGAATCAATGAATTCAAGATTTAAACTGTAAAGTCGTCATGTGAAAAATACAATTAAAATACCAATAAAAATCATTAATTTATCAGATTTAAACGGATGCAGCTAACAATTATTCAGTCTGCAAACGTTAAGCTTTCATGTTCGTAAAGTGCCCTCTAGTACTTTCCAACATTGTGTAAGCTACACTTCAACGTGTAGAAAATGGTAAATACCATATGATTAAGCAGAAGTCTGCTATTTGTTCAACAATACTATATTATTAAGTATTTGCAGTGACTATTAAATACATTGTAACTTTCTGTGTTTATACAATAATATTTATTACATTATGTGCATGGTGAAAACCAGATTTCGCCATGTTAGTCCCTATAGCCTCGGTCACACACAGCGATTAATGGCTGCGAATGCCTACTCGCCGGGAGTATTCGCTGTATGTGATAGGCTATTTGCTGCGAATAGATTCAGGCGCCGCGAGCTGAATTCGCAGCGATTTGAATTGAGCATGTTCAATTTTACTCTCGGCGAATGCGCATTCGCCGTGAGTATTCGCTGTGTGTGACAGGGTACTTGTTGCGAATAGTCATTCCGAGCAGACGACATTTTGAATTTGCGCACCAACAGACTGTTGAACTTCTCGTGTAGAACTCGCTGTGTGTGACAGGCAGGCAGAGAATTGTTGTTGCGATCATTATTTGCAGCGAATGCACTCGCAGCGAGGATTCGCTGTGTGTGACCGAGGCATATGAAACGAAGAGAGGCGAATGGGTAATTAATAACGACCGCACCCGTCCGTCTATTAGAATTAGTTCCACTTGCCCCAGTCGGTCCGTATATGGGTGACCAACTTTACCTACCAAGACACCTACCTATGTGCCTCAGAAAACACTAGAAGTCATTGGCTGTCACACATGCGACAGTCGTTGCGGGTCATCAGAAGCCCGAAAATCTAACAGACCAGTCTTACTAAAGGGTAGCGTATTACTCAGTAACTGGGATGTGGGCGTCAGATAGGTAGTCGGGCGGGGCGCGTGAGGGAGTGGCAGTCTCTGCGCCCTCACGTCCCTAGCCGCCGCAGGAGGAGACGCCCCGGGCTTCGGGAGTCGATAGCGGACTCCCGGCCACCATAGGCGCGAGCTTGCGGGTGGCGAGCAATGGGTAGCTCGCCGCCCGGTAAGGACCAAGCTCGGGTCGACGGCGCGTAGTGTTCCACGCGCGCCTCAAAGAGATGTCAGCAGCAATGAAGGGGTCTGCTAGGACCGATGCCTGCCAGGGTCGCGTGATTGTTCGAAAGAGATACTGTGACCCTGGCACATGGGCAACTGATGGAACACGGGTGGGTTTTATTCAGTAAAAGTCCGACACGCCCTCCCGCTCCGCCCAGAGCGGGAGAAGTCATTTGAAGATTTCCCATCATGAAAAAAAAAGAAAAGATAGGTAGTCGGTGCTTGTCAAATACTGGTATTCAATTGCTTCCAAAGGCAACACCTACATAGTTTGGAAAAAGCTTGGCAGATGGATTGGAGAAGTCAAAAAGGTTTTGAATTTAATCCACCACACCAAATCAATTAATATCATCAATTATAATTATTTACTAATTTCTTAAGAATAAAGAAAACTAGAATAACTTCTCTCTATTTCCAAAACATTACAGTACATATAAATAGTTTAATGAGTAATTCCTATTGACTTGTTTTCTAGAATCGATATGTAGTTGTTCACCCGCTTTTTCCTTTTACCCACAACACAAAAAATTGGGTGTCTAATTATAATTAACTTACTTATTTATGTGTACCTACCTACCTCACAAGTAATTTCTTATATTTAGTTTTAAGATTACCTTGTATTTCTCATATTAAGTGAATTGTATTCTTTTTGAGAAATAAATGTCTTAAACCGTAAATGTGTATGTTTACATACATACATCTCATCTCATATATCAAGCATACATCTTTCTTTAACCTTGTGTTTATGATTTAGAAGAGATTTTTTACCGTTTTTCTTCATTGGTACTTACTATGTTTTGCTATTTGCAACTAGATTCAATTTTCAGACTAAATGACTCCATGAAAAGTCAAAAATATCTGTAAATGTTTGGAAAGTTTGTTGAGTATAAACTACAAAACACGGAACCAGTTTTTAACAAAATCTTTCTTCTTGTTACAGAATCTCAACATCATGGACGACTGACTGCACTGCATAGTATTATTTAATTTATAGTTATTGTTAAAGACTGACTAGTGTTAAATTGTGTTCAAGTGTTTATTTATACATAATGGAAGCCAAGACACATATACTTGCGGCTGCAGCGCTTCTTATAATTGGTAAGTAATTGTTTGTATGGACTTGTAGCCAGAAAGAGATTACCTTCTAGCCAGATAGCTAGCTGTACAGGATAAATAGCATCATCTTTTTTTAGCTAGGGAACAAATATGAATTTGATACTCAATCCATTGCATAATCAGCCCCAAAGCTAGGACAAAGGCCTCCACTTTGTGAAAAGGAGTGAACCATAACCCACAATGCGGGCCCAGTGCGAGTTGGTAAATGTCACATCTTCGATTTCTTGAATCTAGGACATACCGGTTTTCTCACGATGTTTTCCTTCATCGTTTTGAGAGCAGTGATAATGAAATATTTAGACAAAATAAGCCTGTCTGGGTACTCGTACAAACCTACGAACTACAACTCGTAAGTCAAACCCGTTGTCACGATACTGAATATATTTTATTAAGTACCAAAGACATCTATGAAACCATAGCAAAAAATTAAAGTGAGTCTTGCAACATCAACTCTTTGTAAACGACAGAAAAGCCTAGATTCGCGCTCTTGCTCACTTCGAGTAATCCTTCCCTTCTATGTTTTACGGCAGTGTGTTGTTGTAAGGCAGTGATAGATATCGGGCTACATAGGGCTGGATTTTCATCCTCTGGTGTTGAACCGGGCGTTTAAAATAAAATAAACAGTGCATCTCAACGTATCGAAAAAACAAACTAATCAATTTTCAACTCTCGATGCAGTGCATTTAAGATCCAGTTAGCAAAAACTTCTCGCTGCGGTATTATTATTACGTCCGTGTGAAAATCTAATAATACTATAAATATGTCCTGCGGTCAAAAAACATGTCAACCAGTCGCACCTAACTTTAACACAACTTACTTTACTTACATGCAAATGGCCTACAAAGTGCCAGTCATACGGTTGAAGTGATCTTCTATTTTGTTTGCCCACAACCTGTATTACGTTCAATATTTTTATAACAAGCATCAGGGATAATAAAAGACGATCTATAAATAAATATTGCAGCCTTTAGTTCTTGTTATTACATGCATGCAAGAAGGAGGATTTTTTCATGTTTCAGTGTTGGGTTTTGTATGCTAATCTTTTTAGTTTTATAGTCGCAAATAGAAAATATTCGAAAATTGTTAAGATTTTTTCTTGAAATCGAAAATGGATCTCATGCTGAGTTTTCTTTAAAGAATACGACAAATTGGACATCGTAAATAACATTTATTATTACCACAATTTAAATAAGTATGTTTTAAACATTTTATACGTTGACTGAGCTTCAAAATCAAATTAATCAAATTAAATTCATAATCAATAACCTCAAAATACTGTCACTTAAAAGTAAATCCTCGTTCCAAATGAATGCTCATGCAAAAAACTCCTCCATTTTTTGCATCCTTATACTCAAATGGTATTACCAATAATAACATGAGCAAAAAACTGTTGATGCTTTAAAAGAAAGCTCTATCTTTTTTAATAAACACCGAAACATAAAGACTGCATAAAATAATTGATCGTAACCAGTTTCGGTAATGGTATGACCACATTATATGTCGTTGAAATTGGCACAAACTTTTTAGGATTATAAAAATATATTGTAAACCAGCTGTTTCCTGCAACATCGTCTACGATCCAGGATGAAAAGTAGCGTCCTTATTCAGGTTTTAATCTGTGTGCCTAATTTCAATCTCTTCAACCGTTTTAGTGTTAAAGCGTAACCAATAATCTGACTTTTGAATTTTTGTTAGGATCATCTTGTTAAAAGTATCAAAATGGCTTAACAGATTTTTGTGTATACTTTTTATTATGCTTTTTTATTGAGTTTAAAAATGTATCTTATGAGATTATTAAAACCATGTTTAAGGGTCTAGACAAGTAGCTATCATTAAAAAAAAAAAATCCTATTCATACAACTCTTTTTGTCCCTCTCACAGAAAAGATACCTCTGTCGTTGTACTCAACGACTTTCAACAGCATAGATGCGATAGCTTCTATGGGGCTAGAGCATTTTTTTACTTTTAGATCATTGATATCGCTGATAGAATGTCAGTTTGTCTTGGCCCTCAAATCATTGTTTTTATTTAAGCCCGTATCAAATAAATCAATTTGATTCAATCATCCTCAGCAGCTTATAATTTTCCCACGGCAGTGACACAGGCCTCCTCTCAGTCCATTGATTCAAAATCTGAATCAAAAATAATTTATTCATATTTGGCTGGGAATCAGTACTTATCGAACAACAAAATTACATAAGACAGTCCCCCTAAACGCCCGCCCGTCACCACATCCTAGTGCTTTAGCTGGGAAGAAGAAGTGGGGAAACAAACTTCCCATTACATTATTAGGCTAAAGATGTTTTTTTTTTTAATTTCTATAATTATAGAAACTGTCTTGCATTTCAACGTAATTAAAATTTGAATCGTAATTATTTGATTCAATGCAAGTAATACATCTCAAATAACTGTTATAACACAATTATTGAATAATAATCGAATTATTCAATAAACTCTAAAACCGCTACCGTTATGTATTTCGAATTGCAATAAAACTTAACTGCATTTAAACAGTATTCATAACTAATTAATAACATTATAATAAAGTTGTAGTCATTAATTTTATTAGCTATTTGCAATAAAATAACGATATTATTTTGCTTTTATTGACATTTAACAAATTACTTTGCTGTAAACACAATTTAATTATTGTATGTTTGTAATATTATATATGAGTTATCATTTATCTGTGCTCTTGTAATATAACATTAGGCTTGCATGTTTCCGAATGGTTACGCAGAGAAGCATCCAAATTTCACCAGTTATGTTTAAGTCCCATGTAATAGGGGGCGAAACTATTCCCATTACCGGGCACAAATCCAGATTGTAATGGTATTGTTTTTCTATTGACCTGTATAATGTATCTTGCTGAGCTAGAACTTTAAGGACCAGATGAACAAGCTTTGCAAACAGCCAATCTTTTCTGTACAAATCACATTGTAACAAGTGAGCTTAAAGTGAGGCCAAATGGGTGTTGTGTCTTATGGGCACTGCTCAATGAACGATGTCGGGGCGTTGTGCATATAAATAAATAAAAATCTTTATTGCAGACAACATGAATCATTAAACAACTAAAAATAATTAGTTCATAAAAAATACAATATACTCATGGCTTTCTCCTCTTGCACATTATTAGACAAATATTTTACGCAGCTTTTCAAGTCGCGCGGTAAATTTGTGTGACAGCGGTGCGATGTATAAGGTCGCATGTGCTGACGTAGAGTCCGCCAGAATAAAATAGATCGCCTTCTGTTTATTGACTTCTGCCTACGAATTCATCCGCGTTTAATTTCTTGTTTTACATTAAAACATTTCCTATAGTAGGTACTTGGAAATAGTCTAGTTTGTTGTTAGTGAAAGATTTCTTGTAATAGGATCAGTAATTCCAGAATTTACTTACCTCTTATCAACAAACAAACAATTAAGTAGTCTATAGCTTTTGTTAAGATGTTCCCTTTTGACTTGTTTTTACTCTTCAAAGTATAATAAATACAATATAATTTCTATTATATTAGATGAGAAAAGCTTCTTCTATGTCAGACTCGACATCAACCACAAACAAAACACCTTTCCCCAAAGCCTTGCCAACTCAAGCAAAGGCCGCCAAATCACTCAAGTGTGAGCCCACCATAAATACTCGAGATATAAAATCGAGACGCACCAATAATTATCTTATAAAATAAGGCGGCCATGACACTTTGCGGGCATAACAGTACTTAATTAGGCAGTAATTAGTTCCTCGAAACAGAATCTTGGACTCGCATCGACTTTTATCGTTTAATACGCTGCGAGGAATTTTTATTGGCATGTAAAATATTTAAGTTGAATGAAAGGAAGGTTTTCGTGTTTTAAAATATTTATGTGGCGGATTTGTATCGTGGGATTTGGTTTTGATTTTCGAATCGGAGTGAGTTCAAATATTTGGCATTGGTGTTGGAAGCTTTTTCATTTAAAAATATAATATCTGGATGACCGAGCGGTGCTCGGTATTTTTGGTAAATTGTGTTTAAAATAATAAGTTTATGTTCAAGTTGATTATCGATAAAGTTGGTCAGTGAAAACACGAATAAAACGACATTTTATAAAAATGAATCCGAGCCAGATCGATTTATCGCCCCCAAAACCCCCCGTATACAAAATTTCATGAAAATCGTTGGAGCCGTTTCCGAGATTCAGATTATATATATATATACAAGAATTGCTCGTTTAAAGGTATAAGATAAGATAACTATTGTACCAAGGTTTGTAGAAGTTGCAACTGGCATGCTTGTATGACCAGCTGTATGATCGAAAACGAAACAAAAGGACTGTGTAAGGATTGCAACATGTGGTTTTCACTCGTTTCTGCCTCCCCTATGAGAAGAAGACATGAATTTATGTTAGTCGTTATGGGTCGTCAGAAGCCCGAAAGCCTAAAAACCAGTCTTACCAAAGGACCCAGTTTTTTTTTTTTTTTTTTTTTTTTTTTCAGGATGGGAAATCATCAAATGACTTCTCCCGCTCTGGGCGGAGCGGGAGGGCGTGTCAGACTTTTACTGACTAAAACCCACCCGTGTTCCATCAGTTGCCCATGTGCCAGGGTCACGGTATCTCTTTCGAACAATCACGCGACCCCGGCAGGAAAGGACCCAGTTACTCGGTTATGGAGGTAAGAGAGGCAGTCGCTCCATGTAAAATATTGCTATTTACCTGCATCCGGGTAGACTGGCAGCCAACCCCTTCATATGGAAAAACGCTAGGTAGATGACGATTAGTCTTGACTGACCCAACTGGTAAAAATTTTACTTACTTTATTCTATGCTATACTAAACACGGTGCAAGGGTCATCGTGATCCCGCCGGGGTCGCGTGATTGTTCGAAAGAAATACCGTGACCCTGGCACATGGGCAACTGATGGAACACGGGTGGGTTTTAGTCAGTAAAAGTCTGACACGCCCTTCCGCTCCGCCCAGAGCGGGAGAAGTCATTTGATGATTTCCCATCCAGAAAAAAAAAGGGTCATCGTGATACAATTTTTTACCACGGATTCAGTACATATTATGAACTACGTGGTGAATTTTTTCATACCAACACATCGCTCCCGTAATTCCCAAAAAGGTTAGGCAGTGATGTACCTATAGTACACCTATATGACGCCAGTTTTGTTTAAGTCCCATGTAGAAGAGACGAGCCTATTACCAGGCACAAATTCCGATTCCCGGCTGATGCTGAGAAATTCCTAATAACAGTCAGCTTGACGTGGAATGGGAGGCAGTGGTGGCCTAGTGGTAACGGCCGTGACTTACGAGTAGTAAGTCGTGAGTTCGAACCCAAGCCGGCGCTTTGCTTTGTGTTAATTATTTCATCACCGCTGCTCTCAAAACGGTGAAGGAAAAATCGTGAGGAAACCGGCATGTCTTAGAACCAAAAACTTTTTAACAAAAAATTAAACCGCCGAAAAACTGAAAAGCATAAAATAATACTTAAACCTTAAAATTATGAGTCGGCGCTTTGAGTGATCCTTGTTCATTGATTTTTCAGCGCCGACTCAAAATTTTAAGGTTTAAGTATTATTTTATGCTTTTCAGTTTTTCGGCGGTTTAATTTTTTGTTAAAAAGTTTTTATTTTATATTTTTTTGTGGCTTTAATGTACTAATAATACTTGGCAAAGTATACCCTATCCAACACAAAAAGAATTATCAAAATCGGACTACTCTGTATAAAGTTATGCGTGTTTATACATTACAATCAGTGAGTGAACAATCAATCATCCCCTGTTTTCCGACCCTTAGGGTTCGATTTTGTTTTCCAAATTTATATGGGACCACCTTGGAAGTATACCCTTTCCAATAGAAGAAGAATAATCACAATCGGACCACTATGTAAAAAGTTATGCGTGGTCATACATAAAAAAAAAAAAAAAAAATATACGCGTCGAATTGATAACCTCCTCCGTTTTTTTTCGTCGGTTGAAAATTTGAAAACATGTGATATCTACCAACCCATACCAGCGTGGTGGATTTTGGCCCACTCCACCGAGAAGAGGCCTGTGTCCAGTAGTGGGAACATTAAAGGCTGCTGATGACGTGGGAATCGGCCCCAGAACCACATACTCAGCAGTAGCGCTTGCGACTTATATACAAACGGTTTTGTTGCCACACTGGCCATCTTTAGGATCCAGGTCAATTGGGAATTTAAATGAAACGAACACCACACTAAAAAAAATCAAGCAGAAACCGAACTGTTCGTGAGGTGCCGGGCGTAAAGAATATCATCACCCCATTTCTTCCCGTGAGTGTCATAAAAGAAGACTAAGAGATTTACTAGAGAATGGGCAGCAGCTTTCTCTATGCATTTTACCACCATACTGCGATCGCCAACCCGCCTGCCAAGCGTGGCGATAATGGCAAACCCCTCCAATCTTGGGGACACCTATGTGGTGAAAGAATGACGATGATAATAAACTGGACAGCCCATTTTGAAAACCAGATTTCTTATAAAACCTTATTATAAGCTTCATTGAGTTCATAATCAGGTGAAAGCTTACCCCATAAACTTTTATAAAGTGCAAAAAATTTTTCTTTATTTTTAAATATTCACACACGCCTTTCATTTCTTATTAAGATTACGATCGATCATTGCTATCTTCAAAACAGATTTAACCCAGAAATATCAGGCTGCAATTGCATGAGTGTATTTACTTCAACATTTTTAAATGTCAGTAAAAAACTGAGGATGAATTAAAACATAATTTAATTTGTTTCGCTTTTGATCAAGGCGCTCATGTGCAGCTTTATCTCGATCGTAGAATAGATGATATGAGAAACAGAAGGTTTTCATACTATTAATAGTGGTATAAGGAACAAGGTGAAACACACAACACATACACACAAACACACCCCCACACAGATACACATACACACGCACACGCGCGCACACACACACACACACACACACACACACACACACACACACACACACACACACACGCATATATCCTCTACAGAAAAGGGAGGATCTTCCGAGCAGACAGGAAATTAAATTAGCTTGGGTATACCCAACACTTAAAAACTAAAACTTAAAAACTAGTCTTAACCCGTAAAAAATCAGCTGTTTTAATAATCTTTTTCAATTCCAAAAACTAAAACATGAAGGAAGGGACAACAGAGCAAAAATTTGACGCGGACGAAGTCGCGGGCTGAAGCTAAAATTTTATAAATGTGTCTTTATTGTGTTAAGTGATACTTCTGCACCTCCTCACTTTATAGACAATAATGGCACTAATGTTATTCGACGTTAGATCAATGATCTTATAGACCGTGATCGATGACGCGTGCGCAGCTGTCAATAACCGTTAATACGACACTTGTTTTGATTTATTATTCCATTCTTTTTTTGCGTTATTAATGATCTAGGAACATTTTTGTGACGAGAAGAAAATGTTTTTATTTATTAGTTGTCATTTATCAATCGGTTTTGGGTTTAGAAAACTAAGTTTTCTTGAACAAAAAAAAAAAACTATTTATTAGCTTTGCTTTGCTTTTTAACATATAGAATAGGTTTTATACCAGTAGTACGTCCTCTTGCTATAATTTCCAACATTCAAGCGGGTGAACGCGGGTGAAAGCTAGTTATTAATAGTCCAAAAATCCTTTTCCGACTTAGTTTAAAAATCTAACATGTCGGTTAAATAGGGAAGCTATTCTTTTCCCGAGTATATATTAAATGCGGATAGACTCTACAATCATCTACAAACCTTAAAAATAAAATGGATGTACGAACCGAGCTCTCAAAATGAGTCGTCAAAAATCACACTGCAATGCAATTTGGGTTTTCATGATTTTTGGTGCAATGCGGCAGCAGAGTCAATAGCGCAAAACTTTGACTTTTAAAAAGCTTTTTTATAGTTCTAGCTTTAAATACGAAAATTGTAGAAACGTGGTTTAGTTCCGAAATTCGGGGTATTCAAGGACTTAAGCACTTTTAGTTCCACGAAATTTGGCTAGACACTAGATTTACGTTTCATATATTTTTCAGAACACAGTTGAATGCCTTTTTTAATTCTATGTAGTATGTACGGCGACAAATCAAGGTATAATTTTTTAGTCTCAGTTGACTTCTAACTGTAAGAAAAACCTATAAAATGCGAAGTCTGCTAAAACAAATAGCTTGATATGTAGCCTTGTGAACCTACATAATTCCTCAGTATATTTATGAAACTGGTAATTAATGTTGTTTTTATAAACAAATTTGGTACCGTTTTAGTATATACTTAGTTTGGATCTATCAATGATGTGGATGAGACTAGATTTACCATAAATTTTCTTACCATAGGAACATCCGAATGGTTGAGGTTCGTTTTCATAAAGACTCAACATCTGCCTAGACTTTTTCCAAATATGTTGACAGCAGGATCACCAGCTTAAAGTGCTTTCCGAGGCATGGAAGGGTCTTGGTATATAAAAATGAATACCCACCCTTCGACTAACCGTCGCAAGAGTAGCTTAACCTGATCCTTTGTTCCTTAGCCACAAGCCCCTCTGTTGAAGTTTTTTAAAGACTATATACCATAATACACTACGAACAACGCATTTTTACTGATATGTAGTATTTTCAGTACCGTATTAAAAAATACCAATATTACTGTGGATATTCTAATTACATCGAGTACGTATGGCTACAAATCAAGCTAAAATATTCCAGTATAACCTGTCTTCTCATTGTACGACAAGCTTATACAATGCGAGGTCAGCTAATACTGGAAATGTAGCCGTGTGTACCACGCTTTTTACATTAAAGTCCATGCAGTTTCAGACGTTAAATGCAAAAGTTTTGTTTTTACACGCTATATATTAGCTTCACTTGTATGTTTGTATGTTTGTTTGTAACCGACCGATGACAATGCAATAATTTCATAAATTTGTGCCATTATCCTTGCCAGGGCTGCCAGGACAGCAAAAAAACTGTCTTCGAAAACTACGCTGACATACGTCACGAACTACGCTGACATACGTCTCAAAATTCGAAACACCCTAAAAAATAGAAAATAAATAATAGTTTTAAAAAAAACACGCTTCCATAGAAAACCAAACTAAAAAGTAGAAAATAATGGAAGCGTGTTTTTTACTTTTATTTTTCGCTGTAATTGCAGGTCGTCACCAAACGCTGTTCTGCACAAAACTGCACGTTTTCCCGCTAAAGCTGAGTACGCATGCTCGCACGTACCACTGTGTTACACTGAGCCTGTTTTTTTTTTGCACGACGAATAAAACTTAGCGGTAAATCCGCTTATACAGGCTGTTAACGTTTTTTTTTGTTTTATTTTTGTAAGTGTTTTTAATAAGTTCAATGGTGTCATGAACTTTGTAATCGGTCAAAGTTTTTCATTGTTTTTAAGCTGATTACTTTTCTAGATTTTATTTTTGTGCAAAAGTTAAATTATTATTACTGTCTGTTTGTTTTTAGAAACTGTACACTTTTATTCATGACTAGCTTTTGCCCGCGGCTTCGCCCGCGTGGATGTCGGAAATTAACACAGGAGGACATACTACCGCGGTAAAAATGTTTTAATCCAGGTTATATAGGTAATAGCTGTTACGCGCGACTTCGTCCGCGTGGTATTTAACAAAAAGTTTTTTATTCGTTTTTTTTTTCGAGAGATCCTATTTTTTCTAAAATAAAAGTAGCCTAAGTTACTCCTTGGTACATCAGCTATTTGCCAGTGACAGTCCCGTCTAAATCGGTCCAGCCATTTCAGAGATTAGCCGGAACAAACAAACAGACAGACAGACAAAAATTGAAAAAAGAATTGTTTTGGTATATGTACCGTGTGTGTAAAAAGTGGTTATCTAAATATCACAAATAGACACTCCAATTTTATTTATTTGTGGGGGCGTCGTGTAGAGTCTACACAACGGCCCCATTTTTTTCTGGGTCTCTTACCACCCCCTTTTAGGCCTGCAGCGCCCACAAGGGGGCGTTATTGCCCACTTTGGGAAAAGCTGGTCTAGATGATCATACCATTTATCAAACTTATTCGTTAACAATATTGTGGAAAAAAAACTTATGGTTACCAAAAAAGGTACATAATATTTTCTAATATTTATATCCTAAAACCAACCATGGCAGCTTAGTATAGAATAGGTACCACGTGTGAACTTCGCAGAGGTGCTATTTAAATTGGTGATCTTCAAATTGGTGAACTTCACGAAAACGAGTGCGTAATATTTCAACAAACAAAATAAAAACAACATTGGACTGATTTCGATCAGCCTTCACTCTACTTACCGCGTTTTCAAAACAAGTTTTTCGTATTTATTTTACGCATATAGCCTCGGGCGCTATAGTATTTACACTTACCTACATAAGAATGAGTACCATCATAAATCTGTGAACAAACCACTGTAATTTCACTTTCTCACATTCAATACGATATTAAAACTGGAGCAAAATCAGTAATATCATTGGAACGAGTTTTTTAATAACACGAAGATCGTTAAAGACCGGACACTTCTTATTAAAACTTGTAAATTATTAACAGTGTGAAATTAGTCCGGTTTAATGACACCGTTGATTATTATTATTATAGTAACTTCAATAACTTGATATTTTCACTTCGATGCTGAGAATATGAAATGGTTTTCCCTTACGGGCTACATATTATGGCTCGTAAAATGTCTGTGAAGCTTGTATACGTAGCAATTTTAAATTATATCCGTCAGTAGACATCCGTTACTGCACAGATACTTCGTAATAAAAGTTCCCTAAATATTACCTATGTCACCGTAAAAAACGTTTTGATAAATATATACTTATTCTAATCATACTTTCATTGTAAATATCGCCTCTTGTTGAGAGCAATAGGCTCGCCCCTATTACATGGGTCTTTAAACATAACTAGTGAAATGTAGGTGAAGTATAGGTAACCCTCTTTCTAACACCTAAGAAATTACAAGCGTATGTAATGTTGAGAGTTTGTATATTTTCCGTTTCATAAAAAAAGCTTTGTTTCTTTTTTTTGTATGATATCCCTTCCAAGTTGTACCGTAATCTTTAGCACCCTCGATAGATACTCGATATATCAATATTCATTATGTAACAGCTAACTGTCCGTTAAGCCGGCAATCTCTTGGAATCTGGTGCTAATTAAAACTAAAATAAAAACCAGTCTTATCAGATCACAGTCCTTATTGAGAATGTAGCTCAGAGTTGATAAGCGTCATTAGCAGAGAAATGAGGGCGATGTTTTAACGCCTTTGAGGAAAAATAAAAATGTAATTAGCACGGTAGTTTTAAACGTGTGTTAAAAGAAATGCATTCGACATAATATTTAAGTAAAAAAAGGCATTACAAAAATATTTAAGTATTTAAATATATTTTACGTGTACACACGTTTTAAAGTAATTTGACATTTATAGGTTGCATTTTTATTTGGTAACAAAAGTAATAGCGATATGTTTTTTTAAATATTCGAGAAAACTCAAAACATTCTTATTCCGCAGTATAAAGAAATAATTAAAACCTACTTAGAATTCTAGACAAATTCTCTTCAAAGCCATTTCTTCACCTTTTTGTAGGTACTCAAACAAAAATCAGCCTGTATCTAAAACCACGAACGCGCTTTACATCTGTAAGCGCCAACCCACTAACATGTGTTTGGAACCGACTCTATCCGACACATGTGAAACTATATAAGTACTAATTACATTTATTGAGCTTCACTAGTCTAATAAAGGCAGCTAATGATTGAGAGAAGTGGGGGCCCATTGTTACTGGCTTCGACTAACAATTTGAGCGTGAGTTCGAATTTCGAACCAATGCGTTACTTTCTGCAAATAATTTCATCTCCACTGCTCTCAAAACGGTGAAGGAAAACATTGTGAAGTAACCGGCATGTCCTAGAACTAAAAACTCGAAGTCTTATGACTTAATCAACCAGCGTGGAAGATTACAGCCCTCTCACTCTTCACGTAAGAAGGCTTGTGTCCCAGCAGTGGAATCGAATTAGGCTGATTATGATAATGATGTTGTTAGAGTGATAGGGAATTTGGATGGACTGTTTTTTCGAACGGAATGACAAATGATTGATTTATAAAATATCTTTGGCATGTTCTTTGATACGGATTTAGTAAGTTAGTTTTTCTGATATCCATACTTCCATATTTTATTTTTATATTTTATATTTTTATATATTTATATTTTTTATGTTTTATATTTTTATATTTATATTTTATATATAAATGCAAATGTAACTCTGTCTGTCTGTCTGTCTCGCTTTCCTGCTAAAACTACTGAACCAATTTAAATGAAATTTGGTACACAGATAGTTTAGAGCCTGAGAAAGGACATAAGCTACTTTTTATCCCGGTAGTATGTTCCCGCGGGTTAATTTCCGACCTCCACGCGGGCGAAGCCGCTGGCAAAAGTTAGTATCCAATAAAAAATTACAGACAAACTTAAGAGATAAAACACAAAAACTGAAATAAAATAGGAAATATTATTAACAAAAACTTTAAAATAAAAACCTCCAACTTCCAAAATACAACGTGAAAATTAATTTTAAAGGAAGTAAATACTGTTTTAGAGGTCGGATATTTAATTGTAAAGAAGTTTTTATTTATACGATCAACCCTCTACCAATTATTAGTTTAAATTTGTTGATGCGTTTATATTTTAAAATATTTATTCATCAAATTTATTGCACCTACCTGTTGATGCGTTTATATTTTAAAATATTTATTCATCAAATTTATTGCACCTACCTGTATGTTACTGCATCACCCAAAGGTTGACCGGTAGAAAATGCCTATGGCATTAAGTCCGCCTCTGTACATTTTTTTGTGCGTAAGGTATTAAATAAATAAATAAAATTCGTACACCACTATAATGTTATGTAAACAACAGTGACAGAACATCATCAAGATACACAAAGTAGAAAAACACGTATTTTTTAACCTAACGTAAAAACTAGCCAAGCAAAGTTAATACAATTTATATGGGACGACCCCTAAGGCTTACCTTATCCATTAAGCATTTTCATAATCAATCCACAATTGCCGAAAATATGTGGAACATACATAAAAGAGAAAACAGACGACTTGAGAACTTCCTTATTTAAGTCCGATAAATAGGGCCGCAGATATTTTTGGCACATTTTTAACCGACTTTAAAAAAGGAGGAGGTTCTCAATTCGATTGCATTTTTTATGTTTGTTACCTCAGAAATTTTAACTGGGTGAACCGATTTTGATGATTCTTTTTTTATTTGGAAGCTGGTGCTTTCCTTGGTTTTATTCTGACAATGGCATCCATGAGAAAACCATATAAGTCTTAAATTTGCATTAAGTATGTGCGCGACAAATTAACGAATAACGTGATTAGATTAGTTTGGGCTACATATCATAACTAAAAAGTAAAAAATAAAAGCTTAAAAATAATAACAAAAGACTTCCTTTAAAAAAAACATAGTCTAGTCGACAAGTTGAAGATGGTACAAAATAGAGATACTGCTCTTAAAATTATGTGCGATAGCTCATTGGATCCGGAATGACGTCTAGAAAAATGTACCAAAAGCGTGTATTGCACATAAAAAATTGCAAAAGTTATAAACAATTAAAGATGGAAAAATCGTTTTTTGCCAATATTTCATAAATTGTTAACATTTAAGAAATTTCAAAAAAAGATTCTGAAAGAAGAGGAAATTTCCAATAAAAAACTTTAACTCTTGGAACTCTACCTCCATTATTTATAATTTTAATTCAACGCTGAAAATAGGTCTGCGCGTGACATTTTTAGGTTGAGCGCGCGGCGTCAAAAGCGAGTACAGCACATTAATTAATTTATTTAAGGTATTGAATATTTTTTTTTAATTTGAAAAAATTGTGGTGTGTTCTAAACACTATAAATAATTTACTCCCGTTGGAAATTTTACTTGAAGTTAATTTTTCAACAAGTTAAACAATTGTTAACTAATAAATTTTTTTCGAATATCCGTCTTAATTATAAGTGAAAAAAAAATGTTTAAATAATTGTCGTAAAAAATTTTCGCTTCGTAGAGCCTTTCTTACATACATACTTAATAATAACGTGCCATAAAAGTTAAAAAAATACTTTTACTTTGTGTATAATCATTTTTTTACTTGAACAAAAACTGAAAAATCCAAGTAATCTTGCTAAAAAAAAAAAATCTTAATAAAGTATAAATTAAGTTAACCCCCAAAACAACATCTTAGTGAGAAGTGGGTTATTCAAGACTGAGACTATAATTCAACCCGTTGCCTCTCACGTACAGCTTAAGTTAAAGGTGATCTTTAGACCCGACACGTTGTCGTCGCTTTGAATGATGCCGACGCACTTACAAGGAGTTTTACTTACATTTTTTTTCTCCTCAATTAATGCACGTATTATTTTTTGTGTAAGGGAAAATGGCTTGGTTCGTCGTTCTCTTTGATTCTCCGCTCACCAATATCTGGCATATGGTGCCGTGACCATATTTTATCGTCGTTCGTCGTTTCAGCCGTAAGACGTCCACTGCTGGATTTAGGCCTCCCCCAATTTGGGGGGCTTTGCCATAATCGCCACGCTTGGCAGGCGGGTTGGCGATCGCAGTATGATGGTAAAATGCATAGAGATCGCTGGTGCCCCATTCTCTAGGTAAAGTCCCTTAGCCGCCCTTTACGACACCCATGTGCCCATGGGAAGAAATGGGGTAGTGCTATTCTTTACGTTCGGCACCACACGGCACCATTTACCTCATTTAGATTCTAACTAATACGTATAACTGCGAAAGTAAGTATTTTATGCTCAAACGGCTGAATGGATTTAGATAAAATCGGCTCACAGATAGACTATGACCTGGATAAGGCTACTTTTTGCCCTGGATTCCAAATAAAGTCGCGGGCAACAACTAGTTATTTATGTAACAGTTTATATTTATTTAGGTAACCAACAGCGATACCAAACATATTTTACAAAATATGCGTGTTACAGTTATTATGGCCAATTATAGGTTTCCCTGTATAACTGGGATATATGTTTAATACATGCGAACGGACTTATGCCAGATATTTCCAATTAAACAACTAAATAACAATGCAATACAATACAAAATTATATAAGGTTAAATTTAGATAATATTTTTGAAATTTTTAAACAAATATGGTTGAATAATAAAATATAGTAGAAGAAGAAGAAGAAGATTCTTCTCAAACGGCTGAACGGATTTAGATAAAATTCGGCACACAGATAGACTATGACCTGGATAAGGGCATAGACTACTTTTTGCCCTGGATTCCAGATAAAGTCGCGGGCAACAACTAGTTATTTATGTAACAGTTTAAATACTTCTTGTATGATTAACCACCAGTCATAGAGGCAGGGAGTTTTTTATTTTCTATTTACAGCGTAGTTTATTTATTAAAATAATATGCACAAGCGAATAATAACTGTAGAAAGGAGGATTTAATGCCTTAACCTTTTAATAAAGAGTAAACGGTCACTTCCTTGATGCGCTAGTTCGATACCATACTTCATCTATCACTTTCCAGTAGACGCAGTTAAAAGCACACTAATAAATTAATGTCTCTTCGAAAAAATCTGCTAGTCATCAGACTTGTAGGGTTAACTGCCAAAAAGTGTTAATTTAGAAGGACAGAGCATATCATCACTCTTGTTCTCTTATATCACTTTTTTAACATGAGAAAAAGACTAAGGAACCCAATATGAAAGTCTCACTCAAAACTCGCATTGCAGATAAACATTTTGCGTCTATCATTACCAAATTAAACAGGGTAGACACTTAACGAATTTATTGCCCCATTCCCCAGGGCGCCATGTTATATGCAAAATAGATACAGTTTCATCGCATTAAGTACCGTACCGTTACAGACGCACGACTTTTTGCTCCGATCTCGGCTGCTATGCGACTTTTTGTCGCTACGTGCATACCCGATTATCATAAACATGATTTAGATACAGTATCTTACGTTCGAGCGTGCATTTGTTTACTTTTTGCTTTGCTGTAACTGTTCTTGTAACCTATTGACCTGCGGCTTTTGCGGAAGACTGCTCTGTTTATGCGGCCCTGGTACCTGTATTTTGGTTTTTGCTAAAGGTTGATGGTTCAAATGAAATTCAGTTTTTTCCTTAAACATAATGTCTTTACTACGACCATTATACCATTTATCCATTTATCCATTTACCATTATACTATTTAGCCTCTTCTTGCCTGAAACACAGGATTGCCTAGTTCAGGCACGTAAATCTTAGAATATAATTTACATATAAGCAAAACTGTACATATTTTTAAGCCTTTTATTTTTGAATAAATATTATGTTATGTTATGTTATATTATCATCATCATCTGCATAGCCTTTCCCAACTATGTAGAGGTCAGCTTCCAGTCTAACCGGACGTAGCTGAGTACCAGTATTTACATTGGCCTACTACTTATCTGACCTCCACAACCCAGTAGCTGGGTAGTACGATTCCACTTGGTAAGACTGGTTGTTAGACTTTCGTGGTTTGTAACGACTCTCAAGATCTTTGAATAACAGCCAGGAGCAACGGCTTAGCGTGCTTTCTGAGGCACGGAGGGGCCTCAATATGCAAAGGCGGTCACCTATCCACGGCGCATTTATATAATCTAGACAAATAAATAAAATTGGAGTGTCTGTTTGTAATATTAAGATAACCACTTTTTACTGAGTGTAGGTATATGGATGTATACACGGTACATATACCAAAACAATTGTTTTTTAAATTTTGGTCTGTCTGTCTGTTTGTTCCGGCTAATTTCTGAAATGGCTGGACCGATTTTGACGGGACTTTCACTGGCAGATAGCTGGTGTAAGAAGGAGTGACTTAGGCCACTTTTATTTCTGGTGTAAGAAGGAGTGACTTAGGCCACTTTTATTTTAGAAAAAAAAATTGGATCTCACGACACCCGAACTTCCGATATCCACGCGGGTGAAGCCGCTGGCAAAAGCTAGTCTTTAATAATATTAAAATAACGCATTGTCTGTGACAAACTTGTCAGGGTCATTTTTCCACTTTCTTGACATTATTTAAGAATCACTTAACTCGAAAACGCGAAAATACAACTACGCTTTTCAAATAATAAATACTCTAAATGGGAAAACGAAACTTAAAAACATTTAATCTTTTATTTTTGGATAGTAGCTGTAACACAAAAACGAGATCTGATCCAATCAACATAAATATGGTGTTAGAATGAGGGAAGGTAGGTTATTCAAAATTAGTAAACACCTTTCTTCTAACAAAATTTTGCTGACCAGTGTAATTAATCGTTTTTTGTTTTGTTAATTTCTTGCAATGTTTGATTTGACGTTAATTTATTTTATTAAAAAAACATTTATATTGAAATAAAACTAATTTCGGAACTGCTGTTTTAATTCAATAATTATTTCTAGATTTTAAATTGTAAAATATGTTACGTCACACTATTGTCTCACAAATGTGACCAGCTGTGACAAGGACGGGGGAGGGGGTCAAAAATCATGAAATTCGTGTGACGTAATTTATGGATGGCCCCTTATATGTATAGGTGAAAGAATATTTAATATCGGTTCAGTAGTTTTCGAGTTTATCCATTACGAACACACATACGAAAAAAAAAACAAATCTTTCCTCTTTATAATATTAGTTTATTAATAATTCAGAGGCCTATACGTATCTAGAATCGTATTAGATGGCATCTAAAATCAAGCCTTCAAAATCATATGTGGACTAGGTCAATTGCCTTGTTATGAATATTCCCACGGAAATATAAAAAGCTTTTTTGTATCTCATTTAAAATTCCATGTTCATTCATTAAGAATCAATTAATTCATTTACCGATCAAAACGCAGCCATAATTTATTCACCACACATTAAATTGAATCGAACGATGATTTCGACGAATTTTAAGTGGATTATAATTTTAAATTGACATCTTTATCATTATGATTTGAATTTAATAATTAAAACCTGTTTTCAATTAAAATATACATGGTAATAAAATATTTTCCGGTCCAATGCTCATTACGAGAGTCAACACCTCTAATATTGGATATTTCTATAAAGAGCTTCTAATATGACTGTTTGGATTCCTTTTTGTTCCGCCCGGTAAGGAACAGGCTCGGGTCGACGGCGCGTTGTATGCTACGTGCGCCTCAAAAATTATGTCAGCAAGTACTGAAGGGGTCCGCTAGGGCTAATGCCGCGGCCCTAGGCCCTAGGGTTATTTTTTGGCCAAAGAATTAGCATTGCCATTTAACGTGGCAATGCTGCCAGTCTTCTGAGCACGTTTCCGGATGACAGTGATTCGGACAAGTACTTCGACACCTAAGTGTCCTTCTTTGTATTTATATGTATAGTTAGTAATTTAGTGACGAAATAAATAAATACTTAGTGACTCATTCCTGTGGCAAAAGTAACACAAAACAGAAGTAAGCAGAGCCATAATTTATTTATAAAATCTAACATCTTAATAAGCATCCGACAGCTTTGATTAATGATGACCATTACACATGAAAGTAAGATTCACAAGAAAGTAGAACGCTGCGTTTACCTTCACTTAAGGTATGACACACTCACTGACACACTCACTCTTCACTTTATTTTTTAAATAAGATTTGAATGCTAACATTAAAAGCTTTTTTGTCTAACAAGGAGACGACAAGAGTGTGGGGTTCTTAAATCGAACAGAGGTTCCGCTTGTAGTTAGTACTCAGTGAGTGTATTCATATACTCAAACCCTAGAGCGCACTACTTCGTCATTGCCGAGAAAAAAACCTGAAGTTTAAAAAAAGTTGTTATTTTTTGTGCAAGTTGTCGACAAAATTTGTGTTTTTCTTGTTTTTATGATAAATATCATCCAGGTTTGTGTTTTTCTAAAGATGAATGATTGAAAAGAATTGTTTGTAACGAGTTATTATTATTTTTTTAAACTTCAGGATTTTTTTTCTCGGCAATGACGAAGATGTACGCTCTAGGGTTTGAGTATATGAATACACTCACTGAGTACTAACTACACGCGGAACCTTCGTTCGATATAAGGACCCCACATTCTTACCGTCTCCTTCTAAGACAGATAAAATCATGCAGTAGAGCTTCATAATGTGTGTTTTAGACAAAATTAGTAAGTCTTAAAAAAATTAGGTATTTATCGTTTTCTAAATTATGGTCTTTATCAAAATCCCTTGCGTGGTTTCCATGAAGAACGCAAACGAAAACAATGACTACAAACTATTTAGATATATTTAGATTACACATTATCTTACTTACATCTACCATTATAGGACTTTATTAAGCCTATAATGTCCCTTAAAGTGTTCATAATAGAGTTCAGAAGAGACCATGAAACTACCAGGATCACAAAGAGCAAAAGAGTAAACAGAAAAAGAAAACAAAAAGCAAGCGTGATTTCCCAACCTAACTTTCAAAGCATTTAACATGAGGATACACAATTTAAATGTATCACAGCCTGCAATCGATTACGGAAAACATGAGGAGAGATACGAACAGATAATGAATTCTGGTCGTGTAGCTGCAATTGTTGGTGCAACGTTGATACATTAAAGTCTTGAGCATCGGTAAATAAGTTTCGATATTTCCTTTGGGTAGAATTTTCAATGAAAATAGACTTTTTTAGTACCTTTAGATTGATCTTTAAAATCAAATTGTCCTTCAGTACGCAGATTTTAGATTTTATTACTTAAATAATTATGAATACATGGATCATGTTTTGTGTGTTTTCCACTATCCACTATTCCCGCGACTGGTACTTTTTCAAGTATGTAAAACTGCCAAAAAATAACATTTAGAAAAAAAAAATATTTTGTTTTATGTTTACATTAAGACTTTATAGATTTTTATTAATTGTCCAATAATTTTGTGACCCCTTGTGAGCATACCTCATCTCGATGGACAAGGTCTAGTATTTCTTTTTAAACCCATTCAGAAATATAACTAAACATAGCAATACCAGGACCACATAGATTGTAGGCGCACTTTAATTAATACACGTCTAACTTCAGCCACAATAAATCATTTAAAATGCCCATCGATCAAAAGCAGGTAACCACGGATCATTCATATTGCTCTCTATTTATGTCAGATTAAAGATAAATCTGTAGCCATCATCCTGACGTTTATGCTATCCTGGTAATGTGATACGATTTATTAAAGTCATTTAGTACAAACAATTTTACTTTATTTTGCATTAAGTAGCTTTTGATTAGATTTGAGCAAAGCAGTGGTGGTCCAGTGGTAACGGCCGCGACTTACGAGTTGTAGGTCGTGAGTTCGAACCGAAGCAGGCACTTTACTTTATGTAAATTATTTCATCACCACTGCTCTCAAAACGGTGAAGAAGACATCGTGAGGAAACCGGCATGTCTTAGAACCAAAAATTACAAGATATGTGACATCTGCCACCCCGCACTGGGCCCGCGTGGTGGATTATGGCCCACTCCCTCTGACCGAGAGGAGGCTTGTGTCCCAGTGGTGGGAACATTATGGGCTACCGATGTCAGCAAAGAAAGAAACTGACCCAATGAAGAATATTTTGAGCTACTTACTGATTCAGAGAATTTTTGAGAAGAAAGTAAAAATACTTTGTAATATATGCTTGTTTAACTGTGAACTATCCTGCTCTCTGTGTCCCAAAAAATGCAGTCAAAGGTAACATCTGCGCTGCACTGACGACGCCATGGTAGTGGCGAAGTTTTGGACCAATAAGTTCACAGTCAAGATAGGTTCACTTCCATAGTATGCAATGATGTAATATTGCAACTTCGCCGTAGCTTTTTAGAATAAAATATGGTATAAGCACGCCAAGAAATATAAATCAATATTATAAATGGATATTTTATCAATCGCCATATGACTTAGATGTAAACTTGACACATTTTGATAAAGCTTCCTGCTTTACTTCAAGCTTTAAGCTTAGAATGGAATAATATTAAGCTCCACCCTCATATCTCCGCCAAGAACATAATTAAATCTGCTGAAGCTTAGTTTAGCTCAATAATTATAAAGCAACAAGGCGTTACAAGATGGTATTATTATAATCCATACTTTATATATTACTTTATTAATATTATAAATGGGAAAGTGTGTGTGTCTGTTTGTCCGTCTTTCTCGGCAAAACGGAGCAACAAATTGACGTGATTTTTTAAGTGCAGATAGTTGAAGGGATGGATAGTGACATAGGCAACTTTTTTTTTCTTTTTTAGGTGCCTCGGGTGTACTTAGAAAAGCCGTGCTTTTCCCATGGACAATTGTATGTAGCATGTTCCAATGCCCAGAATCTTTACACTCTATCCCCAAATGGAAAGACATATAATATCGTCTAGAGTAGCGTAATAAAATAACATTCTGTTCCGAGTTCTCTTCTGTGTTCTAAATCAGGAAAGGGGAACCCCGAATTAAACGCAAGCGAAGCCGCGGGCAGCACATTAACAGGCTTTATTCACATTATGGAGAAAACGCTATCAAAAAGTACTTTATTACGCGACTAGGTTAAGAAGGTAATTTAAATTAATAAAAGAAGCGTTCGTAATTTAAATTTAATTTAATTTTACCATTAAATTATTTCAATAAAATCAAACTAAGCTACTGTCGGTACAACTTCACCGATCAAATCCAAACCTTGAGTCGAAGAAACTGAAGTTCAAAATGCTCTAAGGAAACATTGGAGTCGGCTCTTTCTAGGTAATTATTGGGAATTGGCAAGGTAAAATATAATATCTTATATAACGTGTTATGATCATGTTGTCATAAAAGATAGTTTATGTTGTCATAAACATTGAAAGTTATTTAAATCCCTAGTTTTCTGTGTTAGTAAATTTTATGCGTCTCGAAGGGATGAACTTTTTCTATCTGGAATGACGTTTACTGCTGCAGTTTGAAATAGAACTTCCATGATACATATTTTAATTTAAGATGGAAATGTGACATTGATTTAGATTTATCAGGTTCTTAGATTTATACCTAGAATCCTATTTTAATTCTACAACTAAGATAAATGCTGTAAAAGTTGAAATATCTAAATCAAAACTTAATTATTGAACAAGTTTTCATCACACACTTAATCACTTCAGCCGAAAGACGTCCACTGCTGGACATAAGCGTTCCCCAAAAGTAGGCTGTTGGTAAAATGTTTAGAGAACGCTGCTGTTCATTCTCTAGTAAGTCCTTTAGTCGCCTTTTGCGTCATCTACGGGAAGAAATGGGATTTTAGCTGTACCAGTAACTAAATGAAATTAATTATTTTTTACACTCTTTTAAATGACTTTAAACATAACCGACGAAATATGGGTGTAGTGGAATCTACATATCACACCGACGTCATGCAAATACTGCAACATTTGCCCAAAATTAATCGTCCGGCAGTTTTCCACCAGCCATGACACCCGCCTGGTCGGACAAACCTCCTTTTCTACGGATGTACGTACAATGGTAAATCATGGTATATTCTGAATCTTCGATCGAGTGAGTGGCATTATAAGATCACACATCATATCACGTTTATATTCCTTGGTACACCCTCATTTCACTAGTTATGTTTAAGTCCCATGTTACAGGTGGCAACATATCGTGGCCCTGACATATTGGCAACTGAAGGAACACGGGTGGGGTTTAGTCAGTAAAAGTCTGAAACGCCTTTCCGGTCCACCCAGAGCCGGAGACGTCACTTAATAATTTCCCAAACACAAAAAAACAGGTGGCAACGCTATTACCATCAACCGGCCATAAATTTAGACTCCGGCCTACTGCTGGGAATTTCTTGACGGAAAATCCAATAACATTTCAGGAGTCCAACCCCAGGACCTGATGCTCAACTTTAGTACTTGCACCCGGTGGATCAACAAAGCACATTATCATATCAATACATAGTAATTAATGCTATTCAAGCCCAAACTATCACTGCATAGTAATATGGCCATTACGAAGCTCATGCTATTAATATTCTGATAGAATAATCGTTTTATTTATTGTTCTCTTCATTATCATATTTATTTAGAATAGTCTTTCTTTAATAGTTGAAGTAGTTTGTAGGTCAACAGCTGGTGATTTATCATATTAACATAACTTTAGAACTACTACTAAATCAGCGCCAGGTGGTAAACTTTGTGTTGTGATCTGACGGTATTCTGTGCTGAGGCCCTTTTGTCACTATTACTAATGACTTAATGCCAAAAAACACATTCTTTTACTACGTATATGGGTGATAATTCTGTTGCACACCACCTCAACTTAATGTAGGCTGTTTCTATCCTTTCCCATGTAATGAAACAGAAAAGAGATGAAAATAAATAAGAGCACTCAAATATATATCATATAATATAATATATATCTATAAATTATTCGACGTAACTACAACGAACTTAATTCATCGTACTTAAAATCGTACCTTAGTTTGAAAGCACTGCTAAAGCGTCACTCACTAAGGCTTCTTATTATGCGGTTTGTAAGTAAGAGATTCAAAACTCTTAATTTAGTGTAAGCGGTAAAGAAAAGAATCGGCGTCAATGATAGGTCCATATAAAATCCACACATATAATATTCATAGGTGAAGTCATCAAGGAAGCCTCCGTGTTTGGCAATTAAAGGCAGGGCGATCCTTTTGCAGTCAGTCCCGTTACTAAAATTGACTGAGTCATTTTTTAACATGGCATGGGTTTTTGTCAGATTCCGATTCATATTTATTTGCCAACAATGTAGGTACAGGTATAAGATGGTACGTTTCCGCTTTATTCTACCTTTTGGCATGCAAAGTCATAAACTAAAGAGTAGTAGAGTAGTAGTATATCTTGTCAACTCGAGAGTATTTATTAGCTTTAAATTTTCTTACATTATTTGCAAGATTCACTGACTAAAAGTCAGTCAATGGGATATGAATGTCATGTATGTATATTATTATGAACTTAGACGGTTTTATTAATGATTTTAATCATTAAAATTCTGTTAAACCATATTTTATCTACCGTGAATCATATTTTTTTTCACATACAGCCTGACACTGATTTACAAATTGCAAAAAGCATAAAAAAAATTTTATTTCGTGGCTAAGTGAAGAATGGCAAAGACATAAGCGAAACAAAATTCACAGCTGCATCACACAACATAAAAAAATAATTGGATAAACCTGTAGTACTCATGAAATTAGCATTCACCACATGTCTTGCAATTCAACAGAATTAAATAAATTCCTTTTAATATGATGTTACGGGCAGAGGGCCAGCAACTTTATGTTACTTCATTGTAGTTAAACAGTAGGCTTTAAGCCAGACTTTAGTCATAAACCTGTCAGGTATTCCCAAATAATCACAATTCACACAACGCCACCATTGTTTACATGGTAAAACGATGTGATGGTGAGTCATGATACGATGCAATATTTCATCATCATCAACTTATCCTATCGCACAGTGTTTTATGAAGACCATTTTTCGGACATTACTTTTTTATATAAAAAAACTGATAGTTTAAGTTATTTAAATGCAATATTTCGTATCCCCATTTTACTAGTATGTTTAGTTTTTGAGATATAATTTTTTGAAAATCGTCTTTTTTTCAACCGGGTATTTAGAAATTTCAGCCGTAAGACGTCCACTGCTGGACTTAGGCCTCCCCCAATATGGGGGGCTTTGCCATAATCGCCACGCTTGGCAGGCGGGTTGGCGATCGCAGTAGGGTGGTAAATTGCAACTTTGATTTTAGTTGTGTCAAAATAATTTTTAAATTTAGAGATTTTTTTCTTCCAGAATAACGTTACAATTCTCATAGCCAAAAGTAAGGAATTTTAGAGATAAGAATAAGAATAAGAATAAGAATAATTTTATTGGTCAAGAAATTACAGTCATATGCGATTGATTCCTGGAACTCACACTAGGATTCCCTGTGTCGTGAGATCCAGGCTCCTTCGTTCCATTAACATTTGCTGGTAGTTATATACAATATGTAGGTTGGTGGTGAAAATATGTTACAGTTTACAGATAGTTTAGTTAGTTTAGTTCGGTGTACAACAGAATCGGCACCAATGACAATCTTTATTTTGATAAGAATTTGTGCTAACAATAAGAAGTTTTTTAACCTAAGAAATAAGATTCCTCCATACAATCTTTAAAAACCCCTAAATTGTTCTATCGGAGGTAGTTCTGAAAATCAAAAATGACATTAAACTGTAAATGTTCCCTGCCCACTGCCTGTTAAGTTTGACGATTCTTCTGATTGTGTGGATAACTTTGGTTTAAATATAGAGATAACTTCAGATCCAGATATGAACTAATATAATATGATCGCGTGACAACCCTAACGACGTAGAATACGGATCAAACTTAAAAATGTTGTGGTTTCTAGATTCCACGCAATTAGGATGTGTTATTTTTATGGTATGTAGGGAAGATAAAGGGCATAATTTTAGTATAAATAACTTTTCCAAATACGACGAAATTACCGAGAAAAAAAATAAAAACGAAAAACTAAAAACCTCGTATAAGTCTGAATCTAACGAAGGTCCGAGATTTATTTGTACTCTAAAATATGCAACATAAAAAACGCCGTCGATGATTCTAAGGTCACGATTGCGTATCATATTTAGTTTCAGAGATATGATTTTTTTTCTAAATGGTTGGTTGAAAAAAAGACGATTTTCAAAAAATTATATCTCAAAAACTAAACATACTAGTGAAACGGGGATACGAAATATTGCATTGAAATGACTTAAACTACCAGTTTTTAATATAAAAAAGCAATGTCCGAAAAATCGTCTTCATAAAACACTGTGTATCGTAGTCCACTGCTGGACATAGGTCTCTCCCATGTTGCGCCACAACACCCTGTCCTCCGCCTTCCGCATCCGATGGCCGGTGGAGCAGACGAGTCCTGGAGTAGAGACCGCGTATCGGCAAGCGTAGTGTGGGATGAAATATTTATAATAATAATAATAATAATTAAATAAGCTGGCAACACCGTGAACAAGACGTCACACATTTAGAATAGATATAATTTAAATAGTAAAAATATTTTTGACCCAAATTTATAATAGATTTCGGTTTTACAGTGAACCTAGACCTAAAAATATTACAATATCATTATTAAAAAGAGACTATATCGCAGCAAAATGAAATAAATCCAACCAAAAACTACAGGATCGGGGGTGACATGACAGATGTCATCCCCGAACTACAATAATTAGAAAATGAAAAAACCATGACGAAATGTTAACAAGATCAGCGGCTCGTCGCGCACGCCCACCACCTCCGGACTCGTCGCTCAGCTCCGCCTCGCCGCTGCCGGTACCTAGCCCTACTGCGGGCGTTGTGAAGACACCGGCCGTGGCAGTTGCGTCGAGCTCGAGTGACGAGTATTTCTCTCCGCCCACGACGCCACCACCTGCTCGTCGACGGGGAGGACGCCGGCCGCCGGACGGCTTAGGACCTCGAGGCCCACCGGCCTCTGATAGGGTCCCAGCTCCCGGCGGAAGTGTGCAGCGCATGAGATGGACACAATCCATCAATGAAAATGTCATGCGCTCATACTATGGGGCTACAGAGGGGGGAAACAATCTGAACGCGTACCGTGTTCGGATGCTCTCTCTGTTTCAGGTACTTGAGCCAGCTGTCAACGTTTCGGCACAACGACTGTCGGATCAGGTGCGGGTCATCCAAAGTCATCGTATGTTGGATGACACTGTACTTGATCACTTGCGTAATGAAATGCGGAGTAGCCATGTTATCGCCCCCACGCCGCAGACTGCTGCAGTACCAGCGCAGCCTACCACAACTTATGCTGACGAGGGATGGGATGACAGGGCTACAAACGTAAGTACCCATTGCAATGATGAATTGAGGAGCGCTTTGGAGTGTGCGATTCAGGAATATCGGTTCATGACTCCCGAACTTAGACCACGCTTACCTCGTTTGCCCATGCATAACAAAAATAGGGCACTGGTGGCGGCTTTGGATTCGTAGTTGTCAAACTACTTTGATGACTGCGAAGACCTCACCGATACTCATTCGATTCTGTACTGCGCGGCTGTAGCTGCATGTCGTGTAGCTCACGTCAAATTCCCTAATGACTCTAGAGCTACACGACCGAAATCAGCCGTACCAGCTTGGCAGTGCAGAATTGAGCGTCGTATTGCTGGGGCCAGAGCCCTCATCGGCAAACTAATCTGCTTCAGGGAGGGCAACACTCGCCCTAGAGTGATGCGCTTTGTGAGGCGGGCGTTCTCGGGGACTGATATCAGCCCTCGAGACTATATGTCCCGTGTCACAGAGCGCATAGACTTCCTGAAGCAGAAAGTATATGCATGGGCAAACCGTATTCGTAGGTATAAGCGGCGAGTGGACCGATATACTCAGAACCGCACCTTCCAGAGTGATGAAAGGTGGGTTTATAGGGCTTGGGAGCGACCGGTCCAAGGTGTGGCGGACGCGCACCTGCCGGATAATGATGCCATGTGTTCTTTTTGGCGCAGTATCTGGTCGGTGCCTGTCAGTCACACCGAAGGGGATTGGGCTCGAGAAGTCGCGCGAGCCTGCGATCCAATACCAGAAATGGGGGCTGTTACCATCTGCCCCCAAGACGTAGCTCGTGCAGTCTGTCCATTGCCCAATTGGAAGTCTCCAGGGCCTGACGGGCTGCACAACTTCTGGATCAAATGGTTCATTGGATCGCATGCTCGCTTGGCGGCTCAGTACCAGACTGCATTGGAGTCTGGTTCGCTACCCCAGTTCCTAACAACAGGAATTACCCACCTGCTCCACAAATCAGGTAGTACCGCGGAACCCAAAAATTATAGACCGATCACGTGTTTGCCGACGGTCTATAAAGTTCTTACATCCATTTTGAGAGCTAAAATGTACAATCATATTGACACCAACTCCATCATGTCTGTCTCTCAAAATGGATGTAGAAACGGGTCTCGCGGTACTAAGGAGCTGCTCCTCATTGATATGGCCATTAGCCAACAGGTTCGCCGTTCCCGAAAGGATCTGTCGACATGTTGGATAGATTATAAGAAGGCCTATGACTCGGTGCCACATACATGGCTCAGTAGGGTGCTGGAGTTGTATAAAGTTGATGCAACTCTGCGCACCTTCCTGATTTCATGTATGGGGCAGTGGAGGACGGTCCTTCGCTATCCAGGATGTCGAAATATCCAAAGGAACAGCGAACCGATAAGGATCGAGCGAGGCATATTTCAGGGTGATAGTTTGAGTCCGCTTTGGTTCTACTTAGCCCTGAATCCTCTGAGCACACTGCTTGAGGATTCAGGTATAGGCTATCGGTTGAGGAGAGGTGGTCAGGTTATATCTCACCTCCTTTACATGGATGACCTTAAACTCTTTGCTCCCAACAATTTTCAACTAATGGAGCTACTGAAGGTAACTGAAACCTTCAGTAGCGCCATCAGGATGGAATTTGGTGTGGACAAATGTGCGGTCATGCATGTAAAGCGAGGGAAGATTGTGGAATCCGCGGGAACCCAACTCTCGGATTCCATAAACCTCCGAGCCCTCTCCGCATCCGAAACCTATAAGTATTTGGGTATGTCGGAAGCGTTGGGCATCAATGTTACTGACATGAAGCAATCGTTGAAGGAGCGCTTCTTTGGCCGCCTGAAGAAAGTATTTAATAGTCTTCTATCAGGCGGAAACAAGGTGCGCGCCTTCAACGGTTGGGTCATGCCGGTTTTGATGTACTCTTTCGGCATACTCAAATGGACTCAAACCGAACTAGACGCCCTGGATAGGAGGGTCCGTACGCTGCTGACTGCATATCGAATGCATCACCCACGGTCATCGGTAATGAGGCTGTATATCCCGCGAAAGTGTGGAGGTCGAGGCTTTTTAAACGCTAAGACTCTCCACAATCGCGAGATATGCAGTCTCAGGGAATATTTCCTAGAAACCGACGTGGGGATGCATCGAGATGTGGTGGCGGTTGACAAGGGCCTCACCCCGCTCTCCTTGGCTAACGAGAACTGGCGCAAACCTGTAATACTTGACACCAATGAACGCATGGAAGTATGGCAGAGTAAGGAGCTCCACGGACGCTTTTTCCGGGCCCTACATGGACCCGATGTAGATATACTAGCGTCCGTAGCCTGGCTGCGTTTCGGTGACCTCTTTGGGGAAACCGAAGGTTTTGTCTGTGCAATTATGGACGAAGTTATGATGACGAACAATTACCGGAGATTTATTGTGAAAGACGGCACGGTTGACATCTGTCGGGCATGCCACCGTCCAGGGGAATCAATTAGGCACATAATCTCCGGGTGTTCTCGTCTAGCTAACGAAGAATACTTGCATAGACACAACCTAGTAGCCAGGATTATCCATCAGCAACTTGCTCTTAAATACAGCCTTGTGGAATCAGAAGTGCCGTACTACAGGTATGTGCCCGACCCAGTTCTCGAAAATGGAAATATCACATTGTACTGGGATCGATCCATCATCACTGACAGGACTATTGTAGCAAATAAGCCTGATATAGTGGTGGTGGATCGAGTAGAGCGGCGCACAATGATTGTTGACATAACGGTCCCACATGACGAGAACCTCGTGAAAGCTGAGAAAGATAAGCAGATCAAGTATCTTGACTTGGCTCACGAGGTTGTCGACATGTGGGATGTGGACTCAGCAATCATTGTGCCGATAGTCGTCACTGCCAATGGCTTGATAGCCAAGAGCCTCGATCAACATCTAAAGAGGCTCTCGTTAGGCAGCTGGGTCAAGGGCTTGATTCAGAAAGCGGTACTTCTGAACACGGCTCGCATTGTCAGGAGGTTCCTCTCTCTGGAGCCCTGACCGCCGGTAGCTTGGACCCTGTTCCCGATACCGGTGGGCTACTATTTTTTATATTTTTAAATGTTTTTATATGTTTCTGTACTAATATTTAAAAATATAATTTATAAGAGTTTACAAATTAATAAAGGAAATAATAATTATATAATAATATCGATTAGGAGCTGCTCCTAATCGATATGACCATTAGCCAACAGGTTCGTCGTTCCCGAAGGGATCTGTCGACATGCTGGATAGACTATAAGAAGGCCTATGACTCGGTGCCACATACCTGGCTCAAGAGGGTGCTGGAATTGTACAAAGTAGATACAACGCTGCGCACCTTCTTGATATCATGTATGGGGCAGTGGAGGACAGTCCTTCGCTATCCAGGATGTCGAAATATCCAGAGGAACAGCGAACCGATAAGGATCGAGCGAGGTATATTCCAGGGCGATAGTTTGAGTCCACTTTGGTTCTGCCTAGCCATGAATCCTCTTAGCACACTGCTGGAGGATTCAGGTATAGGCTATCGATTGAGGAGAGGTGGTCAAGTTATATCTCACCTCCTCTACATGGATGACCTAAAACTCTTTGCCCCCAGCAATTTGCAACTGATGGAGCTACTGAAAGTAACTGAAACCTTCAGTAGCGCCATCAGGATGGGATTTGGTGTGGACAAATGTGCGGTCATGCATGTAAAGCGAGGGGAGATTGTGGAATCCGTGGGAACCCAACTCTCGGATTCCATACATCTAAGATCCCTTTCCTCAATCGACACATACAAGTATTTGGGTATGTCGGAAGCGTTAGGCATCAACACTGCTGACATGAAACAATCGTTGAGGGAGCGCTTCTTTGGCCGCTTGAATAAAGTATTAAAAAGTCTTTTATCAGGCGCAAACAAGGTGCGCGCCTTCAACGGTTGGGTCATGCCGGTTTTGATGTACTCTTTCGGCATACTCAAATGGACTCAAACGGAACTTGACGCCCTGGATAGGAGGGTCCGTACGCTGCTGACTGCATATCGAATGCATCACCCACGGTCATCGGTGATGAGACTGTATATCCCGCGGAAGTGCGGAGGTCGAGGTTTTTTAAATGCTAAGACCCTGCACAACCGTGAGGTATGCAGTCTCAGGGAATACTTCCTAGAAGCCGACGTGAGGATGCACCGAGATGTGGTCTCAGTGGACAAGAGCCTCACCCCGCTCTCCTTGGCTACCGAGAACTGGCGCAAACCTAAAGTATTAGATACTAATGACCGCAGGGAGGTATGGCAAAGCAAGGAGCTTCACGGACGCTTTTACCGGGTCCTACATGGACCCGATGTAGACTTCTTAGCGTCCGTATCCTGGTTACGATTCGGAAACCTATTTGGAGAAACCGAAGGTTTTGTCTTTGCGATTATGGACGAAGTTATGATGACGAACAACTACCGGAAATATATTGTGAAGGATGGCACGGTTGACATCTGTCGGGCATGCCACCGTCCGGGTGAATCAATCCGACACATTATTTCTGGCTGTTCTCGTCTGGCTTACGGAGACTACTTGCATAGACACAACCTTGTAGCCAGGATAATCCACCAGCAACTTGCTCTGAAATACGGCCTTGTGGAATCAGAAGTACCATACTAAAGGTATGTGCCCGACCCAGTTCTCGAATATGGCAATATCACGTTGTATTGGGATCGATCTATCGTCACTGATAGGACTATTGTTGCCAATAAGCCGGATATAGTGGTGATAGATCGATTAGAGCGTCGCACAATGATTGTTGATATAGCGGTCCCGCATGACGAGAACCTCGTGAAAGCTGAACAAGATAAGCAGATGAAGTATCTTGACTTGGCTCGCGAGGTTGTCGAGATGTGGGATGTGGATACAGCAGTCATTGTGCCGATAGTCGTTACGGCCAATGGCATAATCGGCAAGAGCCTCAATCAACATCTCAGGAGGCTCTCGTTAGGCAGCTGGATCAAGGGCCTGATCCAGAAAGCAGTCATCCTGGACACGGCGCGTATTGTTAGGAGGTTCCTTTCTCAGCAGCCCTGACCACCGGTAGCTTGGACCCTGTTCCCGATAACGGTGGGCTACTATTTTTTATATTTTTAAATGTTCTCTTATATTTTTTTATATATTTTAATATTTAAAAATGTAATTAATATGTATTTAAATATAATAAAGGAAATAATAATATTCCACAACTATCACACAACGCCATCTAGTCCCAAGCTAAGCAGAGCTTGTGTTATGGGTACTAGACAACTGATAAACATACTTTTATATTTCTAAATACATACATATCTATATATATAAAAGAAAGTTGTGTTAGTTACACTATTTATAACTCAAGAACGGCTGAACAGATTTGGCTGAAAATTGGTAGGGAGGTAGTTTAGAGCCAGGAGACGGACATAGGATACATTTTTTTTTATCCCGTTCGACTATAAAGAGGAAAGATTTGATTGTTTGTTTGTATTGAATAGGCTCCGAAACTACTGGTCCGAATTGAAAAAATCTTAAAAGAAGCGTAGCAGCAACGAAATATGGACGAAAATTAGCAGGCAATTCGATGCGACGGGAAGGTTCAGGGAAACAAAACTTTGACGCGGACGAAGTCGCGGGCAGAAGCTAGTTATAGATAAATTACACCCAGACACAGAACAAATGATCGTGCTCATCACACAAACATTTGTCCTGGGTGGGAATCGAACCCACGACCTCCGGCATAGCAGTCAGGGTTACTAACCACTAGACCAACAGGCTTGTCAAAATAATAATAATATTGTGTATTGTGTAATATTTGCATATGTAGTAACACTTTCCATTGGAGCCTAGGGGCATCGTGAGCTACTTGGTCAGTTGACATTGGCCGGCTCGGCACGGCCGTAATTTCGTTCATTTGTTTGTTTTTTTCATCATCGTCATCTGTGGATTTGACCCGCAGCTGCCATAACCACAGTTAAACCTCTCTTTTATAGTGCCAATCCTCTCGCCCCTGCGCCAGCCTCATCCAGATTTTGCACACCAAGCTTAAATTTTATTTTAAGTCATTGGAACTGTTCCTTTTTTAAGTCATTATGGATGACCCCACTGACATACTGGGAGATGAAATAGTTATCTAAAATGATTTACTCAAATAATTTACATTCAATGACAGCCCTTGGTACATGTACTTTTCTTTTAACTTGCAAATACTTCTTTGTTTATTTATATATTTACTGCACAACACAATCAGGAATGTTAATGTACCCATAATGTAAATATTCTTAACGAGACAACTCGTTACTCAAAATCGGAAAACAGGATCTTTCTCGCTCCATCATCAATCATGGCCACTGCACTCGTTCAAACAAAATAACAGCTGATGAAACCAAATACCGACATTGTTCAAGTTTGATGCCTAACAAGGACAACATGATGGGAGAAAGAGACAGCAACACGGACTGGATGTACCGTACGCTCCAGATTCGCAAAACGTTTTCTCAGTAAAGACAATTTTGTATAAATACCTACCCGGAACGCACAAGCTCGCAGGTACATAAGATTTGATGCGAGGATAAACTTTGAACAGCACGAATTGTTTGCACTAGCTTCTTGAAATTACTGTCGCGTTATGATTTCCTAGCACACACATTGTTAGGATTTAAAGCTCTGTCAATTTTGAGCTTTACATACGAAATTTTTGGTCCTTACGGCATTCGTCCTCTTCATCAACCTTTTTGAATTGACAGTACTTATGATAAAACATCACATTTCATATAGTCTAAGAAAGCTCATCAAAACAAAAAGTGAAAGGGACCTATGTTTTACGAGGACCTACCCACATGGTACATTATTCATGGTACAAGTTGATGGTAATTGACATGGTACTTTCGATCTTGTCGCTATGTCATGTGTTGCATTCGAAAAATATAATTTCACTTTTATGATGGGTTTAAAAACTCCGATTATATATTAAAAGCTCGCATAGAACTCAAAAAATTTGTGCACATTTTAAAACATAACGTCCACTTGAACAAAACATATGATGAAGTTAAAGTTCAGTCAATATCTGAACGATTACGGGTTAAGTTGATTATTGCCCATAATAAGCTTCTTGTTGTTCATCGTATCAAATATTCGTGGCATAGTTTGCGGTGAGGCCCCATAGTCACACTAAGGCTCATCGTAGTACCCCTACCTGACCAAGAAAGTTAAAAGCGAAGGATAAACACTAATTTAAAAAATGCAGTAAATATTATTCGAAGTTTGAATGAAAAACCAAAACCTAAATTGTATGAATGTCGTTTATGTTATGAGTAATTCAATTTTATCAAACATAATGCAAGTTATGTGATATGCTGTTGATGCATGAACGTTAACAATATTGTTTCGTCCTTCGAGCCGAATTTCTCCCTCAAGCAGAATATTGAGCAGTTTGTAATTAATACATAAATCAATTTTGTCACTGCGAATATTATAACATGATTAGAGCATGAGAAAGATAGTCTTGCATATGATTTACATATCAATGAAGTCGATATTATCTTACCATAATAAAATTATGCTTCGAGAAATAGAGTTCATGGTCTGGAACTCTTACTTAACATGTGCCTTGTGTGTATCATTTTAAACGATTGATAAATCAAATATGTAGGTAATGCATTCTAAAGGTAAAGGTCAGGTAATTTCCAGTGAGTTTTCTCCATACGACCAATTCTTTGGACCAGTAGGTTAACTTACACCTGTGCATATTTAGTACCAAAATACTTGAACTTAAAAATATTTTGTATGCATCACACACAACTGGTGACAAAATAAATAATGAAAATAGATTCGTCAAACAATTTTCTTTTCATTTTTGGACAGAGAAACCAAGTACCTACTTTATAAACACATGTACGACAAACAAAGGCGCAACTTAGGAGGCAGCAGTGTTTTGTTTTAGCACATGTATGTAAATGTATGAATGAAGATTTATTGGATTCTTTATTTTCACATGTGCATAGTATGTTTTGGAGGTCGTCGAAGTGTAGAAAGTTTGGGAACGCATTCGCAAGTAAGTCGCGTATTAACAGAAGGAAAATAGATCATAGTTATGAGGAAATAAGACAATATTGACTCTATTGATATTGACTATTAAAAGCTGCTACAATATTAATAATAATAGATGCCAGTGAAATGAGAAAATAAAACGAGTGTACTTAGAGATAATCTAAAGGGGCTTGTTACATAATCTTGAAAGACTACAAATTATATTACATAATATGTATTATACAAATAAGCTGTTGTAGATCAAATTGCTAAGTTAGTGTATCTGCGCTTTAGTAACAAAACAAACCCCAGCTACTTATACTTTACACAACAATCATACTTCGAAGCCAATATCGCTTCAAAAGCAACAACTCAACACCACACAAGCAGAAACAAGAATGTACTAAAAGACCACAATGCCACCAGTAGTGACAATGAATATTCAGCATATATACTAAACTCAGTTATGCAACGTCATAACATCATAAACAGTCCCGTTGTACCAGAATAGCATACTGGTAAAGATACCATTCCGAGTTTTATGACCATTGTCGCGTACAATGTCTGAACAGCCCGTAAATGTCTATAGGCTTGTGAGCGTTTTCTACCCGAATTACATACAGATGTACGACAAACGATTACAGCGCCTACATGTTTAGTGTTTTTGATGTAATCTTCAATTTCATCGAAAATTTAGGTGTTTTTTGGAGGGTGAATCTCTTTCGAACAATCACGCGACCCCGGCAGGCAGGATGAATGTTTAACAGTACCATCCTAAGCCCATTAACACATTGCGGTAATTAATCCCATCGCTCCTTTTGACCAACAAAAACAGAATAACGGACTTCTTTATTATCATACTCATGCAATATGAACTCCTAGTACCAATGACTACTAGTACAAAAGCCGTTTATGCAGTCACTCAGGACTAAGAACTTATGAATAAGCAATATATCACCTCACATCTCCTGAGCTCCTAGTACAAATGACTCCCTGTACATTTCAGCTGCGGTTACTATTTGAGACAAGGACCACATAAATAAGCGATCTATTATGTCACTGCTGACCAATGACATCATAACAAAGTCCCGTTGTACTAGGATTGCATACTGTTCGAGATATTGCTGAATAGAGTAAATTACCATTTTCGCGGACAATGCGGGGTCTTTCACCTTACGCGTGCATCACATTTAAAGCGCGCACAGATTTGAATTTAAGCGAAGGTTGCGGCGCATGTAGTCGCCCACGGCTCGCGCGTTGCATGACGATAGTGTAGGGTTGACAAAACGTTTGAGCAATTATTTAATTTAAAAAAAACGAGACGCGACCTTTTTCTAGTACGATAAAAACAAGTCTTTACACTCATCAGTGCTTGGTAATTTGCTGATTGGATTTTTTTTACGTCAGCAATGGCTATATTTATGTAGCTCGGAAGATTACTTAGACAAAAATAAGGAAATGAAGAAAAGAAATGAAAAAAGCTGCATGCCGAGTTCTTAAGATATAAAATAAATAAATAAACAGTAAAATTCAGTTCCTATTCATAATTAATTCACACTAATTAACATCTGAGTAACTAAACGAGTATATGACAGATATCAGCCAGATATTGAACACAAGGAAACAGGTTCAAATTAAATAAAAACACTTGAACAAAAAGTAAAAAGAAAATCTAATTGTAACATATACGACACCGCAACATCGCTTCAATCACGAGAGACAAGACAAGACAAACTTTAAGTCGCTGCACAGTGGAACGAATGTATGGGAGCGGTTGGACGTAGACATGTCCGAAAAAAAAGAGTAAAATTATGCCAAACTAATGATGCCATCTTATTCGATTACTTAATGCCTTCATAACTTGTGGTGATGAATTTCTTCATAACTCCCATATTTCGGGAGTAATTTGAGAAAATGTGAAATTTTACTATGAAAATGAGTGTATCGAGCTCTCTCCCTCCTGATTCCGGGCTTGTTTCAAGTAGCGGTCTCTAATATCATAATGCTAATACTAAGAGCTATATTTAATACTAAGACACATAGTGCGCCAAATGTGCACTTTCTGGGATAAAGAGTGATGTTTATTTTATAACACAATTTTTTTATTTTTTGTTTATTTTGTTGATTAAAACCGTTTTTCTAAAGGTTTACCTTATTACAATAACCTTTCTGAGCAGCCAATTAGAGAAGATAATATAAGCTAATTAGGATATATAATTAGGGACTTAAGGTTTACATATAAAACTGATGCACTAATGATTACTGATAAGAACATTGCTATTATTTAATTAATAATTGGCTCTTAATACACTAATTTAGCATGCATCATTTACTAATTATCACAATAACTAATTACCTTGCAATATTTAACAAAGGATACCTGGGATACCTGGATTTTATATAAATAGGTCACTATTAGTAACTTTAAAATCAGTGTTGATTTACACCTCGTTGTATCCAAGCTAATCTCGCAATGTATTTTCCAAATTTTAATACAAATCTTGATATTCACGTTGCTTTATGCGCACGCGCACATAAAGATTTACGCGACTTTAACTATTTGTTCAGTGTTTTAAAAGATAACAGTTGTGTTCAGTTATGTGAAAGTGCTGAAACAAGTTTAAAAGACTGGTGTCGTCGATTTTGCTACCGCATTTATGCAAAATGGACACAGTCTGGAAGAAGCACAGATAAGTTTCGGAAGAAACATGAGATTTGGCTACAGGCTGCAATTCAATGGCCGGAATTACAGAATGAAAATATGGAACCTTCTACAGAAAATATAAGTGACGTCATCGAGCCCATAATTTCTCCTGCTAAATCTGATGCTTCAACTTGTACACATCCTAGTCCTCGTAAATCTTTTGAGGACCTTAGTAACCGGCAAAAAAGAAGACGCACTGAAGATAGTCTTTCATGCAGCAGTAGCAGCGCTGAAATTATGTTTTCGGCCGAAAGGGCGCTTCAAAAGGCAGGACAAAGCGATACAGCTTATGTTATGAAATACTTGACGGAGAATCCAGAAGAGGCCTCAAAAATCAAAGCCTTCATTGAAGGTAAATCAATTCAGGTACGGGAAATATCCCCTTTGAAGGCATTGGCTCTTTATGTATCGATGAACTTATCGAAATGGCGCTATAACACTCTTCGGGATTTCAACACTCAAGAAGGAGCTCTTCAATACCCGAGTTACTACATGTTGGTTAAAGAAAAAATTAAGTGCTATCCGGCCAAAGAAGATCTCACAGTTACAGAGAGCTCTGCAAAAATCAAATTACAAGCCTTGATGGATTTAACCTCAAGAAGACTTATTAGGTCGTTAGAAACCCCTGTTGATCCCAATCAACAGCTCGTATTGACCAGCAAATGGGGTTTTGACGGATCATCTAGCCAAAGCATTTATCATCAAAGGACGAGTGAAGATGAGCAAATCGATCTTGCTAGTAATTTTATGATTAGTCTTGTACCACTGCGGCTCGTCTCAAAAGGTGTAACAATTTGGGAAAACGAGCGACCATCTTCCACTTCATTTTGCCGGCCAATATTGTTTAAGTTTATAAAGGAAACCAAAGAAAATGTGCAGAGAGAGATGGCTGAAATCGAAGCAGAGATTGAAGCCTTAACTCCATCCACCATCACTGATGGAATTAGTGTCAAACACCAACTGCTGTTGACAATGATTGATGGTAAAATTCATTCCATTATATCCAATACAGCAGCTTCAGTGTGTGACATATGCAAGGCTTGTCCTAAAGAAATGAATAATTTAGAGTTAATCAAAGATAAACACGCAAACGAGGACATGTATAAATATAGCTTAAGCACCCTTCACGCTTGGATTCGCTCAATGGAATGCTTATTACACATTTCCTACAAATTAGACATAAAATCATGGCAAGTAAGGGGTGATATAGCAAAAAGGCAAGTTGATGACAGGAAGAAAAGAGTTCAAGAGGCTGTAAGAAGAGAAACGGGCTTACTTCTCGATGTTGTGAAACAAGGCAGTGGATCCACCAACAATGGCAACTCGGCAAGGAGATTTTTTGAAAACTACACTAAATCTGCTGAACTGACCGGAATAGATGCTATGCTTTTAAGAAAAATCTGTGTGATCTTGCAGTGTATTTCATCAGGAGAGAAGATCAACGTAACTAAATTCCGAGAGTTCTGCTTTGATACTGCTAAGCTTTACGTGGAGTACCTTCTTCACTTCATAAAATTTTAATGCATGGGCCAGACATAGTTCAGAACATGTCAATTGTGCCCATTGGTTTTCTATCCGAAGAGGCATCTGAGGCTAGAAATAAAGATTTTAGAAAATATAGAGAGGGGCATTCTCGAAAGCATAGCAGTATCTCATGCAATGAAGATATTATGCACAATCTTTTACTGTCTTCTGATCCACTTGTTACAAGTATCCGTCCAAAAGGAAATAAGTTTGTAAAAAAATCTTCTTTTAAGGAATTTTATGAGCTTACGGATTCTGAGAAAAGTGATATCGAATTTGTTAACATAAATGATTTAGCGGACATCGATTCTGAATTTGAATTAATTGATGATGATGATGATGACGAAGATAATTAAATGATGTTATTGTTTTAAAATGTGTAACTTAGTAAATTAGAGCTTACATCTTAATTATTTATTGTACTTTTAATGAAACTAGGTAATTTATTATCAACTTACTTACAAGTCATACTCTCATCAGTTCTTGTGAATATTTTTGTTAATATATATTTCTGTATATATATAATATATTTATAGACCTCTTAATAAGTCTGTCTGCGGTTTAAAGTAAATACAAATGGGGAAAAAACGTTTTTTTTTTTAAATTTTCATTTCCTTTTATCCCAGAAAGTGCACATTTGGCGCACTATGTGTCTTAGTATTAAATATAGCTCTTAGTAATAGCATTACGATATTAGAGACCGCTACTTGAAACAAGCCCGGAATCAGGAGGGAGAGAGCTCGATACACTCATTTTCATAGTAAAATTTCACATTTTCACAAATTACTAACGAAATATGGGAGTTATGAAGAAATTCATCACCACAATTTATGAAGGCATTAAGTAATCGAATAAGATGGCATCATTAGTTTGTCATAATTTTACTCTTATTTTTCGGACATGTCTACGTCCAACCGCTCCCATACATTCGTTCCACTGTGCGCTGTGTCAACGTAATAAGTATTGATCTGGGTCTTTTAACAGACTAAATTAAAACCGTGGGGCACTATTAAAATATATATTTTAGCGGGTTTGACTTGGAACAAATTATTCTAGATAAGTCGGTCATTTTACAATTTTTATAACTGTGTCAAAATAAAACATCGTCAAAAACTGAAAACGTAATTGAATTCAGCACAGCCCTACCCCAAGGATTCTAAGCGACACACTCATTATTCAGTACATTTATCCTGTATCTACTTGTGATATAGTTTAAACGGGTTGTCCGCACCAAGGGTGATAGCAACCTGTCTGCGAACACCACGCTTTGCACTCAGAGCTCAGTTTACACCGGCCATACTTTAAGCACTACGAAGGACCACTGTGTTCTGGTCGTTATACTCTTAGGACCACGTTTTAAATTAGAGTTCATGTTGTACTGGGCACATTTTTAACAGTAAGGCTTACTTGTTTGTTTCGGTCTTTATTTTTAACAATAAAAGGGGTTTCGTTTTCATAGTGATCGCTTTTATAGGGATTTAAAGAAGTTTTTCTTATTATAGAGTAATTAGAATCATGTTAGATAATTTAAAGTTTTATGTCAAACTAGCTTCTGCCCGCCACTTCGTCCGCGTCAAATTTTTGCTCCCCTGACCCTTCCCGTCACATCGAATTGCCTGCCAGTTTTCGTCCATTTTTCGCTCTGCTTGTTTCGTTCGTGTTTTGATCGTAACGTGATATTATATAGCCTATAGCCTTTCTCTATAAATAGGCTACCCAACACATTTTTTTTTCAATTCGCATCAGTAGTTCCTGAGATTTGCGTGTTCAAACAAACAAACAAACTCTTCAGCTTTATAATATTAATTAAAGTATAAAGTATATGTAGATTAAACGGCTGTGTTTTATAGTTCCTGTACCCGGTAAAGCAGTGATAAGATTACCCTCTGGCCGATTGGCCACCCAAGGGTGTTGCAAGTTGCCTTTTAAACTAGGTTAAGAATAAAAATGGGCAGTGATGGCCTAGTGGCCACGTCCGTGACGTACGAGTTGCACGTCGTAGGTTTGAATCTAGTCAAACGCTTTACTCTGTGTAAATAAATCACCACTGCTTCCAAACCGGTGAAGAAAAACATTGTGACGAAATCAGCGTATCCTAGAAACAAGAAATCGAATAAATATGACATCTATCAATCCGCACTCGGCCCGTCTGGTGGATTACGGGCCAGTCCTTCTCTTAGAGAGGAGTTCCAGCAGTAGTTCCAGCAGTAGAAACATTATTTTATTTTATTAATTTTAGGAAAGCTTACATTACAATTTCTAGTAAAATGTGTAAACGATAGCCAATTACAAGCTTTCACTAACGATTAATGTGAGTAATATTTAAAAAATACGTTAAAACAACGACGTTAGAAATACACACTTAATATTATAAATGCAAAAGTAACCCTGTCTGTCTGTCTCGCTTTCCTGCTAAAACGACTGAACCGATTTAATTGAAATTTGGCAGATAGTTTAAAGCCAGAGAAAGGACATAGGCTACTTTTTATCCCGGTAGTATGTGTGAGTATGCGGTATAATTTCCGACCTCCACGCGGGCGAAGCCGCTGGCAAAAACACGTACAGCAGTACGCTATACATCGAAAAAACAACTTTTCAAATCCTTCTTTACTTCCTTAATACTATCTATACATCTATCCAATCTATACATCTATACAAATAAATAAAATTGGAGTGTCTGTTTGTAATATTAAGATAATCACTTTTTACTAAGTGTATATGGATGTATACACGGTACATATACCAAAACAATTTTTTTTTTAATTTTTGTCTCTCTGTCTGTCTGTCTGTTTGTTCCGGATAATCTCTGAAATGGCTGGACCGATTTTGATGAGACTTTCACTGGCAGATAGCTGATGTAACAAGGAATAAGTTAGGCTACTTTTATTTTAGAAAAGTCTTTTATTTTAGAAAAATACCTACGTTAATTTCCGACATCCACGCGGGCGAAGCCGCGGGCAATAGCTAGTTAGCAAATAAATCCAACTCGACATCCTGACACACCATATTAAAAGTACGACAAGCACTTATCATATACGAATTCTGTCTGTAAATAGTTTTGACTTGAGGCACATGGAGAAGACGTGGATTTCGAAAAAGTGCACCCGGTACGTGAAGCCTGATCTTACTCACCAGCTCAGGGAAGTCAGTAGACCCACCCGTTCATAACACTAAATAAGAAAGCGAGATCTGCTATTTTCCTGCGCTCTAAGCTGATTATGAAGAATAACGACTGTTATGTAGTCATATTAAGAGTTAAATGCAATGCAAATATTTAATCCATCTGCTAAGTGGATATGGAAATATGTCATGCAATTACCATCAGGTTATAGGCGTGACAGTGTGACGTACATATGTCAGGCATTTAAATGTAACTTAATTTGCAGCAGATGGACTTTTTTGTACAAATAATGTTAAATCAAGAATAATAGAACTATGCGGCGTAAAAATAAAAATAAAATATTTGTGAATGTGCTAAGCGCTCTTTCAAATGATGAGAATCATATGAAAGAGCGCTATTTGCACCTCCAACACAGTCAGTTCATTTCACAGTCTCTAAAAAAAATGTTTTATTTTTCACATGCCCTTGTAGCCCCACTTCGAATTTTTAAGAATCGGGACCTGTTGCAAAATATTTTTTTTAAAAATTTAAAAAAAAAAATAAAAAAAATAATTTCTTTATTATATGCAAAATAGTTGGGCAAATGTCATCTAAATTTCAAGTTTATAGCATTAGTAGTTCTTGAGATATCCAGCTGTGACAGACAAACTGTGTCGCACCATAAGGGTTTATTTTTAACATTTTGGTACGGAATCCTAAAAACAGCTACTGCTATGTATGCAAAATGACTACAAGATCTACTTTCGAGTATCTCAAAAAGCTTATAGCATAAAGAAATCACGAAAGACATGGTTCCCACACTTAGACCGAGAAAAATTGGTATTCAGTCTTAAAAACTCACTTTCCAACGTACAAGAGTGTTAGAAATCGTGTAATGTGTCAACACACTAAATAAACCTGACATTAAAAAGTGCCGAGATAAAAAAAAAAACAATTGAATTTTAGAAAGATTTTAATTTATTGACATAAAAAGCACACTATTCCTCTTAAAGTTTCTGAGCTATGTCTCTATTTTTGGCAAAACTCGAAACTAACTAAACGCAGTTTTAAAACATTTGATAGCCATATCTTAATTCCTTAGCTATATACATATATAAACTCATGCTTTGCATGCATTTATCATTTATCCTTTTGTCTCAATTCCTTAGCCACGTCTGTCGAATCTTACTTAAGAAACAGGGAACAACGGACTGAAATATCTAACATTTCACAAGTAACTAAAATGGAAACGAAACACCTATCAACTCCGATAAGAGTTTGCAAAGGTGTACCACAAGGGAGCATCTTGGGACCTTTGCTCTTTATACTGTATATCAATGATCTCCCGCTATCAATCGAATCCCCCATGGTTTTGTATGCTGATGATAGTACTGCAATATTTGAATCTGATGACTCTAAGACATGTTACGAGAATGTGATAAACTCTACGCTAGCATCAATTGTTAACTGGTTAAAACTGAATGAACTCCAAATTAATCTAACAAAAACATATATGATGACATTTAAAAATAGAAATTCAAAAGATAGTACCTTAAATATAAATTACGAACAAACAAACATACGCAAAATATATACCACAAAATTTCTAGGACTACACATAGACTCAGACTTGACATGGAAGACACATATTGAACAAGTGTGTTTAAAATTAAGCCGTTACTCTTATGTTATTTATATGCTTCGTAAAGTTGTAAATCAAAATGCTCTCCTGTCAGCGTATCATGCGTATGTGGGTTCTACACTTAGATATGGTATAATGTTCTGGGGGAATGCCACTGGCAGAGATATTGTTTTCAAAGCTCAGAAGAAATGTATTCGAGCAATTTGTGCACTACAATCAACTGACTCCTGTAAACCGCACTTTATTAGTTTAAAAATATTGACATTTCCATCATTATACATATATGAACTAGCATTGGACATAAGAAAAAATTTAGGTAAATATCCAACCTTAAAAAGTACCAGACTTGCAAGTACACTTCGTGCAGTAAGTCACAGAACGGTTATGTTTGACAAGAGTCCCTTCTGTATGGGCCCTAAAATATATAACAAACTGCCCAAGGATATAAAAGAAACCAAGAATTTAAATGTATTTAAAAACCAGTTAAAAAAATTCCTTATTGATAAATGTGATTATTTAAATGATAAATGTAAATGACTAGTTATTATAATATTGAATTAATTGATAATGTAATGGAATTTGAGGATGTAATGTTTTGTCTATATTGAAATTTGAGAATGTAATATTTTGTTTGTACTGAAATTTATAACTAATTTTTTAAAATTGGTAAGATTGGTAAGAGAAGAATTTACTATTTAATTTGTATTTATACCAAATATTTGCACACGTGTCATGGTAGGATATGGTCTAAAGCTCTTATATAAAAATGTCACCTCTTGAACTACCCATATTTCGCAAATAAATGATTCTGATTCTGATTCTGATTCAAAATATATAACACATAAATATCTAAATAAAAAATAAATTAAATGTCTACATATCTTTTTAAATATCTCAGCAGCCTAAAATATAGCTCTATCTCTGCAGTCTAAAATTGCGTAAAAACACATTAAATTACGAATAAAATGCTGAGCTAATAAAAAAATGCGGTATAAAAACACGCCAGGTCGTCAAACATTTTTCAGTCTGCTAAAAATAGAACTGCACTGATTGATCTTCCTGCTTTTAACTCGATTTTATGTAAAACGGGTTAGTATAACGACTCTGCTCACTGCTACTGTTACGATCAGTAAATCCTGTTTTATTACTGACCATAGTAAGTTATATTTATAATCTACCAGTTGATGAGTTTGAGATCAGGTGACCGTAAGGAATCAGCTTGTTTTTTTTTCTGGTTGGTTTTTTTTCACTCGGCAGTTGGTTATTTTTATTTGTTTCTTTATTGATAGGCTTACACTGTCCTACCGCTTAATACATAATTATTAAAATTGCAATTTGAAAATATTGTACAACTCAATTATTTTTAAAACAGTAATCGTGGAGTTTCTTCCCGGATTTTTAGGGTTCCTTTGCCAAATTGCAAAAAATGGAACCCTTATAGATTCGTCATGTCTGTCTGTCTGTCTGTCTGTCTGTCCGTCCGTCCGTATGTCACAGCCACTTTTTTCCGAAACTATAAGAGCTATGCTGTTGAAACTTGGTAAGTAGATGTATTCTGTGAACCGCATTAAGATTTTTACACTAAAATAGAAAAAAAAAACAATAAATTTTGGGGTTCCCCATACATAGAACTGAAACTCAAAAATGTTTTTTTTTCATCAAACCCATACGTGTGGGGTATCTATGAATAGGTCTTCAAAAATGGTAAGTGGTGAGGTTTTTGATACCATTTTTTTCTAAACTGAATAGTTTGCGCGAGAGACACTTCCAAAGTGGTAAAATGTGTGTCCCCCCCCCCGTAACTTCTAAAATAAGAGAATGATAAAACTAAAAAAAATATATGATGCACACTACCATGTAAACTACTACCGAAAATTAGTTTGAACGAGATCGAGTGAGTAGTTTTTTTTAAAACGTCAAAAATCGTAAGCCGCAATTTATAGGTTGGCAAAAAAGAGTCTGTCGTGGTAACCATTGGAACTAAAATATTTTTTTGGTGGCAACACTGCTTTGTTTATCATCAACAAGTAGCTAATCTGTCATTGTGTTATGTTCCCAGTTGTATTTTACTTATTTCTAATTAACTATCAATTATTAATGCTTTTGAACATAAAAAAAATGAATAAAACAATAAGGAGTAGCTAGTAAGCTGTGATATACTAAGTTTTCGTAAAAAATTTGGCGGAATCTGAAGCGGAACAAATTTTGTCTCCGATTGACAATGTTTACGAAAGAACTGCCGACACGACAGGTATTTATCCAAGAAATTTATCTTTTATTCAATGCCAGTCATTGTTTTTCCTTTCTAATACTAAGTTTTATCGGTATTATAAGTTTCAAGCCATTTTATTGTTTTATTTACTAATAGATTATTGAGGTTATGTTTTCTAGTTTGACAAATCGCGTGTACGTTAACTCTTGATGTTTGATACTTGAAATTGAAAAATGTACCTACATGGAATTAATACAATTGTCTTTATGTTTTTTTCAAGGTAAATCTCACAGTACAATTAGAGAAATTGTTATGAAGGTGAAATTCATTTCATTGCTAAATTATTGTAAGTTTTTTCATTTGTTTCTTTTTTCTTTCTTATGGAGCCTATTATCTTAAGTTCTCACTCGTTTGTTACTATACGGGTCACAGCAATGAGGAATAAGACCCCACTGTAATACAGTATCAACTAGTACGGTGGTATTGTGACTGTTACTGACGGCTTTATATGTATACTAGCTTCTGCTCGCGACTTCGTCCGCGTCAAATTTTTGCTCCCCAGACCCTTCCCGTCGCATCGAATTGCCTGCTTATTTTCGTCCATTTTTCGTTGCTGCTCGCTCCTTTTGAGTTATAGTGAGTCAACCTTAAAAGATAGACATATGCTCACCCGGACTTTTTTTTAGAACTTTTTAAAAGGAACAATTCCGTCATACATGATTTTTGCGTTACTTTAACCGTTTACGCAGCGCACGCAACGGAAACTCAAAAGAAATAAATTTTCCCCGTTTTTGCAACATTTTTCATTACTGCTCCGCTCCTCTTAGTTGTAGCGTGATGTTATATAGCCTATAGCCTCCCTCGATAAATAGGCTACTCAACACAAAAAGAACTTTTCAATTCGGACCAGTAGTTCCTGAGATTAGTGCGTTCAATCAAACAAACAAACAAACTCTTCAGCTTTATAATGTTAGTATAGATTGTAATGTGAACAGTATCTTAAACTAATAAATTGTGCACAAATAAATAAATAAATATTTTTTAAAACTGAATAAGTTTGCATTATGTTATTATGATGGCACTCTTAGATAAAAGGTTATTCTAGCGAAATAATGCGAAATCTACTAAATACAATGAAAGTAAAAGACTGTGTGCCTATCAAGTCTTGAAATCTTGACTGATGAGAATTTCCGGGATCTCGTGTTTGTGGATTAAAACAACAAGTATCTTATCACTTTTAGCCGTAGTATACAGGGTGGCCATACCTGCTAAGCAGGCGCCCTCATTTTTTCCAGACTCTTTTTTGCCAAGCTGTACCTTACATTCAATAAACTGAATGAAATGAAATGAAATGAATTGCACCGATCCCAGCGTGGTTTGACCAGACTCGATTAATCGAATGAACCCCGAGATTTGCACTAGCCCCTGAAGCGTCATGATTCATGGTGCTACATAGGCCATTGCATATCAAGAAGTAGACCGGGGGGCGCTGTAATGGTAGGGAAGACGTGCCCATTGGATAGGAAAGGATTACGAGCCTACCGACTATGCAGCCTTAAGTAAGCATTGGACTAGTGGAGAGAAGGGTGATATTTTGTCTATAGGAGGGCATCTTTTCACGTCGTCGCCGGCATGTTGATCCAGGTCGAGCTTCTCCGATGCATCTTTTGGTGGAGTTAACCGTTTGCTTGGCTCTTTTCTATGTCGAGGCTTCGCTATGTTCCGTGTTGTTGTTTTCTTGGTCGTTTTCTGAGTTCTCGCTGATATCAGTTTCTGGTTTTTTGTAGATATCACTAGCCGCTTTCTTGATCTTATTTCTGTCTCCAGCCGTGTCCCTCAAAAACTGGATATCCTTGTCGAAGTATTTCATGTCCTGTTTTAGGTTGTCATTTCATTAGTAAATAGGTCGTCCGACCTTCTTAGATTTGGGCCTGTACTGCATTGCTGCATGAAACAGGTGTGGTTCAGAGCATCTGAAAATGTGTCGCACATTCTGTGGTTCTTGGTGCGTTTTGTTATGGTTTTCCCGTCTAAGATTTGACGCATTTTCTCTGTCTCGGTTTGTTGATCGAGTCTCTCATGATAACTCGTTCGTATCTTCTCAGTCTTGATCGGTTTGCCTTTGTGAGTGCTGATACTTTAAGTCATATATCATACAAGGTAAGATAATTTCTCCAGCTTGTCCGTCCTAAACTTGATTCCCATGTCGAAGTACTCGTATTTCATGTCTTGTTTTAGGTTGTCGTTCCATTTGTAAGTAGGTCGCTCGACCTTCTTAGATTTGGCCTTGTACTGCATTGCTGCATGCATGCGTTGTGTGGTTCACCGTGTGCTAGGTAGCACATCCTGTGGTCCCCGACGCGTTTTGTTACGGTTTTACCGATTTAAATTTGATGCATTTTCTTATGTCCGCAGTTTCCTGGTTTCCTTTTTTCCTAGCTTGGTCAATCAAATCATGACTCAACTCGTTCATTTCTTCTGAGCCGCAATAATGTGGTATTGGATTCGTTTTAGTTCTTCCAGCTCATCTGTAATGAGGATAAGGTCGTCCGCAAATGATAATACCATCGGGAGTGTTGATGATTTCCTTTGTTTCTTTCGTCGTCGGTCGAAGCGGGCCGAAGGCCCTTGGACCTTTTTTTTCCTCTCATTTGGATATCGGTACCCTGCTTTTTTTTCGGTTTTGTTTGTTTGTTTTTTTTCCTGTGGAATGTGTTGAGCGTTTGCATGTGTTTTGCGGGGTGATTATTTTTTTCCCTAGTTCGGTGAAGCATATTTATCACGTGTCTGCATGTTTCTTGTTCTGATATTTAACCTTTTGGAGTGTTATATGGCTTTCTTTTACGTGATTATACATATTGGAGTTATTTGGTTGCTTGCTTTGTAGAAATTTGGCCTTCTGTAGGTTAAAAAGGGCTAATCGGTGGTCCCTTGAGTAAATCGTCTGAAGAGTCAGAGTTACCTCCGTTAGAATGTTCCAGGGTACTTCGATGTTTTCATTCGTTGAGGTGATTACTACATTTGCTAGTTTTTTGTTATACAGTCTTGGTATTTTGGTTTGGTAGGATTTCTATTCAGCGCGGCACAGTTGCATTGTTTGACATACTTGGTCTCAACCGTTGTTACATTCGTACCATGTCATTGTTTTTGTGTTTGTTTTTTTCCCCTTTTTGTTAACTGTTCTATGATATTTTGATCTTGGCAGTCCCCAAATTATTTTATTGTATTCTATTTGAAGTGTTTCCCTGTTAGCAATATTCATGAATAGTTCGCCGTTGTAGTTGGAATCTTCATGCTGAAGCGTGTGTTGCATCGAACCTTTGCGTTGGGTACTTCGACCTCGACCAATATGGGCGTTGAAGTGTCGTATTTGCAGCGCACCTGTCCTTGTTTTTCGTCTAATCAAGTTTAATACGTTTGTGAAGGATCTGATTGCTTTCTAAGTACAGCTGTACGGTTGTGTGTAGTTGTATGATGCGTTGGTTGAACTTTGCGTTTTGTTTATCCAGTTGTTCTTGTATTGTTACTTTGATCAGGACCCAGCTATCATAGTTCTTCGTGTAGAGGATGTGTATATGTATTAATGGGTTCTCTCGATCGCCGATCGGTGTTTTTTTTTGCGTTCTGTTTATGTGTACATTCATATTTACGAGTTACAATTCGGACGCGGTGATGATGGTATATTCGATATACCAGAATGTTTAATTAATTGCACGGTTATGTATTTTGTTATCCTTTGTTCCTGGAAAAGAATGCTGTTGGGGAGAAATTCCTACATATTATTTAGAAGTGCTAGGCGAATTCTATTCTTCCTTCCAAATCATATGTAGCGAGATTTTGACGGATATTCTTGTGATCAAATGTTATATGGTGAGATATCTTACTAGACAAACAGTTCCCGTCTTTTGTGATGGGTACGATTATAAAGATTGTTATTACTTTTGTTTAGTCAAACACATTTGTGTCAGTAAGGGGCTGAAACTGTCTAATTTGTGAGCTTGACCTTTTTTTTTTGTTTTGTATCGTTATCTGTAGAGCAAAAACGTCTGGTGCAAACTTAAGAGTTCGAGGTATTTTTTTATTATCTCTTCAGTCCACATGTATATTTACATTCCGGTGACCGTGGCCTTTTGCAAAACAATTTGAGGAATTTGTTACCATGGTACACACGTCGACAAATCAAGCCATTCATTTCCCGTATAAACTGACTTCTCTTTGCACGGAAAGCCTATACAATGCGAGGTCTGTTAAAACTGGAAATCCATAGTTTGATATGTAGCTGTGTGTACACTTATAAGATCTTTAGATAAGGCATCTTTAACGATATCACATTTAGTGTTAGAATAATAGCGTGAATTTGTTTGTGTGACGACACTGGTCCGCAACGGCTGCTTGAGATGACGTTGTGTGCGCGCGCGCGCGGCATATCTAGGCCCGTCTACGCAGTTTAGCTAACGTATCCCTGTAATATTAAGAACGGTCTCACCGGGTCTAGCGCCATGGGTTACTCGTCCTCCGGCAGTCAGTCTTCACTACAGCCTGAGCTTATGACACTTTTGCACAGAGAGACACACACAAAAACGCGTTTTGATTTCGAAGTCGGCCGAGCCAACATGTGTTGCGCGCGCGCACAGACGACCGCTTGCGACGAGGGTTCCCCTTACATTCAATAAACTGAAATATAAAAATTAAAAAAAAATATTTTTAAACTGAGAATACCTACAAGTTTGTACGGAACCCTCGGTGCGCAAGTCCAACTCACATTTGGCCAGTTTTTCCACAAGAAATTACCAATTGGAACCGGTTACCTAGGCCTCTGCCGTTTCATAAATGCCTTTATAGGTTTATGTGAAATAAAATATTTTGATTTGTTTATTCTACTGTGGACTGTAGCCTTCGTACCAGTTTTATTTTTGGCGGTATACTACCGTAAAATGTCGTTATGGGTATATTTTATTGCATAATAAAACAATTGTTCATTATTTTTATTTGTAATAGTTTCAATGTTTTATTCCACAATTAAATTATTACTTACTGCAAGTCTCTATTTTCATGCTTCTTTTGTCTACATTCCGCAATATATTTAAAAAGCGATGATTAGTTTTGTATCAATTTATAGACAGTATATTAAGCAATTACTGTTTTTTTCGTTCATTTGAATTATTAATGTCAGTCTTTTTTTATGCGCCTGAATTCTACGTTCCGCAATTTTTATGAAAACCGATTGTTAGTAAATCGCTATCTCTACGTAGTTTAAAGCAAAGTCGATTCTCGCGTCTGTATGATTAGATCTTTTAAACTACGCCACGGATTTTAATACGGTTTTCATCAATATACAGATTGATTCAAGAGGAAAGTTTATAGTATAACTAGCTTTTCCCGCGACTTCGTCCGCGTGGAGTTCGGTTCTATCGTAGCGTAACGTAGCGTAGGCGAGCGCTAAGAAAAGAAGTAGAATTGCACGGACAAAATCGCGGCCAGAAGCTAGTAAACTACAAAACTCCTTTATACACCTCATCTTTTGTTAATCTATTATAGTGTGCCAAAATTATCAGACTCCAAGCGAGCTTACGCGGGAGCAAGCCACATAGAATTGCCCGTGTGAAAAACAGTTTTCTCTCAAGTCTATATCCGCAAATTTTAATGTCTGCCCTTGTGATTTGTTTAAGGTCATTGCAAAGCAAACTTTGAGGGGAAACTGTATTCGTTTGAATTCAAAGGGAAGATCACTCGGAATCAAGGGAATTCTTGGTACAAATACAGTTTCCCTTTGCGCATATCCAATTATAACTTTTTTGTTTTATGTTTTTGTGCAATTTTTGTGAAATAGTTGTTATTTTCGTAATCAGCGACCCGATAAACCATAAAAACGATACCCATGTTGATTTTCAGAATTTGTCACCCCTTTTCCACCTTTTAGGGGTTGAATTCTGAAAGAGCCTGAAACACTTCTTAACTCATTTGTTGATAGGAGTACTCCTGTGAAGTTTCGAATAAAATAGTTTAACTAATCCTGTTTCCCCATATAAACTTTCAAGACCTTTTTCACCCCCTTAGAGGATGAATTTTCAAAAATCGTAGGACAAATAATTGTTGATTTCTAATTGTTAGCCTAAAAACAAAATTTCAGGCTTCTAGCTCTAAAAATGACGGACTTCCGTACAAAATTTGAACCCCTTTTTCACCCCTTTAAGGGGCAAATTTTCAAAAAACCTTCTATGTAAAAAAATATTCTAAATATTCTTAGCGGATGCCTACGTCATTACAATTATCTATATGCCAAATTTCAGCGAAATCCATTTAGTAGTTTCGGCTGTGCGTTGATAGATGAGTCAGTCAGGTTTGCCTTTTATATATATATACTAGCTGACCCGACAGACGTTGCCCTGTCTTAACGATAACTATTTAATTCGAATTAGTATCTATATATATATATAAATTAATCCCTATTTCCCTTGGTCACGCCATCACGCGTGAGCGGCTGGACTGTTTTCACTTTTTTTTTCATTTTTTTGAATTTTTTCTTTCATAAGAACCTTCTCCTAACAATAAAAAACACAACCAAAAAAAAAAGTGAAATCGGTCCAGCCATTCACGCGTGATGGCGTGACCAAGGGAAATAAGGATTCATTTTTATATATATAGATATATATGTAGAATAGAATAATATATGCTTATTATAGTAGAGAAAAAGAGATTATTTCAAAGATTTGTAATGTGATGTCGGGCAAAAGATATTTTTGTGCGCTTACACTGCAAACGCTGGCTAAACCTTACGAGAAAGTTCAAAATAATGGATAATGGAATTAAATATCTTAAAATGATCTACCAAAAAGTCCGCGATGGTGTATGTCTATCTCCTACTGTGGGATACGACGCAACGTTTCGGAGACCAAAATTTCTTGCAAACGGAGTCGCAGACAAAAAAAAAATAGCATAAGTACTGGCTGCCAGTAGTACAGGGTAATCAGGAGCTCTTCACCGATTTGTTTATGATATCCTTTTTTTTGTGCCGGAGAACCAAGAAACCCCAAGTGGAAAATATAATGTATATACTAATAATAAGAGCTCTTTTCCGCATGTGTGTTAGTTGTTAAGTTTTTTATGTATTTTAGACTAATGATGTAGGAAGGAAGGATATAAGAAGGAATAATATTGATGCACTATCGAATTAGTTGAGATGGTTATGAAGTCTGTTAAGATGGGGTTGTGAGGTTACCTCTCACAACTATCTTACATAAATAAATAAATGTGTTACAAAATATAAATATTGTAAAAAGGAAGAATTATAAGGTAATTAGTAAGAATTTAGAATTTAAATGTATTTCACTATCGCATTAGGTGCAAACCTGTAATGATAGATGTAAGCTGGAAAATAAATAAATAAATAAAAAATAAATAAATAAATGTAGACATATTATAGATGAAGAGTAATACTTCAGCGCGATATTTCCATTCTTATTGAATATTCAATTCAAATCAGCGAAGAGAGAAAATCTAATTGATGGACCTGACGGTTACAGACAAGCTCCTGTCTAACGAAAGAAAATCAGATTTATCAACCGTTTCGATTAAATCAGTCCGATTTATTAACTTATGGAACTGACAGATCCCGGGATGAGTGCCTCGTTTTTCAAGCCATTACTTTTATAGGACCAGGACCAATATAGAAACGAAAAATTGTGAAGAGCAATATTTCATTTGGAATCACCGGTATGACCCAGTTTTTTAAGCTCTGATGACGTCAAATAAAATTCCAATGGAGTCGAACCGATGAAGGAAATTTCATAGTGATCCGAGAGCAGATATTGGGTTTTGGATAGCTAGTCTTCTCATTATCGATAACGCCATGTATCAGAGAACACTTGCCATAATAATATCGCACCTTCAGAATTATGGAGACGTAATTAGAAATTTAATGATTTCAACGACTCATAAAATGATAAAACTCTAGTTGTATCATTTTATAAGTCAATATCTGGTTGACCGAGCTTTGCTCGGTATTTTTTGATAATTTGCGTTTACAATAATAAGTTTATGTTCAAGTTGATTATCGATAAAGTTGGTCAAAGAAAACACGAATATAACGACATTTTATAAAAATGAATCCTAGCTATATCGATTTATCGCCCTCGAAACCCCTTGTATACTAAATTTCATGAAAATCGTTGGAGCCGTTTCCGAGATTCAGATTATATATATATATACAAGAATTGCTCGTTTAAAGATATAAGATAGTTGAAATCTTAAAATTTCTAATTAGGTGAGACCTAATTAGAAATTTTAAGATTTCAACTTATACGCCGTAACATTTTAGTTGTCTCACAAAGGTTGTCCACTCAATGTATCCGACATAATATACCTCTGGGCGTGATTATTTTTTTAACCATTAATTAAGATAATAGGTACTAAGAAAAATAATATGTATATAAATATGTAATGCATTAGAATTATGAAACATCCTGTTACGTATTATACGGTAGAAAAAATACCTACCCAGTGCACAAGTCGACTAGATCATTCAATCTCCATTTTCCATGAGACGTCATTATGAATAATATTTTTATTTTTAGTTATTCAAATGTATTTTTTTTCTTATCGATGTGTAGTAGTCGTTGGTTACATGAAGTGGGCTGCCGTTGTAAGACGATTAAAATGTGTATATAAGGTGTATTCATACACGAAATATTTTAAGAGGTACACCTGTGGGAATTAAAGAAGTTATAGAAGCAAAAATATTTTTTTTTTTATCTAAGCGTTTTTGAATTTTCGTAATTATTATAATTTTAAAACTGCTTGAGACGTTTTGTATAAAATCTTTACTCCAAATTCTATGAATGGCCCGCCTGGCGCTGCGAGGGCGGTGAACGGACGGCGCGAGCGCGGCCGCGGTGTCTCGAGCCGTCAAAAATAAGAAAGCCAGTATTTCTCATGTGCGTCAAATAATTTATAAATATTAAATTTTGAAAAAAATACATTTAGAATTTTTTTTTTCGTTACTCTAGCTTCGTTACCACCTACAGGTGTACCTCTTAAAATATTTCGTGTAGGAATAGATACCCCTTATATAACTCTGAAAATGCGATATATTGAAAATTTCATACCAATGAACGAACATATTGACTGTTTGACAACATACCAATGTTACTTTATGTTGAAGAGATATACCCCAAAAACACTAAATCATTTTTCCTGTAAAATTTGATTTTTGCGATTACCAGTTTATTCCCCGGGGACGTCGATATATATTTATGAAAGGTAAAGCTGACTATGGTACAAAAATAAAGAAACTGGCTTCAAAGTTTCAAAATAAAAATTAACTGTGACCACCCATGCAACCGATTCAATTATTCGTTTTTATTTCTACAAAGGAATCATACTAGTTTTATGCCTTAATCATAGTTATTGCAAATTGTCTTTTTGGTCACTGACTGTATTTCAAGAGATGCCGCGGGTGGAAGTCAAGAACAATATTTTTAACAGCCTCTTGCACTTTTTAATGTAAAGGCAATTAGGGCAGTCATCTACGGAATTTATTTCAGTTTTACGATCGCCTAATTGCACCTAGGTACGACTCACAATTCATTAATATTTTCAATAAAAAATATTTTTATGTTATGATATTGTTACGTAGATCGTAAAGTCTAAAAACATCACGCTAACTCCGTCTCAGAAAGGGGCAGTGTGACGTAAATCGAAAAGTCTAGAAACATCACGCTAATTCCATCTAAGGACGGGGCAGTGTTAGAAACTACTGGAAATGACACGCTAACGCCATCTGTTATTGAGTAGCAAGTACTACACGAAATTGTACGTAGACGCTACTGCCATCTATTGTCGAATAGTGGGATTAAACTGTTCAATGGAAATTACTAGAAGCTTCTACGCTGTGGCACAGTGTCGAATGTTCGAGAATGTTCTGCTCAGGATATAAATAGCGGATTGTCGGGCCGACAGGCAGTTCGATTTCGGAAGCGAGCGAATACGATTCGAGTGATACAGTACACGCGAAACAAGTGATTCCAAGTGACGTTTCTTGTAGTTGCGATATTTGTGTTTATTTAATTAAACAGTTTGTGTGTTTTGGTAAATTGGTTTAAATTAATTTATCCCGAACCCCAGCTCGTAACATTTGGTGTCAGAAGTAAGGGATAAATTATGCCAGTTTTACCGAAGGAGGATACGGAAGGTATCCGTACCAGGAGTCAGCGCCAGCAGGAGGTGGATCAGAGGCGGTTTGAAGGAACTTCTAGACAGACACCTGGGGGTAATCAGCCGACGACGAAGCCAGTCTCCCAAGCGTCTGGTGTTCCTACAGCATCACCAGCCATGGATCTTTCTGCGCTAATGGCGATGCTGCAGGAGCAGGCCCGCCGACAGGAAGAACAGGCCCGCCGACAGGAAGAACAGGCCCGCCGCCTACAGGAACAGCTGCAGCAGGACAAAGAGGAGCAAGCTCGCCGGCAGGAAGAACAGGCCCGTCGACAGGAAGAACAGGCCCGCCGCCTACAGGAACAGCTGCAGCTGGACAAAGAGGAGCAAGCTCGCCGACAGGAAGAACAGGCCCGCCAACAGGAAGAACAGGCCCGCCGACAGGAAGAACAGACCCGCCGCCTGCAAGAACAGCTTCAGCGTGATAAAGAGGAGCAGGTTTTCCTTTTGAAAGATCTATACGCGACATTTGGCAAAGAGATCAAAGCCATGAAGGAGAAGGTTCAGCTACACGAAAATCGTATCTCCGAGGTCGAAATTCAGGTGGCTGATATAAAAAAAGAGTTGGAAAATCTGAAGACTGGAGATGGGACTGTGGCTTCTGTAGTTGCTGTACCTTCCGCGCGTGGATTTAAAGTGCCAACCTTCGATGGAACATCTTCCTGGTCGGCATACAAAATCCAGTTTGAAGCCGTTATGGATGCAAATGGTTGGACAAAAGGGCAGGCCATGACCGCGCTTACTTTGGCCCTTCGCGACCAGGCTTTAACCGTTTTAGAGGCTCTTGGCAAAAATGTTACCTACGAGCAGCTGGTTGAGGCGTTAGAATCCAGATACGGTGACGCACACCTAGAGCACGTATTTCGCGCCCAGTTGAGGGATCGTGTGCAGCGCAGTGGTGAAAATCTGCAGCAGTGGGCCCTAGAAATTGAAAAGTTGGTCCGAAAGGCGTATCGGTCTGCGCCTGCACTCATCGAAGGGACTTTGACTCAAGTATTTATAGATGGCATACGGGATCTGGAAGTAAGAGCTGCTGTGAGACTTGGGCACCATGAGAAGCTGAAGGACGCCTTGGCCCACGCGTTGGAGGTGGAAGCAGTGAGGCATGATCATCGAGCCCATCGCTTCAGAGAGGTTGTGGAGTCACCTGCTTGTGACCGTATTAGGTACAGCCCTAGATGTTACACTTGTGGAGAAAAGGGCCACCTCCGGTCAAATTGCCCGAAGCGAAACACTGCCAGCGAAAATCACACCCAGGTTAGAAGGGTGTCCGATATCACAGCGCAGCATCAAGAGAAATTAGTAAGTGATAAGTGTGCAGGGCGAGTATTGGTTGGTGTTAATAGAGCCCCAAGGATTTCGATGTCACAGGCCAATGACGGCATATCCCACGGTAACGCGGACGCTTTATCAAGAAGACCTTCTCCTGAACAGTACAAACATTGTGTCAGACAGGAAGCTAAGGAAGTAGTTCCTGTTAGGGTGCTAAGATCGGAACTTCGTGACAAATGGAAGGAAACCCTACGGCATGCCCAGCAGCGTGATACAGATATCAGGCCAATTCTCGAGTGGATTAAAGCTGATGCTCCCAAACCGAAATGGTGTGATGTTGCAGCGATGAGTACCACCACAAAGAATTATTGGGCACAGTGGGAGAGCTTGATGCTCCAGGATGGTGTCTTGTGCCGCAAAAAGGAAAATGGTCGAGGGGATAGCTGTCACTTGCAAATGGTCGTCCCGAAAGCAAAGATACCAGATGTTCTACAGTACTACCACAGCGGTTATTCAGGAGGACATAGGGATGTAAAAAGGACTCTATTGAAGATCAGAGAACGGTTCTACTGGATCCACTATCGACAGGATGTTGAGGATTGGTGTCGCAAATGCACCAGTTGTGCGGCGGTAAAAGGATATGCGAACTGCGTCTAAAATTGTTCATGTAGATGGATTGGCATGATACTACGGGAATAATGATGCTCGGGACGAGCATGTCTAAGGAGGGGGCAGTGTTACGTAGATCGTAAAGTCTAAAAACATCACGCTAACTCCGTCTCAGAAAGGGGCAGTGTGACGTAAATCGAAAAGTCTAGAAACATCACGCTAATTCCATCTAAGGACGGGGCAGTGTTAGAAACTACTGGAAATGACACGCTAACGCCATCTGTTATTGAGTAGCAAGTACTACACGAAATTGTACGTAGACGCTACTGCCATCTATTGTCGAATAGTGGGATTAAACTGTTCAATGGAAATTACTAGAAGCTTCTACGCTGTGGCACAGTGTCGAATGTTCGAGAATGTTCTGCTCAGGATATAAATAGCGGATTGTCGGGCCGACAGGCAGTTCGATTTCGGAAGCGAGCGAATACGATTCGAGTGATACAGTACACGCGAAACAAGTGATTCCAAGTGACGTTTCTTGTAGTTGCGATATTTGTGTTTATTTAATTAAACAGTTTGTGTGTTTTGGTAAATTGGTTTAAATTAATTTATCCCGAACCCCAGCTCGTAACAATATTTAAGTTTTTTAGTACACACTGCGAGCGAGTTTTTACAAGGTAATTTATGTATAACATCTCGTGTAGTAGGGTATCATAAAAATAGACGTTTAAAAAAAATCTAAAACCGTATACAAAGACCACATAACAATTAAGAGATGCTAAATTACTCAGACATCAATAAAAAATGTTAAAGCGTGCACTTACTCGACCAAACATGATGCACACAATTTATTTCATTACAACCTATACAGAACACTCCCGCGTTCATGATTGCCTGGTACTCGCAGATGGCTTTTATTGTAGAAATAATTAGGAATCACTTTATCACAAGTAAGCCAAAGTTTATTGTGCAATTAAATCCATACTAATATTATAAACGGGAATGTCTGTTTGTCCGTCTTTCACGGCAAAACGGAGCGACGAATTGACGTGATTTTTTAAGTGGAGATCGTTGAAGAGATGGAGAGTGGCATAGGCTACTTTTTTTTCTTTTTTAGGTGGCTGGGGTGAACTTAGAAAAGCCGTGCTGTAAGACGATGGTCTTTACACTTGTGCGCAAGCGTACGAATGATTGGTCTGTACACTTGTGCTGATGGGAACACGGGGAAGAAGAATTAAACCGCCCGTGTTGAGTGTGGTAATATCACTGATTTATTTTACATAGCAAGTTCGCCAAAGTGATCGCGCGTATGCAAACGCTGATGTAGCTTAACCTACTTAATGTTATGAAATGTGCGGGTTCACCGTACATACTGCCAACTCGAAAGGAAAGGACGAGGGAATATGCTGAACCCAGGTGGAACCCAGTGTGTCTGAATACAATAAAAATGGTGACTTAATACATGATACAATTTTTGTTGAAAACTGATACAAGGTGATAATACAAAATCTACTCTAAATAATATGTATGCCTAAACTAAATTGCCTGATTTTGTTATAGTTAATATTTCACCATAGGAGAGGTTCCTTTATTTACACTTTCAGTTGTCTTAACACTGAACTCACTGATCACTGGCACTGGCACTGTTTCACGCGCGCACTCAGTAGATCCCGGTCCTGTGAGGTCAGCTTGCGCCTCCGCCCCCGGGGCTCGCTCGCCCGCCGGTACACGTACCTCCAACATCTCACGCTGTTGAGGCGCTGGTGCGGCTTGGCACTTACTTCTTATAATTAAGTATAAACCTATGCCGCCTAAGACGATCACCAAGGTCAAGGTGATGTACACCACGGAATAATGGTGGATGTCGTGGACGTTTAGTTGTGTAGAAGATTGTTCCTTTATATTGGTTATTTGATCTCTAAGCTGTTTCCACATATGAGTGTGGTTTACCGGTATGTCGAAATCGTTGGGCAAGGTTGTGTTTATTAAAGAGTTCAATAAGGAGACCTCTGGGACTTCGATATTTGATCGCATGTTCAAATAGCGTAAGTAATTGTTGTGACTGTGAATACTGTACGAGTCCGATTTCACTGTGCATCCATAACCTAGGTCAATGATACCACTGCCTCGTATAACGGTCGTTGTTGTGTCAGCAATACAAGAAACGCGGAGTTCACATGACTCACAACAGGTGTAAAACCAGGAGTTCAGTTTGTGTAATTTGACCCAATAGTTGTGGCACGTGGACACGTCTTGTTTACAAGCGCTCCTCATGTTACTTACAATCTGGATATCGCATAGCGACTGTTTTATTCTCAGATTGTAAATAGGTTTGTCAACAGAGCACAGTAGCCGATTGTTACTGTGGATATGGAAGCATGATTTCAGATCGTTATCTGTTAAGAAAAGAGCGTGGTCCTTTTTTATATTGTAGGCGATGTATGGTGAGCTTGGAACAGTGCAAACGTGTTTCGACCCCCTTTTCTGAGGGATAGGTATGATTTGATCTAACTCGAAGACATCGTTGCTCACAAGCGGAATCTTTATCTCTGTAATAAGATAGCCTTCATACAACGTTGCCGACGCCTTCATAATTTTGTACAGCTCGGTTAGATTTGATGACTCAATTGGGGTCATTAGATTTCCCTGCAATTGCCCGGAGATTATATTGATCTGACGAGCCAGCTGATCGGGAGTCAATAGGTACGGGTCAATGCGGCCGTGGCTGATGTCTGTAACGGTGTTGATAAGTGTGTGTTGGATTCGCATTAGGTTTGACAATATGATACTCGCAGCTAGGGCGGATGATGTGACATAAATGCCGTTTCTGTTGTCCAAACGCACCGTATTAATTTCGTCTGTGACCTTTTGGAGATGTTGGTTTATAAATTTGAACTGTTTGTTCATAGTCTCCTCGCTACGCCGCAGAATGTTATACTCCGATTCTATGACCAAGGTTTGATTCTTCAGTAAATTTTGAAGATGATTCTCATTATTCGATATTCTTTCTATGTCCTGCTTGTACTGTTGAGCGAAGGTTTCATCTAATACTCCGAACAACGTGTTCGCGAGGTACCCTACTCCGTTAATTATTCCACGCTTTTGCCTTCTTGCGTTTGTATTCTCTAGAATTTTTTGATAGTGCTCAAGTTCCTTTACTTCGTGCTGTAATTGTAGAATGACGCTGTCGTATTGCGAACCCATGCAATTGGCGGTTTGGTTTAAGTGAATGACATAGTTTTTAATGTTGGTAACTCCGTGATAGAACGTGGACATGTTATAAAACACGATCAGTTTCCAATCGTCCTTGATAACTTGGAGGTTAGACATCTTGTCGAAGTAAAGTCCTTGGTTTGTGTTAATTTGCGTAACGTTGAATGTCGTCACCTTTTGTTGTAGAGTAGAAGATGCAAACATAAGCATTAATAAAAGACTGATGAGGACGGCTTGAAAAGCTTTTGGTTTACGTGGTCGCGGGGTCCGCCTTTTGCTTTCTGTTTGATCTGATGATGGAGTGGAAGGCCCATCCTTGCACTGGTTTATAGGTTGGGATGGGGATGCCTCCTCATTTACTGGCAAGTATACAAGCTTGTTGACTGGACGCTGTATAGTGTTACTGCTTGTCTTGACAGTAACTACTCTCACATATCCGTCCTTACCAGGATGGAGCAGGCGCACTCGTCCCATTGGCCATTTACCTGGAGGTACGTTCTCTTCACGGATGAGGACGAGGTCATTGACTTCGAGATTACGTTGTGCCCGTTGCCACTTGGTTCGGGTTTGTAGCTGCTGCAAATACTCCGATGACCACCGTTGCCAGATATTCTTTGTCATAGCTTGAACGAGTTGCCATCGCGCTTTTAGCGTTGATGACTCCGGTTCAGTATGAGGTCGTGATAAAATCGGTGCCCCAGTCAGAAAGTGTCCTGGAGTAAGGCAGTCGTCATCTGAATTTTCCGTGAGTTGACATAAAGGTCTGGAATTCAGACACGCCTCTATTTGGCAAAGTAACGTCGCAAACTCTTCGTACGTAAGACGTTGATCGCCTATGACCCTTTTCAAATGGTATTTCAGGCTCTTCACGGCCGCCTCCCAAAGTCCACCAGCATTAGGCCAGGCTGGCGCATTAAAGTGCCACTGGATGTTCTGCTCAGTGATTTTGTTAAAGAAGTCGGGGTTCATATTCTGTATAATCTCCTTATACTCCTTTTTCATGAGTCTATTAGCGCCTACAAAGTTTGTACCATTGTCGCTATACATGTGGCCTGGTGATCCACGTCGGGAGCAAAATCGACGAAACGCTGCTAGAAAGGCGGCCGTACTCAGGTCTGAAACCAGTTCAAGATGGACCGCTTTCGTCGACAGGCAGACAAATACTGCAACGTATCCTTTCGTTGTTTTGATCCCGCGTCCTTTATTGACTTTCAGCTCTATGTGGCCCGTGAAATCGACACCAGTATGCGTGAATGGCCTTGACGGAGTGACTCTAGCTCTTGGTAAATCTGCCATAATTTGCTGTTGAATTTCGTTGTTAAATCGGCGACACTTGACGCACAGTCTTAGCTGCCGTTTTACAGTCCTGATTCCGCTGATGATCCAGTATCTATCTCTTATGTAGGAAAGTGTTAGTCTGGGACCACCGTGCAAGGTTGTTATGTGTGCTTGGCTAATGATAAGATCAGTAAGTCGACCGTGGCTGGGTAGGATGATGGGATGCTTCGCCGATTTGCTTATACTGGCGTGTTTTAATCGTCCACCTACTCTCAATAAGCCATTTTCGTCTAGCCAAGGGTTAAGACTGCAAATCTTGCTTTTCGTACTCACGTGTTGTTTACACTTAATTTGTTGCAATTCTTGTGAAAATTCCTGTGACTGCGCTTCTTTAATAATTAAATGGTAAGCGTTGTTTATTTCGCTTGACCCCAGAAAACCATGCGTTGCAATCTGTTTGTGACGAATTCGCCCAATGAAACGTGACACCCAGCCTGTAATGCGCACAATTCGTGTCAACGAACTATAATTTTGCAGTAAGTCAGTAATAAAAGTAACATTATTTTTCACTAAGGCTGTGTTCACACAGACCGCTTTTGTTTCTATTGTTGGGGACTGGTATACGGTCTTAACTACATCTTTCCTCTCGTAACCTTTTAGCCATTCAGGCCCTTCCCACCACAAAGATTGGTTTAACAATTGATGACACGTTATGCCTCGTGTAGCACAGTCAGCTGAGTTTTCTTCCGAGCTGACATGACTCCAGAATTCTGCCGGGATTATGTCGGTTATTTGCTTAACTCTGTTAGCTACAAACGATTTCCATCTGGATATATCTCCGTTTAGCCAACCCAAAACTATCATGGAATCTGTCCATGCATGAAGCGTCATACCTATGTTTGGTAAGGACTCAATTACCTTCTTTACAAGTAGCGATAAAAGTAGCGCACCACACAGTTCTAGTCTAGGCAGTGACGTTTTCTTTGCGACCGGTGCCAACTTTGTTTTTGCAGCAACAATTGTCGATGTGTACTCGCCTTTATTATTCATGGTGATGACGTAAATAACGCAAGCGTAAGCTTTGTCGGACGCATCGCAAAATGCATGTAATTGACAGGTTTTTTCTGTGTTACCTAAGAATCTTGGTATGCGAAATTTGTCGATGCAGTTGATATCTTCTTTTAATTTAAGCCAATATTTTTGCATTTCCTTTGGTAGTTCTTGATCCCAGCTGGTTTCAATGGACCACGTTTGTTGAAACAGTAGCTTCGCTCTGATTGTAAGCGGTGATAACCAACCAAGAGGATCGAATATCTTTGATATTTCGGACAATAATTGCCGCTTTGTAATTACTGCAATATTCTTAGGAATTACATCACTTTGGAACATGAATGTATCCGAAGATGGGTTCCATTTTAATCCAAGAGTCTTTCTGGATTCGAGACATTTAAATTCGTAGGGGCTGTTCAATTGGTCGGTTCTTAAATTTTGCAGGAGTTCTGGCTTGTTACTTGACCATTTCCGCAAATTCATGCCAGCACCTTGGAGCATTTTTATAAGTTGTTGTTGAAGCGCTTTTGCTTGATCGGCGGTATTCTGTCCACTCAGCAAATCATCCATGTAGAAGGAGTTCTGTATAGCTGCTGCTGCTAGTGGATATTTCTCGGCTTCATCTGTCGCGAGTTGTTTTAGAGTCCGCATAGCCAAAAATGGAGCTGCCTTGGTGCCGTACGTTACAGTGGTTAGTTGATATAGATTCAATTGATCATCCATTGAATCTCTCCATATAATCGTTTGTAGAGGCTGGTCTTGCTCTCTGACGAGTATCTGACGGAACATTTTTTCAATATCCGCAGTGATTACATATTGGTATTGTCTCCAATTTATAATAAGTGCTAATAGGTCTTGCTGTAAGTTGGGTCCACTGTACATTAAGTCGTTCAGACTTTTACCCGATGTAGTCTTGGATGAGGCGTTAAAAACGACTCTCAACTTTGTTGTTGTGGAGTCAAGTTTCCATACACCGTGATGTGGTAAGTAGTACGCCTGATCGGTTTTACCTTCAACTTGCCGCATGTGACCTAATTCTTGGTATTCGTTCATAAATTGTTTGTATTGGCTTGAAAATGATGTATTTTTAGACATTTTTGATTCTAAATGTTTAAATTGCGCTATAGCCTTAAACTTTGATGATCCGAGTTGCTTTTCAAAGTCTGGCATCATGGGTATCCCAACTTCATACATGCCATTATTTAAGCGTGTCGTCGTGGTTTTGTAAAAATCTTCACAAAATTGATCACCAACACTCACGTTTGATGATGATGGGTCGTGAATATCCTCCAACTCCCAAAACTTGGCTATGTCTTCAATGTTTTTGAGGGCCACATGACAGTTGAACTTTATGACATTTCCTGATAAGATCCAACCCATTTTTGTTTGCTGAGCTATTGGGGCCTGCGCTGGGCCCTTGATAAGACCGCTTAATATAATTTCCGAATATACACTGGCATCCAGAAGAAGATCGATAGGTCTTGATTCGTTGTACTCCGGGTCTGCTAACTGAAGATGTTGCAGATGTGACCAGGACTGTTTCCGGAATGATGAGTTTGGTAGGTTGCTAATGACCTTTGATACAACCAACGCCTGAGTCTTCAGGGTGTAATCTCCGTAGATAGACTTGCAGTCCAATGTTACAATCCCTTTGCTTTGTTTGGGGACTGGGCCTACTCCTGAAATGGAGGCATGATATTGTTGACGTTGCAAGCCTAACATTTGCGTCGCATTTTCTGAAATCAATGAAATTTGGGACCCCTGATCTAGAAGTGCTCGTAATGTGACATATGTACCATTTCCAGATAATACAGTTAACGATAACGTGGTTAAAAGTATTTCTTCATTATCAGCTGCGACGTGATTAACATTATGCTGCGCCGGTGATGGCTGCACAGACGCGCTCGTCGTCGCTGCGGTTTGTTGATGTGGTATACACGCATCATGCAGTAAGGTGTTGTGTTCACTGTCACACCTTTTGCAACGTCTCGTGCTGTTGCACTCACTGTTAGGGTGATAATTAAGGCAATTCTTGCAATACTGATTCCTTGTTACCAAGGTCAGTTTATCACCTGGGGACATTTTCATGAATTTCCTGCAACGAAATATAGAATGACGTTTATTACAAATCAAGCAGCCTGGCCCTTGAGTAGCGACGACTTGATACTGTTTCTTGTTGTAGTTGCCACGATTTTCAGGTTTGTCTCGCTCTTGACCAGACTCCCGTTTAAAGGCTGGCTTTGTTTCTCTCTCTCTTCGGTGTAAAGGTTCTAGGGCTGTGAACTTGTTTTCGAGGAACGTCATAAATTCTGTCAAGGATGGAAGCTCCCTGGGTGATTTACGCGCCTCTTTGTAGTCACAGTAAGTCTCCTGGTCCAGTTTCTTACTGAGAAGATGGACTAACAGCGGATCCCAGGTATTTGTGTTCACACCAAGGTTGTGTATAGCGTGGATGCACTCCGTGGTGGTATCATTTAACCGCTTTAACTCGTAAGCCGTTTGTTTGGAGATTGAAGGCTGATTTAACAATATCTCTATTTGATTTGTAAAGAGAACTTGGGCATTATTATATCGGTGATTTAGAATATCCCAAGCTGTGTCGTAATTTTCAGACGAAATGTGAAGATGTTGAATAAGGCGTTCGGCCTCACCTTTGATCTTGCCTTTCAAATGTTGCATCTTCTGGGCCTTGGTTATTGTGTTGTTGTCGTGAATAGCTTCTGTAAACAGGTCGCAAAATGTTGGCCACTGCGTGTATTTCCCCGTAAAAGTCGGAATTTCGAGCTTCGGAGTTGCCTGTTGTACATGAACCAAAGACGATATTTTCTTATTTAACGAACGCTTTATATCTTTATAATTACGCTCGTACAAGCTAAATTCATTTTCGTACGATACATCTCCACCTTGAAGTATGTGGTCGATTCGTAGATGTAACGTATCGATGGTGTTCCACTTGGCTTGTATACCCCTAAGCTCGTCTTCAAGTTCCCATTTTTCGGATATTTCATCTATGTTAATGCTCCTCACCAACCTGTTGAAAGACCTAAAATTGGTTCTCTGTTGAGCCAACAGTTCAGTGGCTTCTGGGTTTGACTGCGTACCCCTTTCATCCGAACCAAAGGCAGTTAGTAAGTTACGAGTTGACTGGTAGACGCTCTTACCCTGTTGATAAAAGTTTGATGCGAAATATTGAGGTTCCTTATCCGGAAACTCAGAGAGTTTCAAGTGATTTTGTTCGAACTCTCCCCAGAGGTTATCCAATGACTCTATTCTCTTTTGGATGTATTCCGGTGTTTTTCTCGACAACGGATCCTTACCGAAGTTGACCTTTATCCTATTGATCCCTTCTACTATTTCCGATTGACGGGCGCTTGAAACGGCCATTATGATTTAATAAAAGGAACAATCTTACTTGGACACTGACGAGTTGCGATACCAATTGTGGGCTGCCGACGCCGTGTGCAGAAGATGTAGATTCAGCTCCAGTGATGTCTTCTTGGAACGATTCACTGATGGTTCACTGAATGGACTGAGTTGATCTCTTTACGGAACTGTCGCGAAATACTCAACGAATATAATCAAGCGTGTGGCTGCGATTTCAACACACCTTGATCTATACACTCGATAAATTGTTACGCGTGATAACTGATCCTGTGAGATCCGGCTCGAAGGACCAAAAAATGTAAGACGATGGTCTTTACACTTGTGCGCAAGCGTACGAATGATTGGTCTGTACACTTGTGCTGATGGGAACACGGGGAAGAAGAATTAAACCGCCCGTGTTGAGTGTGGTAATATCACTGATTTATTTTACATAGCAAGTTCGCCAAAGTGATCGCGCGTATGCAAACGCTGATGTAGCTTAACCTACTTAATGTTATGAAATGTGCGGGTTCACCGTACACGTGCTTTTCACACATGGACAATTGTATGTAGCATGTTTGCGTGTGTCCAATGCCCAGAATCTTTACACTCTATCCCCAAATGGAAAGACATATAATATCGTCTACAGTAGCGTATTAAAATAACATTCTGTTCCGAGTTCTCTTTTGTGTTCTAAATCAGGATAGGGGAACGCTGTTACCCCGAATTTAACGGCAGCGAAGCCCGGGCAAAAGCTAGTTTTATACAACATTAATTTTTGTTTATGCGAAACCCGAAACACGGGTCTAGTATTTTTATGTAAGGAATCTATGAAAAAAATTTCAAATCTGTATCATTAATAATCACAAAGTTATAAGCTTGATAAGTTACCTGGTTGTCCACGCAAAAACATATGCAGATCACCACAAACAGCTAGTGTACGTACCATCTCCGTGTAATGGACGTTTGAATACGAAAAAGACATTATAATTTTAAAATCGAAACAAAACACTAAGGCCCGCGACTTGGAAGCGTAATTAAATATTTTTGGTACAAAATATAACATGGTGTAAAAATTATTGGAATCGATTCAGTTACTGATTCTGAACAAACTATATTCAGGTTTCGCATATACTAAAAATAATCTTGTATAAAGGCAATCAGAGGCTATTGAAAATTACGTTTATTGCTGTTTAAATAGATCTTATTTATGTTTTTGAGTATTTTTTTATTTCGCTGTGGAATGTAGGTCATATTATAGAACACTGTAGTTGTATAGTAAAGGGAACTTGGAGATATCTTGTTGGGGTCCTTTGAAATGCTAGTTTCTAGTCATTCTAATTTCTATATGCATTGTGCGCATTAATTGCGTTAATGTTAGTTATTTTTTTAACTCTTAGTAACATTTCAACCCACTTGGAAGCAAATTACTTTTTTGGTAGCCTACTGACTACACAATCATAATATTATTTTTCATATGAAATATATTTCTAGTAACCTAAGGTACTTTTTTTAAGCCAGAGACGTACTATAGAAGATTATTAAGTCAATTTTGATAAATAACCAATTGTTCATTGGCTGTCAAATCAGCTGCAAGAATGACTAGACTATAGGAAGAAATTATACGTTTTAAATAAATTCGTAAAATTATAACATTTTCTTATAAATATGACATAATATCACACATAGGCAAACATTGGTTTAGCCGAAGTGTTACGCAGAGGTGTGCATGCTGTACACTGACATTTCGCCAGATATGTTCAGGTTCCATGTAATAGAGGCCGAGCCTTATGCCGTGACCGACGAAAAATCCAGACCCACCAGCCGGACTGCTGGTATGAAATCCCTAAAGTAAAAACCCAATAACAATTTGCCTGACTTGCGAATCAAACCCAAATGGTGGTCTCAGTTTTCATATTTGTCTAATTTAATCCTAATCATCCGAGCGACTGTCGATTTTAAAGTAGAAGTAAAAAATCCACCTACTTTGAACTACGCAACTACCAGGCAATCATGAACACGAGAGTGCTGTTTATAGAACAGGCTAGTTCAATAGTAAGAACTTGACCCCAATCAGACCCTTTGGACTGCAGCTGCATACATTGCAGGGTACCAATAGGGATGTGACCCAATTCGAGCTCTCAAGGGCGAGCGTACGCTCTGCACGAGCTATGATCGCCTGGTTAATATTATATCTAATAGATAGATTTATTTGTTGTAGTGGAACCATTTGGAGAAGTATGAATGAGCAATTCAACTTTACACCTCATAACTCAGTGGGACTAAAAATGAAATCGTATAATTCCCCTCATTACATTTGCGTTCACAAAAATTGAAAAATAAAATGTATGGGACAGATGCTTTATTCCCATGATATATGCAGTGAACAATTTAGCTACAAAGACGAACTAAGCAGTATTTTGAATTTGACGGTACTTACAAAAGAAAAAGACTGTCCTAAAGAAAACAAATAAAAAATCGGTAATGCAAAATTTGGGAGAAGGACCAATTTCTGAAATACTGATTTGGCAATTATTTTTGGAAAATTCGATATATATAAATGACACAGTCTAGATTTTAAAAAAGAAGAGTTTAATAAGAGACTAAGGCAGACAAACAAAATTTCTTAAAACAATAATTATCTTATTCCAAATTTATTGGCAAGTTTCATGCAGTTTCTCTTAGATTACGACCCGTCCCTCTCATCAAGAGCAACCCTGTATCCCAGCAGTGAGGACATTATTGGCTGATTTTGCTGCAATTTCTCCAGTAATTTCATATTTCATCATTTTCTGATCGTACGCAACGTGGTTTGCAGTATCATCGTACGGATGGATAATTTACTTTTACTATAAGTAATAGTGCAATAAGTTACTTTTACTATTTTCCTATACTTTATTACTGGTACCGATTTCTACGTCTCCTGTTGATTACTGATTGCTTTGGTTTATCTTTCTTGAGTGATTTCTCTTTGGTGACAAGCTCTCTAGACAGTTATAGTTGTATTTCATATACCTGCTTCTGCATCGGTAGGCTCCATTATAAATATTTTGTCGAATTTTGCATTAATGTTTTCGATGGGTTTTGATCCTGGATTAGTTTTAATTATTTCTAGAATCACCTTTTTAATTTTAATATTTCTTACTTTTTCTACCAAAACTTAGAGCACTACTGAACTGAACTCAGAGCATTACTGAATATATATTTGTTTTTTTCATTTGGACAGTACTTAATACATTTATTTCATTTCACAATGTAGAACTTAAGTGGTACGTTTACAAAGACAGTGAAGGGTTTATGAATAGTTATTTTTAGAAAATCTCACAGAATGTTAAAAAAGATCACCAGCCTCGCTTCAATACCAATAAAGTAAATTGAAAGTATAGAAACCATGGGTTTTACATGTCTCTTAGTTCAAGTATATGTAAATAGCCCGATTTGAACGCGATCAAACCAGGAATTTTGGAATTTTGCATACGTTACACAGTATTTTTTCTAGTCTATGACAAACCTAAACACACTACAACCTATTGGTTGTAACAGGACTACGGTCAAATTTTCTTTCCCTTTATTTGGTGTGCACTAAAAAGAGCTTGTGAGGAAACCGGCGGCATGTCTTAGAACCAAAAATTCCAGGACATGTGACATCTACCACCCTGCACTGGGCCCGCGTGGTGGATTATGGCCCACTCCCTCGCACCAAGAGGAGGCCTCTGTCTCAGCAGTCCTAACATTATAGGCTGTTAATAATGAAAAAGTGTTCCATCCTCCTATTAGTCTTTCTTTTATTGGTGACTTTAAAAGAATATTCTATCAAATACTATCTAATCTATAAAATAAAACAAAACACCGTCTATCAAGACATACAGGCGCAAAACAGAAAAATCCTTTCCTCTTTACCCTAACATTTTTATGCAAGAAGGTTATCTAGTAAGATAAGTGCGGGTGTCGGTCCGCGGTTTGTGCTAATGGACTTCCCTAGTCACGGGCGAGCCCGCGGCGACTTGCTAGCTGAGAGTATGGCTGTGAAGTGAGCGGGTTGACTAAATATCGAGAAAGGTTTTGGTGTTGCGGTTTTTAGGATGTCGAGTTCTCGTGATCTATTTGAAGGGAGGATTTTTAGGAAAATGAGATTGAACGTGGTAAGGGTTATTATGATTTGATTGAAAACAAAACCCGAGTAGTGCATGATGAAACTCAGTAGAAAGGTTTACATAAAGTTAAAATTACTTGGATGACAAAAAAGATAGGGAGTAAATTCATAATATTTTTGAATACATTTAAAGGGAATACTGACTGTTTAATGTGAGTACCATACCATGTAGGCTAAATTGAATACGTGACTTTATAATGATGCTCTTTGGGGTATTTTGTTTTTTTACTTTCGTAAATGTCGGTAGCAGCTTGTGATTGACGGATGTAGGGTTCAGCTACACGATGCCTAATATATGCATGCCATCTGTTAGGACAGGTCACATCAAAACTGCAATGGCTCTTTCTTTAAAAAGCCTTTCCAGCCTCCAGAACAGGTCCTGCATTGTTAGACTCACTTAAAATCTTAATAATATAAAACGTTTGTACTTAAAAAGGGACCATGACCTCTGAGTTTGTTAGGCAGAAAATCTGGGCGCTATCTATTTTTAAAATACTGACCAACAAACTAAACATTGTGTTTGTCAGCTCCAATGTACGACTGGAGCTTACCTCTTACGAACGATTATAAAATATTGAATTTTGAATATGAAAGTTTGATTTAACTCCCCATACATTTTCATACCCCGGGATTATGTAAGTATGTATGAAAATCGATTCTTAAGCAGTACACTTTAAAAACCTGCAGTGTGCTTTACTGCAATGTCTTTTGGCCCCACATTGGATCTTTTATTTATATCCGCGGCGTCGTATCTGGGTGTGGTATTGTTGAGATTCAGTTTAGTCTCACTATCTAGAGAATTTCAACGGACCTTTATTTTATTTTGTGCACCCTAACACTGTTGAGATTTTAAAGCTAGATTTTATACTTTTGGATTTCTAATAAGATTTTTTTCAGTATTGTTTAATTTTGATACCAATCTACTGCTATCACGAATGTAAAATGTGTATTGAAGATTGCCAAACTTACATGTTTAAGTGCGTTCGCTATCAATAACTTTACCAATGTATGAGAAACAAGATTATAGAAGAAAAACATACAGGGACTAAAAAACTTTTTAACAAAAAATTTAACCGCCGAAAAAAATGAAAAGCAAAAAATAATAAACCTTTCAGTCATTTTGATTCAGCGCTTTGAGTGATCTTCGTTCATTGATTGTTTGGCGCCGACTAAAAATGACTGAAAGGTTTATTATTTTTTTCAGCGGTTTAATTTTTTGTTAAAAGTTTTTATTTTATAATTTCTTGTCGCTTTAATCTACTAATTACTACATGCTTGCAAATTGGACTATTCTGTAAGAAGTTATGCGGGGTCATACATTACAATCAATAAGTGAACAATAAATCATCCCCTGTTTTCTTAGCCTTAGGGTTCGAATTTGATTTCGAAATTTATATGAGACCAACTTCGGGGTATTACCTTTTCCAATAAAAAAATAATTATCAGAATCGGACGGAGCGACCTAGCACAAAATTGGGAAAAAGCGGGAAGATATGCCCGGTTGTTTCCATTGTGAGGATCGTCTAGAGGACACGGTGGAGCATACGGTGGAAGCGTGCCCTGCCTGGGCGGAGCACCGTCGTGTCATCGTGGAGGCAATCGGCGGCGGCGACCTCTCGCGTCCGGCCCTGGTGCGAGCCATGGTACGGTGCGAGAGGGCATGGGAAGCCGTCACCTCCTTCTGCGAAACAGTAATGCTCGCGCAGGAGGAGGCGGGGTGCGTGAGGGAGCGGCAGTCACTGCATCCTCACGTCCCTAGCCGCCGCAGGAGGAGACGCCCCGGGCGTCGGGAGTCGATTGTGGACTCACGGCCACCGTAGACGCGAGCTTGCGGGCGGCGAGCAATGGGTAGCTCGCCGCCCGGTAAGGACCAAGCTCGGGTCGACGGCGCGTAGTGTTCCACGCGCGCCTCAAAGAGACATCAGCAGCGCTGAAGGGGTCTGCTAGGACCGATGCCTGCCGGGGTCGCGTGATTGTTCGAAAGAGATACCGTGACCCTGGCACATGGACTACTGATGGAACACTGGTGGGTTTTAGTCAGTAAAAGTCTGACACGCCCTCCCGCTCCGCCCAGAGCGGGAGAAGTCATTTGATGATTTCCCATCCAGAAAAAAAAGCCTCAACATGTTGTTAGTGATCTCCATTCGCATAGAAAAAATGTTTGATCGTTTTGTCGTAAACAAACACATTCCGTACTGTCTCAAGACAAAAGTTTATGACCAATAGGTGTTGTTGGTTATTGTTCACCTTTTCATCTTTTTTTACAGCCGCGTCATGGTGTGAGGGTGCCCGCGACGCCACCTGCCCCAGGATCTGTGGGCCCTCACTGCAAAGTGAACCGGTCTGTGCTACTGATGGGTATATCTATCCTTCACTTTGCGAGATGAGGAAGAAGACTTGTGGAAAAGGTATGAATATCTTGTATATTACCAACATTTTGGCATGCAAAGTATTTTCCAGGGATGAAAGTAGGTGGTCCAGTTGATTCCCTTCGGAGCATGCTCATGTGGCCTGTTAAAGCTGCTGGAAGGTTCAAAATAAGGACATACTGGTCGCCAGTTGAATACTTACCGTAGCCATTGGATTAACATAATGTGTTTTTTTATCGGTGCAGCTCTTAGCCTTTATTTCACCTGGTAGTCATCTTGGTAGTATTATCAGGATGATTTATTAATTGGCATAATTATAAGATTTGTTGTGGACTAGCTCACAGATTTAAACAAACACAAAATTATTGAAGTACCAATCCAAGACGAATAAAAATTGTTACAGAATATTTAAAAGAAAAGTGCCAACAAAAATATCTTCTTTCACAGCAAACAGGCCACCAAACTTATCAATAAACTGAAATCGGAGTGGACAGATTTTGAGACTGTGTTTCGGTGTTTTCTATTCGACTGCTTTTCGGAGAAATACTGAAACAAAACTACTACTAGAGGAGGGATCCTCTAGTTTCTAAAATATTATTGACGTGAAATTCTTCCGCAATATTTTCAGGAGTACGCCTAGCCCAGGACCAAACATCCTGCTCCCGAGCCCAGGGGTCTAAATGCGAACATCGGTGTACATCGGAGCGGGACCCAGTCTGCGGAACCAATGGCAGGACTTACCTCAATAGATGCATGCTACAAGTCGAGATTTGCAGGTAAGTTGTCAAATATTGTATAATGTGCTTACCTATAGTTAAACTAAACAAAAGTATGTGTTTCGTTAGTCTTCTTGTTTCCGAATTAGTCACTCTACAAAGTAAACCCTGACATCTAAGTTTTGTACTGCCGCGCTTTGTGGTAAAGAAAGAAAGAAAGAAAGAAAATACATTTATTTAGCACAAACTCAAAGGCACACAAAATAATACAGCAAAAAAAAAAACATAAATTAACAAAAAATAAAATCAATAAAAAGTGTAAAGTGCGATGTTAGAAACTAGCATTTAAGTGTGCCCCACGGCTGCGCTAAAAAGGTTCAGTTCAGCAAAAATGCCAGACAACTAGTGCCTGACGCTGATTTTCAACTGGACCTGAAGTGTGAGCGGACGGATGTAAATCAGTTTTATACAATTATTGCAACGTAGCGAATGTTTGCATACTTAAATAAAATAGATGAGTAGTGAAATTTTGATATATATACTACGTGTAGTAAGTATCTAGTGTAAGTACATACTATATAAAAAAAAAGAGTAAAACATAACAAACTAAAATAATTCAACTTTCAATAATTAGAGTGTGATATTTAATATACAGTATACTTATCATTGCGTTTTGATAGGTTACGAATTCCGATCGCAGATCGTCATTTGTCACTCAATTATTTTTGGCATTGGTTTGGATTGTAAATCTGTAATTTTGTATTCATGATTATACAAAAGAATAGGCATATACTTACATGGTCTTAACGACTCTGTATTAGATTTCATAATCGAGCGTAATTACTTCCAAAGCACATTTTGTTTTTGGTATATCTAGAGATGTTAAGACTTGACTAATATATAGACAAAAAAGAAAAAGAATGAGTACATCGCATCACCATCTGCCTCCCAGTCCCAATTGAATAAAGCTGAATTTCTTTACTTCGGAGCCTTATACAGAGCGACTGCTGAACCGACCACAACAGCCAAACGTGATGTTATATTTTGTAAAATAAAACTACAAAAAAGATATTTAACATTCCAATGTTTCATATTAAAAAATGTGCTGTTTAGATTATTATTACCGTTCTTTATTATGACAACAACATTTGATTTTTTTTGCACAAAAACATTCAACGTTTTGTTCATCTTTCTTCAACGTTTTGTTATTTTTCGTAATAGTTTCAACGACTTTTACTTCTTGTGTTTCAGGGTCGGTATCGGGCTTTCTCACTTGGGGGCTTGCAATAACATCAGTGCTCATCGAGAGAACTGTCCGGTCGACTGTTCCCAGGCTCCCCTCGATGGTCCCATTTGTGGTTCTGATGGAAACGTATACAAAAGCACTTGTCAGATGAAGCTGTTAACTTGTGGGTGAGTGTCTTTGTTTTATGAAGCCCTGGTGGCTATTAGATGATTTAGGTGAGTTAAATCAATTAGAAGAAAATAGAAGCCTTAATTGGGCAGTTTGGCGAAAAGACAAATAAGTTTTAAATAAGTTTTTAAATAAGTTTTCGTGTTCGATGATAACTTCAAATAATGGGCAATTTTTTATCGCATTCAAGTAAAATTAAGTGATTTTATTTTCATATGGGTACGTACAGTAACATGCTTATTACCGACATACTAGTGGTCACCTAGTGGTCGAAATTCGACCATGGATCATTTAAATTTCAATCAACAATAATCAAAAATATTGGCTTTCAGCATTCTTTCTCATTCATACTACGCCGTCCGCGTAACTTTCGTTAAAACGTTTTTATTTTTAATTTTGAAGGGGCTCAAACGAAAAGCAAGCGGCTGCAATGAAAAACATAGAATCAAAAATTGAATTGTCTTTTGTTAGTCCCTGTTGATATAAAAATTATAATATAATTATAACAAATACATCCATCCACGATGAATATGCAAATATATTTTTGATCCAAATTATCCCAGTTAATCCTTTACAAACAACTATTTTCAGGCAAGGTGTAGTACGAACGAATAAAAAGCATTGCCAGACAACCCGTCATTGCCGCGAATCTTGTTGGCGCGTTGCCAGACCGACGTGTGGGTCTGATGGGAAGCTGTATGCCAACGCTTGCAGGATGAAGGCTAGCAATTGCGGGTATGTACTTTGAAATGAAAGAGAGGAGAGAAAATTTAAATTATCGTTTTTCTTTTGAAGAATAGTTATCTGTATCGACCTTATTACAACACCTTAGGACCCACTATCGAACTAGCTTTGAAAGACTCCTTCCAATATTTTTGCAAGTTTA